>CM060936.1:22523874-23723874 GCA_030765085.1 Allium cepa | reverse complement strand
TATCTTAACAAATAATAAAACTAAGTGTTGACAAATTTTTTGCATTAAATTTGTGAACTTTAAATCTCAGTCCGTCTGCGATGTTGTACATGAAAGTATCAGATACTTATTGATATATAAACTATGTATAACAATTAATCCAGTACTAATGTGGGCAGTGGCTACTCCTGTTAAAATACCACAGCTTGATTCCTTATGTACTTTTGTAAATGACCATTCCTTATATGTTCCTCAATGACATCCTTTAAATGCCTGCAGTCATTTGTGTTATGCTTATCTAGCTCATGGAATGTGCAATGCTTTCCTGATGCCCGTTCGTATTCGGAGGGTTACCTCTTTGATGGCCTTCGATACTGGAAGCATCCTCGAGTATCTAAATAAATTATTTCCAGAGTCTCATTCAAATATGTATAAGAAAAGAATTTTGATTCCCTCTGTTGCCTTTTCGATGTGTTTTCACTATCCATTTTCCTTTTGCCTCTATAATCCTTATTTGAATCCTCCCTGGGTGGACCTCTACCTTTTACCGCATAATCCTCTACCTCTCTCCCTTCTCTTTCATCCTTCGTATCTTCTTGTCTTAGAAACCTTTCCACTTCATGGTAAAATTCCCCGAGATCCATCAGTAGAGCCCGCTCGAAAGATATCATGAAATCCGAATTATCCGGAATCCCTGAGACTGCTACCATCAAAACTATCGATGGATTAGGTCAATCCACCGAAGCCACTGCTGCATTGAATCTGGTTAATAAATCTTTAAGTGATTCTCCCTTCCATTGCTTCATCGATGTCAAAGTCATCACACTCCTAGGTCTCACGATGTGGACCCGAAATTGCCTCATAAACCCATCAATCAGCTCCGTCCATGTGCCAATAGAGCCACTTTCCAGCTGTCTGAACCATAGTGCCGATATATCCGTCAAATACAAAGGGAAGCACCGTGCCATGACTTCCTCCGATGCACCTATTACTTCCATGTGCCTCATATACCTTGTTTGTTGAACAGTGGTTTCTGTTTTCCCATCATACATTTCCCGCGATGGTAGTTTGAAATCCGACGGATTCCTGGCCTGCCTGATCATAGGAGTGAAGGGGCTCTTGTTCACGTCCTCCAAATCTCTATTCACCAATCCTCCTCTCATAGCCCGTCTGATTACGTCCACTAACCTATCATTGTCATCAAGTAACGACCTCTATCTGTTGTCTCCAACCTGCCTCCCGAGTTCACGAGGGAATCGTGGAACCTGCCCTTCTGCATCCACTTTCCTATTAACGCCAAATTGCCCAGCATCGCATGGTATCCTTATTGGATTGGAGCATACACGATTCGGTGGCATTCCCCCTAGTTCAGGGGTCGTTCCTGATGGTCAACTCTATCACATACTCCGATCGATCCATGCCCTTGGTCCTGATTCCGGACTGCCTCGGTTCTTGCCGCTCTTGCTTCTTGATCCTCATTTCCAGCATCACCTGCTACTCCATTCCTTTGGTTTTGCACTCCAACTTGTCCAACCTATTGGAGTAGGTTCTGTATCATTTCCTCCTGCCTTTTTAATATCCTTTCCTGCATAGCATCCATCATCATTTCCATCTCATCTCTGGTGATGAAAACTGAGGTCTGATTAGCTCCTGAGAAAGCCACCTGGCTTCCTTCATGCTGTCTCATTTCCGCTGTTTGTCTCCTTGTTGATTGCTTTGCCATAGCTTCCTAAGAATCCGAGTTTCTAAGCCTTTAAATCCAAAATCCAAGCTTTAGAATCTCTGATGCTAGCTTTCTCAGTGAAAGCACCAAAATGTTAACGCCAAAATTGGTCATTAACACCCAAACGTAAATGAAAGCACCAACTAACAGTCACAGATAACAGATAGAGTGTATGTAGAGAGTATAAATATGAAGAGCAATAAAAATTAAAAAGAAAGCAGAAATAGTGGATTTTATTGTGGTTTGGCTGACTTTGGCCTACGTCTACTCCAAAAATTTCCTTTTTATTGATATGAGAATCAATTACATTTACAATCCGGAGGTTTCAAAATAATAATGGCAGAGTAGCCCTAACGAGGAAGAATAAGAGAAACAGAATGAAAATCCCTTTTCTAAAGCCCCGCTTGTTGTATTTATAGGCAAAATCCGAGTTACTGGGCTTCCTGAGTGATCCGGGCCCACTAAGACCATAGTCGAGTCCATACAACCGACCCAGCTTCCTACGGACCCAGCTTCCTACCAACCCAGCTTCCAACCGACCCAGATTCCTACCGACCCATCTTCTAGCCGACCCAGCTTCCTACCGACCCAGCTTCCAACCGACCCAGATTCCTATCGATCCAAATTCCTACGGACCTAACTTTCAGCCGACCCAACCTCCAACCGACCCAGATTCCTACCGATCCAGATTCTTACCGACCCAGCTTCCTACCGATCCAGATTCTTACTGACCCAACTTCCTACCGCCCTAGATTCATACTGACCCAGCTTCCAACCGACCCAGCTTCCAGCCGACCCAGCTTCCTACCGACCCAGATTCCTACCGACCTAGCTTCCAACCGATTCGATTCCTACCGACCCAGATTCCTACCAACACAACTTCCAACCGACCCAGTTTCCAATTGACCCTGATTCCTACCAACCCATATAGGTTATATTCACTTTGTTTTGTTAAGTTCCAAAAATTTATATTTTTACAAATAAAAGTTTGTTACTAGTTTTTGACCGAATTTATACCTATTGGACATCATTCAGAAAAATCCATTAGTCGTCATAACTCTTGGGACCGACTCTCGAGTTAGAGTATCTAATGTGCATGGTGAACAACTACAACTTTTCAATCCTCATTGGGCATGCCTAATTGTGTGTGCTCTTGAAATACTGATACTCTAAAATCTCTCAAATTTCTCTCAACAGGGTAGCATTCTTGGTACCCAAATCATACATAAAATGAGTCTGGAATTATATCTTCGCCATTATTGCATTATGTACAACCAAGAGCGTAGATGAGAGATTTGGAAAGAATTAGCTACACATAATGGTTGTGTGACGACCATCCTACACCTCCGATATCCAATATACCTGTATAGAGTACTATGGAGATATTCGATCGATACAGGACATTAGCCAAGGGTGTAAAGTAAAAAAATCTAAGCACAGAACTTGTAGAACATCTCACGGTGCAGAGAAAAAATATAATATAATAACAAAGATGTAAAACAAGAAAGATAGTGATATAATCAAATGAACCATAAATAATAACATCAAAGTGCATCATGTTCAAAGATCATACAAAAAATGAAATAAAAGAGTTTATACATCCTAAGTCTCCAAAATAAACTATATAACTGCCTCCTAAAATACAAGTACCGACATAGCTCCGTAGTACTGCACAGTGGAATGTAAGTGATAATAAGCTCCAACGTATGGACATATGAAGTGTAACCTCTTGCTCGTACTCCATACAACCCCATGCGCTATCCAGACCAGTTATTCCTAATTTACTCATTTAATAGTACCCGAGATAATAAGAAGTGAAGCACAAAAGCTCGAATCAGACAACAGTCTGGTGTGAGCGATACATCATCTCAAAAATACTATAAAAATCGTATATAGTAAACATAGGGTATGAAGAACCATACTTGACATGTCCCAGCATCTAAAGAGTTAGCACATAACAATCCATATATGCTAATCTACTATCACAACCATATAAGTGTACAAAAGTCGAAGCACAGCATCCTGTGTCTAGGCATACGGTTGAAAATACCTACAACGCGTGACACCCTAGAGTGATAAACAACCATGTCAAACATAGCATCCATCAAACAATTCTCACTATCACTCATGTGCATTGGACATATGATAACTCATTTGTCACAATCGCAAACAAGAGACTCAATTAAAATCCTAGATTCATTGGTGCTCGAATCCATGCCACTACATAAGGCTAGGAACCAGGCTCACAATCGCAAAGGGAGTAATCTACTATCGCAAGATCCGGACACGTTCGCAAATCTAGGTGGGCGTTCCCACATACTCCTTCTTTACGAGCACACTAGAAGCCTCCAAGTTATTAACAATCTCTTTGCATGTGTCTCCATTATGAAACTCAATTGTTATTCCATCCTGTCAATCTCCATAGTAGACACAGTCCCAAATCCTACTTGCAAACCCATAATGTTGAACTTGCCCTTGTGGATCACTGTCTCGACTCCCATCGTTAAGCGGTCGTCTTCAAAAATCCTTTACCCTTCCATCGTAAGTCGTAGAACAATCATACCAAGGTTCCGAAGTCGTCGTCATCATCGTCGATGTCGTCATCTCGACATTACGCTATCTCTTCACTAATCGTCTCAAGAGATCCAAGGTTATTTCGATCATTTGGAGTTTCCTACTTCACTCCACATCACCCCAAGAACCCCGGAATACGCCACGAAGAAATCCCCAAAGTATCGCTGTGCCACGATGAAAATTCCTCACCTACATACTCTATTCGGCAATACCAAGCCAAGCCTGAAGCAACGCTCTTCCCAGCCCAAAGCAATCTCTAAATGTCAAATAGCAAAACTAGCTCGAGTACCGACCAAAGCCCTCATCGAACCAACTTCCAAGTCCGACTACCAAACATATTACATCATCAGACAACATTTGCTATCTGATCTTCCATAGTGCCAAACCATGACATCATTGGACAACATTTGTCGTTCGGTCTTTCTCCAATGCCAAACTGACTAGCTATCGGGTAGTTTTCCTATTTGGTCTTCCCTTATCTAGCTAAGTCAATCACCGAACCATGCCATAACCCGAACCTACCAACAGTGAACCGATTTTCTATAGCCAAGTCCAGCACTCCAATCCCATAACAATTTGACTGCTACGCTCCGTTCTTCAACCGTTGTGTATTCTGTGTGTAACGATACAACTCTCAACAACCCTCGAGTCAATCCGTCGAAGTTCGGTTTTGTGGTACCAAATTCTAAGTCACTCTAATCAGCATTTCAATCATATGAGCAAACACTGTATAAGCACCAAACAACATTTAAACATGCAAGAATACAATAATTCATGGCAAATCATCCTATAATATATCTCTAACATAGATTAACACACATCAAGGCAACCATACATCAAATCAACACGATTAGAACACTTTAAAACATTTTAAATTCACTTTTACTTTAGGTTTAATTTTAAAACAACCCTAAAATATGATCATAAATGGATTCAAAACATGTTAAAACCTATATATACATATATAATAAGGCGAGAGATGATAATTCACTCACAAAAACCTCCAAAATCTAGTTTATTGCACGCAAATCGATGCAAATCCGAAAATGAAAATAACAAAGATGTAATTTTTCCTTCCTAAAAATATAGATTTAAAGATCGCTAATGAATCCTCTCGTTTAATTTACCCTTATTTTAAGATTTAGACTTGATTTGAAGGAGAAAAAAAGAAGGTTTTGGATGTAGAATGAGTTAATGGGAGCTTAGATTTATTTGAGAAATGGTAAAAGTGATTGGGAGATGTTAATTAAGCATATTATAGCCTCCAAGCCTGAAATGGGTTAGTAGGCTTACCCACAAACTCACTAATTACCCACTAAGCTGTTCCAAAAGCCGATAATCTTCAAACAGCTATATCTCCTAGTTAGAAAGTCTAAATTGCTATTATGACCACTCTACGAAAATGGAAACTATCATATTTTTTCAATGTAAGTGGTCTCGGATGATAATTAGGCTTATATCAAAATTTATACCTGTTACAAGTTTCCAGGGATAAAATCATCGGGAAGAATCATAAATATAGGAAATGTTATTAATAGGCATTTCCCAAAGTTATAGATTCATCCAACTTCATATAAAAATAATATTAATATTTTACGACCCTTTGATACGTGAAATACGTGTCGTTGCACTCTTTCCCCTTTAGGAATTTTTCCCTCAAAATCCTCAACACAGCCAAGGTAAAATCAAGCATAGCTACCCCACATGCCTAACATCCATGAGCAAATATATCAAATATCAAACGTGCACACAAAAGCAGGTAATGATATTTGCTCCTACCCTAGCATGCAGGATACTAAATTACCATATATGATATCGAAAGTGAAAGTAAATACGAGAAAGAGGTCTCACCAAGTAAAGAGCTCCGGATAAGTGATCCTCATGCTCCTCTCGGTCTCCCAAGTACAATTGCCTTTGCTCTCACTCCAACAAATATTCATCGGCTCTACTGTCTTCCTTCTAAGCTACTTCGTATCACGTCCGACGATACATATAGGTCTACGAGGTCTCGATGCTTCTAATTTAATCTCGATATCATCAAGTTGATTCAGTTCAACTATCATGCTTGAGCCATGCATAAACTTCTACAATTGAGGAACGTGGAACACATTGTGCATGCTCATCATCTTCTAAGGAAAGCGACTCTATAAGCTAGGTTTTTAATCCTCTCAAGTATCAGAAAAGGACCAACGAATCTCGATGCTAGCTTCCCCTTAGTAATGAATCGAACAACATTCTTTAGTGGATAGATCTTGACAAATACCATATCGTCGACGGATAACTCTAGATCACGTCTTCTCCAATCAACGTAGCTCTTCTGCCTATCCTGAACAGCTTTCATTCTTTGATGAATGGTCTCGATCTTCTCCGAAGTCTCTCTAATCATATATGGGCAAAGTATCAGTTTCTAGTCTGCTTCCCACCAACATCAAGAAGCATTGCATAGTTAGCCATATAATGCCTCATATTGTGCCATAACGATGCTGGACTGGTAACTATTGATGTATGCAAACTCTACTAAGTGTAAATGATAGCCGCACGAGCCACCGAAATCGAGAACGTAGGCTCGTAAGAGACAGTCCAAGAAACAATTCACCCTCTCGGTCTATCCATTAGTTTATGGATGATAAGCTGTACTGAGATGCAACTCTATCCATAACGCCTCCTGTATGCTCTTTCAAAACCCGCCAGTGAACAATGGGTCTCGGTCACTCACAATGCTCTCCGGCGCACCATGGAGTCGCACAACCCACTTTACATACAATTTGGATGTCATTCTACTAGAGTTGACGGGTATAAATCTAACGCTCTTCGTTAGTCTATCTACTATGACCTAGATACTATCATTGTGACGACCGCCCATGACTACCTCACTAGACAAGGAAATAGTGCGCTGTAAAGTGTGCCAGGCCGCCATGGACGATCATCAAGGTAAAATAATAAACTCTGATCGTATTACTCACAGCGCATGGATAAAATACAATAGAAAAGTATACATAGTGAAGCTTCAAAGAACAGAATGTCATCATATAAACTCATAATAGTTTTATACAAACATCTGAATAGTCAATACATCAAGCCTCACTACATAACACTCAGAACATCAAACAAACAGCGGAACATCTAGTACATATAGTAAGAAAACAATATGCAAAAGCCTCCAGCTCGTCTTTGTAATCAACAGCGTTGGTAACCAAGAACAACACCTGTCCCCTGCTACCTAGTCTGCCCATCCCAAAATGGATGAACAGCCCAAGGTAATAAGAGTTAAACATAAAACCTTGAGTCAGACAAGAGTCCTAGTGAGCAGTAAATCAACTATCAAACATACCAAAAGAGCATAAAGGGTAAAAAGGAATAGGAACCCAACCATCCCACTCCACCTCTTTCTTCAGTGATAGCCCCCAGATACACTAAGCAGAAACAAGCATAGCAAAACAGACAATTAAAGCAATTATCACTTGGGTCAAGGTCGATGTTTTCCAAGTACAAACCCCCAAGGCCTAAACCAAGATCAGATAAGCACCCACAAAACATCGCTCGTGAGACCGAGTGATGATACAACCAAAGCATCCAAACATCCATGACTCTGGCTATCACTGTTATCATTGCCTCGATATCACCGTTAATTGAATGACCGGCTCATTCTTTCTTCCGTCCGTCAAGGGCTAATGGTAACCCCGGTTCTAGACATAACCCCGCACGTCATCGTGACCCGTGCCTAGGACTATCGAGTCTGCCCAGAGTACTCGACCACCTACCTGTAGTCTTTTAGGAATCTACCCCGAGTACTCGACCACCTACCTGTAGTCAGAGTACTCGACCACCTACCTGTAGTCTTTAGGGCGTTCCTATGTACTCTTGCTTTGAGTTTGCTAGAACCTTCAATAACGATGAAATCCAAGCCTTCTAGTCATCCTCCTCGACGACTATTCTCAAACTTTCCCAAGCTACTTCTCGAGCCCACCATTATCCACAAACTCGAACCATATCACCGAGTTGTCAGCATGCTTGGGATGATCCCGTCTGGATTAAACCAAGGCTATCTCACATCATGCTTTGCTTCTTCGCATCATGGCAAAGTTCCATCTCAACATCATCATCAAATCTATCCATATGAGATCTTATCATCTGCTTCATATGCCACAAGCAGCTTTCCTTATTCAAGAGCCTTTCCACTTAGCTTTTGAATCATCTTCGACCAACTTGTACGAATCAACCAACATCAACTAATTCATAACAATCAATCAAAACAATCATTAATCCAAGTAATCAATCATTCAAACAAGATCTAAATAAATGATAATAACTATAATGGTAATTTAGTAAATAAAGAGTCCAAATCTAACAAGCATGAACTCTAAGTAATATCTTGATGAATGAACTAGTATAGGTTAACATGTAGTAAAATGGATATCAAAACTTTATGGACAATGGATCTATATGCAGACTTAAGGAAAATGCATGAAATCACTGTCTTTAACACACAAACAAGCCACCGATCCAATATACTCCCTTGGGTCCGTGTGAGAGATAACCACCACTCACCGAATCGCCTAAACACCTCAAAAGCAACCAATACAGATCCGGACAGCAAAGGATCTAGCTTGATCCGACAAGATTTCGCTTCAAATGATGAAATTTCTCTTCAATGGAAGGAGATCTTCAACTTTGGCTCTTGGATCTTCATTTAATCTTCAATTTAGATGGATGGAAGCACAAGATTAGAGTGGAGAAAAGAAGTGAAGAAGTTTTGTAGTCGAGCTCTCAAAATGGCAGCACTTCGTTGCTTCAAAATCCAGTGCCAAAAAGTGAACCAAACCCTTCTATTTATAGGCAGAAAATCCCTTAAGTCGGCCGCCCCCATAAGTCGTCGCCGACCTAACGACTTACCTAACACTCAGGCCGACCTACGACCTAAAGCACTGCCGACCTAATAATGAATACCACAGTGCAACCAAGCGACTTAACAAACGCGGCCGACCTAACGACTTAACCAAGCTACGACCTAACGGTCTAACCCTATGGCCGACCTAACACCATACGTATGGTCTCAACGACCTACAAACCAAGCCCAATGCCGACCCAGCGACTCAACTGAGATGCCAACCTAACGACTCAACACATGCAGCCGGCCTAACTACCTAACGACTTAGGACCTATCACTCACAACCCATACGCGACTTATAGCATGCACGACTTAACACGCGCACGCGACTTAACACATAACCACTGGGTACGACCTAACCCTTGCCGACCTAACCCTTGCCGACCTAACTCCAACACAGGTACTCCTTGGGTCGGTCAATCCCTATAGGTCGTTAACTTCTCAAGGTCGGTCCAACTAGTTCACCCCTAAGTCGTTAACTCCCCTAAACCGTTAGCTCTTAGGTCGGCCCATCTCCTTAACCCACTAACTACCTTAAGTCGTTAGCCCCTTAGGTCAGTGACCTTTCTAGGTCGGCAACACCTTAAGTCGGCAACACTTAAGCCAGCCAATCACTAAGTCGGCTACCTTCTTAACTCGGCCACACTTCTCTAAGTCGCTCCGATCTACTCTGGACGACTTAAACTCTAGACAACATAACCAATACTAACGACCTAGTGGCAACTATTCTACGATCTTTCGATCTGTAAAATATGGGTCGTTACATCCTCTCCCCCTTAGGAATTTCGCCCCCGAAATTCCAAACAATCAAGAGCAACCAAAACTATTCTGCATGCCTACCATCTATAGCAATCAACAAACCATGCATCCAATTACTAGCTAAGCATGCAGAATTCTAAAATTAGAACAAGTTACAAATTCATGAGATGCCACGGCACCTTAGGGCCATACCTTGAAGAGTTCAGGATGAGCTGCCTTCATCCTCTCTTCCTCCTCCCATGTACAGTCGTTGGCATCATCACTCCATTGTATCTTGAGCAACGTAATCGTCTTCCTCCTAAGCTGTTTCGTGTCAGTTTCAACAACACGAAGCGGCTTACGAGGTCTCGTAACAACTGGATCAACCTCCAAATCTTCACAGCTATTAGCAGAAACCACTGTATTCGAGTCGTGCACATACTTCCGCAGATACGATACATGAAAAACATTGTGCACACTCGACATCTTTTCCGGTAACTCCAATTTATAGGCGAGCTTTCCAATTCGCTTGATGATCGGGAATGGTCCAACAATTCTCGGAGCCAATTTCCCTTTCTTCTCGAATCGAATAACATTCTTTAGTGGAGAAATCTTCACAAAAACCATATCACCTACGTCGAATTCCAAATCCTTACGACGCTTATTGGCATAACTTTTCTGACGGTCTTGGGCTGCCTTCATTCATCGCCGAATGATCTCTATACAATCCGTAGTCTGTTGAATCATTTCTGGCCCAAGTATCAGCTTTTCTTCAGTTTCCAACCAACATGTCGGAGAGTTACACTGTCTTCCATACAATGCCTCATACGGTGCCATACCAATACTTGACTGGTAACTGTTATTATATGCAAATTCCACCAAATGAAGATGATCTTCCCATGATCCTCCGAAGTCCAAAACACATACTCTTAGGAGATCTTCCAAAACTCGGTTGACTCTCTCGGTCTGACCGTCTGTTTGGGGGTGATAAGCTGTACTTAAACACAACTTGGTCCCCAAAACTTCTTGGAAGCTCTTCCAAAATCCACTAGTGAACAATGGGTCTCGATCGCTCACTATACTCTTCGGAATACCATGGAATCGAACTATCCACTTAACATACAATTCAGCCAATTTCGATGCAGTGCTAGTTAATCGAACAGGAATGAATCTTGCACTCTTAGTCAAACGATCTACGATTACCCAAATCCCTTCATTTCCTGCTCTGGTTCTAGTCGATAAAATCCATCGATATTTGCTCCCACTTCCATGTAGGAACTTCTAATGGCTGAAGCAATCCACTAGGCTTCTTTTGCTCGGCTTTTACTAACTGGCAGTTCATACATTTCGAAATAAAATTTCCAACATCCTTTTTCATACCTTCCCAGTAATAGGTTCTCTTCATATCCCGATACATTTTATTTCCACCTGGATGAATTGTCAACTTCGAGTGATGACTTTCCTTAAGAACTTCATCTCTCAATCCATCTATATCGGGAACAACTAGTCGTCCTTGCTTCCGAAGCCAACCTCCTCGATCGACTTCGAATCCTTTATCCTTCTCTGGGTCTACTCCAGATTATAAATCTCGGATAATCTTGACAAGCTTATCGTCCCGCTTTTGGCTCTTGCCAATTCTTTCCACTAGAGTAGGTCTTATCGATAAGTTTGCCAACATCTCTGGTTCCAATTCACATCTAGGCCTGAAGTCAAATCCAGCTAAATACTCGAGACTCTTCCATTCTGAAAACATGACTCCCAATTCTGCATGTCTTCGACTTAACGCATCAGCTACTGCGTTACCCTTTCCCAGAGTATAGGCTATACCAAAATCATATGATGCTAAAAACTCTAGCCATCGTTGCTGTCGAAGATTCAAATCCTTTTGGGAGAAAAGATACTTCAATGACTTATGATCCGTAAATAACTCGAATCGAACTCCCAATAGATAATGTCTCCACATCTTCAAAGCAAATACAATCGCCGCTAACTCCAAATCATGAGTCGGATAACTCCTTTCATGCGGCTTCAGTTGTCGACTTGCATACGCAACAACTTTATCCTTCTGCATTAGCACTGCTCCAAGTCCAGTACCACATGCATCGGTGTAAACCACCATCTCATCATTCCCACTTGGAATAGTCAAAACAGGAACACTTGTCAGTCGCTCTTTCAGGATTCCGAAAGCTTGTTCACACTTAGCATCCCATCTGAACACTTGGTTCTTTTTCGTCAATCCTGTTAATGGTGCAGCTATCTTGGAAAAGTCTTTGATAAACCGACGATAATATCCTGCTAATCCAAGAAAACTTCTCACATCAGATGCATTCTTAGGTCTAACCCAATCCTGGATCGCTGCCACCTTGGCGGGTTTAACCGCTATTCCATTTCCAGAGATAATATGGCCTAAGAATCTCACTTCGCTCTTCCAGAAGTGACACTTCGAAAACTTAGCCTTCAGCTGATGTTTCCGCAAGATTTCCAAAACAATCCGCAGGTGCGTCTTGTGCTCTTCTTCAGTTCTGGAATAAATCAGAATATCATCCACGAACACAAGTACGAACTTGTTCAACTGATCTCTGAACACTCTATTCATAAGATCCACAAAATATGCTGGTGCATTGGTCAATCCAAACGACATCATCAGCCACTCAAAGAAACCGGATGGTGTCCTGATAGCAGTCTTCGGCACACTATCCTTTGCCACTCTCAACTGGTGAAATCCCGTTGCCAAATCCATCTGAGAAAACACCTTAGCTTCGTGAAGCTGATCAAACAAGTCATCTATTCTCGGCAATGGATACTTGTTCTTCTTAGTCACTTTATTCAGCTCACGATAATCCACACACAACCTCAACGATCCATCCGCTTTGGTTGCAAACACAACTGGTGCACCCCATTCGGACACACTACGCCGAATGAATCCTTTATGTAAAAGGTCATCAACTTGCATCTTCAACTCTTGCTGTTCCCTAGGCGCCATCCGCCTAAGAGGCATCACAACAGGTCTGGCTCCTTCAACTAGATTGATACGAAACTCGATCTCTCTATGCGGCGGTAACCCTTTGACCTCGTCAAAGACATCCTCAAATCCATTCACAATAGGCACCGATGACAGTCCATCTCGTGGAACAACTAGCGAATACATGAAGCTCATGAAGACGCCTTCTTCATGCTTACATCGTATCACAACCTTTTGCCCCTCCACATTCTCGACTGTCACCTCCAGCCTCTTACAATCAACCCTTGCCGCATACTTCCTAAGCCAGTCCATACCCAAAATAATTCCGAACCCCGTAAAGTTCAGAACAAAACAATCACAAACAAAAGAGAAATCATGACTCGATACAACTAGACCACGGCATACCATACACAAACAAGACGAACCCCCAACTGGATTAGTCACGACCAATGGTCTATCAACAATATCCGGTTCCAAACCCAACCGGTCTACCAGATCATTACAAACAAACGAATGCGACGCCCCAGTATCAAACAACACTCTAACTGGAACACCGCATATAGAAAGAGTACCTTGAACCACCACACTCTTTCCTTTCTCTTCCACAGTAGGAGCTATCGAAGACGATGGCACAGCCCCCAAAGCATAAGCTTGCACAATCTTCTTGTCCTTCCTTGGTTCCGGACAATTCTTCTTGATATGCCCCGGCTTATCACAGTTGTAGCACTTCCCTGGGACCTTAGAATTCTTGCAATCTTTGGAAAGATGACCCTTCTGTTGACAGTTGTAGCAAGCCATTTCACCCTTCGGCTTCTTCTGGCCATCCTTACCCTTCTGTTGCTGCTGCCTCCTTTTCTTGTTTCCACCCTGCTGTGGTTTAAACCCTTCCTTGGTTTCAGCAACAACAGATCCTTCCTTAGGAAACAGACTCTCATGCCTAAGAGCTTTCTCCACAAGCTTCTCAAATGGGTCATCCAAATGATCCACCAACTGCCTCCCAAGATAAGTGTCCAAGCCTGTCACAAACTTCTCATTCTTCTGATAGGGAGATTCAATATATGACCGAGCATACTTAGAAAAAGCTTCAAACTCAGAAACATACTCAAGAACTGGTCTTCCACCTTGCTTGAGCTCCACAAACTTCTTAAACAGAACGGATTTCTGAGCTGTAGAAATGAACTTAGCTTCAAATCTAGCTTGGAATTGCTCCCAAGAAATTTCTTCCTCTGGAGTATCAATGGTGATAGAGTTCCACCAATCAAAAGCTCTCCCTTGAAGCAGTCTTGATGCAAGCTTCCTCTTAGTTGCATCCTCAATTCCCAAGTCACCAAAGATCCTTCTACAAGCATCAATCCACCTTTGAACTTCAATGGTTGATTCTGTCCCCAAGAAAACCTTTCCTCCAAGAGCAGTATAGTCCTTACACAACTTAGCAAAATCCACTGGTCTTGGGGATTGAACTTGAACTCCAACATCTACCGATGGCCCCGGAGCTGGCATCCTTCTCATGATCGAAGTCATCATAGCCTCGAACATAGAAGTATAATCAGCAGCCCCCTCAACAGCACGGCCTCCTCTAGCAGCTGGTCTCCCTCTTCGACTCATTCCTAATATCTAAAAGAAATGATTAATATACCCTGGGGAAACAACTGCATAATAAGTTCAAATCCTTCTAAGCTACTATATTATATATAGCAATCATCTATCAAAATTACAATTACGTCTCTCATACGTAGTTACGTCAACGAGCGTTGGCTAAAAATCGATTAACCAAAGCTCTGATACCAAATGTGACGACCGCCCATGACTCCCGCACTAGACAAGGAAATAGTGCGCTGTAAAGTGTGCCAGGCCGCCATGGACGATCATCAAGGTAAAATAATAAACTCTGATCGTATTACTCACAGCGCATGGATAAAATACAATAGAAAAGTATACATAGTGAAGCTTCAAAGAACAGAATGTCATCATATAAACTCATAATAGTTTTATACAAACATCTGAATAGTCAATACATCAAGCCTCACTACATAACACTCAGAACATCAAACAAACAGCGGAACATCCAGTACATATAGTAAGAAAACAATATGCAAAAGCCTCCAGCTCGTCTTTGTAATCAACAGCGTTGGTAACCAAGAACAACACCTGTCCCCTGCTACCTAGTCTGCCCATCCCAAAACGGATGAACAACCCAAGGTAATAAGAGTTAAACATAAAACCTTGAGTCAGACAAGAGTCCTAGTGAGCAGTAAATCAACTATCAAACATACCAAAAGAGCATAAAGGGTAAAAAGGAATAGGAACCCAACCATCCCACTTCACCTCTTTCTTCAGTGATAGCCCCCAGATACACTAAGCAGAAACAAGCATAGCAAAACAGACAATTAAAGCAATTATCACTCGGGTCAAGGTCGATGTTTTCCAAGTACAAACCCCCAAGGCCTAAACCAAGATCAGATAAGCACCCACAAAACATCGCTCTTGAGACCGAGTGACGATACAACCAAAGCATCCAAACATCCATGAATCTGGCTATCACTGTTATCATTGCCTCGATATCACCGTTAATTGAATGACCGGCTCATTCTTTCATCCGTCCGTCAAGGGCTAATGGTAACCCCGGTTCTAGGCATAACCCTGCACGTCATCGTGACCCGTGCCTAGGACTATCAAATCTGCCCAGAGTACTCGACCACCTACCTGTAGTCTTTTAGGAATCTGCCACGAGTACTCGACCACCTACCTGTAGTCAGAGTACTCGACCACCTACCTGTAGTCTTTAGGGCGTTCCTATGTACTCTTGCTTTGAGTTTGCTAGAACCTTCAATAACGATGAAATCCAAGCCTTCTAGTCATCCTCCTCGACGACTATTCTCAAACTTGCCCAAGCTACTTCTCGAGCCCACCATTATCCACAAACTCGAACCATATCACCGAGTTGTCAACATGCTTGGAATGATCCCGTATGGATTAAACCAAGGCTATCTCACATCATGCTTTGCTTCTTCGCATCATGGCAAAGTTCCATCTCAACATCATCATCAAATCTATCCATATGAGCTCTTATCATCTGCTTCATATGCCACAAGCAGCTTTCCTTATTCAAGAGCCTTTCCACTTAGCTTTTGAATCATCTTCGACCAACTTGTACGAATCAACCAACATCAACTAATTCATAACAATCAATCAAAACAATCATTAATCCAAGTAATCAATCATTCAAACAAGATCTAAATAAATGATAATAACTATAATGGCAATTTAGTAAATAAAGAGTCCAAATCTAACAAGCATGAACTCTAAGTAATATCTTGATGAATGAACTAGTATAGGTTAACATGTAGTAAAATGGATATCAAAACTTTATGGACAATGGATCTACATGAAGACTTAAGGAAAATGCATGAAATCACTGTCTTTAACACACAAACAAGCCACCGATCCAATATACTCCCTTGGGTCCGTGTGAGAGATAACCACCACTCACCGAATCGCCTAAACACCTCAAAAGCAACCAACTACAGATCTGGACAGCAAAGGATCTAGCTTGATCCGACAAGATTTCGCTTCAAATGATGAAATTTATCTTCAATGGAAGGAGATCTTCAACTTTGGCTCTTGGATCTTCGATTTGATCTTCAATTTAGATGGATGGAAGCACAAGATTAGAGTGAAGAAAAGAAGTGAAGAAATGTTGTAGTCGAGCTCTCAAAATGGCAGCACTTCGTTGCTTCAAAATCCGGTGCCAAAAAGTGAACCAAACCCTTCTATTTATAGGCAGAAAATCCCTTAAGTCGGCCGCCCCCATAAGTCGTCGCCGACCTAACGACTTACCTAACACTCAGGCCGACCTACGACCTAAAGCACTGCCGACCTAATAATGAATACCACAGTGCAACCAAGCGACTTAACAAACGCGGCCGACCTAACGACTTAACCAAGCTACGACCTAACGGTCTAACCCTATGGCCGACCTAACACCATACGTATGGTCTCAATGACCT
Organism: Allium cepa; assembly: GCA_030765085.1. Lineage (NCBI taxonomy): Eukaryota > Viridiplantae > Streptophyta > Magnoliopsida > Asparagales > Amaryllidaceae > Allium > Allium cepa. The sequence continues at coordinate 23,707,003 of CM060936.1, read as the reverse complement.
ACAAACCAAGCCCAATGCCGACCCAGCGACTCAACTGAGATGCCAACCTAACGACTCAACACATGCAGCCGGCCTAACTACCTAACGACTTAGGACCTATCACTCACAACCCATACGCGACTTATAGCATGCACGACTTAACACGCGCACGCGACTTAACACATAACCACTGGGTACGACCTAACCCTTGCCGACCTAACCCTTGCCGACCTAACTCCAACACAGGTACTCCTTGGGTCGGTCAATCCCTATAGGTCGTTAACTTCTCTAGGTCGGTCCAACTAGTTAACCCCTAAGTCGTTAACTCCCCTAAACCGTTAGCTCTTAGGTCGGCCCATCTCCTTAACCCACTAACTACCTTAAGTCGTTAGCCCCTTAGGTCGGTGACCTTTCTAGGTCGGCAACACCTTAAGTCGGCAACACTTAAGCCGGCCAACCACTAAGTCGGCTACCTTCTTAACTCGGCCACACTTCTCTAAGTCGCTCTGATCTACTCTGGACGACTTAAACTCTAGACAACATAACCAATACTAACGACCTAGTGGCAACTATTCTACGATCTTTCGATCCGTAAAATACGGGTCGTTACAATCATACCCTCCTTTGGTCCTCGGTAACCCATCGATGAAGTCCATCGAAACTTGTTCCCATTTTCACTCAGGAATCTCAAACGATTGAAGCAAACCACTCAGTTTCTTCTGCTTTTCCTTTACAAACTGACAGTCATGAACTTTGAAATGAAAGTCTCAACGTCCTTCTTCACCCTTCCTAATAAAATGTCTTCCTCATATCACAGTACATTTTATTGTCATCAGGATGTATAATCAATCCTTAATGGTAGCACTCACATAGCACCTCATACCTTAACCCATCAACATCAAAAACAAACAATCTACCATCCTTACAGAGCCAATCATCATGGTCGATCCCATACCGCTTCATCTCCTCAAACCGTACTCCTTCCTTTATCTTTGCCATGATCTTCACTGGTCTAATGTCTTACCTTTGACTAGTATCGATCCTCTCAATCAGGTTGGGTCTGATCATTAGGTTAGCCAACACCTTTAGTTCTAGCTCACATCTAGGTCTACAATCATAGTCAACGATAAACTCCAATTGCTTCCACTCTAGGAGCATCACTCCCAAGCTAGCATGTCTCTTACTCAATGAATCAGTGACTGCATTTCCCTTACCTGAGGTATAGGAAATTTCGAAGCCATAGGAGCCTAGGAACTTTAACCATTGCTACAGATGAAGTTTAAGAATAGATAGTTCCATGGGTTATGGTCCGTATACAACTCGAACCTCCCTCCAAGCAAATAGTGCCTTCATATCTACAAAGTGAAAACTATCGCCATCAACTCCAAATCTTGAGTTGGATACTTCTTCCCGTGTAGTTTCAGTTGTCTACTGGCATAGGCGATAAACTTTCCCCTCTGCATCAACGCTGCATCTAGTCTAGTACTATAAGTGTCTGTGTATATTGTCAGCCCCGTATTCCCACTCGAAATGACTAACATTGGTGCGCTCATCAACCATTCCTCCAAACTCACGAATACATGCTCACACCTCGCGTTACAAATAAAATTCCGATTCTTCTTCATCAGGTTTATTAACGGCTCTACTACCTTAGAGAAGTACTTGATAAAACATTTGTAGTATCCCACCAATCCAAGAAAACTTCACTCATCCATAGCAGTCTTGGGTCGATCCCAATTCTGTATTGCTGCCACATTCGTTGGATCTACAACAATACCCTGCTCAGAAACAACGTGACCGAAAAATCACACTTCTCTTCTCCAGGAGTGATACTTCAAAAAATTCACCTTCTGTCAGTTCTTCCTCAACACCTCGAGTACGATCCTCAAACGATCCTTGTTTTCTTTCTCCATCCTTAAATAAATAAGGATATCATCCACGAATATAAGTACAAAATTATTCAGCTGATCCATGAAAACACGGTTCATAAGATTAACAAAGTATGTCTGTGCGATGGTTAGCCTGAACGACATAACCAACCACTCATAGAATCTAAATGGTGTACGAAACACTATGATCGGCACACTCACCTTTTCCACTCTCAGTTAATGAAACCCTATCTCAAGATCCAACTGAGAGTCACACCGTGAAGATGATCGAACAAGTCGTCAATATGTGGTAGTGGATACATGTTCTTCTTGGTTACCTTATTCAGCACACAGTAATCTACACACAACCTCAAAGAGTCTTCCACCTTAGCGGCGACCACTATAGGTGCTCCCTACTTAGATATGCTCCTACGAATGAACCCTCGCCTCAACAGGTCGTTCACTTGCACCTCCAAGTCCCTTTTCTCCCTGGGGCTATACGCCTCAAAGGTATGACTATCAGTCTGATATTCTTCACCAAACCTATATGGAACTCTATCTTCCCGTGTGATGGTAATCCGTCACCTCCATGAATATGTCCGAATACTCCTTTGCTATAGGCACAGATGACAACTTGTCACGTGGGATCTCGAGCGAGTACAGAAAGCTAACCATTACCTCATCGTTAGGTAGGCAGCCTATCTCGATTCTACGCCCGTCATCTATTTCTATCGTCATTAATGGCCTCTTACAATCCACCATTACTCCCTAATTTTGCAACCACTCTATGCCCAGAATAATACCAAACCTCTCAAAACCCAAAACAAAGCAAACACCAACAACAAACATCCATGACTTGATAAGGCTAAGTCTCGACAAACCACGCAAAGTCTAGTCGATCCTCTAAACGGTTTGTAACAATCAAAGGTCGGTCAACTATCTTGAGATTCAATCCCAGCTATCTATGAAATCACTAGACATGAAGGAATTTGAAGCTATGATATCGAATAAAACATGTACAGGTGTATCAGAAATAGAAAGCATACCCTATATAACGATTCCCTTCCCCTTCTCTTTCGCTGATTGAGCATTCGACGAAGCTAAAAAAGCGTTCGAAGCATAAGCAGACATAACATGCTTATTCCTTGATGGTTTCAGACAATCCTTTTTTATATGCCCTAGCTTGTTGTAGTTGGAGCACTTCTTGTCCACTGCCTTATCGTCTCTAATAAGATGGCCCTTCTCTAGCAAGTAGGCTCCCACTTGCCCTTCTTCTAACCACTCTTATGAAACTACCTCTTCTTCTTCTTCTTGTCCCACTTCCACTTGCCTCCCTCGGCAACTCGCGGTTTTGGCTCATCCTTAGGAGAAACGACTGACTAAGGCTTAGGATACAGATTCTCATGTTGAATAACCTTCTACACCAGCCTCTCGAAGGTTCCAAATATGTCCTACTAGCTTCTCTCCAAGATAACCATCTAAGCCCATGATAAATTTCTCGTTCTTGTTAAGCGGGGTATCGATAAAAGATAGACCATACTTTGAAAGCATGTCAAATTAGACCACGTACTCCGACGCAGACATATCCCCTATCTCAAATCAGCAAACTTTTGGAAAGTACCGACTTCTGAGCGGCCAATATATACTTCTCTTCAAACCTTTTCTTAAACTTCTCCTAATTAATCTGATCCTCAAGAGTAGTAATCTTGATGATGTTTCACCACCCCATAGCTTTTCCCTGAAGTTGTCTAGAGTCCAGTTTCCTCTTTATCACATCCTCTAACTTTATATGCTTAAAGATGCATTTGCAGGTTTCTAACCAATACTACAAATTTATGGCTGATTCCGTCTCGAGGACCAGTTTGCCTTCTAAAGTAGAATAATCCTTGTTCAGTTTGGCAAAGTCAGCCCTCGGCACTTGCACTGGAGCACCACCACCAACAACCACAGTATGAGCAACTTGGGCATTCTAAACCATGTTTCACACCATCTAAGTGAACATGTTCTATGAGTCGTGGTTAGTAGCCCCCGATGTTGCCCCCTCCTCGACTCCAGAAACAAAGTTCCTAACAATAGTCCTCGTTAGCCGACTCATTATTATAAGCTGTAATAAGAATGATCAATATCTTTAAAAAAGAATAAGTGGTGCCCGTGAATGCAATGTGACTTATGTACTATGTACATATACTACTATATAGTTTTGAAAACCAAAATACAACATGTATGCTCTCTCCTATATTGCTCGATCCATTCTAAGGCGTTAGCTCCTTTCTCATCTCTAATGGATCCAAGTATCAACTTAGGCCATCCATGCAACCTAAGCTCTAATACCAAATGCGATGACCGCCCTACACCTCCAATACCCAATATACGTGTATAGAGCGCCGTGGAGGTACCCGGCCGATGCAGGACGGTTACCAAGGGTGTAAAGTAACAAAAATCTAAGCACAAAGCCTGTAGAATGTATCACAGCACATGGACAAAATATAATATAACAACATAGATGTATAATAGGTGAGACATTAATATAATCAGATGAACCATATATAAGAACATCAGAGTGCATTAGGTTCACAGATCATACAAAAACTAAAATAAAAGAGTCCATGCATCCTTAGTCTACCAAATAAACTCTATAACTATCTCTCAAAATATAAGTACTCACATAGCTCTACAATACTACAGAATGGAATATAAGCGATCGTATGGACATATGAAAGCGTAGCCTCCAGCTCGTACTCCGTACGTCTCAATACGCTTTCCAGACCAGTTATCCTTAATCTACTCATTTAAGAGTACCCGAGAAAATAAGAAGCAAAACATAAAATCGCAGCTCGGACAACAGTTTGGTGTGAGCGATATATTATCTTAAAAATACTTTAATATATATAGTAAATAAGGGCATATGGTATGAAGAACCATACCTGACCTGCCTATATGTCCAAAGAGTTGGCACATAACAATCAATATATGTTAATCTATACATGCTAATCTACTATCACAACCATATAAGTGTACTACAGTCGAAGCTTAATATCTAGTGTTAAGGCATATGGTCGAAAATACCTACATCATGTGACACCCTAGATTGGTAGACAACTATGGCAAACATAACATCCATCAAACAATCCTTACCATTACTCATATGCAATGAACATATGATAACTTGTATGGCACAATTGGAAAATAGGGACTCAATTGAAATCTCGGGTTTATTGGAGCTCGAGCCCATGCTACTTTGTAAGGCTAGGAACCAGACTCACAATCACAAAGTTTACGGTAATCTACTATCGCAAGATCCGGACATGATCACAAATCCAAGTGGACGTCCCCATATACCCTTTCTTTACAAGCATACTAGAAGCCTCTAAGTTATCAACGATCCCTTTGCATGTGTCTTTATAATGTAACTCAATCGTTATTCCATCCCGGCTATCTCCATAGTAGAACACAGTCGCAAATCCTACTTGTAACCCCTATCGTTGAGCTTGCCCTTATGGGTCACCATCATGACTCCCATCATTAAGTCGTCATCTTCGAAATGCCTCTAGACTTCCATCATAAGTAATAGAGTCTCATACCAAGGTTCCAAAGTCATCATCAACGTCGTCGATGTCGTTATCCTGAAGCGTTATGCCATCGCTTCACTAATCCCCACATGAGATCCAAGGTCATCTCGAGTCGTTTGGAGTTGCTTACTTCACTCCACATCACCACCAAGAACCCCGAAACACACCACAAAGAAATCCCCAAAGTATCATAGTGCCGCGATGAAGATTCCTCCACCTGCATACTCTGTTCAGCTATACCGAGATTAGCCCAAAGCAACACTCTTCCTAGCATGAAGCAACCTCCAAATGCTGAACAAAAAAACTTGCAAGGGTACCAACCAAAGCCCCCACAGAACCAACTTCCATGTCTGGTTACCGAACGAATAACATTACCAGACAACATTTGATGTCCGATCTTCTACAGTGCCGAACCATGACGCCACCAAACATCATTTATTGTCCTGCTTTTCTTCAATGTCGAACCGACTAGCTATCAAACATGATTTCTTATTTGATCTTCCTTTGTCGAGCCAAGTAACCCTGAACCATGTCATACTCGAACCTACTGTATCAAACCGATTTTTCTGTAGCCAATTCCAACACTCCAATCCCATAGCGATTTCACTGCTACGCTCTGTTCTTCGAATCTTATGCATTTTGTGTGCAACGATACAACTCTAAAAAACCTCGAGTCAATCCGTTGAAGTTTGGTTTTATGATTCATAACTCTAAGTTGCTCCGATGAGCGTTTCAAGTATACAAGCAAACACCAAATAACATTTGACCATGCAAACGTACAACAATTCATGGTAAATCATCCTATAACATGTCTCTATCATAGCCTAACACACATCAAGGTAACCATTCATCAAATCAACATGATTAGAACACTTTAAAACATTTTAAATTCATTTTTACTTCTATTTCATTATAAAACAGCCCCAAAACATGATTTTAAATTTATAAATGAATCTAAAACATGTTAAAATACATATATAATAAGGCGAGAGATGATAAATTACTCACTTATACCTCCAAAATCTAAGGTAATGTTGGTTTTATTTTGAATTTTATGTTGAGAGTTTTCAACATCAACTACAAAACTTGAGAAGAGTGGAGGACTCACGAAGGGGATAGAAGGAAGATGGAGGGGACGACGAAAGGGATGGAAGGACAATGAAAGGCTGGATTGTTTCTCATGCTTCTATCATTTTTCAAATCATGAAAAATAAGAAAAGCCGTTTTCTATTTTGTATGTTAACTTTGTTTAATAAATTGATCGTTTTTCACAATATACATGTGTCATGAGCATTTTTTATAGAAGAAAATTCAAAACTAAAAATGAAAAACCAACCACAACTTAAATTTTGCATGCCAAATCAATGCATATCCGAAAGTGAACAACAAATATGTAATTTTCCCTCCCCAACAATATTGATTTGAAGATCTCTAATGAATTGCCTTGCTAATCTACTAGTAGTCTATGATCTAAACTTGACTTGGAAGAGAAAAAAGAAGATTTTGGATGTGGAATGGGTTAATGAAAGCTTAGATCTATTTGAAAAGTAGTAAAGTGATTTAGGGATGATAGTTCAGCCTATTATAGTCTCCAAACTTGAAATTGGTTAGTTGGCTTGCCCCTAGACTCACTAATTACCCACTAAGTCGCTCCAAAAACTACCAATCTTCGAACAGCCATATCTCCTAGGCAGAAAGTCCAAATTACCATTACGACCGCTCCACGAAAAGGGAAACCATTATATTATTCCAACGGAAGTGGTATCAAGTGCTAGTTTGGCTTCTATCAAAATTTATAGCGATTACAAGTGTCAAACGGTAAAATCATACGGAAAAAATATAGGAAATGTCACTAATAGGCATTTTCTGAAGTTATAGAGTCATACGACCTCATATAAAATAATATTAATATTTTACGATCAACCGATACATAAAATACGAATCGTTACAGGTTGGTTGTATAAACACTAGAAACAATTGTTTTTGCAATGAAAAATACTAGCAAAGTGTTTACAAAATGGAATTTAGTGAGTGGTCAACATGTATACATATCGTAATGTGCACAAAGAATAGTTTCTACTCCCAATTCAAGGCGCGGAGGTGGGTCCCATTAATCCTTAATCAGGTTGGGGCATCAAATCTCTGTGCCGGGCTGGCTAAAATCCTAACTGTCTATGGTCGGACCAGGCAGGAGGGGACTCCTCCTATATCCCTTCGATTTCATCAGGTCTATAGGTTGAGTTTTTTAAAAAAAAGAATAGTTTCTACTTTTTGTCAATGAATTAGCATGTGAAAGTCAACGTTTTAGCGTTTTGGGAATGGTAGGTACTCGGAAGGACACTTAAAATTAATCCTCATGTTTAAACACAAACTAATTCAGTTTTTACTCACAAAATTAACTTTGATTTGCAAGCGAGTACCTTTATTTTGTATTTGTGCAACTGAAAAAAACCAGGTTAATTACTAGCTAAATAGAGTGTGTGTTGTAAGTGATTAGCATGTTGCTATAACTCTATTGAACTATAGCCTGGTTATTGCCATAGTCGCTATACACACACAAATTATTGTGAATTTTGCGAGTAACTTTGAAAGTAATACATAAAATCATTCGTTTCAAGATGATTAGTCTCAATGATTAAGGTGTAAATTGTTTGTTACTTTTTCAGTAGTATGCTTCAATCACTTAAAAATGCCTATAGATCTCACCATACTCGCACCACTATATGTGTATGTGTATATGTATGTATGTATGTACACACCCAAATATACATACATATCCATATCTTCTGGAATATCGCTTATATCCCACACTATATCAAAGATTATACCAGCAACACAAGAATACCACATTTTACCACTATACATAAAAAGTCGTTATGAACACAAACTTCATCAACGACATTTGTCAAATTAAACTACATAATCTAAAATCCGACTGTTTTATTCCTTAGAAAAGTTTGAAGGACTACCAGTTATAATCACATCATTTTATTAAACAAAAAATAATGCAACATCAAATATTCACAATATATGTAAAAGAGAGATACACGTCTTTGTTTTAATCTTGATTAAATCATTTTTTCAATCCTATAAAATCTTTTATCACTCTCAGTTTATCGAACATCTGCCTTCACCTTCTTCATTGCATCCTCTTTTTGCTTGATTATCCTTCCTACTCCAAATGCATGGTCAAATACTCCTTTTCTACTTTATACACCTATTGCCCAATCTCTTCCTTGATGGTGATGGTGTAAGAGCCATTAGACATGTCATGTGTCATGTCATAGAAGCATACAAATAAATTTAATATCATATATTTTCCACTCAATGAGGGTATATTATTAATATAGCTTAGCTCATTGGTTATATTTTAAATTTACAAATATTAAATACCTCATGATGGATTTGTTAGTGTGGTACAAGCACTTTCCGTTATTTTCCCAAGAGCTGGATTCATATGCCTTACTTATATGCTTAGTAAACAACCTCACCCTCATAATTGAGCTATATCATTTATCCATTATGTTAACATTCTCTTTGAACATGCTTTTGATGAAATGTAGTTGAATATTAAAGACTTATTGCTTCAACTATAGGTATTTACCCAGAGGGTAATATATCCATTGACATCATTATGATCCAAAGGTGAATGAGGAGCAATTGCAAGCATCCACCGACTTGGTGGAGGAGAAACGAGAAGAGATTAATCTAAGAATTTCCATTTACCAGTAAAGAGTGGCTTGATAGTAAGAGTGTTAACAGCGTGCAACTATTATGTAACTTTTAATGTGATCTTAACTTTGTAACGAATCTTGTTCGAAATGAATGTATACCTTTTTTTTCTTTCTATTATATGTATTTGTTATATATGATATAAATAATGACTATGAGCATTAGACATATATAAATAGAAAATCCTTAAGTAGAGTATTATATCAGTTAAAACTGCGAATCAGTCATGATCATTAGCATCGAATCAATCCAGTAATAATACCCAACTTCAATAGTTCTTGGTCAAGATCCACTAAGAAAGAGATATTGACAAATTTGTAGAGACCAGTATATGTAATGCTATGCAAACCTTGAACGGTGAATTACTCATGTTCATAGGAAGCACAAATGAGTTTTGTACTTATGATCGGTGGATGTTCAGAGAATGACTAAAATGAGAGTCCTATGTGGGTAAAATATATCTAAGTGAAAATATAGGATCTTAACTTGACGATGTGCGGTTGTCTTTAAACTTGATAATACTTTATGGCTTAAATGATGAGGTTATGCATTGATTTTGCTCAACTCATGGTATTACGACCATGCTACGACTCCTTTTGGTACATGCCAAATAATTTAGAGTGAAGCACTATTCAACAAGGGTTTTGTCTCCTCCAATATAGAAGGTTAGTTTCATCATAATTTGAACTCAACTCGAAGTCAAAAATCCATGGCTAAATTACTATTGATTATTCAATTTTTTTTATACGAGCTAAGGCCTTTGACTTTGGTCTTTGCAATTAACAATATATATTAGTAAAGTTTTTGATAATTGATTACTCTAAATTTCTAAGTGTTATAGTGATGAGGAAAAAAATACACATAAACAAACTCTCATAAGGACATATGCTTAACTTGATTCAAATATTGATAAAGTTAGGGGTATGCCTAGGGGTAATTATATAATTTATTACATATATCTAACTCGATAACCAATCTTGTTCATAATAAAGGTATTTGATTTGTGTAACATACTTTATTATATTATGATACGATTAATTAAGTAGTTAATTTAAATATTAAATACAATCATTAAATGATATATTATGTGAAAGTAATTACAATGTGTAATAATCGTGAGAAATTTATCATGTTAAAATAACATATTATTTTAAATATTTCTATTCAAGATGTTTTGACAAAGGACATCGGTTCATGCATTGAGACTAGAGTATGTAACACTCTTCAAAAGTTGGGCAGTGAATTATTTATGGTCGCTGAGACACTAAGTGGTTACATATTGATAGTTCTTTGATAACAATGGAATAACTCACTTGAGAGTTTTCTATTGGTTAATATAACTAAGGTCACATAGAGAATCTCGAAGTGATGATAAAATGCAGTTCTCTCAATGTAAGAATACAGTTGAACTTCAACATAAACACTCCACTTTGATTATACTTAAATCATGGCATGTTGTAAAACATACTATGATAGTTGGGTCTAAGTTGAAGCATCGACAGTGAGATACTATTCAGTAGAGAATTCATCTCCTAAATTATATGGGTTAGTATCATAGCTAGTTGTAGTCAACTTAAGGTCAAAGTCTCTAGGTATAGCAGTACAGTTAGTAATATTTATTATTATTAAACCAAGTATTTTGTAATTAGACTAACCAAGTAGAATATGGATGATATTGGAATTTTGATCAAAACCAAATTTCATAAGTCCTGAAATGCTATAGTTTTAACGAAGAGAATTGGTTAAAATAAAAGTTACTACCGAATACCGCTTATAATTATAAAATTGGATTTTATCAAAAATGCGTGTAAGCGAGAAATTCAACGAAAATGTCACACCACTAGTCAAGGTGATGTGTAAATGTCAATATTTGAATTGTTTGTTACTAATCGTTGATCGAATTTACACCTTTGAGTCACACAACCGTAATAATGTATACTCCAAAAAATCACGTAATTTAATTAATTTATAAATTATTGTAAATTAATTAAATTAATTAATATTTATAGATTATTAATTATAAAATATTTTTTTTGAGTACTATTATTAGTTAATAAACTGCATACATAAAAGTTATATATACATGCATTGATATACGATATCGATAGAATATTTAAATTGGATTTAAATAGATGAATTGCATAGTGGGATTGGAAATTTTCTGAGGCTCATTTTGCCTCATATTGCAGACCATGCATGAATAAAGGGGATTGATGATATTTAATGAGGAATTAAAATGGGAAGGTTTTAAATGTGGGAATTAAAAAGATTTCAATGTTTTCTTTAAAACAATATTTGTTTCGTAAATTCGATAATTCTCCTGACAATTCATTTTCTTTTGCCCTTCTCTTTCTCTCCTTTATGATGAAAATTAATGGCTTCCAAGCCATAAAGTTTTTCAAACACAATCTAATTAAATTAAATTAATAAAGGTGGTGCGTTAGATCGTTGCAATTTCTAAAGATGATTCGATGGGATCAAATCAAATTAAATTAACAAAATAAATCAAACCAAATTCCATATTCTACTTCTCTTTCGATTATGTGCTCGTCTTATATGTGTTGTTTCGACCCCAAACTTTTTATAATGAATTTATATAGGCCTAGGTTGTCAGATTATTATTTTGATTTGGAGATTAATGATTAAATAAATAAAAACAATTGATTTGGAAACTGATTTAATAGGGTGATATAATTTTGTAACCTTTTTTATATACAAATCTAAATAAGCAACATGTGTTGACAGTTGAAATCATTTTAAAAAATGATTTCACGTTTTATGTGTGTGTTGATTTATTTTGTAAATTCATTTGGTTATTTTCTATGTAATTTTAAAGGTGTTTCAATTCGTATTTGTTGATGACATGAATGGCGATGAGTCGGTCGACATTTACAATGTTGTCCCTGCTATTGATGCTGCTATTGATGATGCCACCAGAGATGACTAGACATATAATGATGATGGACCTCCCCCTCTGGACTTTTGTTATCGTTATGTGTATTTTCTTAGTATCATGCATTTATTAGTTTTTAACAGTACTTTTTGTGACAATGTAAATTAAAAAATTTTTGTCGCTACTGATCAGACATTGATCAGACGACTTTTTTATTTGATCCATGGTTTTTGGGTTCTACAATCTTACACTACACAACTATTCTCTTAGAAAAAGGTGTCTCGGTTCAAAATTTCATAAGTGGACTTTCGTGCAAAATTATAAACTTACTTTGAATCTTTCACAAGTTAAGGCTAACATCTATTTGTTAACTTTAAGTTTTATTTCATACATGTAAAATTACAAGGATTATAAATTTATTTTATTTTTAAATTTGAAACATTGTTTATAATTATTTATACATGTTTACATATATGTTTGTTATTTTAATTTAAAGTTTATATTTATGGGTGTGGGTGTGCGTGCGCACGTGTAATGGTCCATATTTTCAACCATTTAAAAATATTAAATTGAATAATTTTTTTAAATAAAATTGCGTAGAAATTTAAATTTTATAATTTTAGAAATGTTAATCTATACTACAATATAAGTTTACGATCATAATTTGAATTTCCATTAATGATATAGATTGTAATAAGATAAAAAGTGTAGCATATATTGGGATATAATTTAATAATATTGGTTTGAATGTAATTAATTACATGGATTAGAATAATAACTTTAATTTTAACAAATAATAGAATGAATGATTTTATTAAAGGAGAAAGTAAAGGTTTATTTATTTGAAATTTGATTTAGATAAGTTTAATATGATTTAAAAAGAATTTATTTTGTTTATTTCTGAAATCTATTCTATTTCAATTTTTAATTCAAAATCGGTGTAATTTTGATGTGAACATTAAATTTTTACCAATTAAGGAATTTGAGAAATCAAAACTTTCCATTGGGTCAATTAGATTTTTTTACCCCAAATTTATATATAAAACATAGTAAATGGAAATCGAATAAAGGAGATACAAATTTTTACCGTGGCACGCATTTTGGGTTTTGTACCTGTTTTGACATTTAAGCTTACGGTTGGATTACAGGAATAAGAAAACATTTTTTTGGTGTGTAATTTATAACACTTGTTTGTATACAATAATCTTATAAATTTGTTTGAATTACTCTAAAAAGAATACAATTATTTTATTTCTCTTAAAATAAATGGTGAGAGATATTAACATATACAAACTTTAAGCTGCTTCAGGGGAAACATTAATTACCATGATTATGAGAGTAATTTTTATAATTAATGAAAGAAATGCTACGTATTTTAGATAGAAAATGTATTAATGGAATTATGAAAGGAATGCTTTCTTAAATAAAGATATGGTATCTCTTTCTTTGTAAGAAGCAGAAAAATTTGATTTTGAATTTGAAAAAATAAATACTAATTAATTACAATTGTAGTGCAATTACTAATAGCGGGCAAGGTTCCTGATTAATTCCAATATATATACATTTATACTTATGTCTGAATGTTAATCCATGCTTCCTGGCGGTAGTTAATTATAGGAGTTCTTAGGCTCAAGGAAAAAGTTAGAGAAAATTTAGTTTCAGGGATAAGAAGTTTGTTTTTTAGGTCGAAGGACACTTTTTAGTGTAAATCACAGAATGATAGTTGTAACTATCATTTTCAGTTTACACTAAAATGTGTCATTCAGACTAAAAAGTAAACTTGTTATCCCTAAACTAATTTTTTGTAACTTCTTCCTTATGCCTATTTACCTGTTAATTATATATATGTAAATTATCAATTAATGATATTATTTTGAATTATAATTATAATTAATGACATTGAATGGTGTTATAATTATAATTAATGATATCAATCTGAATTATAGTTAGTGACCTTAATTGGGGTAGAATAATCGTTATTTTCTTTATGTATTCAACAAAATAAAGGAAGGGGAATTTTCTATATATGTAAGGACTAGGGATATGAGTAAAGTAATAATTTTTCTAAGCCAAGACTTCACCTAACTTCAACCTATAAGTACTTTTGTAAGCGTTGCTGTATAGATTAGAGATTTTTGTTTTAAAAAGCAAAAGTTAATAGTGTTGGTGAAAATGGGAGAAAATAATAATAATAAATAACTTAAGTAAGAAAATTTAAGTTTATTTAAAACTGTAAATTCTACGTTCTTCATTTCGTGTGAAGTTTAGCGTTTCTGTCTTATTTGACCTTGGACTTAAGACGTAGAATTTAGGTTTAAAATTCTATTTTAGACATTAACGTTTAATTGTAATTAGATGCGTATAAACATAATTAAATGTAATTTTTTTATTTTTGGAAACATTATAAAAAAATCTTTTTTATTGACAAATCATTGATTCTCTTTCCCTTTACTCTATTCTTTTTGACCGTTGTAAAAATCATTCCATTCTCGCCCTTGAAAACCTAAATCTCATTCTTTATGTAAACTTTGCTAAATCCCTAAAACCAGAGGTGGGCGTGGGTCGGTTTGGTGTGGTTTAAAGCCTGTTATCCTACCTTTTGGTCAAGGCTGGAATATCAACAAATTGGCGAGGAATGATAGATATCTGGATTGGAGATTGATTGGAAACCACGCTGTGATCGATGTCATTGAAATTTGACCAAGCTCTGATCAGGACGGAATCGATTGGGAATGGTGATCAGGGCTTAGAGAGGCAATGTTTCGATTTTCAGGATAATCGGAGTTCGTATGAAGGAGATATGATCGATACAAGGTAGAAGGAATATGCTGTTCGTATCCATCGAATGACACCGCCTCAATCTATTCGAATCCATCATGTTTTGCTTAGTTCGAATCCATCGGGAGCAGGCGACTTCGAATCGATCATCTTCGAATCGATGAGGCACGAATCGATCTGTGGTCATGCTATTCGTAACCAATTTGTTCATATCGTTCCAGAGAAATCTCGTTCGCACTCCATGTCAACGCAACGGTATCATTCGCATCCCTTTGAACTATGCAGTTCGTATCGATCCCCAGACAACTATTTCGTATCGATCGGTCGATAGTCGATCGATGCGAACGAAACCACAATTGATCGATGCGAACAAGGGAATGAACGATGCGAATACTATCAGTGCGAAGTCAACACGAACAAGATGCGAAATGAATTAGGCTTCAATTTTGGAACGAACAAGGCGCGAATGCCCAGTCGATGCGCCACAAAAATTGGATCGATCTGAGAATCTCGTGCCACGTCATTGCACGCTCACGTGTCCAAGTCAATTCGAAAGGATGGATACGAAACCATGGGTTCAAACTCAGCAGCACACGAAAATCACAATATTGCATCGATCATATCTCCTAAATCACAGATCCAATGCTACGAAATTTTCACATGAGCTTACGTGCAAGCTAAAGAATGTCTCTGCCAAGTTTCAGCCTGATTGGACAATTTCTGGATCGATGCGAAATCTATTTGTATCGATCACATATCAAGTTGAAACTTGGTGGGGTCGGTCGTGTGGGCCCACTCACGTTCCAGAAGGAATCTCCCAAAGTTTGAGCGCGATATCAGCCTCCTACACCTATAAATAGCCCCCTGAAGCCTACAGAAAAAGGATCTTTTGGCTATTCGACGTCCAGACTCTGCCGGATTGGATTCAATCCTACACTTCAATACAACCATTGTACTCGAATTTATTCATTATAATCGCTGTAATCAACTGTAACCAGCAAGGATAATCAATAAAAGATAAAACTTTGAAGTGGACGTAGGCCGGAGATAGCCGAACCACTATAAATCTTGTGTTTCTGTTTGTTATTCCTGGATTGTTGTTTATTGTTTGCTTAGATCTGAGATTTGTGTTTGGAATATTGCTAACCCATATTCATAACTTTGGTGCTTTCATGATATTTAGGGTTTGTGACCATTTTTTGCGCAAACACTTTGGTGCTTTCACTGAGAAGGACTAGCACCCGCTACACTAGATTCAGAGTTTATATTTGAAAGGCTTGAAGAGTTCAGATTTTGAAGACAATGACTCGACAGATAAGTAGAAGACAGAGGGCTGAGAGAAGCCTACAAGGAGGAAGCCAAGAGGCATCCTCCGGAGCTGGAGAAGGACAAGCTTCTACCACATTACCAGGGACGAGATGGATGCTATGGCAGATTCATTACATGAAAGATTATTGAAGAGTCAACAGGATATGATGCAGACTTTCTTTGAACAGATGAGAGCTGCAGGGACACAGAACCTTAGACCGACTACAACGACTGCGAATGTTGAACAAGGAGCCAGGGTTGCGAAAACTAATGGAGGACAGATTCAAGGTCAGAATGCAGAACCAGATAGCAATCAACAAGGACTTGGGGGAAGACCCGCAGGATCTGATGCTGGAAGACCTATGGATGGAGTTCAACAGGCTGGAGCGAGCGCTAACGCTAGTGGTCCACATGAAGAGTACGTACCGGAATACCCTCGGGGGGGGGGGGGGGGGTATGGGGGGTAACCGTTAACAGACAATGCTGGATTAGCTGAGATCATTTGGAGAACTATGCGCGGAGGTTTGACAAATAGAGATCTGGAGGGAGTGAACAGAAGCCCGTTTACTCGTGAAGTCAGGATAGCTCGGAATCCATCGGAGTTTAAGCTACCTAACATGGAGGTTTACAATGGCAAGGCTGATCCAACCGATCATTTGATGAGATACACCAGACACATGGAAGTGCTGGGGGCATCGGAGGAGGTGATGGCTCGATGTTTCCCTCTATACCTGACAGATATAGCTGCAATGCGGTTTAGGCAACCAGAAGAAGGATCTATCAGAACTTGGACGGAGTTGGTGGACAGGTTTTTGAGGCAATTTCGGGTTCATATTAAGAGGCCAAAGAACGTGATGACGCTAACGTCAATAAAGCAAAGAATGGATGAGTCGCTTAGAGCTTTCTTAACTCGGTTCAATGCGGCGGTTGCTTCGGTGGATCGGCCGGATCCATCGATGGTTTTGATGGCAGCAGTTTCGGGAGTCAGGGAGGATTTGGATTTCAAAGTATCTCTAGTACGAGACCCTCCACTGGATCTCGGTAATTCTTTCACGAAGCTGAGAGATTCCTCCGACAAGAGGATGCTTGTGCAGATCTGAAGTTAAAGGAGGTGAATGCAGCCGAGGATGGAGGTCCATCCACTGGAAGCTCGGATAAAGATAAAGGAAAGAGGAAGCTGGATGATGATTCAGGAAAATCTAGGAAGCGATGGAAGGATCCAAAGTTTTCCACATGCACAGGACTAAACGAGGCGCTGGAGCAAATATACATGGAGACCCGGAATCGCCTTCCCTACCGAAGGCCGGCTAGGAGAGAACCTTCTGAACGTGAAAGGGCATCAGGAAGGCACTGTCTCTTCCATGATTTGGATAGGCATGATACCAACAGCTGCAGGCACTAGAAGGATATAATCGAGGAGCATGTAAGGAATGGACAGTTGCGACAATATGTCGGGACTCAGAACGCAGCGGTGGAGCAGGAGCAACCACCGCCTACCTCGAACAACGATGGTGTGAGGCCTAGGAATGATGGTCGATTGGTTATCAATTGAATGGGATAATATGAAATAAGTAGCAAGCTATTGGCAAACAACAAAGTCTTTTACTCATGTACGGGGACGGAGATAGCCCCTAGGCATGCTTTGAATGATGATAAACCGCGATGCTATGGCTTGTGAAATCTGTCTTTTGTTTTTGGATTAGACACTCGTTTTTCTGGTTTGGTTTTGGAGTTTGGTTTGAACTCCTGGTTTTATTTGCTTTCTAGCTTGGATTCTCATTTGGATGATTGTTTTCTGTTTTGGAAGTTGATTCGGATTTCTGATTTTCTGGTTTGATTTAGATTTTGGATTGGATCTTGATTGGATTTTTGTCTGGTTTTTGGTAACTGGTCGTCAGGTATGGATTATACCTGGCAAGGGGTAAGTCTCTTCGTCCGCATGTGGCGAATTGGCTTATTCAGGTCGTCGGGTATGGACTATGCTCGGCAAGGGTCGGAGTGACCAGGATTCG
This sequence comes from Allium cepa, assembly GCA_030765085.1. Lineage (NCBI taxonomy): Eukaryota > Viridiplantae > Streptophyta > Magnoliopsida > Asparagales > Amaryllidaceae > Allium > Allium cepa. The sequence goes on along the minus strand of CM060936.1, from coordinate 23,688,864 downwards.
GCCTAGGACTTAGGCTCTGTATTATCGGTTATATTTCAGGTCGTTGGGTATGGAATATGCTCAACAAGGGTCCGAAGCGACCAGGATTCGGCTTAGGACTTAAGCCACGACATTACTTGCGTCCAGGGACACTGGACCATGGTCGTCAAGTGTGGATTGCGCTTGGCAAGAACCTGGAGATGTTACGGATTTAAACAGCGACCCGGAGAGGTCCAGGATTCGGCTTAGGACTTAAGCCATTGTATTATACAGCGTCCAGGGACACTGGACCATGGTCGTCGAGTGTGGATTGCGCTTGGCAAGAACCCGGAGAGGTTACGGATTAGGATATCGACCCAGAGAGGTCCTGGATTTGGTTATTGGATAAGGACGGATAAAAACTCGGTTATCGAGTTCAGATGGACATGAAATTGGCTATGGAGGATTCGGAGCTATTCAAAACACACCTTCTTACAACAAGGCATGTTTTGGGGGGGAAATGTTATCCTACTTTTTGGTCAAGGCTGGAATATCAACAAATTGGCGAGGAATGATAGATATCTGGACTGGAGATTGATTGGAAACCAGGCTGTGATCAATGTCATTGAAATTTGGCCGAGCTCCGATCAGGATGGAATCGATTGGGAATGGTGATCAGGGCTTAGAGAGGCTACGTTTCGATTTTCAGGCTATTCGGAGTTCGTATGAAGGAGATATGATCGATACAAGGTAGAAGGAATATGCTATTCGTATCCATCGAATGACACCGCCTCAATCTATTCGAATCCATCATGTTTTGCTTAGTTCGAATCCATTAGGAGCAGGCGACTTCGAATCGATCATCTTCGAATTGACGAGGCACGAATCGATCCGTGGTCATGCTATTCGTAACCATTTTGTTCATATCGTTCCCGAGAAATCTCATTCGCACTACATGTCAACGCATCGGTATTATTCGCATCCCTTTGAACTATGCAGTTCGTATCGATCCCCAGACAACTATTTCGTATCGATCGGTCGATACTCGGTCGATGCGAACGAAACCACAATTGATCGATGCGAACAAGGGAAAGAACAATGCGAATACTATCGGTGCGAAGTCAACACGGACAAGATGCGATATGAATTAGGCTTCAACCTTGGAACGAACGAGGTACGAATGCCCAGTCAATTCCCAGTCAATGCACGCTCACATGTCCAGGTCGATTCGAAAGGATGGATACGAAACCATGGGTTCGAACTCAGTAGCACACAAAAATCACAATATTGCATCGATCATATCTCCTAAATCACAGATCCAAATGCTATGAAATTTTCACAGGAGCTTACGTGCAAGCTAAAGAATCTCTCTGCCAAGTTTCAGCCCGATTGGACAATTTCTTGATCGATACGAAATCGATTCGTATCGATCACAGATCGAGTCGAAACATGGTGGGGTCGGTCGCGTGGGCCCACTTACGTGCCAGAAGGAGTCTCTCGAAGTTTGAGCGCAATATCAGCCTCGTACACCTATAAATAGCCCCCTGAAGCCTATGGAAAAAGGATCTTTTGGCTATTCGACGTCCAGTCTCTGTCGGATTCAATCCTACACTTCAATACAACCATTGTACTTGAATTTCTTCGTTATAATCGCCATAATCAACTGTAACCAACAAGGATAATCAATAAAAGATAAAACTTTGAAGTGGACGTAGGCGGGAGATAGCCGAACCATTATAAATCTCGTGTTCTGTTTGTTACTCCTGGATTGTTGTTTGTTGTTTGCTTAGATCTGAGATTTGTGTTTGGAATATTTCTAACCTATATTCATAACTTTGGTGCTTTCACGATATTTGGGGTTTGTGACCATTTTTGGCGCAAACAAAGCCCAAACCGCTTTCACACCGCATCAAATGGTTAATCAAAAATACAAATCATTACACTAATCTTTTAAACGATTCGGTTTCGGTTCAGTTTAATGTAATGCGGTCTGGTTTTAAACTATATTAAATCCATCAACAATCAATTTACGAAGGCAACCTTGTAAAGCTTTTACACTTAAAGATTAAAACACACAATGTTATACTGAAATGAAAGATTAGTTCTTAATTGTATGAATATTTCAATTTGACATTTAGTTACGAATGAGAGTTTTTAGTAGATTAACTAATCATCAACGTTAATCAATGAAAAATCATTAAGTAAAATAGCTAGAATAAGATTATAATTAGTATTTGTCCAAAAAAATGAGATGAAAAATATTATACTAAACTATAACTTCTTCTTTTACGACAACGATTATTGTTAATATAGCTGAAAATAGAATATACATCGTTAGAATGAGGTAGAAGTTACTTATATTTTTATTATAAGATTACTAATGTAAATATTTGGTTTAGGTCTTGTTTAACATGGTCGGTTCAATCGTTCAGATCGCAACCAAACTGTATCAGTGCGGATCGGTTCGATTTGAGGTATTTGCTTTCGTTAGAAGATTCGGTGTAGGTTCCGCACTATTTTGTGGTTCGGTGCAGGCGGTTTTCGTATAGCGGTACGGTTTATGCCCACCCCTACCTAAAACCTAACACATTTTTGAGCCACACTTCTTCTCTAATTCATGGCTGCCTTATACTATAAAAACCGCTAGCCTCTATTCTAACATTCTTCTTCAAATCTAGATCTAATCAAACTCCTCTATCTCTTCCATATCTTCTAAACAATCTTCTCTATCTCTTTCAAAACCATCTAAACAAAAATAAAACATGGAAGCAAATCAAAGCAAAACAAAAATGAACGAGAAGCGGACGAACAAACCAGACAAAGGAAAGGAGTAGCGGATCCAAACCTAATTAGAAGGAAAAAGGTAGGTATTTAAATTCACGGTCTATATATTCTTATGGAAATAAATTGAAATCTTGTTTGGTTGAATCTATATTTAATATTGTCTCGTACTATTGAAATTTAATTGAATTTGAGTTTAATGTTGATGTTATAGTATTGAATTGAAAATGATAATTTAATTGAAATTAACTTGAAATCTATTTATTTAGAATGAAGATTTGAATTTAACATTATTATTATAAAAATAAAGTTGGAATGAAATTAATATGAAAATAAGATAAAATTTTCATTGTTTGGAATTTAGATATGAAATTTATATTGATTGAGATTTGAATGGAATTGAATTAAAATGAGAATCATTCGAAATAAATGTTGGTTAATATGGTTATATTGTGACGATTTTGTTATTCTATGTCATCCCACTTAATTGATTATTATGACACACTATCGACACTATATTACACCTTATTATCATTTATTTTTTACGGTTGTTATGTTGATCAATTGTATTGTTAAATAGTCTAATCTAAACACCATTGACATTCGGTATTGAAATAAAAATATTTAAAACTGAAATTTTACTGTTTTGGCCTAGGAATAAAAAATCTAAATTAAACATTGTTTTGTCCTTATTTGAAAATTTCACAAATAAATGTGTTTAATTCTAAAATTTTGATATGTTATAATAAATGATATTTTGAATAGATAATCTAACACTGGGTAGGAAGTTTACGTGTAGATTTATCCGAATAAAATATTTAATTAAATACGAAAAATAGATGATTTGAAAATGTGTCATTTAAACTTGGAATTTTTCTGTAACTCCATTACAGTAAATCCATTACAGTAATAGAAAAATAATTCATAAAGAAACTCGTACCAAATTCTGTCATTTAATAATTTCTATATTTTATTCTTGAATAAAGGATTATTGGGACTTGAAATTTTGTAAAAACACTAAAATGACCTGAAATTTTTTTCATAGCACCTGCATATTATTTAGGGAATATTTAATAAAGGAACATATATTTAATTCAGAAATCTAATAATTTTAATGATTTATTTTTGTACTTAGCTGTATGGAAATTACGGAAATTTATTAAATTGAATTAGAAAAATCCACGATTTTACTGAAATCCTACAAAATTGTTAAGAACTTTGAAATTCTAAATTGGAATTTTCCTAGAAATTCTTAGGCCTTTAATAATTTATTTATGTAAAAACTGATGTATTTTGAATATTAAAAATATTAAATGTTTTAGGAAATTTATGAAACTTTTTCTGTAGATTCATGAAGGAAAATGGAGAACTTTTTTTTATAACACTTTATGAAATTCCTGACTGATTTTGCTGTAAAAATTAAATTTTACAGAATGACATACTTTTATAAAATGAACGATTAGTTAATAAAGAGACCAGGACTGGATAATGGCATACTCTTTGTCATTTACCAGAGCCAATTTAATAAATTTGTTCGTGGAGGATGTATCCAGAAATGTAGATGTTGAATTGGCGAACATTTGCTGGAATGAATTAAAAGAACGATGATGGGCGATCCCAATACTTGTGTCAATTTGAAATGACTAAAACAAGAGCTTATGCCTAGCCTGGTAGGTTAGCTATCTCTAGCGAACATTATCTTATCGTATTACTATCTATTGTTCGAGTTTTGATTGAGGCACCTCTGATTTGTGAGATGATGGACACGGTCGGCCGTTAGAGGTTATGACTAGCCAAGAAAGGTAAACTGATAGTATCCTACCATGGGCATTGCCTCATGTGCCTTGTCATACATTTATTCTCTATGCGAGACCACTACTACTTTGTTTTAGTGTTGTACCTGTATGGGACTTACTGACTACCGACGTTACTTGTTATGTTACAGGAACGACATGGACTATATGCTTAAAAATTTGTTAAGAGGTATCAATGTAAAGCTTTAATTCTATTTTAATACTTTATATTACTAATAGACATTACCTATGTAGCGTACCTTACTACATATAGATAGTTTATCAGATCCTTTGGAAATGGAAAATCTTGTAACATATCTTTAGTTATTGTACTGATATTATTTGATTCTAAATTTAATTTTATAAGTATTTTTAGTTCTGGCTCAAGTGTATTCTTTTTCTTTATGCTCGGGTCAGCCTAATTTGTTTCAGCGTTTCGAAGCTATTTGTTTCTTAAAGATGAAGATGGGGTTTTATAGACCGTATTTACTAGTATTATTCCGCAGCATTATTTTATTGTGTTTGTTAAATGTATAACTCTAATTATATTATAAAATGAAATCAAATGTATATTGTAGAACAACTTCGTGAACTGTTTATGTAATTATTATATTTTATCATTTCGCTGCGAGATTTTGTGTATTGTTCTCTTCTTTTCTTATATTCTTAAAAAAAACACATTAACAATCCATCTTTTGAACGTTTTGGGTTGGACATGTATGGTTATTTTCGACTTGAATTGTTCGAAATGGCAGGTCGTCACAACACGCGTGTGAATATGTGTAATTGTTATTATATGCACATTTACAATTGTTATTTTATGTATTTAAAAAACACTTTGGACAACAAAGACATACACAAAGGAAAAAATGTGTCCATTGCGGAGTAAATCCCAACACCTACGTATGATCACATTAACCATGTACTCTTCATATATGCTGCATGTGCACTATACAGATATAAGTGTATTTGATACACATATAAATTTAAACTCATTTAATTTAACCTAAATATAACCTTTTTAAACAAATTAAGTAAAATATGATGAATTGTTTATAAAGTAGTAAGTGCAATTTCTAATCAATTGTACAGTCATTACATTACGACCCTTTGAATATTTTACATAATTAACAGCTTGATTCTTTACTTGCTAAAATATTAATTCAAGGTTATTAACTAATACACACTTATAACTACAAGAGAGTATTTGGTATACTCAAACTTATATGAACATCAAATCAATGAAACTCCTTTTTGAACAATTTAAATAATATGAAATCTTATTGAAAACAATATTAAATTGGATCTATTAACCCTTTAGACTTTATAACCCTAATGGATCCAAAGTAGAAAAATTAATAAACCTACCTAATTCACCTACTTTCGGCAGGCTCGATTCCTTCAGTTGTATCGGAGCCCAAATTGTCTATCCGGTTTAAATTAAAGGTAGTGTCTGAGTTTGGGTTTGGTAACAAGTACTCTACCCTACCTGGCTGCCGGCCTATCCCGAAGAATGAAGTAAGCCTAAATGTTATCCCCAATATAAAGGACCGAATTGATTTCAGGCCTTGGGCTGTTTTCAAAATTTGTTCGAAAATTTAAAATTATATTTTGAAAAGTTTAAAATATGAAAAAGAAAATTTTGTAAAAGTTATGAAATGCATTCCACTTTTTCAAAATTATTCCTAGAAATTAAATAATTAATTTTGAAAATTTGAAATTTAAATTTAACTATTATGGTTAATTGAATAAAATAAAATAATTAATTAAAAGCTAATCGATTAAAACATATATATATAGATATATGTGTATAACTATAATTGTTATAGCTATCGATTTATCTTAAAATTATTTCTGATAAATTAAATTAAAATTTTAAACTAATTGAATTATTTAATAAATTGTATAAGTAAAGAAAATTTATCAAATAAAATTAAATAAAAGTAAAATAATTTAAAAGTATTTGTCTATTGATATATACACATAAATAAACTATAAATGTTATAGTTGATTAACTATCTTAAACAGTTTAAGATAAGTGATAAAAATTCTAGAAATTTTATGTAAAATAAAATGAATTAACTAAATATGATTTAATTAATAAAAACTAAGATTAATTAAGATTTAATTGGTTGACATGTGTGTATATATTATATAAGAATTGTAAAAGCTATAAATAAGTTAATACTTGTATAACCGTATACGAATAAACTTAAGTGAAACTGGAAAAACCGCAAATGAGGTTATTTCATAAGAAATATATTCCCTAAATCGATGTCACTCATTATATGCATATTAAAAATTATGGATCCTTTGATATAAGTTGTGCTCTGCCATTTATTTTTTAACATATTACTTGCGTACTCTTTAATTATTGGTATTCCTCAAGCTAGAGATGTTATATGTTGTACTATTAATCTAGGTTGTAAAAATCACTAGGAGTATGCTAGGAGGTAAGCATTGACTAAAGATTAATCGTCTTGGCAGGGATTAATCGTAGAGTAATCAATGCTAGGTGTTTTAGAAAAACCTGCCGATTATGTAAATTTTTAGTGTTAGGGTATTAATTGATCCAAATGAAAATTTAGTTGTTTGGATGGGCTTTAGATTAGCCAACGAGGAAAAATCTCTCGAAACTAATGTGTAAATGCTAAAATGAGGCATCGAGCCTCAACCAGTGCCTAAAAAGTGCTTATATACCTATTTAGATGCTTAGATAACACAATAAGCCTCATCTAAGTGAACCTAAGAGATGGATAGGTGACAAGCTTCATGTATCTCCAAGATGAGGCCTAGGCGGTTTCCTAAAAGGATTTTTAGAACAAAGTTATTAATATATTGACTAGACGATGTACGATACATGCACGTATTTACAGATATTCCTTAAGCTACATGCTTTTACTTAAACCATCATGAATTGGAGGGTATGAGTGAATAATCTCTTTCGATTTGTTGATATTCCTCAGGGGCGAGATGAGATTAGAAAAATGGCTACAAGTTAGGAGTTGCATATGATACAATCGGTAAAGTGTTGTCCATCACTTGTAGGCCTATGAATTGTTGGTATTCCTCAAGGTCCTACTCCTTAAGCCAGTGATTCTTAAAAGCCACTGGACAAATCAGTTTTTCTTTATGTTTTCTGTTGATTTTGAGGAACAAAAATCTAGTAGGTGCCTTATTAGAAAAATGAAATGGTAACATTTAATCTTTCTAATATTGTAAGAATGTATGCTATACAATTCGAAATAATCTACTTTGTTAAACTTGTGCAACTAGTATAACTAATAAAATGTTTATTAGTTGAATTATACAACTAAAATGAATTTTAATTGAATAGATATATAACATATACTTAACAATAATTCTCTTGGCATGTTAAGACCTATGCAAGTGCTGAAGTTATAAACTACTAAAAAGATCTATGCCTTGGTCATACAAGTATTTATTTGCTTGAGACTGTATGTTGTCTTATATAAGTTTCAAACCCTAAAGCAATATAAGAATATGGGTATTTAATGCATATTCGATCGCATATAAATGCTATACGGTGAATAGTTGCAATTCATAATGTATGAAGCTTCGATGAAATTAGTTCATTAGAAATAAGCAAGTAAATCATAACACGAGATCGTGTATTCAATATGACTGATTACATTAATGATCATTTTGTGTTACATGTAGCACTAGACCAAGAGTTATAGGCACGGACCTAGGGATTAGATTACTGAAATGTCAGCTTGATCAATTTACATAAGGTGCAGCTTATTCGATATCTTTAAATGTTAAGGATGACTGAATGTATTTTCACTAAGAGATTGCTATGTCTTGTAGTAAGGTCTCCATTTAGATGTTCGACCATTTGAAAAGAAAAAATATATATACAATAGTGGATTTAAAATAAGTACAGTTGGGGTAAAGAGAGTGAATTGCCATTTCTCCTTCATAAGGGACATCAAAAAAGAAATCTTTTTAAAATTTAATAGAATCTTATTATGGAATGGAAATGTGATTCTATTCCAAATGTATTTTCATATAGAAAATTGGTCTCTATAAAAGTTATTTCTTTGGGTTCAAGAGAATTGATTTAAAACCAACGATTGTAAGCTAGTTACAGTGAATGAAATGAAACCTCGTAATAAGTGGTTGAATGGAGCTTCATATTTTGTATGCTATCATTGAAATAGTGAAAACAGTTGGAGCATACCATATAACACTTCTTAGAAGATGCATCAAGTTAAGAGTACCGTTCTCATAAACATACCAAATATTTTTTGTGAAAAATTATTGATTTCAGTTTTGATTGAATATAGATATAGTTTTTGTTATCCAGCTTTTTGATCAATCCATATTCGAAAAAATCAGATCGATCAAATATAAAAATTACCAAGCAGGAGTCCAAAGCAATAACTTCCAAACTCAAATATCAAGTAGAGATGGCAGATGAAGCCACAAAAATGTTAAAGGCTCCCTAAAATAGCCATTATATCAAATCACTAAAGTACGAAAGTCTAAGGTCCAAGATCCATGTTAAATTATGGATCGGTATCAATCCATAACAATCCATGATCACTGTTCAGTACCGATCCCTACTCCTTGTCTAAGACTACTTCGAACTTCATGATGCATGAAGCTAAAGCCTTCATCAACTCGGAACAGGAAACTAGAGATGGTTTGCTAACCACTTTGACTCAAGCATTGTTATAGGTTCACAACATCCATCCGTTTCCTACCAAACCAAGAAGCTCACCTTGGAGCAAGCTTATCCAGAGATGTTGGAACCACACAAGGATAAACACAAGTCAACTAAGCAACATCGATGAATCAAAGAAGGCATTATAGCCTAGTTCTTGGATCGATACCGATCTCTAGTGCATGGATCGGTACAGATCCCCATGTATTGCTTAGGTGGCCATGATCTTCTCCTAGCAACTTCTTCTGCACATGGGGAATGTGGGCTAGAACATGGGCGATAAAATTTCCAGTGACCTACAACTATAAATAGAGGATTTGGAGCATTGTTTCGAGGATTTTTTTATTTGTCTATCAAACTTTTGCATGATCACTATATTCTCAGGATCATCATCGATCCATAAGAACGACTTTGTCAAAAAATGATTGAAACTGAGCAACAAAGTTTAAGTGGACATAGGTCAGAGAATTTACCGAACCACTAAAAAAATTACATGTTATTCTTTTCTATTTCATGTACTTTATTGAAATTTTCATATTTATTATCTATTAGGTGTTTGTGCTAACTTTTGGCGTAAATATTTTGGTACTTTCATCATGAACATTAGGATTTGATAACTTGAAACTTGAAATTAAAAAGACGACGAGACTACAAACCAGGAGAACAGATATTGGAGGAAGCCAACAAGGGCATGGAGGTAGCCAAGAGGTGTCCTTCAGGTCCAACCCTCTTTCATATTTATAACTAGAGATGAGATGGAAACAATGATGATATAAATGCAAAATCGAATGATAGCCCGCCAAGAAGAGATAATGGAAGAATTCTTTAGAAGGATGAGACAACTTGGAAAAATAGGAGTTGTTGCCAACCAAAACCAAAAGCTAGAACAAACGCACCTGAAAATAGAATGGAGCAAAGTGGAGCAACGCCCAGAGAGGCACCACGACTCAGTATTGATCCACGAGCATAGTTCGGTACCGATCCTTTGGAACTTCAAGGGGAAATGAACTTAAACTTGGGAAGAGATGGAACACGCTTGGGAAATGATGTAAAATACAGGAATGTGAATCAAAATGCAAATGCGCAAACAGAGGAGTACATACCAAAATTTCCCCACAGGAATGGAGAAGGAGGGGGGTAGAATAAAGATGTGGACCAGAGACTTCCGTTGGACGATAATGTTAGAATTGCTGAAATAATTAGATGAACGATGAGGGGTGGACCGCTAGACTGGCATCTGGAGGATGTAAACATAAATCCATTCACCCCTAACCTCCGATACACAAGGATCCACTTGATTTCAAGCTGCCAACGCTAGAAATGTACGATGGAAAGACCGATCCAATGGTTCATCTGATGAGATACATCCAGCATACGGAAGTGGTGGGTGCATTTGAAGAGGTGATGGGGCGGTGTTTCCCTTGTATTTGATAAACTTAGTGGCGATGTGGTTCACACGGTTGGAAAATAGATCCATCAACACATGGACCGAGTTAGTAATAAATTCATGATGCGGTTTAGAGTTTACATTTCACGACCAAAGAACATGATGATGTTATCGAGCGTAAAGCAAAGGGCCGGAGAGGCCCTAAGGAGTTATTTAACTAGGTATAATGCGACAGCCGCTGTAGTTCATAAGCCAGATCCATCGGTGATTCTGATAGTGGTAGTTTCAAGAGTTGCTATTAAAACATATCTTAAAATTTCTTTGGAATGGGATCCACCGGCGGATCTTGTGGAGTTTTACCATAAGGATGAGAGATACTTTCATCAAGAGGATGCTGAAGTTGAACAGATAGAGGTTAATGCTATAAATAGCAGAGGACCATCCAGAACATGATTTGGTAAGGATAAAGGTAAACGAAAGGCGGATGATTGCTTTAGAGGACCAAAGCGATAGAGAAGGGAATTTAAATTCTTTTCTTACACAGAGTTGAATGAAACCTTGGTGATGATTTACCTTGATTCCAGGGGCAGGTACCTATCGACAACCGAATAAGAGGGATCCCACTAATCGAGAAAGAAGATTAGGAAAATATGCCTATTCCACAAGCTGGATGGGCTTAAAACAAATGATTATAGGCACCTTTACGACTTTATTGTGGAATAAATTAGGAACAACTATGTACAATGGTACGTGAGACACGAAGCTGTAATGATGTAGTAGGAGCAGCCACCGTTTGTAGCAAATGGAAGTGGCCTTGGATCAAGGTCGAGGATAGTTATCTCCTAATCGGAGTTAGGTTCGATTCCCGCACTTTGCCTTTGTTCCCAATAAATGATACAATATTATAATCATGTCACTTACTCATGTACGAGATCTCGATCGGTTCATATGCACGCTCTGAGTTGGATGCTAGGCTGTAATGCTTGGTGGGATGGATGCCATGATGTTTTTTGGATGTTGGAATTTGATTTCTGTGAATGAATGCTTGACCTTGAAAATCACTTGAATGTGTTGACTGATATTGATTTTGAAACAACAATGAAGATTGGGTACCCCTTGATATTGATTTATGAATTAATTTATCATGATAGTACCGTTCAAAGAGATAGGGCGATGACCATAAGGTGCAAGTCCCCTTGCCGGAAAGCGAGTAGATTGGGCTTGTATAAGAGTGAGTCGGCATACTAGAGAGTGAATAGTTGGACTTGCTTGGAAGTTTGGTCCCCTAACTAAAAAGCAAGAATATTGGACTCAACAAGGATCTAGAGAGGATCAAACCCCAAACAGGATGTTGAATAATCCAGAGAGGTTGTGCATTTATTTAACGACCCAGAATGGTCGTGGATTTAGCTAATGACCCGAAATGGTCGTGGATATAGCTAACGACCCAAAAAAGCCATGGATTTAGTTAATGACCAGGAAAGGTCATGGATTTAACCGAAGATCAAGAGAGGTCGAGTATTCAACTAACGATCCGAAGAGGTCCAGGATTCAATTAATGATCTAGGAAGGTTAAGGATTAAACCGACGATCTGGAGTATTCAGGAATTGAGTTGTTCATTGTTACATGATATGAAGGGATCAGGAATCAACCTAGATATTGATAATGCGATCTGGGGGGTTCGAAAGCTAGACTTTGAACTTGAACACCATTTGATTCCGAAGCAAATTGATAATCAATTATCAAATTAGGTCACTACTTCAATTTGGTAAGAAATTCTTATGATGGGATTCTAGGCTACACTAGATAATTTATAAATGACGTACCAGCTGTTGGCAATGAGCTTCCATTAATATTAACCTTTGATTACCCGACATACAATTTGTATGTCGTGACATACATTCTAGATGAACATGGGATAAATTGATGTTGATACGTAATTGTTAACTTCTAGATGAACAAGGGATGATTCTGATTTATAATATGCATACGATATAATAATTCTAGGAGAACACAAAATCATTATTTATGACTAACATTCATGCCAGGATGAGATTCCCTGGATATAATGGTCTAGAATGATCTTTAATTTATAGTGAATCCGAAGGATCTGGATGGTTCACCGCGGTTTGGTCAGTGGACGGCTAGAAAATTCAACAACTAGTGTTTTATTGACTTCGAAGTTTGTTCTTTAGCAAAGCACAACTTCCATTCACAAGGCTTACTTTGGGGGGGGGGGGAATGTTATCTCACTTTGTGCCAAGCCATATTCGGACAAACCACATCGATTAAATTGAAAAATTACTAAGCAAGAATCCTAAAAGATAACTACCAAACTCAGATATCAAGTAGAGACGGTAGATAAAGCCACAAACATGTCAAAGGCTCCCTAAAATAGCCAATATATCAAATCACTAAAGTACCAAAGTCCAAGGTCCAAGATCCATGCTAAGTTATGGATCTGTACTGATCCATAACAAAGGATCAGTACTGATCCCTATTTTCTATCCAAGACAGCTTCAAACTCCATGATGCATGATGCTAAAGCCTTTATTACTCAGAACAAGCAATTGGAGATGGTTCACTAACCACCCTGACTCAATCGTTGTCTTAACGTCACAACATCCATCCATTTCCCGCCAAATTAAGAAGCGCACTCTGGAGCAAGCCTATCTAGTGATGTTGGGACCACACAAGGATAAACACAAGTCAACTAAGCAACATCGATAAATTAAAGAAGGCCTTATGGCCTATGGATCGGTACTGATCCCTAGGGCATGGATCGATACCGATCCTTGTATATTGCTTAAGTGGTCACGATCTTCTCCATGCAACTTGTTAGAGACTTGGGGAACATAGGCTGGAACATGGGTGAAAGATTTCCAACAACCTACAGCTATAAGTACAGAAGGAGGGGCATTATTTTGAGTATCTTTTTGCTTATTTAACATATTTCTACATGATCACTGTATTCTCAGGGATCATCACCTATTCGTAAGAACAACTTTGTAAAAATTCGATAGAAACTTAATAACAAAGTTTAAGTGGACTTAGGCCGGAGTATTTGCCGAATCGCTATAAAAATTATGTGTTCTTCTTTTCTATTTCTTGGATTTACTTCAAATTTTCAAATTTATTATTTCATTAGTTGTTTATGCCAACTTTAGGCGTAAACAGTTTTATTTTAGTCTGAATATTGTGAATATTCATTACAAGATAATACTATAATAATGGTATTTTTTCCATAACAAAATGATGCATTATTAAATATAGAATTATTTGAAATATTATAATTATTTTTGAATTATAGACTAAGCTACCATTTTGAGAAATAATTCTGCAATCATATTATTTTGAATTATATGTTACTAGTGAATTATATCCCAAATGCTAAGGGCAATAAACTCATTCTGTGGGATCGACATAAGAGTTGGTGAACTCTTATAATTGATACATATAGATGTATGTAATTGTAGGTCTAATGATACCAAAATGGATCCACGTACTTTGTTAAATTCACCGCTTAGTTATCGCAAACATGAACATATGTATTTGATACACATGTAGTATGTTTATGATAAGTTCATAGAATATAAAATACAAGTAAATAACATAATGTGCAAAAGAAAGTAAAATTTTTCGATTTGATCGAACATGTGAGTGTATTGAAAGGAGTTCCAAATGCACCTAAAAAGGAATAAAAATATCAAATTCACTCCTTGCTATGATACACAATAATGTGTCATAAATAATCCTGTTAATGGTTCAACTTCGATTGGGTAGCATAGAACCCGGACCAAAGTATGTTTAATAAAATCAAAACCCTGGTCCGGCCGGAGACCACTAGATATTTCAAACCCACTACCCAAGCCTGGCCCATCGGGCTTTTTAAATCGTTGGGTAAAAACTATATACGCAACCTAAAATATTAAAACCATAACAAACAAATTATATAGCAATGAAATCAAGTTATTAATTAAAAGTATGAATTTTTTTGTACATCTCGACAAACAAACAATGCATAAATGATATATACACTTATATTTTTATACAATGAACAAAGATTAATCAGGTCGGCCCTAAACCGGGCCAAGCAGCGATGAAACCATGCCCATCCTAATAATAATTCGATCGGTTCCAAATTCGGGCTTAGGTAGGGGAATCTATACTCATACCTGTATTAAACAGGCAGATACGGATCAGGCTCGGGCCAATACCCGTATCATTGAAAGGCCTAATTATAAGGAGTATTCGAACTTTGATTAGACAACTTATGATTGACGATGGGTGAAGTTGAGTTAACTTTTTAATGTGAGAATGTGTACTTAAAATTGAGTGCTTAAGGTAAAATTTAATTTCATCTAAAAAGCAAAGTCTACAAAATCATACAAGATAAGATTTAATGAAATAATCCCCATATATCTTAGGTCAAGGAGTTGACAAGTTGTGTGAGTCGAAAGATTGCACATAATACATGTTCGCAAGGGATCTTGTGTGCATTGCCACAAATGAGTTTTGAGACTAATCAATATTGGTTGGCCAATATATTTTAGGAATATAATTTTGTTAGCTTAAAAACCAAATCAGTTTTATAAGTATAGACAACTTATAAATGTTTATGAATACCTATTCTGCTGCACTAAGAGACAATTGTTGTTTAAGAAACACCAACTTCATGATAAAGGAATTACTTCAAGATATTATTAGTAATAAAATGGATTTAGATACCATCAAAGATACCGCTAATTACAAAGGATGAAATGAAATTGACCAAGCCTAAATGAACATAACTTGTTAGATTATCTATAAGAGTCGTGCACATTAAAGAGTAACTACGATTTTCTTAGCGATGTTGAAAAAAGAATTTCCTCAATTTTCAATAACTCATTAAGAGTATTGACTCTATCATATTGCATGATTCGCAAATTCTAAAATGATTCCAAGCACATTGCAAAAATATGATTTTGATAGTCATACCTGAAGGGACATGATATATCATGCATGAATTAGTCTACGAGAAGAAGACCAATGTAGTTAGATTACAGTAAGAAACTTATAAGAATAACATCATAAATTTCAACTTTTGAAATTAACATATTAGATTCAACATTCCACGTGCCTAAGTTAATTAGGATTTAACTTGCAAAATTACTGCTTGGTATGACTTTATGATTTGGTACATGTATGTTGACACTGAAATTCTAAATAATTATTTATAATAATCTATCAGCAAATAAAAGCCAAGATGTCTCGAAGCTAGGGGAGCAGTAACCGAGTTTGTGAGTATTGGATATGATCGCAGAACTTATAAGGAAGTATCATTCGATAACATTAGATTTATGTAAGTATTTTGATAGAGAAATTAAATAGTTTGAATATCAGTCAAAATGCAAGGGAAGCGTGTGTTTGTATGAAAGAACCATATATTTACTAAAATATTTCTAAAACTATAAAAATGAAAATCTTTTGATTGTTAACTTGCATTAAAATAATTTTAGTTGTTTGTTTAATTCTTAGTATGGGAATTGAATTTGCAACTTTTATAATCAGCGTAAAAGGATGTTGGGATTATCCGAAGGGGATGTACAAAGACACTATATTAAATGTTTAATATGGAGAATGGTAGATGGATTTCTTATGCGTTGGCGATAGAAATCATTGTACATGTTGTATTGTTTACAATACCACATTTCGTTTATGTATTTGATGCATAGGGTGAGTATCAAGTCCAAATTAAGGTCACTAAATGATAGTTTAGAGAGTTCTCAAATATTTATGAAATACTAGAGAATTGTATATAGAACCAACAAAATACTTGTGAAGGTGTGTACAGACTCGAACTTTACAAGCGACATCGAGTATAACATGTCAATCCTAATTTCATGCTCAATATTAAGTTAAGGACTTAAAGTTAGAAATGTTCCAAATAATAAGTAGTGGTTGATTTAACCGAAGGCTAAGTACATCGCCCTGAATTGCGCAGCAATAAAAGAAGTACGATTAAATGCACAAATTTATAACTGAGCTAGGAGTGATTTCAAACATTGAGAATCCTTCATTATAAAAATGTTGTGAAATAGTTCTTAGAAGAACATAAAGCTCACTAAAAGTTGAAAAACCTGCCCAGAAGGGTGCCACATGATAAAGATAGTTTTTTAATCATCGATGTGAGTTAATTGACAAACTACATAGTTAAAACAATATAACATATTCGTTCACTAAAATACCGAACTAATTAATTTTTGAGAAAACTGATTGATGGAGTTGGGATAAGATTCCATAATCGACCCTAAGTGCAAGTGGCGATTGATAGAGTTAGGGTATGCCTTAGGGGCAATTATATAATTTTTATATACATTGAACTCAATAACCAATCTTGTTCATAATAAAGTTGTTTGATTTCTAAAATATACTTTGTTGTATTATGATATAATTAATTAAGTATTTAATTTAAAGTATATTAATTAGAAAATTTAAAAATAACCCTATTTTAAAATTTTAAAAATTTAAAAGCAAACTCCTTATGCATGCTCGACATTGACAAAGACACTAAAGTTCAAGGTGTCAACTTTGGTCAAAAATCATATGTTTTATTATACTTTACTATTCCACTATGAGTTTATACCGATAGTCCTCTAATACACCTTTTTTATATGTATGATACCAAACAACAACGATTCGAACTTTGGTGGAATCAGGTTTTCGCTTTAGCGAAAATTTAGGCCTATTGGAATGCGGGTTATTATATACGTGATAGTAATTACAAGTTTTGTAATCATGAGAAATTTATCACATTAATATAACATGTTATTTTAAATATTTCTAGTCAAAATGTTTCAATAAATTATATGATTCATCCATTAAGACTATAATGCTCTCCAAAAGTTGGGCAACATATTACTCATAGCGGCTGGGACCACGAAGGGTTTACGTATTGTTAGTTATTGGGTAACAATTGAAAGCCTTACAATTTTTTGTTTGTTAATATAACTATTGTCAAAGAGAGAATCTCTATGAGACAATATTACATAGTTCTCTCAATTTGAGAATACTATTGAACTTCAACTTCGACACTCCGCTTTGATTCTAGCTGAATTGTGGCATGGAGTCCATCAAAAGACTGTAATTGGATATGAGTTGAAGTATTGAAAGTGAAACAACATTCAATAGAGGATTCGTCTTCTTAGTTATATTGGTTTAGTATCACGGTTAACTGTATTAAACTGAAAGTTTATGGCCAAAGCAGTAAGTTAGTAATAATTTTTATTATTGAACCAATGATTTTGTGTTTGGACTAGCTAATTTTAATATGGATGATATTGAATTTTGACAAAAACCATATTCCATAAGTCCAAAAGTGATATTGTTTTGATGAAAGGAATTGGTGTAAATAATCTTTACAATCGAGTACTGCTTACAACGGTATGGTTTTTACCATATAGATCTAAAAGCAATAAATTCTACCAAAATGTCACACCACAAGCCAAGGTGTGTGAGCATTAATATTCAAATTGTTCGATATTAATCGCAGAACAAATTTACGCCTTTGAGTCGTACAACTGTACTCTGAAACATCGCATGATTTAATTAATTTATAAATTATTACAAAATAATCAAATTGAAATTTGCAGTGAATTAATTATTAAATTTTATTTGAATTTTTTAATACCAAAGTATTAATTAAGTGCATACATAAAAGTTATATATGCGAATGTCGATATCGATAGAATATTAAAACTAGATATTAAATAAATTAATTTCTTACTAGGCTTGGAAATTTTTTGAGGCCCGTGTTGCTTTTTTATGGCGGCCTTGCATGAAGAAGGGAAGAGGACTTGATGAGATTTAATGAGGAATTAAAGAGGGAAGGTTTTAAAGAAGGAAATCAGAAAATCAGAAAGGTTTCAATGTTTCCTTTAAACAAGTTTTCTTTCATACATTCATTATTCTCTTGACAATTCAATTTCTTATGTTCTCCTCTTCCCCCTCTCTCTTCTTTACGTTGAAAATTAATGGCTTCCAAGCCATAAAATTTTCCAAAACAAAATCAAATCAAATCAAATTAAATGGACAGAAAGGCGATGTTATAGATCGTTGCAATTTTTGGAGATAATTCAAGTAGATTTAGGAGTTTTATTCTTCATTCAAGGAACGGTTTTTGGCTTCATCTTAAGGTAAAATTCTAAATTTATTTCATTATAAAATTCATAATATTAATATTGTTTAGATCTCCTTATTCTACTTCTCTATTGCTTATGTGCTCATCTTGTATGTATCTTCTAGATCCCAAACTTTTTATGACCAATTTATATATGCTTGGGTGTCTAATCAATAATTGTTTTTGATTTGGAGATTAATGATTAAACAAAAATAGGATGTTTGATTTGAAAATAGATTTTAAATTAATGATATAATTTTGTCAGCTTTCTTATATACAAACCTAAATAAGCTACATGTGTTCAATGGTTGAAATCATTTCGAAAAATGATTTCATGTTTTATATGTTTGTTCATTTTGGTTTGTAATTTCATTTGGTTAATCTTTACATAATTTTAAAGGTGTCTTAATTCAAAATTTCATAAGTGGATTTTTGTGCAGAGTTATAAACATATTTTTAGTCCATCATAAGTTAAGGCTAACGTTCTGTTTATTAACTTTAAGTTTTAAAACACATAGATAAAATCATAAGGTTTATTAATTTATATTTAAAACATTATTTAGAATTATTTATACATATTTACATATATGTTTGTTGTTTTTAATTTAAAGTTTAAGTAAGGTAATTATGTGTAAAATCATAGATTTCATTAAAAACCTTCCTATGTTAAAATTAAATTTGAAAATGTTAACTCCGAAAATCAAAATATTTAAAGTAGTCAAAAGAATATTTTAACACACACACACATATATATGAATATATATATATAATTGTTATTATATATGCATCTTCAATTGTTATCTTATATATTTGAAAAAATTTGGACAACAAAAACATATATAAAGGGACAAATGTGTCCGTCGCGGTATAAATCACAACATCTACATATGGTTGCACTAACCATGTACACCTTATATTTGTTGCACATGCACTATACACATGTAAGTGTTTTTGATATAAATTAAAACTCTTTTAATTTAAAATTTTATATAACTTCCTTTAAACATATTAAATAAAATACGATGAATTATTCATAAAAGTATCAAGTGAAATTTCTAATCAATTGCACATTTGCTACATTTCTGGAATAGTTTACATAATTAACAACTTGATTGTTCACTTGAAAAATAATTATTCAAAGCAATTAACTATTACACACATATAAGTATAGTATATCTAATATACTCTAGTTCTATAATCATCAATTTATGAAACTCCTTTTTGTGCAATTTAAATAATGTGTGATTTTATTTAGAACAATATTATATTGGATCTAATAACTCTTTAGACTTCATTGGCTTAATAGATCCAAAATCAATTTTTTTAAATCTACCTATTCACCCTCTTCTGACTTGTTCGATTCCTTCAAATATGATTTCCCTAGATTATCTATAATCAATGGAACTTATGCCATACTGTAACACCATTGGAGCCAAAATTAGTTTGGAATTCGATATCAAATTGTTTGATATTATTGGTTGCTCAAATTCTCACTTCTATGTCACACAAATGATATCAATTAAGTGAATTCTGAAAGAGATTAATTCATAAAAGTTATATATATATATATATATATTTATCTAAGAGAATTAACATTATTGGAGGGTTTAAATTAATTAAATAATATATATTATATATATTTTTTTAGTTAGCCGAATTTTTTTGAACTAATAGAATAGGCATTTAAATTTTTTAAAAATTGTTTTAAATCATGGTCAAAAATCGATTTTTTTAATTAATATAGGTCGGCCCCCATTTATAGAAAACATATTATTTGCACCAAAAGTTGGCACAAACACCCATAGAGAATTTTGTCTTGAAATAAACGAAGAATCTAAAATGTAAATAGAATAAAACTGTAATGAAATAGTAGAAAATTAAAGTAACAACAAGAACATAACGATTTATAGTGGTTCAGAATTGTTTGCCTACATCCACTTGAATAGATTGCTTTATTAATCACTTTATAAACTGAGTACAATTGGGCCAGTTATGGAATTATGGGTTGTTCTGTAAGCCCATAACCTTGGTGGGAGTTCGTCTACCTACATGCACTAGCCTTTTCTAAACGCTTCTTCGGAATGGACATGATTTTATTTACAGCTTCAACTTGTCTAATTGGTTGAGGGTGAACAACTGCCACAAATCTCTTCTCAATATGATGCCGATGGTAGAAGTCTTTGAATTTAGCACTGTCGAATTGAGTCCCATTATCAGTTATAATGGTTCGTGGAAGGCCAAAATGGCAGATGATGTTCTGGACAGTGAAGTTGATTACTTTCTTTGTCACGATCGTGGCTAAAGGTTCTGTTTAGCCCATTTGGTGAAGTAATCAACTGCGGCGATGGCGTACTTCGCACCACCTTTAGAGATCGATAAGGAACCGAAAATATCTATGCCCCATATGGAAAATGATCACGGACTGACCATTTGTGTTATTTCTATTGGTGGAGCTGTCAGAACTTTTTCGTACGTCTGGCACTTGTCACATTGCCTAGCGTAATCATCAGCATCTCAGTTGACAATCGGCCTATAATATCCACAACGGAGTATATTCTTTGCTAGGGTTTGCCCGCCAGTGTGGTCGCCATATTCCCCTTCATGAACTTCCATTAGTAATCGTTTTATTTTAGTATGAGCAATACACTAAAGCGGGGGGGATAGAAAAACCTTTTCTGTACCTGACTCCATGCTTAATGATATATCGTGAAGCTTTGCGAAGGACTTATCGTTTTTCATTCCTCCATTTGGGAAGAACTCCTTGTAGCAAGTAGTTTTTAATCGGCATCATCCACGACTCCTTCTCAGACCCCGTCTTTAGTACCCGGTCGATTTCCACCTGGTTTATGCTTGGAGCGTCTAGTACTTCGATTGGAACCAACCCCATCAGTTGTGCATCCCTGATGCCAGCAAGCTTTGCCAGCAAGTCAGACTCTTAGTTTTGATCTCAAGGAATGTGCGTGATGTCATAGTACTTAAAGCCGGTCAATAGCTCTTGGACATGGATAAGGTACAGAGCGAGTTGTTGTCCTTTATCTTGGTAATCTCCCCTGACTTGCTATACAACCAACTGTGAGTCGCAAAAGATTTCAAGAGATATTATCTCTAGTTCTCTGGTAAGTTTGAGTCCAGCAAACAGAGTTTCATACTCAGCTTCGCTGTTCATTGCAGGGAAGTTGAACTTCATAGTGTAGCAAATTGATCGATCTTCCAGGGTCACTAGCATGATTCCGGCTCCAGAACAACGATCACTGGATGCTCCATCTTTATACATTTTCCATCGAATGGTACGGGCTCCACCGCTCTCTGGAAGATCATCCTGTGCGATGAATTCTGTTATAAAGTCTACCAGTGCCTGTCCTTGGATAGCCCTTCGAGGAAGATAAGTGATGTCTAATTGGCTCAGCTCGATATTCTACTTGAGTACTAGACGTCTCAGGTCGCTGTAGGACTTGTCGTAACGGCTGGTCGGTGTAAACATTAATAGGATAAGCCTGAAAATAAGGGTCGCGGCTTTCATGAAGCAATTAGCAAGCAGTACGCCAACTTCTCTATCTTTGGGTAATTTCTTTCAGCTCTTGCTAATCGCTTGCTAATTTAATAGATCGGTCTCTAGATTCGATTCTCTTTACGAAGCTGTGTGACACTTATAGCATGCACCGACATAGCCAAGTAGATATTCAAGTCTTCATGATCCACTGGCTTTGAGAAGATGGAAGGTATCTCTAAGTGGTTCACCAAAACTTGGAATACGTCTTTACAATCTCGAATCCATTCAAAATTCATTTTTCCTCTTCTAATCAGGTCAAAGAAACGAATGCATTTATCGACAGCTGTAGAAATAAATCCACTTAAGTCAACAACCTTGCCATTTAGGCTCTATACTTGTTTGATGTTCTTTGGAACTTGGATGTCATGAATAGGTTGAATCTTCTCGGGATTAGCTTCGTTTTCGCAAGCATTAATGATAAAACCCAAGAACTTTCTTGATGCAATGCCAAAAGAACACTTCAAAGGATTGATCTTCATTCATTAATATCGGAGGATATCGAACGTTTCTATCAAGTCTTTAATGTGGTCGCTAGATCAGCATGACTTTATAGCAAATCATCCATGTATACCTCCACCATCTTTCCAATCTGATCTTTAAACAGTCTATTGATTAGATGTTGATAGGTCGCTCCTGCATTCTTTAATCCAAATGGCATCACCACATAGCATTACAATCCAACTTTGGTAATGAAGCTCTGTGTGCTCTTGATCGTGAATATGCACCAGGATTTGGTTATGTCCGGAGCACACATCCATGAAAGATAGCAATTCGTGTCTTACGGTTGAGTCTACCAGCTGATCGATCCTTGGGAGGGAAAAACTATCTATCGAGCATGCCTTGTTCATGTCAGGGTAATCAACGCATGTCCACCATTTCTCATTCGCCTTTCTCACAAGTACAGGTTAGATACCCATTTAGGGTAGAGGGTGTCACGAAAAAACCCATTGCTTTTTAGCTTATTCCCTCCTCTTTAGGGACAGCAGATCCCTCCAGATCCATGCCATGCCTTTTCTGTTTCACCTGGACATGCCTCGGGTCGATATTCAATTCATGGCTCGCAATGGCCGACGAGATCTCACACATGTCAGAATGAGCCCATGCAAACACATTGAGATTCGCTCGAAGAAAACCAGCAAGTTCTTTCATCTTCGGAGGGCTGAGCTATGATCTAATCTTTAGGACCCATGGCGCGTCGTCGTGACTGACCATGATGTCAATTGTCATCTCAGCCGATGAAACCTTGGTCTCTTTAGGCTCCTCCTCGTCATCCCTCGGATCTATGCCTTTATAGAACCGATTGTGGTGCTCGAGCCAAGGCTCAGCCATTGGTTGTCAATCTTCAGTAGCTTGGATGCGGAGAGACTTGTCCATATCCTTTCCTTTCTCTTTCTATCAATCATCCTTCAACACAGACACCTAACAGGTATGTCCGGTCGTCGGATTAGCATGCACAATTCCAACAACGTTATCAGTTGGGAACTTCAAAGTCAAATACCACGGGGCAAGAGCTTCCCAAAGTTCAGCTAGGGCTGGTCATCCCAGAAAAGCATTGTATGGAGAATCAACATCCAAGACAACAAATGGTAAAATCCACACTTTCCTGAGGTCATCTTCTTCCACCTCCATAAACAATACGACATACCTGACAGCTTCGGTCGTAGCACCGTTAAAGCTATGAATGCGGGCTCTAGACTTTTTCAAGTCCTTGGCTTCCATCCTCATCTGATCGTAAGCCTTTTTGAGAATTATACAAATGAAACTTCCACAATCAACTAAAATCCTTCTCACTAAGGTGAGACCAATCATGGTCGAAATGACCATTCGGTCGATCGTCCGTGCCTCCACCTTATCTGCATCTCTGTTTTTAAACACAATGTCATCTGCCATTGTATGCTGCTATTTTGCTAGAACTCCATCTTCTGTATTCGAACAACATTCAATATTTATACGCTTGATCGCACTAGCATAGCGCTTCACTTCATGCCAACTCTTATCATTTGGATGCGGTCCTCCGTCTATTGTATTAATCACTAATCTTCGGTTGGGGTCGAATGTCCCCGTCCGCCATCCTATGGGACTTTAACAAATTGCTGTAACTTTCTTTCCCAAATTAATTTCTCGATTTTATCCTGGAGATGCCTAAATTCATTCGTGCTATGGCCATAGCATTCATGGAACCGGCAATATTTTCCAGCTTGTTTCCGCTTCTCCACCGATTCTTTCAGAGGTGGCTTCCTGTACTGCATGTATTGAAGGTAAATAAATAGACATTCTCTATAGATGTATTTAGTTGTGTGTTGGTATCGTACATCGGAATCCTAGGCTTCCTCTCCCCGAATCCCTTTTTCGTTTACAGTTCCTATCTCTGCCTTTCTTTTGTTGATTCGGTTTATTTTGGCATTCACTTGAACTTTTCTAGAACTATCATTAGACCACTTCACTGCAGTATTACTCTACACTCCCTCTCTACTTGGTCCCACAACATTCTTCTTCCTAGAGCATCTGGCTTCCACTTTTCTTACATACCGAGCTCCTTTGCCATAGAAACACTCCAATGTTGTGGGTGGCTTTCCAACTAACCAATCACCAAAATCAGAATTTGGGTCAATCCCTCTTGTTACCGCCATCAATATTGAATGGTCATTCAGATTACTAACTTCCATGATAGCTGTATGGAACGATCTTTCAGCGATTCTCCTGGAGCGTGGATCACGCTGGATAGGGACATTACATCTTTGAGGCGAGATGTGTGCATAAGGAACTGCTTCACAAACTTTTTTGCTAAATCATCAAATCTAAAGATTAACCATGGGATTAATCTCGTAAACCACATCGTTGCTATTCTAAAGAGAGTGATTGGAAAACATATACACTTGGTTTGATCACTAGCTCGTATAAAATCCATCAGTTATTCAATCTCATAATGTGCTGCCTGGAGACGTAATTTCCCTCATAAGCCGGCATTGATGGCATACTAAACCTCCTTGGATACTCGACATGTAAGACATTATCAGTGAACGGGGTATGGCTTCTCGAGATCCCCCAATCATCATTGGTCAATCTTTGGTATCTCTCTCACTAGCTGTCCAACCATAGTTAATAAGTCCAGCGTTTATATAGTTGGAGCTAATAGTGTCGTGCTCTACCTCATGTGAATTGTTCGGTCGATGTTTACGAGCCATTTCATGCCTTCTTGGCTCAACATCCGCTCGTTGTATATCACATACATTCACTTATCGTCATTCCAGGGAAGCAATTAGTGTGCATCCACCTGAACTTCAACATCCAAATCAGTCGTAACAGTTCTAGCTTAGGCTCCATCATGGAAAGGTAAGCTCCCTCCTTTGGAGGAGGGATCGGTACCGATCCCTATGGAGGGATCGACACCGATGATCTTGGTAGACCGGGTAGGTTTTCTTGCTGATATCCGGAAGCTTCTACGCAATATCCGTCAATTCTGCGATGCCTGCATCTATGATAATTGTCTGATGAACTAGAACTCTCCGAGGTGGAGTAAGGGGTAGGGTACCACCTAGATTTCCCACACTGTTACTAACTGAGTTGGTCCATTAGGTCGATATTGGCTTGAATTTGCTAATCCAACCGTCGACGGCTATCCACTTCTCTCTCATCAGGTTTTGAAATTCAGCTCTTGTAATGGAATCAGCAGGGTTCTGGACATCATCTAGATTGGTAGCAGTCACATCCATTGGTTGATAGCTCTGGCCTCCTTGCTGGATGCTAGCATTCTCGTTTCCTTCTGCATTCTGAGAAGTAGATCTGGTGTTCCTAATCATTGTTGATAATTTTCCTTATACTTTTGCAAGTCGGAATAAAAAACAAGCTTCTTAAAGATAATTCTGGATCTCTTTGGGGGATTTATGCAATCCAGTAGCAACAAAGGGATCCAAACAGGGAAGAGAATTAGACTCTTAGTGAAAGCACCAAAATGTTGGCACCAAAAGTTGGCACAAATACCCAATAGAGAGTTTTGTAGATAAATAAATGAAGAATCTAAAGTGTAAATAGAGGAAAATGGTAATGAAATAGCAAAAAATTAAAGTAACAACAAGAATATAATGATTTATGGTGGTTCGGCGTTGTTTGCCTATGTCTACTTTGAATTGATTGCTTTATTATTCACTTTGTAAACTGAGTACAATAGGGTGATGAAAATCCTTATTTACAATAGAGTACTAGCAGCATAACAGACCCTAAAAATGAACAACCAAGCCTTTATTCATTGACGAAGATGGCAAAATATCTTCCTGAAAATTCAGCAGAAGGATATCCAAAACCATATGGACCCGTAAGAGGGATCGCATGGCCCAAATCACAAAGAATAGGGATTGGTACCGATCCCTATTTTGGAGGAATTTGGGAGTGCGATCCCTATGGTTTCTTTTTCATGTTGAAATATGCTTAGACTCCAAGTTTCATGTCAGTTGGATTAGTAGAACTTGGGTTATTGCTCGATCTTTGGTTCAGTATGAATTGCCTCCTAATTTCAGCCGATTTCTATTAAGGGAAGAGGGACGAACCCTTTTATTTCATCCTTTTGAGGTGCGATCCCAAGGGTAGGCTCCCTAAAGTCCCCTCATCTTGTTCATAAAATTTCATATGCATTGGATTTATGGATTTTAAGATATTGGTTGTTTTCCATTGAATTGCACTTGCTTCCTGAAACATGTCGATCCCTATGTTAGAGGTTGATTATAGTCGATCTCTCCTATATGTTGAACCATATTCCATACTTTGAAAAATCTACATCGCGTATCTCTCAATTCCATTCTATCACAGCTTCATATTACCATTTGTACTTGACTTCTGGACCCCACAATCACCGTTCTAAACTTACTGGCCTTGCTAGTTGAATCTAACTTGTCTAATCAGTTTGAATAAAGCCGAGTCAAAATGCTGGATAACACATATTGACATGTTCGTTTATTTATTTAAGATTTGGTTTTATTTATGAAGAGATGGATTCAGATCTGGGCCCTTTAGGATGGCTCTCCACTAGAATATATAATTGTGCATCTTTATGAAGCACAACCCACAACGATAGTCATTTCACTCTCTCTCCGCCTATCAAAACCATGTTATCTATTAGGGTTTGCTAGCCAAGAAGAAAATCTTACATGTTTACCTCGTGAAAGAAGATCTATAAGGAGTGAACACAAGTAATTTCGAGGTGTTAACGAACGACAAAAAGCCAGGTAATTCATTTCTAATCTTATAATATATTATCTTTAATATTAATCTATTATGACACCCCGTGATTTTATGATAATTAATTTAAAATAAACTTATTAATAAATATTAAACGTTGAAAAATAGAATTTTTACAAATGTTAGAATTAGACTACGAAACTTATACCGTTGGATTCATGGAAATTTTCAAATCAATTTTCCTATATAAAGTTTTTCGATCAGAGTTCAAATAAAAAAGTTATTAACATTTGAATTTAGAGTCGGAAATAGTTATATATATAATTACGGTAATAAAAGTTAATCAATACTTGTGTGTTTTTTTGTTTTTTCCCGCTGTTTATCCCGGTGTGTTTGTTTTTTTTTTCATGCTTGTTGTTACTTTGGGAAAGTATTGTATTTTATTGTTTTTTTGGCAATAAAATCAGGTAGGGGCCCTGTTAACCCCGCTAGCTTTTGCTAAAAAAAAAAAAGTTAATCAACGCAAATTAGTAGCATTAATGGAAATTTAGATGTTAATAAATGTTAACGTTAAATTAAACCTAAGAGAGTATGTCTATATATATAAGTGGAAATAAATTATTGCAATAAGATTTAAAAAGGAATCAAACAAGCACAATCATTTGGACAAATAACAAAATACACAAAATCAAAGTACGCTAATTAATTCACCATTAAAATACATAACGATCGACCTAAGATGCACCCAGGTCGATCGACAATGGTCAACCAAAGATCATGTAAGGTTGACTGTTGAGGTGTAAATTGGAGATATTGGAGTGTAAATTGAATGTTATAGATGCAATCAAATTTTTTTCTTCCATGCCAAGTTTTTGATGTGCGTTTCTGATTAAAACGTAGATTGTATAGGGTTAATCTATTGCTCCAAGTTAACTCTAAACCCCTATAAATATAGACCTAGTTTCTCACGTATCTTCTCATATTTTCTAGGTCATAGAGCGCACAGCTCTGCCATTCTCTTTTCTCTACAAAAGTAAATCATGAATTGTAAACTTAAATCTAACTGTAATTCAATATATTCCCTAGATCTGTAATTCTAATAGGTGTATACCCTTCTTAAATTTGGATTTAAAGTAAAAGGGAGTCAAATAAAAAGGGAATGGATCTAGATCCGGAGAATTGGAGCTAAAATGAGGTGGGTGGGAAGATTATATGCTTTTGTATAATATTAGATTGTATCATGCAAATCTATTCCTATATGCCTATAATATTAATTCGAGTTGTAGGCTAAATTTATAAATATGAAAATGAAATTGGAAAACCCTGCATACATATTCTATATCTGTTAACTTCTTATATTTGCATGTTGTACGAATGTAAATATGGAAAACATTTAGGATATTTGCAGTTCCTAAATTCATTATTGAGAAATATGAAACAATGAATTTGTTTGTGATATGATAATAATAGATCGGTATTTTGAACGAATGGTAAGAATGTAAAATAAAGATATTACATTAAGATTTTAAGGGTTTAAGTGGTATGTTAATTCGTTGGAGTTTAGAAAGTTGCAAGGTGAATTTCTACACATTATCAAGTTTAGAACAAATAAAAATGCATTGATTCAAATGACGAAGAATACACTTAAAAAGAAAGGTATGTACAAAATACAAATATTTACCATACTTTGTACTGTCTATTTCAAATAGTGAAAAGATAAATCTTTGTAATTCCAAACAACACACAAATCTTCATTTTTGGATAAGATATAGAAATTTATAGTATTAACATTTTTATGATAGAAACGCAGTTTCAACGCATTAAAATGCAGAGAACCCCAAAATTTTAAATAGAGATATATATACGCAATAAGAATATTCTAAAATAATAAGAAACGTGATACCAATAAAAATGGAAATTAAATAAAAAGAAATTTAAGAATAGGTAAGGGTAAATAAAAGGGTAAAAGGAAATAGAGATAGAAAATGGGAAAAAGGATAAGAAGAATGGGAAATGATGTTACAAGCCTATTAAAAAGGAAAGCGGCAAATAATCATAAAGCAAGAAAGTTTTTTACGCATAATGAAGTAAAAGACTTAGGGACAACAATGAACTGTAGAGGAAATAAAATTAAGTATGAATGAATATATATATATATATATATATATATATATATATATATATATATATATATATATAAGAATTATACAAGTAGCTTCAAGTATGCGTTTATGATGGGTATGAACTATTAAATTTAATGGATAACTATATGAATATAATGACATTAGTCATTATAGTAGTTTGGAATGCGAGGTCAGTAGTGTTACGCAATAAAAGTCTTCCCACCATAAGAGGCTACCAACAATTGTGTAATATTATGCTGATCTGGGACATATCCAACCATTAAACCCATGGACAACATATGCTTGCATATAGATGAAGGAATATCCCCAATAGATAGAGGAGTCTGCTTCAAAAATAGAAATGAGGGGGTATTGCCTTGATTGTAATCGAAAATCTAAATAGGATGGTAGCGAGATCGGGTACCATGCAGCATGTGTTAGTACAAAATCAGGAGTAGAGCTGTCATAGGGTGAAAACATAACCAGTCCTTAGCAGCCAACGGGAAAGATAGGGTTACACTGCGACGACCCGGAATTTTTGTATATTTGAAATTGGAATATTTAATTAATTTTAAATATTCAAAGGTTAATTTTTAACTTTAATTTCAAATATCAGTATTTATCGGATAATTTATTTGTTGAATTTAATTATCGGAATTGGGTAAATTATTGAATCTGGAATTTTAAGCCTGTTAAAAATAACTTGAAGGCTTATAAAATTTATATTGATAATATTAAAGATAATAGAAGTGTTAAAATTGACATTAACAGTGGTTTGTTCAGTTTTAAAAATTTATTGTTCAAATCAATATTTAAAAATAGCATTCCGAGGCACAGTCTCGAATTTCGACGAAACCAGTTCCATTGGATCCATAATAATGTATTATTACCGAGTTTCAATTTTCGTAGTATTTGAAGTTGTTGGGTGAGCGTACGATATATAAACGCATAGAAGTTTCATTGTGACAAATTGAATTTAAATGCAATATATTCGTTTTTCTTTAATCCAACATCATGTACAACCTGCCGCCTATTTGCCTTCTTCGTACCCATTTTTTTCTTTTCTTCCCATCTTCTCAAGTCACATTCGATCAGAAGAAAAAATAGGGGCTTCGTTCGTAAGCTAATGAACGAAAGGATATAACTCTTCCTTCTACTAACCCACACGACAATATATATAAAAAAAGAGGGATTTCGTTCTCTGGAAATCAAAACTTCAAATAAGAAAAATGGTGACGGTAATAGGCGACTTCGACGCGGCGAGGGGATGGATTGGCCGATCGAGCCACGCGAGGTCGTGTAGGGCCAAACATCGGAGTATGGGGGTTGCGACTGTTTTGGGGGTTCGTCGTCAATCGAGGCATGGAGTCTCGAGGCGGCGGCTCTGGTAGGGTTTCGAGCTCGGTCTCGATCATACGAGCAGTACAGGCAAGGGGAAGGCAAGCACGTGAAGGAGAGGCACTCGCGATGGTTGCGGCCGCAGGTGTGGCACCGGTGAAGCAAAAATGATCATCGCGAAGGTGGGATGTCGCAACCTGGGAGGACTCAAAGCAACTGTGTGGGAAGGTTGGAAATCCTGGGAGTTCGTCAGTGCAGTAGTGTGTATTCTCGTTTTTTTAAAAAAAAAACTTAATTTATAAATATATATATATATACATGTAAAAAGGAAAAGGTATATATATTACAGTAAGTAAAACCATGTCTGTTTTTATCTAATATATGTGTATACAGGTCAGAAAAATAATTCCAAGTATAGGAAACGATTTATTTTTCAATTTAAAAGGATTTATATGTACATTATATATATATGCAGTAAGTGAAGAAAATGATAAATGAATAAAAATATACATATATGCCTAATTTCATTCACTAGTTTATTTTAATAATATATGATCAAGATAGCTTGTTTAATAAAATTTATTTAATTGTTTAGTTGCTGAAAGAAATAATTATTAAAGGGAAATTTAGTAAATAAATTTGAATTGTTACTGGGAAAAACAGTATGATAATTTGTTAGGAATTTAGGAAAATTAGTTTAAGGAAAATTAATTAAAATTAATTAATTAAATATATTGAATGGAAATTAATTGTTCCATTAGCTCAAAATGTTAATAAATCGTGAATTGTTTATACTAGGTCAAAATCTGTAAGGGAAATAGCTGGTTTGGATTGGAGTGCAAACAGAAAGCAAAGGTGAGTTAATCTCACTCGGTTGAATTTTAATTTAAATTCAAATGATTAAATTTAAATAATTTGGTTGAATGGTTGAATAGATTTGACATGCTATATTATAGTATATATGACATCTTGGAATGATTGATTTCCCGCATTTTTATAGCGGATGAGACCCTATGCGCCGCATAATAGCGGATGATTTTATTTAAAACCCATATACCGCGATATTCCACCTTGATGTGGAATTGGTATTTTATATTGTGCTAATGTCTGTGGATGCAGGGAAACAGGTTGGAGGGATCCAACAGAATTTCTCAACATTTATTTAAACTATCTAATATTCTCTACTCTGATTATTTGATATCCTATGATGAATTATATTGGAATATTGAATGTTATGGTTTGATTGAATATATTTGGGTATAATGAGATACCAAAAATACATAAATTGGATTTTGGAAGAAAATAAAAGAAGTAAATTTGTAAGCAAAACAATTATAGAAAATTGAATGAATTAAGAACGAATTGAAAGAATGAAAGTGATATTTAGATACTAATAAATTAAATAATTCCGAGTATGGGAAAAGGAAGTTTTAATAAATAGAATTAAATGAATTGTAAGTTTTAAATGATATCAAATTAAAGGAATAAAGAAATATTTTAAAATTTAAAGTTAGATTTACTTAAAGGGATAAAGAAGTAATTTGGGAAATCTAAAATGGTATTTTCTGTTAAAAGTATGTTAAATCATAATTAAGAAATAAATATGAAATTAATGGATATTGGAATAAATGGAGCAAATTGGAAATCAATTTGGAAGATTGATTTAATTGTGTAAAACTGAGATTATTAAAAGAGAAATGAGACTAGGGAATTTATAAACGGGGTTTATAAAAGTAAAGAAATTTATCAGTGGATATTTGGAAAATAAATTCAAGGTGGAATTTTATTAAAGAAATGGGAAAATTTGTTTAAAAATGAATAGTGATTTATTTTTAAGGAATGTGAAGAGAAGTATATTTCCCTGGGTAGCCAAGTACGATTTCAAAGTAATTTTTAAATATAAGTAAAAGATTTAATTTTGTTTTAAAAAGCATGTTTTAGGAAATTTATTATTTCTAATATTTAAATTCTAAAGTAAATATCTTTCAAATCTATTATCGTAATAACTATTTAAAGTGACTGAGTATTCTATTTTTAAAAAGTGAAAACCTAGTTTTATATTTTATAAAGTAACCTTATTTTCAAATATTTATATAGTATGTATTTTCATAAATTATTGAAGTAGTTTTAAGATAAATGTTTAAAGTATATTTCAAAGTAAAGCATTTTAAACTATTTTAAAAATCTAAAGTCTTGTGCTTGGTGATTTCAGTGGAAATTGAAAATATTTGGGAAAATTTATTCTGTAAAGGAAGACAGTTTGAAACTGTTTTCAAAAGGGTTTGAAAAGTGGAAATATATCTTGTGATGATATTTTTGGGATTAATAAATAATTTGGAAAATTATTTATTGGTTGATGGTTGTTGTGAATGGTAACTGATAGTTAAATAACCAACTATCAATATGGGCCAAATGCGCTGATCGTTTCGAAGAGACCGGGATCGGGATTTATTTTCCGAAAACCACTTCGATCCGGTTTTGTACGTTTCGTGGGAAACGAGTTTGGATTCGAAGTGGAGCAGTGTAGTGCAAGGGCTAGTCGCTACTAATCCTGAGGATATTTCCAAAATGGATGTAGTAGGAATAGTGCCTTCGGTTCCGTTCGAACCCGGAACGGACTTGTATGGATGAATGCTTTCAGAACATCGTCAGGTGGACGATGAGCATTCTAAGGGATACGTTCTAAAGGTAACGTTTAGCCTCAAGCCTCATCAACCGGGAATAACTGAAAATCAGGGGTTATGTAGCAAGGCTTCGTAGGTAGCCCCCACTTGAGAGTACGGTCATCCCTGTCTAGATGTCCCTTTTTATTTCGGCTTAGTGGGCGGTTGCTGATCCCAACCGCGGGGTGATCTTATTCGAAACTGTCCAGTAAGGGATGGTTCCAGCCTTGTGTTGCAGGGGAGCAGGCGTACTCCTCGGTACTGTGATCTAGGCCATGTACTGTGACAGGTGGTACCCCAGTGCCTAGTCACTGTTGGAAATCCATTCTCCCTACGTGCCTGTACGGTTTTGATTGTGCCCAACTATTGCTGAAACGTGAGATGCAAGCATTTCAGCTAGATTCTATTTTACTTTCTATAGACAATATTATAATATCAGAGGATTTTAATAGAAAATGTTTTAGCTATCGTAAGGTAAAAACCCGACATGTTTATTTATGGCGTGGTCTTACGAGATGTTTTTGTTTTCAAAGGATTTTGAAACTTTAATAATCAATTTGGGTGTGATTTTCTCAAGCTGGTATCCCAGACTGACTTGGGTGTTACTTAACTGTAATGCTCGGGTCAGACCAAGTATTATAGGATACAGGATATGATGCTGTGGAGCTTAGGAGACGAGCTGGATGGCGATACGTACTTCCGTATTTGTTTATATATTCCGCTGTGTTGATTATATATGTTTTCAGTTGTAGGAGGACATGTGATGATTACTGTTCAAATTTATGTTATGTGATTATTGTACTCTGATGAATGTAATGTATAAACAGATATATTTTTCTGCTGAATAAAGATTAGTTATTATCTATTATATTTTATTCCGCTGCGATGGTTAGATTCTGATGCTGTTTTTCTGTTTTCTCTTCTATTACCTCTTCTTCTTTAAGCAAAAATGGTTCGCATTTCTGTTCTTCTCGAGTTGATTGATGTAGAATAGCGTTGACTCAGGGGTACGGGTTTGCGGGCTCTTACAGTGGTATCGGAGCGAGGTTGATGATAACCTTGGCTCTGGTGGGAATTACTCATTGAAATAGAGTCAACGGTACTCTAGGATGAGTTTGAGTGTATTAATAGATATGAGCGCGTATTTGTTAGTGAATATAAAATGATTTTATATTGTGTTGATTGATTTATTGAGTAGTTTATGGATTCTGGTCAATACGAGTAATTAACGTTATTGATAGGGATCTCTAAACACTTGAATAGAACAATTCGACACAGTATGGCTTAAATATGGTAAATGAAATAATTTTACCCAAATTATTTTCGTATATAAAGGAAATAATTTTTGTAAATTATTATAGTTATATATTTGGATGTTTGGTTGTTAGGAAATGACAATAATGAATTATTCTCACTATTGTGTAGAAATTGAATAAGAAATTGAAAACTTATAACCAAGGCTGAATAATAAATTTATTAACAAAATGGAATTTGAAATATAGACTATAAATGTAAATTATAAATTGAAATAAACTTCATATACAAATGAGATTGTAATTTTGAAATAGATTTCCAGAGAAACATTTGATATTGAAATGAGATAAAATTCCAGAGTAATGTTTGAGTATAGATTTAAAGGAATTACAATTTGGAGTTTTGGGAAAAATTTAATTCCTTTGAGTTTGAAAATGGTTTTCAAAAAGGTTTTGGAGAGATAATGGTGATAGCATTTGAGAAATATATTTGAGTTGAATTTGAAATCTGGTGAGATTCTGGAGTTAAAATATTTAAACTTCAATTTAAAGAGATAAAAGCATTAAATTCTCTTTTGGTCATTGGAAAATAATTTCGATGATGACTACAGCATCGTCAATGTTCATTTTTGAGTTTCTAGAAGAGAAATTGCTACCAAATTGTTCTAAATTGGAATTGAATATGGAGAGATTTAGAAATTAAAAATATTTGAAATGTTTTTAAAGAGATAAAAGCACTAAACTCTTTGTGGTCGCTGGAAAATAATTCCGATGATGATCACGACATCATCTGTGTTCATTTATAATGATTGTTGTTTTTCTGCTGGTCTCTAGTTCTATTATAATGATTATATATTCTTCTTCAAATTTGCCAATTTGGAAGAATGTGCCTATAGGTAGAACGACTTTCATTCAAGGCAAGCTTTTCATTATTACTCCCCAGTTCACATCGGTTGACACGACGAAATTTCAAGTTCTTTTAATTTTTTTAGGCTAGCTTTTCTCATATTCCTTCAGTTCAACAACAGATGATTGGTCTTTGTTGGTTGGCTAGCCTTTTTGGCATTCTAAGATGTTTTGATGTAAATACCATTGACAGAAAAAGACTAATGTATGGAAAGGAACTAACTAAAGTAACTCTAAATAACCTTTTCCTTCCAAATTAAGATTAAGACCGACTAAGGGGCAAGTGGCTGTGGTTGATGTTTATTATGGTTGGAAGCTAGATATTTTTTCATTCCATGACCTTTTTTGGCACATAGCACATTCATATAAGCACGGCTGTCCCTCTTTATCGGTTGAGGACAAGGCCCTTTTCCTATTCCATCAAAGATTCCCCTTCCTCGTCCCTTTTATTAGGAAGTTGGTTCCAATGTGAAATCCTTTGCCTCATCTTGTTTATATTGCTGCGGACGATGCCTCTCCATTCCGCCATGCTCTTAATGCCATTCCAACCAAGGCAGAAGGTAAGAGTGGAAACCAAGGGGTTCCGAAGGGGTTGAAGCATCTTTTTTTAAAAAGAGAAAAGTGCCTGCTTTGCTTTCGACTGAGTTGGGTTTCGACTAGGTCAATTAATTTACAGAAAAGTTTTAGGTTGCACCTTTGTTCTGAGTAATAGCTTTCGACTAAATCTGCTTTGGACTAAGTCAATGGTTTTAAAGGTTGGCTACGAAATATTTGTACCTTTGTTTTTAAATGATAGTTTCCGACTATATCGGAACCATTACTGTTGCTTTCTACTTTTGAAACAGTGCTTTCGAAGTTGGCTGTTTTGTTTTATAAAAATCCCGCCGCTTCTCCAATGCTTTCGGAAGGAGGTGGTTTCGACACCATCACTTTCTTACTTAAGTTATAGCTTTCAAAAGGGGTAAGCTTTCGACCTTATTGCTTCTGACCCTTAGTGATATCTAAAGAATAACACAAAGGTTTCGGCAAGATAGTGTTGAATGAGTTCGAAAGGTGTATTCTCACATGTTTTAAACTGAACCCAAATGCTTTCGAAAGGTTTGAGTTTCTCTAGGTTTAATGCTTTCGAAAGGTTTTGAAAATGGTTTCGAAGGGGTGGTTCCCTAGAGCAATTCGAAGGAGTCGAAAGGTATTATTTTCTAATGGTTTTGAATGGTCTAAAGGAAAGGTTTTTCCACTGGTTTTGAATAAGTTTAAAGGAAAGGTTTTCCTATGGTTTCGAAAGGCAATGTTTAGTAGTTTTAAAGAGATATGTCTAAGGTTTTTTTAACTTTCGAAGGAAAAGGGATTTCAGTGGTTTCGAAAGGTTATATGAATGGTTTTAAAAGTAAGATTTGGCCTTTCGGCCTAGATAAAAGAAAGGGTTTTACATGGTTTTGAAAGGGGTGCTTTCAATAGGATCGAAAGGGGTACTTTCAAATGTTTAAAGATTTTCATCAACAAAGATTTGATTAATGTAAATAGCATAGCAAGGTGATTTTGAGTAAAGTATAGAGTATAAATGTTTTACCTTTTTAACTTTGGTTTAAAAAGTTTTAAATCAATTTCACATGAAAAGGCTTTCAAGTAAAATTATGGGAAGGAATCCCTAAGTGAAATGACTCAGGTATTAGAATACCATATGGGACTGGTATAGGGTCGTGCCCTATACATTAACTATTGGCCCCAACTAATTTTATCCCAAAATTCCAGTGTATAGGGCTTTGTCATAGGCAAGACTGAAATTATGATTTGACGTGGAAAAGAATATATGTTGTATACAGATAGGTTATTGGTGAGTCCGCAAAACTATTAGGATCAGGTGATCGTGAAAGATGTTAAGTTAAGGACAGACCGTCCAAAAGAGAAGTATTTAACAGATAGTTAAGGGTAGACCACCTAGAAGAGGTGTCTAAGAGATGTTAGATTATTTTGTTATATTGTCTGGTAGGCCCGAGTTAGCCAAAGATTAATAGTAAGCCAAACAAAACTATAGTGTTCGGACAGATAGTCCGTTTATTACCTGATATATATATACATACATATATATATGTATGCATGTCTACATAATGACGCTTTACAATTTTTAACCAGTTTTGGTTGTAGAATAAAGGTTTGCAAAAGATATGATTTTAAAGGATGTTAGTAAGGGGAAACCCATTTCGCTAAGCACCGTGGTCTCACTTAATATCAAATAACCGAGATGTATAATATTATTCACACCAGGCTTTACGTCTGACTCGAAGTTTATGTTTTCCCCTTAAACTCTCGGATGCTCAAAATTGATTTGAGTAGGCTGAGGGTTAAGGCTTTATAGGTTTTAGTATGATGATGAATAAAGCTACCGGAGGCAAGCAGGTGGCTAACGGATAGCTATTAGGAGTTGCAGTTCTTTGTTTTGTTGTTTATTTCTGTTGTGTATGTATTAAGTCAATTATTACTACATGACTCTGATCATCAAAGGGGACATCTTCATATGTTGTTCTTGGCGTATTTTGTACTAAGTATAATTTACCATTGCTTGGGAAACATTTTTGGATTATGTAATCTGAATATGAAACATCTGTTATGAAATGTAATGGAAAAATGTTGTTTTGAAATCTGCGATTTGTTTCATATTCAAGTGCTTCTGATATTATATATACGATTAACATAGCCATATTTAGTCGCCAGAAGTTAATGCTGTGGTTGATTGCAGCATCTGTAGCGCTTAGCTTTGGGCTCCCGGTAGGGAATGTTATAACTTTGTATCAGAGCATAGGTTTATGAAATACTTTAACTAAAAATGATTTTTGAAACATAATCCTTAGGAATTAGAGTTAGGATCGGGGTATGGGATAACACTATAGTAACGTACTTGTATTTGCTTTATATAAGTATAACCTTTATCTCTGGACTACTATCTTTATTAGGATATTCTACTGTATCTCATGAAGCTTGAATACGGATATGGACAGAAGAAGAGATAGAGTTAATATGGAAATGTTCGACCATATGCTAGAAGAAGTCAAGGTCGGGCTTAGGATGAGAATGTTGGTATCGGGGTCCCACAAGTGGATATGGGAGCCATGTATCATTTTTTCGTAACATGAAGCAAGCTTGGATTGCTGCTGTGGTTGTCAGAGGAAATGCTACGGGAGGAGTTCAAGAAGCTCTTGTGGTCAATCAATATGCTAACTTGAGCAGAGATTATGCTCGGTATGAAGGTAAGCCATTAATTGGAGCCGAAGATGTTATCGAGGTAGAAAATTGGCTGCTACACCGTGAAAGGATATTTGCTGATTTATGGCTTAATGACGAGAAGAAGAGAAGGCTTGCTTCAGGACAACTTTGAGAAGCTGCTTTGTTTTGGTGGAATAGTGCGACAACTGGGGAAAATGAAGAGAAGATGACGTGGGATGAGTTTAGGAGAAGATTCCATGAAAGGTTCATGTCAGTAATGGCGCAGTCTGTTCTGATTAGGTAATTCGCTGAGTTGGAACAAGGAGAAATGACAATTCTGTAGTATGCTAGCAGGTTTGAAGAATTGGCTAGGCATGGGTATGCCACTGTTGACACGGTGATGAAAAGGAATGAAAAGTTTATTAGGGGTTTGAAGTCGAAGTTGACTAGGGATACTGTTAGAAATGCGGATTACGGATCTTAAGGCTAGGATTAACACTAGAGGGGGGTGAATAGTGTTTATAAAGAATTATTAAATCTTTTTGAGTTTATATTAATTTAGACACAGATGTATGCAATATATAGACACAGATATGATCATAGAAATAAACACAGATGCAGAAATAAAATAAAATCAATAAGGAAAGAACACAACAGATTTTATACAGGTTCGGAGTTACCCTACATCTAGTCCCGCAACACAAGTACGGATTTCCTTTCAAAAGCAATCGTACAACTACACCATCGATTTCAAGGCTACGAGGTACAACCTCTAGAATCACAATCCTCTAGGTAGTGATACTTGATTTCCAAGCCACAAGTTTACCCAATTGATTTACCAAGGCTACAATCACATCTTATCTCGCTTGATTGATTTTCAAGGCCACAATCACACCTTTTCTCGCTTAATAGATTACAAAGAAGCCTATAACTCTGAATAGCACCGAGAACCTTGTTGAGATAGTGATAGAGAATCAAACTAGAAGTAATCGAGTTTGATTCAATGTTGATTTCGGCAGAGTAATGGTAAGAATATCTATTAAGAAATGTGGAAGAAGAAGAGGAGTGAAAAACCAGAAAATCTGATGAAAAATTCGTTGAAACTAACCCCTATTTATTGAAGAACAACAGCCATATCCATTTGTGAAGAGTTATGGCGAATAGACACTTCTTTTGAAATTTAAATTTTGAACTCAACCGACGCCATGTCGACATGGTCACCATAGGCATGTCGACATCCCAAAGCAATTTTTGATGATTTTATTTTCTTTGAAAATAACCTTTATCTTATATTAAAACTATTTTAAACTTTACAAATATACTTGACTATAGTTAAAATTCATAAGTAAATATAGAAAATAATATATATAGATTTTATCTATAATTTTATATTTTAAATCTAAGTATAAATATTTAAAAGTTAAATATATTTAAAAGACAATTTAAAATCAAGAGTAATTTGACTTTGAAATTAAAGATGATTTTGAGGCTAAAATTATTTCAAATCAGGATAGAGGGTTTTGAATCTTTTAAAAGGAAAGTTTTGGAATTATTTTGAAAACAAGATAATTTGGAAAAATAATTTAAAGTAAAATTAGTGGATACAAAACAATGTTCTACTAGATTTTTCGTAGGTTCCATCCTACTTAGGGTTCCATCCCTTTAACGGCCTCGAGGTGGATTCCATTCCACGAATAAATTGGTTTTTAAGATGCCAATGCTTTTCTACAAGTTTTAACAAAACTCCTAATAAAATATTTATCCTTGAAATCTTGAACTCTTGATAATCTTGATACTCATGAGTCTTCATTCTTCGATATCTTAAATCTCTATACTGTACAGTCTTCATTCTTGGTACCTGCATGGTTAAATCCTGCATATACATATATATCTAAACTTATAATGTTAGTATCTATATTCTATAATCTATTCTAAGGTTTTTGTCATCAAAACCATCATCTCATGGACTAACAATCTCCCCCTTTTTGATGATGACAACCTTTGTTTATAAAATATTTCTTCTATCCTAATAACTCCCCTAAAACTAATAACTCCATCTTAATCTATGCCTAACTACCCTATTTTATATTTCTCCCCCTTTGTCATCAACAGAAACTAAATCTAAACTATATTACTCCAAACTATATAACTCCCCCTAAAACTAATACTCTATGACATGTGATTATAATGATAGTGTTATCATA
This sequence comes from Allium cepa, assembly GCA_030765085.1. Lineage (NCBI taxonomy): Eukaryota > Viridiplantae > Streptophyta > Magnoliopsida > Asparagales > Amaryllidaceae > Allium > Allium cepa. Next base: position 23,647,686 of record CM060936.1, on the reverse strand, counting down.
AGTAATCATCACTTAGATCTAATACTAAAACATAGTCCTAAACTATTAACTATCCTAACTAAGAATCCATGATAGTACTTATAATGAAAACACATATAAGAACACAAATTATTTATTACGTATATAGTTGTATTTACATGAACGTTAGAGAACATAAATAAACACAAACAACAATAGGGAAGAAAGAGAAGAAACTAAATAGGAGATCTATGAATTGAACAATGTGGATAATAGAAACAGAAATTTCCACGTTGCTCAACAAGATTTCCATCTTTTTCAAAGCATACTTCTCCAACACAAACGACTTTGTCGTCATCTTCCGTGTGCGCTTCTTCCATGGGTTCTTCTTCTTCGCTGGCCTCTTGTTCTAGATTGAGTGAAGATTCTTCATCAATCAAGATAGGATTGGCTTGATTATCCATTAGAAATTTTTGCAAATTCCTAAGAATCTTGCCTTGCCTCTCTTGTTCCTTTGCCAAACGGAGTTGAGTCACTTGAATTTCAGTCATCATCTGAAGTGCGTCCTTCATAGACTCCTCCATTTTTGTTATACGAGCGAGAGTAGTACGTTGAAATGGACCAGAAGTAGGAGAGGGGGATGAAAATGTTGATTTTATGTTTGATTTGGAAGATGATGCCATGATTATATTTATTTCAGAAGAGAAAACAGAGAGAATGAACAAAATTCGAAACAAGGAAGAAGATATAACCAATTTTTTGAATTTTGGTGGGATTTTTTTTTTAAAATTAAAAACGTTGTATGTTGACATGGGTATATGAGGGATGTCAACATGGTACTTTTATTTTTACTATTTGATTTATTTTAATATTAATTATTAATTATACTTGTTATTTACATTTTATATTTCAATTATAGAACAAATACCTAATTCTCTTCTTAATTTAGTAAATATTGATTCATTTAAAGGTTTTGTTAAGATATCAGCAATTTGATTCTCAGAATTGATATAATCGAGAGTAACTACTTCCTTACTTATATTGTCTCTAATAAAATGATGTCTGATATCAATATGTTTAGTTCGAGCATGTTGAGTAGTATTTTTGGATAAATTTATTGCACTAGTATAATCACAATAAATTGGTGATTTCGAGATATTTAAGCCATAATCTTTTAAAGTTTGTTGCATATATATTACTTGAGAACAAGCCAAAGCAGCAGAAATATACTCTGCTTCAGTTGTTGATAAAGAAACTATGTTTTGCTTTTTTACTAAACCAGGAAACCAGAGAATGCCCCAAAAAGTGACAAGTTCCACTTGTACTTTTTCGGTCTGATTTACAACCAGCATAATCAGCATCACAGTAAGATGTTAAGTCAAAAGAATCATTTTTAGGGTAAAATAAACTATAATCAGATGTGTGTTTAACATATCTTATGATACGTTTTAAATGGGTCTCTTTAGGTTGAGATTGATATCTGGCACAGAGACAAACACTATGCGTGATATCAGGTCTACTAGTAGTAATATAGAGTAGTGATCCAATCATTCCTCTATATAATTTTTGATCTACATCTTTCGAGAGATCTTCTTTACTAAGATACTCATTGGTTTCCATGGGAGTGGGTTTTCCACTCGCAGTAGTCAAACCAAATTTTCTAATTAGGTATTTGGCATATTTTTCTTGACTAATAAAGATACCACTATCTAATTATTTTATTTGTAATCCTAAAAAGAAGTTTAATTCACCCATATGACTCATCTCAAACTCTTTTATCATTATTTCAGAAAATTCTTTATTCATTTCAAAATTAGTTGATCCAAAAATAATATCATCTACGTAAACTTGTACTAGTTGAATATCATTTTTATTTCTTTTAATAAAAAGAGTATTATCTACTTTACCAATTTCAAAATTTGATTGTAATAAATCAGATCTTAGTCTATCATACCAGGCTCCAGGAGCTTGTTTTAGACCATATAATGCTTTCTTAAGTTTGTAAACATGATTTGGTAATTTATCATTTTCAAAAAGTGGTGGTTGTTCAACATATACTTCCTCTTTTACAAATCCGTTTAAAAAGGCACTTTTAACATCCATTTGAAATAATTTGAAATTATTATGATTTGCAAAAGCAAGTAGAATCCTAATGGCTTCTAATCTTGCTACGGGAGCAAAGGTTTCATCAAAATCTATTCCTTCTTCTTGACAATAACCTTGAGCGACTAATCGAGCTTTGTTTCTAACTACCTCTCCTTGTTGATTAATTTTATTTTTATAAACCCATTTATTTCCAATTATTGTTTTATTATCAGGTCTAGGAACAAGTTCCCAAACATCATTTCTAGTAAATTGATTTAATTCTTCTTGCTTAGCCAAAATCCACGAATCATCAGTTGATGCTTCTTTTGGATTTTTGGGTTCAATAGTTGATGTAAAAGCTACATTACTCATTTGACTTAGTTGATTTCTAGTTTTAACAACAGATTGCTTATCACCTAATATATTTTCTATAGGATGATCTTTTAAAAGTTTAGTCCTTTTATTAGGATGATTAATTTCATTATAAGTTTCAGTTGACTCTTGATTTTGAGTGATTAAATCCTCTTCATCATTTGTATCTTCAAAAATTTTGAAATTTTCATCAAATGAAACATGCATTGTTTCTTTAATGGTATTAGTTTTTAAATTAAACACTCTGTATGCTTTACTTCTATTAGAATATCCGATAAAGATATCTTAGTCGGATTAAGGATCAAATTTATCTAAATTATCTTTTGTATTTAAAATAAAGCATTTATTTCCAAAAATTCTGAAATAAGATACCTTAGGTTTCTTTGAATAAAGAAGTTCATAAGATGTCTTATCAGTTAAAGGTCTAATTAAAATTCTATTTAAAATATAACAGGCGGTAGCAACTACTTCTGATCAAAAATTCTTTGGTAAATTACTATCTGAAAGCATAGTTCTCGCACACTCTTGAATCGTCCTATTTTTACATTCTACTACACCGTTTTGTTGTGGAGTTCTCGAAAATGAAAAATTGTGAGTTATTCTCTTTTTATTGCAGAATTCCTCGAACTTTTCATTTTCAAATTCACCACCGTGATCACTTCGAATAGTTATAATTTTTAGAGAAAATTGATTTTGAATTCTTTTTGAAAAGGTCTTAAAACATTCAAAAGTATCACTTTTATGTTTCAAAATATTGTCCATGTAAATCTAGAATAATCATCTACAATTACAAAAACATAATTATTATGATTTATTGACAGAATTTGAGATGGACCAAAAAATCAAGATGAAGTAATTCAAGAGGTTTTGAAGTTAAAATCATATCTTTTAATTTAAAGGAACTTTTTCTAAGTTTTTCTAATTGACATGCATCACATAAACTATCTACTTTAAAATTCATTATAGGGAGACCTCTTACTAAATCATGTTTTGACAGTTTAGATAAGAGTTTGAAATTCACATGCTCAAATCTCTTATGCCAAATCTAAGGGTCACTTGTATTTGCCAATAGACACATGTTATCGTTGGAAACTTTCATACTAAGAATATAAATATTCTTTTTCCTGACTCCCTCAAATATAATGGTTGAATTATTATCTTCAATGTGACATTTATCTTTTTCTAATTTAATTTTATATCCTTTATCACATAGTTGACTTCTGCTTAGCAGATTATGTTTCAGATTCTTAACTAACAAAACATTAGTAATATTAGGAGTTTCAGAATTACCGACTTTGCCGATGCCAATCACATATCCTTTTGAATTGTCTCCAAAGTTAACCAGTTCTTCGTCTTTGTATATTATACCATTTAGTATATCTAGATTTCCAGTCATGTGTCTAGAACATCCACTATCAAGTATTCATTTGTTCTTTCTAATCTGCATAATTTGTCCGTTGTGGATTGATTCCTCAACACCTATAAAATATGATTCCTGCACATCAAATAATTTTGATAGATAACTTGAATTTGAATATTGATTATATGCAGACTCATGAAACAATGATGATTTGAATACTTCTAAACTAGTATTAACAAATATAGCCATTTTAAAAACTTTTTCAAAAATCAGATTATGAAACTTTGAAAACTTTGCTCTGATACCAATTGTTAGAAATGCAGATTACGGATCTTAAGGCTAGGATTAACACTAGAGGGAGGTGAATAGTGTTTATATAGAATTACTAAATCCTTTTGAGTTTATGTTAATTTAGACACAGATGTATGCAATATACAGACACAGATATGATCACAGAAACAAACACAGATGCAGAAATAAAATAAAAGCAACAAAGGAAAGAACACACCGGATTTTATACTGGTTCGGAGTTACCCTACATCCAGTCCCGCAACACAAGTACAGATTTCCTTTCAAAAGCAATCGTACAATTACACCCTCGATTTCAAGGCTACGAGGTACACCCTCCAGAATCACACTCCTCTGGGTAGAGATACTTGATTTCCAGGCCACAAGTTTACCCAATTGATTTACCAAGGCTACAATCACACCTTATCTAGCTTGATTGATTTTCAAGGCCACAATCACACCTTTTCTCGCTTAATATATTACAAAGAAGCCTATAACTCTGAATAGCACCGAGAACCTTGTTGAGATAGTGATAGAGAATCAAACTAGAAGTAATCGAGTTTGATTCAATGTTGATTTCGGCAGAGTAATGGTAAGAATATGTATTAAGAAATGTGGAAGAAGAAGAGGAGTGAAAAACCAGAAAATCTGATGAAAAATTCATTGAAACTAACCCCTATTTATAGAAGAACAACAGCCATGTCCATTCGTGAAGAGTTATGGCGAATAGACACTTCTTTTGAAATTTAAATTTTGAACTCAACTGACACCATGTCGACATAGTCACCATAGGCATGTCGACATCCCTAAGCAATTTTTGATGATTTTATTTTCTTTGAAAATAACCTTTATCTTATATTAAAACTATTTTAAACTTTACAAATATACTCGACTATAGTTAAAATTCATAAGTAAATATAGAAAATATTATATATAGATTTTATCTATAATTTTATATTTTAAATAAGTATAAATATTTAAAGGTTAAATATATTTAAAAGACAGTTTAAAATCAAGAGTAATTTGACATTGAAATTAAAGATGATTTTGAGGCTAAAATTATTTAAAGTCAGGACAGAGGGTTTTGAATCTTTTAAAAGGAAAGTTTTGAAATCATTTTGAAAACAAGATAATTTCGAAAAATCATTTGAAGTAAAATTAGTGGATACAAAACAGTGTTCCACTAGATTTTTCGTAGGTTCCATCCTACTTAGGGTTCCATCCCTTTAACGGGCTCGAAGTGGATTCCATTCCACGAATAAATTGGTTTTTAAGATGCCGGTGCTTTTCTACGAGTTTTAACAAAATTCCTAAAAAAAATATTTATCCTTAAAATCTTGAACTCTTGATAATCTTGATACTCATGAGTCTTCATTCTTCGATATCTCGAATCTCTATACCGTACAGTCTTCATTCTTGGTACCCGCATGGTTAAATCCTGCATATACATATATATCTAAACTTATAATGTTAGTATTTATATTTTATAATCTATTCTAAGGTTGTTGTCATCAAAACCATCATCTCATGGACTAACAGATACTTTTTCGCATATTAGAGATTCATGTGATGTGGTAGTAGAGATGGCATTGAGACAAGAAGAGATGCTTGCTTGTTTGGAGAAGAAGAAGGAGGTCCAGGTTGTGTAGGGCCAAAAGAGAAAGTTTTTCCATAAGAAGAATGCTCAGAAGGGAGGAGCAGCGAAGAAGGGAAAGTCTGAGGTGGTATGTTATAAGTGTGACAAGAAAGGCCATTATGCTCATAAGTGCTAGACAGTGAAAGGAAAGAAGGTTGCCGAGAAGAAAGGAGTTAGATGCTTTAATTGTGATCAGATCGGGCATTACAAGAACCAATGGAAGGAGCCTGCAAAGTAAGGAAAGGGACAAGTGTTTGCAATGGAGCCTACTACTTCAAGGCCGACAGTGCAGGAGAAAGGAAAATCAGTATTTGGAGGTACGCTTCAGATCCATGATATATCTGTTAGCATTTTGTTTGATGCATCACACTCATTTATATCTCGGTGTTTGGTAGATAAGCTTAGCCTAGAACCCAAATATTTAGTTACGTCCTTAAGAGTTGCAAATTTGATAGGCAGGTATGCGACGCTTGGGATGAATTGTGACCATTTGAGTTTGATTTGCTAGGCTACACCTTTGTTTGCAGTTTGCATGCATTTGACTTTGTAGGGTTCGGTATTATATAGGGTATGGAATTGTTATGTGTGTATGATGCTAGGGTATTATACCAGGATAAGAAAATATCACTTAGACACCCTAATTGTAGTGATCAGATAGTTTATACCATAGAAAATACTACTTGTGAGATGAATGCTTTGTTGGGTGTTATGGAGTTGGAAGATGAGTTGAATCGCGTCTTCGTGGTTAGAGAATTCATGGGTGTCTTGGAGACGGTAGTTGGATTGCTGCCGAAACGAGCCATTGAGTTTAAGATTGATTTGGTGCCTAGAGCAGAACTGGTAAGTAGGCTGCCATGTAGGATGACCCCTAAAGAAATGAGGGAGTTGAAGGTGTAGTTGGTGGACTTGAAAGGCAAGAGTTTTATTAGACCAAGTAGCTCACCTTGGGGTGCGACCATAATGTTTGCTAAGAAGGCGGATGGGTCGTTAAGGTTATGTATCGATTATCGTAAGATGAATGAGAAGACGATAAAGAACCGATACCCTTTGCCTAGAATTGATGATTTGTTCGATAATTTGAGTGGAGCCAAGGTATTTTATCAGTTGGATTTTGGCTACAAGTTTCCATCGACATAGGGTGGCAGAAGATAGTATACCTTTGACGGCGTTTAGGACCAGATATGGATCGTACAAATGTTTAGTCATGCCATTAGGACTAACTAATGCGCCGACATTCTTTGTAGACTTGATGAATCGAATTTTCAGAGAACACTTGGATAGATTCGTGTTGGTGTTTAGATATTTTGATATACTCTAAGGATGAGAAAGAGAATGAAGTTCATCTTAGAGTGGTGCTTGATACTTTAAGAGAACATCAGCTGAAGGCGAAATTTTCGAAGTGTCATTTCTGGAAAAAGAAGTGAAGTTTCCTAGTCATGTAGTTTCAGAAAAAGGATTAGCAATAGATCCAACTAAGATCGAAGTAGTGAATAGTTGGAAGAGGCCAGAAACGTGACTGAGACAAGGAGTTTCCTTGGATTGGCTGGATATTATAGGAGGTTCATAAAGGGATTTTCGCTGATAGCAGCACCGATGACTAAGCCAACGCGAAAGGATGTGAAGTGTGTGTGGACCGATAAGTGTTAGGAAGCATTCCAAAGCTTGATACACTATTGACCCATGCATCGGTGTTGGTGGTTCTGGAGGGAAATCAGGATTTAGTTGTTTATACAAATGCGTGTGGAACAGGATTGAGAGTTGTGCTAATGGAGAGGGGTAAAGTGATTGCCTACACTTCTAGACAACTTAGACTACATAAGGTTAGGTATCCGGCGCATGTCTTGGAGTTAGCCACGGTTATTTTTGCTATGAAGGTATGGAGGCATTATCTTTTAGGAGAAAGGTTTGAGCTTTATATAGATCACAAGTCGTTGAGGTACTTGTTCTCAAAGATCGAGCTGAACATGAGACGGCAAAGTTGGTTAGAGTTTTTAGCTGCTTATGATTTTGGAATAGTGTACAACCGGAGAAAGGCAACAAGGTTGCAGACGCACTTAGCAGGAAGCATCAGAATGTTAGCGATGATTATTGAGTGTAAAGATATGGAAGCATTAGCGGATTGCAAGGTGCATCGGAGATCCGAGGACGGGTCTAGTGGAGGATCTGCTATATTGTCTTGTTTAGAAGTCCGACTAGTATTGATTTAGAATATTGCTTCTAAACAGGAAGAGGATCCGGTGATAGCTGAAAGGATCAGGAAGTTAAGGGATGGAACGGAGAGAGATGACTTGAGGAACTTTAGTCTTGGCCAAAAAGGGTGGTTGAGAAAGAAGGGCAGATTATGTGTTCCAAATGTTGGAGACATAAGGAAAGAAGTTTTGTAGGAATGTCATCGTTCGAAGTTCACTATTCATCCAGGAGGAACAAAGATGTATCAAGATATGAAGAGAAGTCTCTTTTGGGAAGACATGAAGAGGGATGTTGGCTTATGGGTGAAACAATGTTTAAACTGTCAGCAGGTGAAAGCCGAACTTCAAAAGCCAAGTGGATTGCTTCAGCCATTGGATATTCTAGTATGAAAGTGGGATTCTATTTCTATGGATATCATAGACGGGTTGTTGAGATCTAATAGAGGGAATGAAAGTATATGGGTCATAGTGGACAGATTGACCAAGATGGCCCATTTCATCCCAGTTAAGTCAACTAGGACGACACCTATTTTGGCGAAGTTTTTTATGAAGAATGTGGTTAGACTACACGGAATTCCTAGTAGTATAGTAAGTGATAGATATTCCTTATTCAATAATGTGTTCTGGAAGAGTCTACAAGAAATTTTAGAAACCAAGCTCAAGATGAGTGCTGCTTACCATCCACAGACCGATGGGCAAACGAAAAGAGTTAACAAGATCTTGGAGGACTTGTTAAGAGCTTGTGTATTGGATTTCATAGGATCATGGGAAGACCATCTTCATCTATTCGAGTTTGCATATAACAACAGTTATCAGACTAACATTGGGATGGCACCGTTTGAGGCTTTATGTGGAATACCATGTAAATCTCTAGTTTGTTGGTAAGAGACCAGAGATAGATTACTACTTGGTCTAGATTTGGTTAGAGATGCCACAGAGAAGATTGAGTTGATAAGGGCAAGAATGAAGGAAGCTCAATCTAGGAAAAAGATCTATGTAGATAGAAAACATAAAGATTTAGAATTCTCCATTGGAGGTCATGTTTTCGTCAAAGTATCGTCGATGAAAGGTGTTATCAGGTTTGGAAAGACAGAAAAGTTAGCATCGAGGTTCGTAGGACCATTTTCTATTTTGGGAAGGATCGGGAAACTCGCATATAAAGTTGAGTTACTGAGCAGTTTGGCAGGGGTCCACGATGTTTTCCATGAATCTCATCTGAGGAAATGTGTTAGGGATCCAGATACTACTATAGCACCGACTGTGTAAAGGATTTAGTAGTGGTACCAGACATGACTATAGCTAGGAAACCTATCCAGATAGTCAAGAGAGATGAGAAGAAGTTGAGGAACCAGACAGTCAAATTAGTGAAAGTGCAGTGGAGTGACGATGCTAGAGATTATACTTGGGAGACAAAGAGCAGGATTAGCGACACTTATTCTTATTCGTTTGATGGTATGTTTTACCTTTGATTGTTTGTTATGTTCCTTATCGTAATTTCGAGGACGAAACTCTTTAAGGAGGGGAGATTGTAAAACCCCGTATTTTTAGTGACAATATTTAGGATATTTAATTTGATAAATTAAAGAAAATAATATATTGATTATGGATTGGGATTTCTGATTAAAGATTAAGGGGCAGCCGAGCCATGCTAACGAATAAATAAATGAACTAATATGAAACTAAGGTGTTAGGAAATAAGGAAGGGAAAAATAGGAAAATGAATAAACTTATACCCAAAACCCTTAGGAAATAAAACACACATTCATTTCATTATTCTAAAAAAAATCGTTCTAAGGTCGGCCACCATTTTTAATCTGAAGAGAAGATAAAGCAAAGATTTTCAAGAGGAAGAAGTAAACCAATTAATCAAGATCAAATCTCATATCCTAACCACAAAGCTAAGCTGAATAATGACTATATCTCACTTTTCTATATGTTTTCGGTTTTAAGATGAAATCCGAGTTTATCTTGCATGATTTAGCCATGATTTTGAAGAGCAAAATGTTTATATATACATGTTGATAATTTATGCTTGTTCATATAGATTTTATGATATGTTTTGATGTGAAAACCCTGTTTAATGACATGCAAATGCCGTACGATTTTAGATATAGACCAGAGATGTTATTTTAGAGATAGGTTTCAATTTTCATAATTTTCTGAATTAATACGGATTTTATATTAATTTTCTAGTGAAGAAAATGGTTTATTGGGTTATAAATTATTTACGGCAGAATAATAGTTATTTGGGTCTGAAATTTGTATATGTTAGAAAACATATTTAATTAGACTTTTTGAAATTTTTGTAGAATTTTTTAAAGAATTTTGATGAATATATAAAATTATTTAAGGTATGAGACTTAAATATTTTATATATTTAATTAAGGAGAATAGGTATTTTGTTATGGATCATAGGTTTTGATTGTTGACATGAAACAACAATTCACAAATATACGACTATGGCTACGACAACATCCGGACTCAACGACTCAGAGTATGGTTCATATAGTTTTTTTAATAAGAGTCATCATGTATGTATATAGAGGCTAGTTTAGTGGTTTGTTAAAATCTCTCCTCAAGAATCATCATTCACATTCAAATAAACTTACATGCATATTTTAATCAAAATCAAGTTTTCAAAAAGTGCATAGAGCGGGGCTCGAACCCGGGTCACTAGTTTAGAAGGCAAGTGCTCTAACCAAATGAGCTATGGTGATTTTTGATTATCAACAGGATTTTGTCGACTGAACAAGTCATTCAGTCGACATAATATCTATAAATAGCCTGCTAAACTTGTGTAAACTGTGCATATTACACAGATTTTACCAGGTCAGTCGACTGACCCAGAAAATTCCGTGCAACATGCACAGGTGCATAGATATACGAATTTATATTTAAAAATTATTTTGAATGTTCAGTCGACTGACCCACAAGCTCAGTCGACTGAATTTCTATAACAGCCACTTATTTGAAAAGACACGACTTTTGTGAAGAGTTGCGAACCTTTAACGAATCAGACACAACACTTCGATCTAAACTCTTCATCAATAGTCGCTGCTTATCAACCTTTATAAATACAAACTCCAACTTGATTTCAAATCACTTAATCACAATCGAATTCTCTTATCTTTCTGATCTAATTCTTTGGAATCTATTCTTCATATACTTCAAATATATATTTATACTTGAGGAGAAGATTATAGGAAGGGTGTACTACAAGTGACAAATCCGTGTTATCAGAACACACATTAGTCAAAACTATTTTCTGTATTAGTTGAAGTCCTGTTCTGCTGCTTAGGCGAGTGAAGTCCTCTTTGGTTGTTGAGGCGAAATCCTGTTCTGCTGCTCAGGTCCCTGTTCGGCTGCTCAGGGTTGTATAGACATGTTCCTCCGGGTTAAGTGAGGGTTGTTGTTTTAGTGAAATTCCAGAAGGAGTCTAGGACTGGACGTACGACGGTGCTCCGTACCAGTATAAAAATCTCGGGTGTCATTTTACTATAATGCTTTTATATTCCGCACTATTAACTATATAGCTATCATCATACTCTGCATTATTGTGTATCCATATTACACGATCCACCGCATAGCATAATTTCATTGGTATCAGAGCCTGGTATTCTAGAGATCGTAACAACATCCTAGAATAAAAGGATACAAAGAGATCTAGTCAAGGCAATAAGAAGAGGAACAACAATAAAGAAAAATCAAAGGAGCAAACAAACAAATGCTTCATGGCAAAAGATAATGAGGTTAGTGATCTAACATTTGATGATATGATAGAAATAAATTCAAAACTTCTAGACACTTTAAAAAGTCTCAAAAGAAAATATAAGGAAGCTTCGGAAAATCAGAAGAAAGCAGATTTCGAAAGAGATATGCTTAAAGACAAGAAGAAAATATTAGAAGAAGAACTTGAGAAAATTCAAGATTCAGACAATTCTCAACTCGCTCTATTAAGTCAAGAAATAGAAGCTCAAAAAGAAAAGAATAATGCTCTAGCTTCTGAGAATCCTGAGTTAAAAATAAAAATAAAAATTATTGAGTTAGATAACATTAGTCTCAAAACTAAGCTTGATGACACTACTAAAAATATTTCCAATTTTAATAAAGGGAGAGAAAATTTATCCAGGATTATTGAAAATTCTCAACCTGCTTCAAATAAGAAGGGATTAGGTTGTGTTAAGAATTCAAAAGCTCACAATGATAAAAGTGGTTTAGGATATAATATAACTGATCGAAGAAATAGCACTAGATATGCTTTCATGTATAGTAAAAATATTAGTGCTACTACTAAATTTCGAGTAAAGTCGAAATCCAATTTTTATAGAAATTTAAATACTGCGATGACCAATAATGTTTCTTATTTCTTTAGAAACACAAAATAATTGACGGGTAATATGAATAAAAATTATCTAAGTATTTGTGTCCCTGTTAATTGGAAAAATAGAGAAAAATACATTAATGACTATTTTGATATGGTAGTTAATAATGAAAATTATATTTATAAAGGTTCAACCACACCCAAATGGGTATGGTTTCCAAAAAATTAGGAAATTATAAGAACCTTGGGTATCGCATGCTTTAAATGTTAAATTCTTTTTGATACCTTACCTTATAAGTAGTAGTTATTTTGTTTTATATTGTTTTATGCTAAACACTTATGTAGAATATAATTTGTGTCATCATATAAACTCTCCTTTTTGTCGATGACGAAGGGGGAGAAAGATATTTCTCTAACGCTATTTGCAGAAATAAACGATGTAAGCACAGATTAAGGGGGAGAAAAGATTAATTATTTACAGGAACATATAGCATAGATTCAGGGGGAGAAATCTATAGCACAATTACAAGAATATATTCCGGGGGAGAATTAAATCAACAAAGCTTGTTGAATATTTGTCCGTAACAAATGGAGTTGTCATCATCAAAAAGGGGGAGAATGTTGGATCATAGGTTTTGATTGCGACATGAAACAACAATTCACGAAACTACGACTACGACAATGACAACATCCGGACTCAACGACTCAAGGTATGGTTTATATAGTTTTATATTTTTTTAACAAGAGTCATCAAATATGTATATAGAGTCTAGTTTAGTGCTTTGTTAAAATCTCCCCTCAAGAATCATCATTCGCATTCAAATAAACTTGCATGCATATTTTAATCAAAATCAAGTTTTCAAAAAATGCATAGAGCGTGGCTCGAACCCAGGTCACTAGTTTAGAAGGCAAGTGCTCTAACCAAATGAGATATGGTGATTTTTGATTTTCAACAGGATTCAGTCGATTGAATAAGTCATTTAGTTGACTGAATAGCTATAAACAGCCTACTAAACTAGTGTAAACCGTGCATATTACACAGATTTTACCGGGTTAGTCGACTGACCCAGAGGCTCAGTCGACTGACCCACAGGCTCAGTCGACTGAATTTCTATAACAACCACTTATTTGAAAAGACATGACTTTTGTGAAGAGTTGCAAACCTTTAACGAAAAGATTCGGACACAACACTTCGATCGAAACTCTTCACCAACAGTCGCTGCTTTCTAACCTTTATAAATACAAACTCCAACTTGATTTCAAATCACTTAATCACAATTGAATTCTCTTATCTTTTTGATCTAATTCTTTGGAATCTATTCTTCATATACTTCAAATATATATATATATATATATATATACACACACACACACACACACACTCGAGGAGAAGATTATAGGAAGGGTGTACTACAAGTGACAAACCCGTGTTATCAGAACACACATTAGTCAAAACTATTTTTTGTATTAGTTGAAGTCATGTTCTGCTGCTCAGGCGAGTGAAGTCCGCTTCGGCTGTTGAGGCGAAATCATGTTCTGCTACTCAGGTCTCTGTTTGGCTGCTCAAGGTTGTATAGACCTGTTCCTTCGGGTTATGTGTGAGTTGTTGTTTTAGTGAAATTCCAGAAAGAGTATGGGACTGGACGTAGGACGGTTCTCCGAACCAGTAAAAAAATTCTCTGGTTTCATTTTACTATACTGCTTTTATATTCCACACTATTAACTATATAGCTATCATCATACTCTACATTATTGTATATCCATATTACACGATCCACTGCATAGCACACTTTCGTTTGGTATTAGAGCCTGGTAGTCCAGAGATCGTAACAACATCCTTGAATAAAAGGATACAAAGAGATCTAGTCAAGGCAATAAGAAGAGGAAGATCAATAAAGAAAAATCAAAGGAGCAAATAAACAAATTCCTCATGGCAAAAGATAAAGAGGTTAGTGATCTAACTTTTGATGATATGATAGAAATAAATTCAGAACTTCTAGACACTTTAAAAAGTCTCAAAATAAAAATATAAGGAAGCTCCGGAAAATCAAAAGAAAGCAGAATTCAAAAGAGATTTGCTTAAAGACGAGAAGAAAATATTAGAAGAAGAACTTGAGAAAATTCAAGATTCAGACAATTCTCAACTCGCTCTATTAAGTCAAGAAACAGAAGCTCAAAAGGGAAAGAATAATGCTCTAGCTTCTGAGAATCATGAGTTAAAAACAAAAATTAAAATTGTTGAGTTAGATAACACTAGTCTCAAAACTAAGCTTGATGACATTACTAAAAATATTTCCAATTTTAATACAGGGAGAGAAAATTTATCAAGTATTATTGAAAATTCTCAACCTGCTTCAAATAAGAAGGGATTAGGTTATGTTAAGAATTCAAAAGCTCACAATGACAAAAGTGGTTTAGGATATAATATAACTGATCGTAGAAAAGCACTAGATATGCTTTCATGTATAGTAAAAATATTAGTGCTACTACTAAATTTCGAGTAAAGTCGAAATCCAATTTTTATAGAAATTTAAATACTGCTATGACCAATAATGTTTCTTATTTCTTTAGAAGTACAAAATCATTGACGGGAAATATGAATAAAAATTATCTAAGTATTTGGGTCCCTGTTAATTGGAAAAATAGAGAAAAATACATTGATGACTATTTTGATATGGTAGTTAATAATGAAAATTATATTTATAAAGCTTCAACCACACCCAAATGGGTATGGTTTCCTAAAAATTAGGTAATTATAAGAACCTTGGGTATCACATGCTTTAAATGTTCAATTTTTCTGGATACCTTACATTATAAGTAGTAGTTATTTTGTTTTATATTGTTTTATGTTAAACACTTATGTAGAATATAATTTATGTCATCATATAAACTCTCCTTTTTGTCGATGACAAAGGGGGAGAAAGATATTGCTCTAATGCTATTTGCAGGAATAAACGATGCAAGCACAGATTAAGGGGAAGAAAAGATAAATTATTTATAGAAACATATAGCATAGATTCAGGGGGAGAAATCTATAGCATAATTACAAGAATGTATTTCGGGGGAGAAATAAATCAACAAAGCTTGTCGAAGATTCGTCCGTAACAAATGGAGTTGTCATCATCAAAAAGGGGGAGAATGTTGGATCATAGGTTTTGATTGCTGACATGAAACAACAATTCATGAATCTACGACTACGACAACATCCGGACTCAACGACTCAAAGTATGATTTATATAGTTTTATGTTTTTTTAACAAGAGTCATCAAATATGTATATAGAGTCTAGTTTAGTGCTTTGTTAAAATCTCTCCTCAAGTATCATCATTTACATTCAAATAAACTTGCACGCATATTTTAATCAAAATCAAGTTTTCTAAAAATGCATAGAGCGGGGCTCAAACCCGAGTCACTAGTTTAGAAGGCAAGTGCTCTAACCAAATGAGCTATGGTGGTTTTTGATTATCAAGATTCAGTCGACTGAACAAGTCATTCAGTCGATTGAATATCTATAAACAGCCTACTAAACTTGTGTAAACTGTGCATATTACATAGATTTTACCAGGTCAGTCGACTGACCTAGAGGCTCAGTCGACTGACCTAGAAAATTCTGTGCAACATGCACATGTGCATAGATATACGAATTTATATCTAAAAATTATTTTGAATATTCAGTCGATTGACCCAGAGGCTCAGTCGATTGAATTTCTATAACAGCCACTTATTTGAAAAGACACGACTTTTGTGAAGAGTTGTGAACCTTTAACGAAAAGATTTGGACACAACACTTCGATCGAAACTCTTCACCAACAGTCGTTGCTTTCTAACCTTTATAAATACAAAATCCAACTTGATTTCAAATCACTTAATCACAATCGAATTTTCTTATCTTTCTGATCTAATTCTTTGGAATCTATTATTCATATACTTCATATATATATATATATATATATATATATATATATATATACATACACACACACACACACTCGATGAGAAGATTATAGGAAGGGTGTACTACAAGCGACAAATCTGTGTTATCAGAACACACATTAGTTAAAACTATTTTCTGTATTAGTTGAAGTCCTATTCTGCTGCTTAGGCGAGTGAAGTCCTCTTCGGCTGTTGAGGCGAAATCTTGTTCTGCTGCTCAGGGTTGTATAGACCTGTTCCTCCGGGTGAAGTGAGGGTTATTGTTTTAGTGAAATTCCAGAAGGAGTCTGGGACTGGACGTAGACGATGCTCCGAACCAGTATAAAGTTCTATGGTCTTATTTTACTATACTGCTTTTATATTCCGCACTATTAACTATATAGCTATCATCCAAGGGGGCTTCTTTATATATCTCTCTTGGCGTATTTTGTAATAAGTATAATTTATCATTGCCTGGGAAACGTTTTGGGATTATGTAATCTAAATATGGTGCATCTGTTTTGAAATGTAATGGAAAATTTCTGTTTTGAAATCTATGATTTGTTTCGTATTCAAGTGCTTTTGATATTATAGATTCCATTAACATAGCCATATTTAGTCACCGGAAGTTAATACTATGGATGACTACAGCATCTGGAGCACTTACCTTTAGGCCTCTAGCTAGAGGATGTTACACATGAATAAGATTTTTTAGTGGATAATACTTAGGATTCGAATTTATTTTCTGTAGAATTTCTTTGATTTTTGTTGCTAACATTGCATCTCTATTTTTTAGACATGTTCATGTCTTTGGACGTGATTCATTGGATGATGGAAGTGGTTCCTCCTCTTTTGAACAGGATAAGTAATTATTTTTCTTATTACAGTTTAGGCATGTAGCCTAACTTTGGCATTATAGCCAGCTTTTTTTCCAGCACTTGAAGCATTCTGTCTTGCTCCTATTTTAAATGTTATTTTTAATAAAAGTTGACTGTTCACTATAAAACCGACCATCCTTGCTAGAAAAATATATGTAAATGTACATATGTATATGCAAAAGCACACATGTATATTCATATGGTGCAAGTTCTAGCAGTTATAAATTCCAGTAACTACATTTTTATATATTTGCGAATGTTTAATGCTAACATATATATAATATCTTGTTGCACAAGTTAATTCATACATATATACTTACCTATACATTATATGCACATATATACATGTACACATCTATACTTAGATTTTATTATACATACACATACATACATGCATGCAAGCATGCATGTATGAGTGCTCTGCTTAAAACTAAGCATCATTTTTGTTTATATATATATATTTGTGTGTGCGTGTGTGTGTGTGCGTGTGTATATATATGTGTGTGTATGTATGTATGTATTAGCTTCAAATAGATTTGTATATGTTTTAAGAATTAGCGAGAAAAATAAAACAACATAAACCTAACTATAACCTTTTAAATCCCTTCCAATGCATTAATTGTGATTTAATGGGCTAATTTATTAACATCGGCACACATAACCTTTTAAATAATTTTCAATGCAATAAATGTGATTTAATGCACTAATTTATTTGCATTAACACACCATAAGATCGAGTGCTTTAAATTAATCGAAGACATTTTTTTTTGAAATTTGAACCAAATTATTTGCTACCCATTGTACTCAATCCACAATGGTATTAGAGTTTGAGTAATTTTATTGTAAATAACTAGGCAACATTTGGGCACATTTAAAGAAAGGATTATACAACATCGATGTCTAGAAAAGGTGTTGAACTAAGATGAAATGGAAAACGTTCTATCATATGCCCCGTTGAGTGATCTAAGGACTAAGGTGTGCCTTAAATGTAAGGCCCAAAAATGTTTCTAGTCTTAAGCTTAGTTCAAGTATGCATATTTGTAAATTAGACAAACATTTGAAATTTGGATAGGTTTTGATTTTAAAATCTAAAATTCAAATATTGAATTTTTTTAAAATTTTAGATTTAATAATTTTCAATTTGAATTAAACTTTAAATTTTAAACCAATAATTTGAATATAAAAAGGTTTTTAAAAATTTTAATTAAATATTTATAAAGGTTATAAATAGTATTAATTTAAAAGGGTATAAACTAAAGCAAATGATTATAGGAGTTATAATATAGAGTAATTCGAAATATTGGAATTATAAAGATTTTTATTTTGAATTTTTAATATATTAAATCAATAAAAGGTTAAATTAATTACAAATTAAAAGTTCATTAATAAAATAGTTACGTACATGCAAATAAGATTAATTAAAATTATAAAAGCTATAAATAAAAATAGATCTTATATAAATAACATTTGCATATAAACTTTAAACCTAGTGTTATCCGGCATTTTGACCCAGCTATATTCGAATTGATTGGACTAGTTAGATTCGACTGTCATTAAGGCTAGTAAGTCCAGAGAAATTATAGGGTCCAAAAATCAAGTATATATGATAATATGAAGCTGTGATCGAATAGAATTAAGAGATATGCAATGCAGAATGTTCAAAGTATGAAATATAGTTTAACATAAAAAAGGGATCGACAATAATCCCTCTCAATCATAGGATCAACATATTTTAGCCAAACAAGTGCATGACAATGGAAAACAATCGATATCTCTAGATTCATAAGTTCAATGCATATGAAACTTTGGGAACAAGGTTTGGGGATCCTAAGGAGCCTACCCTAAGGATCGCACCTCAAACGGATTAGGCAGGAGGGATCAGCCATTTTTCCTCAATAGGGATCAGTTAAATCAAGAAACAACTCACATTGCTGCAAAGATCGAGCAATAACTCAAATTCTGCTAATCCAATTAGCACGAAACTTGGATGCAAAGCATATTACAACATGAGAAAGCCCCCATATGAATCGCACCCCTAAATTTCTCCAAAATATGGATCGACACTGATCCTTATTACTTGGGATTGGAGCCATGCATTCCTTCTTATGGGTCCATATGGTTTTGGAGATCCTTCTGTCGAATTTTCAGGAAGATTTTTGCAATCTTCCTTTATAAATACAGGCTTGATTGTTCATTTCTAGGACTTTGAATTGTTGATTGCTTTGTACTCTGTTGTAACCAAGGATTTTCATCTGATCCCTATTGTACTCGGTTTACAAAGTGATAAATAAAACTATATATTCAAAGTGGACGTAGGCAAACAATGCTGAACCACTATAAATTATTGTGTCTCTATTATCTGCTTATTTCTTATTGTTTTATTGCTATCTTTCCTCTATTTCCATTTTATATTCTTTATTTATTTCTCTAGAAAATCTCTATTGGGTGTTTGTGCAAAATTTTGGTGACAACATTTTGGTTCTTTCGTTGAGAAGAAAGATTCTTAACTCTATTTGGATCTCTTTGATGCTACTGGATTGCATAAATCCCTCGAAGAGATCCATAATTTTCTTCAAGAAGCTTATTCATTATATTCAAATTTGCTAAAGTCTGAGTAAAACTATCAATAATGTTTAGGAACACCAGATCTACAACTTAAAATGCAAAAGGAAACGAGAACGCTAGCATCTAGCAAGGAGGCCCGAGCAATCTACCAGTAGATGTGAATGCTACCAATCCAGTTGATGTGCAAAACCTGGCTATCATGTAGAAGCTTCTGGACATCAACATGCAAGCCAATCCGGCTTGCCGAGACCGATCGGTGTCGATCCCTTTATATGAACCAGTGCTGATCCCTCCTCAAGAGGAGGAAGCATGCCTCTTTATGTTGGAGCACAAGTTGGAGCTACTGCGATTGATTTGGATGCTAGAGTTCAGGTGGATGCAAACTGGTAACCTTCCCAGAATGATGATAAAGTCAACGTACGTGATATATATTTAGACGATGTTGAGCCAAGAAGGCATGGAAAGGTCCTCAAACATTGACCAAAACATTCACGAGAGGTGGAACATGACTACCGCTAGGCTCCAACTATCCAAATGTCGGACTTGTCGGCTATGGTTAGGCAGCTAGTAAGGGAGAGCCAAGGCTTGAACAATGATGATTGGGGATCTCGAGAATCCATACCCCATTCATTGACAATATCCTACATACAGAGTATCCAAGGAGGTTCAGCATGTCGTCGCTGCCTGCTTACGAGGGAAAAACCTACCCTAGAAAGCACACTATGAGATATGAATGGCTGATGGATTTTGCATGAGCTGATGATGCAATAAAATGCAGATGTTTTCCTATTACTCTCTTCGGAATAGCAATGATGTGGTTTATAAGATTTCCCCCGTGGTTAATCTTCATATCTCATGATGTAGTGATAAAGTTTATGGAGCGGTTCCGTATGCATGCTACTTACCCCAAAGATGTAATATCCTTTTCCAGCGTGATCCAGGCTTCGGGAGAATCACTAAAAGATTACTTGGAGAGATTTCATAAAGCTAACACAGAAGTCAGTAATCCGAATGGCCATTCAATATTGAAGGCGGTAACAAGAGGGATTGACCCAAAATCTGACTTTGGCGATTGGTTAGCTGGCAAACCACCTTGAACTTTGGAGCATTTTAATGCAAATTTAGCCCAATATTTAAGGAAAGAGGAAACTAAATGTCTAGGAAGAAGAATGTTGTGGGATCGAGTGGAGAGGGAGTGTAGAGTAATACTGCAGTGAAATAGTCGGCGGAGAGTTCATGAAAAGTTCTAGTAGATGTCCAAAATAAACCAAATCAGCGAAAGAAAGGCGGTGATTGGAACCGTGAATGAAAGAGGGATTCTGGAAGAGGAAAACCTAGGATTCCAATGTATGATACCTACACACCACTGAATACATCTCTAGAGAACATTTACTTGTCTACATGTAATACCGTGCAGTATAGGAAGCCACCTCTGAAAGAATCGATGGAGAAACAGAATCAAACTGGGAAATATTGGCAGTTCACAAATGCTACGGTCATAACATGAATGAGTTTAGGCATCTCCATGATATTATCGAGAAACTTATTCGAGAAAGAAAACTACAGTAGTTTGTTAAAGCACAGTAGGATGGCGGGCAGGAGACATCTGACCCCAACCGAGGACAAGCTCTACAAAGGGCCGAGGAGCCTATGTGGACTGGAGAAAGATTAGTGATCAATACAATAGTTGATGGATCACATCCAGCTAATAAGAGTTAGAATGAGATGAAGCGCTATGCTAGCACATCAAGCATATGAATTTTCAATGCTGTTCGAGTATGGAAGATGGGGCTCCGACAAAATAGCAGCGTACAATGGCAGATGACACTGTGTTAAAAAATAGAGATGCAGACAAGGTAGAGGAGCCAACGATCGACCCAATGGTTATTTCACCCATGATCGGCCCTGCCTTAGTGAGGAGGATTATGTTTGATTGTGGAAGTTCCTTAAATATAATTTTCAAAAAGGCTTACGATCAGGTGAGGATGGAAGCTAAGAACTAGAAACCATCTAAAGTCCACATTCATGGCATTAACAGCGCCACAACCGAAGCTGTTAGATATGTGAATTGCCCGTGGATTTGGGAGAAGGTGACTGCAAGAGAGTGCGGATATTGCCATTTGATTTCTTAGATGTTGACTCTCCATACAATGCTTTTCTAGACTAATAAGCCCTAGCTGAATTCCGGGCAGCGCTTACCCCATGGTATTTGATTTTGAATTCCCAACTGATAATGGTGTTGGAGTTGTGCATGGTGATCAGGCAACCGGATGTGCCTACGATGTAGCTGAATTGGGAGAGCTTAATGGCAGGAGAAAAGTAAGGGTGTGGACAAGTCTCTCTGCATCCAAACTATCGAAGTTTGACAACCAGCGTCTGGGCCTTGGCTCGGGCACCACAATCGGTTCTATAAATACATAGATTCGAGGGATGATAAGGAGGATCCTAAAGAGACCAAGGCTGCACCGATCGAGCTGACGATTGACATCACGATCAGCCATGACGACCCTTCACGGATCCTAAAGGTTGGATCACAGCTCAGCCCCCCAATGATGAAAGAACTTGCTGGTTTTCTCTGAGTGAATCTTGATATGTTCGCTTGGACTCATTCTGACATGTGTGGGATCTTGCCTGCCATTGAGCCATACATTTAATATCGACCCAAGGCATGTCCCAGTGAAATAGAAAAGGCGTGGCATGCATCCAGGGAAATCTGCTGCCCTAAAAGAGGAGGTAAATAGGCTCAAATGCAATGGGTTTATTTGCAATGTCTTCTACCCTATACGGGTATCTAATCCTGTACTTGTGAGAAAGGTGAATGGAAAGTGGCTGGCATGTGTTGACTACTTGGACTTGAATAAGGCATGTCCAAAAGACAGTTTTCCCCTTCCAAGGATCGACCAGCTAGTAAACTCAACCATAAGACACGAGTTGCTATCTTTCATGGATGCATGCTCTTGATATAACCAAATCCTGATGCACATTCCTGATCAGGAGCACACCTACTTCATTATCAACATGGATTCTATTGTTATGTGGTAATGCCATTTAGATTGAAGAATGCCAAAACATCTTATCAACGCCTAGTCAATTGTGTTTAAAGATCCGACTGGAAAGACAATGGAGGTATACGTGAATGATATGCTCGTGAACTCACGAAGACCAAGCGATCACATTCGATACTTAGTAGAAATGTTCGATATCTTCCGATATTACTAAATGAAGATCAATCCTCTGAAATGTTCTTTTGGCATGACATCAAGAAAGTTCTTGGGTTTCATCGTCAATGCTCGTGGAATCAAAGTTAATCCCAAGAAGATTCGAGCAATTCACAACATTCAGACACTAAAAACCATCAAACAAGTCCAGCACTTAAATGGGAAGGTTGCCTCCTTAAGTCGATTTGTTTCTAGAGCCACCGATAAAATTACATTCCTTGCTTTGATTTGATTAGGAGAGGGAAAAGGAACTTTGAATGGACGTAGGATTGTTTAGATGCATTCCAAGTTTTAGTGAACCACTTAGAGAGGCCTCCCATCTTGTCAGAGCTGGTGGATCACGAAGACTTGTATATCTACATGGCTGTGTTGGTACATGCTATAAATGACGCACTACTTTGCGAGTAAAATCGGATCTAGAGACTAGTCTAAGCAAGCGATTAACAAGAGCTGCAAGGAACTATCCGAAGATAGAGAAATTGGCGCACTACTTGTTGATTGCTTTACGAAAGCTTCACCCCATTTTTTGGGCTCATCCCATCAAAGTTTATACCGATCAGCCACTATGGCAGGTCCTACAGCGACCTGAGATGGTTAGAAGGTTACTCAAGCGGAACATCGAACTGAGCAAATTCAACATCACTTTTCTCCCTCGTAGATCCATCCAGGGACAGGCTATGGCGGACTTTATAGCATAATTCACTGCACAGGGCGATTTCCTAAAAAGCGGTGGAGCCCCTACCACTTGGTAGAAAATGTATATGGATGGGGCATCTAATGCTCGTTGTTCTGAAGCTGGAATCATTCTAGCAACCTTGGAAGATTGATCAATTTACAATGCTTTGAAGCTTGACTTCCCTGCATCGAACAATGAAGCTGAGTATGAAGCTCTTATTGCTGGACTCAAACTTGCTAGAGACTAGGGATAAAATATCTTGGAATCTTTTGTGATTCCTCATTGGCAGTATACCAAGTCAGGGGTGATTACCAAGCTAAAAGACAATGGCTCGCTCCATATCTTATCCGATTCCAAGAGCTATTAACTGGCTTTGAGTATGATGACATCACTCACATTCTCTGGGATTAAAACAAAGTGGCTGACCCATTGGCAAAGTTTGTTAGCACCGAGGATGCGCAGCAAATGAACTTGGTTCCAATCAAAGTACAAGACTCTTCGAGCATAAACCAGATGGAAATCGACTGGACACTAGAGACGGAGCCTAAGAAGGAGTCATGGATGACTCCGATTAAAGACTATTGCTACAGGGAGTCCTCCCCGAACGAAGGAATGAAAGGCGACAATTCCTCCACAAAGCTTTATGGTATATCATTTAGGAAGGAGTCATGTATAGAGAGGGTTTTCCATTCCTTTTCTCCGATGTATCGCTCATGATGAAATAAAATGAGTCTTAAAGGAAGTTCATGAAGGGGAGTGTGGCGATCACACTAGGGGCAAATCCTAGCGAAGAAAATGCTCCATTATGCATATTATTGGCCGACTATCAACCGAGATGCTGTTGATTACACTAAGTGATGCGACAAGTGTCAGATGTCTGCAAAAGTTCCAAGGGCTCCACCAACAGAAATCACACAAAAGGTCAGCCCATGGCCGTTTTCCATATGGGGTATAAATATTATCAGTTTCTTACCAATTTCTAAAGGTGGTGCGAAGTACACCATCATCGCAGTTTATTACTTCAGGACAAAGAAAGTAATCAACTTCATTGTTCGGAACATCATCTGTCACTTTGATCTTCCACGAACCGTTGTAACTGATAATGGGACTTAACTCGACAACGCTGAATTTAAAGACTTCTACCGTCAGCATCATATTGAAAAAAGATTTGCGGTAGTTGCTCACCCTCAAGCGAATGGACAATTTGAAGCTCTGAGCAAATCATAAAGCCAATTTTTGATAAGTGTTCGGAAAAGGCTAGAGGCAAGTGGGTGGATAAACTCCCAAGAGCATTATGGGCTTACAATACCACCCATAAGTCCGCGACTGGTTATACTCCATTCGCCCTCACTTACAGCTTCGAAGCCATCATTCCTGTTGAACTCGAAGTCCCTTCTCATCGAGTGACCTACTACGACCCTAGAAAGAATAGAAATCTCCTCTTAGAATCTCTAGACTTTATAGATAAGAAGCGCGAGGAAGTTGATTTAAGGGCAGCTGCACATCGACATCGAGTTGCTTAATAATACAACACTAAAGTCCAAACTAGAACCTTTGAATTCGTCGATCTTGTCTTGAAATGGGTTTTTTCTACCCCGTCACACATAAATCCTACTTAGGAAGGACCACATGTCATTGAAAAAAGGCTTGGATTAGGAACTTTCAAGCTAGTGGCTGTTGATGGCGTCACACTCCCAAGAGCGTGGAATACAAACATTTACAATGCTATTTCACTTAGTTTTCTCTTTTTCATTCAGTTATATTCAATTTCAGGTTTTGTTTTAGCGTTTAATTTTTCAAATATGTAATAATAAAAATGATGTCATTTCTTTCCATTTGGCAAATAAAGTATGAAATTTTCTTAATATCTGTGATTGTTGCTGTATTACACATTATTTATGGCATCCGACTAAATAATATTGATATTCCGAGAAGGTTCTTAGAGTTTGGAGTTAGCCGATTACATAATTTCACGATTGAACTAAGAAATACGAATGTGGTTCGATTGTTCATTTGATGATTCTCGCTCACAACCCGATGGACGGAATACCTAACAAGGAATGGATGTGACTTGACCATCCGATAACCAAACTAATCCTACCGAGGGATGGGACAGGCATGAATCAAAATCGATCATGATACGACCAATCGCTCACTAAGTTATACCCCAGACTTGGGGGGCAAATCAATCAATTAAGGAAAGTACGGTCCGATTATTTTTTGAAATAACCCTAAGTCCCTTGTGTATGGATTGGAGTACAAACATGAATTGGGTGCATTTCGATCGCTCGCCAACTAACACTTCTACCTAGAGTGCAAATATGAGTATAAACAAATAGATTTGTCTGGTTCGACCACTCACTACTCCATAAACTCCAACTTGAAACCGATGGGAGGAGTATAAACTTGCTATGGATGGAGTTCGACCATCTGCTATCTAACTACGGTAACCCGAGACTAGGGGCAGAGTATAATCGCCCAAACCACTGAATCTAATGGCATAACACTAGAGCTTGAGCCCAGTGTTTGATACAACTTGAGGAACTTGAGGCCTCAACTACATGGAGGCCTTGAGTGATAATTAATGAACGATAATCCGAATTAACAAGTAATGAATTACAAGTACATTAAATGGAATAGTAATAGCTTGACTACTTAGACAAAATTCACGTTCAACAGAAAATAAAGAACTTTTATTCGCACATTAACTTGAAAATTGTGGTACAAGTTTATTCAAAAGCAAGGGCCGTACCCTTATAATCACGGGCAACAAAAAGAGAAAACAACTATACAAGCTATATACAAGCTAAGCCAAAGTGACGGCTATTTCTTTTGCCCTTTTTCTCTTTTGGATTTCTTGAGGGTGGCCCACCCAAGCTTCCGCCTATTCTTCTTTTTGATCCTTTACCACCTTAGGCAAGAGAGCTTTCAGAGTTTGGAGGGAGTTCTTCGGGAACCGACTTGCCAAGTGGAATGACTTGTATGGGACGGAATTTGGATCATCAATGTCCACATCAGCAGGTTCTGCTTTAGCTTTTTTCTTTATTAACTCCTTTCTCTCAATGTTCTCTTTCTTGCTGAACTCATTGGTATGTTCGAAGGCACCAGAGATCACAATGTCAACTGATTCATCTGGTAGCGGCCGATCGTCGGCTTTTTTATCATCAAGTGCTTCGATAACTTGGGCTTCAGGCCCTGGAATGTTAGTGGCTATCGAAATTTCATAAAATGTCGATTGTTGCTCCATGGTGGGACAGCTTTTTGAAGTTTGGCTTAGAGCAGGAAGACCTGTACATGGAAACAAGAAAATAAGCCCATGATTATTGGGCATGAAGAATGAAATCTCTTGAATAATGGAGAATAAAGCGAGATACCTATGTCCAACCTACTTTCAGTTGTCTCCAGAGTGTTCCCCTCTAGAATATGAGTCAGCACCTTTAATTTATAGCCGGGTCTGTCCGGATTATGGCTCAGATCCTGTCCTGGGCCAAGAGAAACTGACATTCCGGCTGTTTGAAGTGAAGGGGGGCCTTTGGGATCGGACTCCAAAGACCCAGCAATGTTTTTCCCTTTGTAGGAGTGTGCTAAAATATCAAAGTATCGTAGCCTCGCATCAACAAGGTCTAAAGGTTCATCCCCTTGAAGAATCTCTCGTGCCAGTTTCTCTTCGTCTAAATTAGCTTCACCAAGGGCTTTCTTCTTCATTTCAATAATATATTCCCAAGCCTCGGCGAGCGATACAAGGTAGCCCTCTCCAAAGAAACTCAAATGGTGATTTATTAGGACTTTAGCATTATATTCAACGATCAGAGGATCGAGCATGTCCTTAATCTCATTCTGGCTAGCTTCTTTAGCATCTTCCAAACGGGACTCGATTTGTTCTCTTACTTTATTGCAGCCGACTTCCTTTGCTTCTTCCTTGAGGACTTCAATTTGAGCAAGTTGCTCCTCAAATTTGATTTTCAGTCCCGGGCTTCGATGGCCTCTTCACAATATCTTTGAGATTCCTCCCGAGCTTTGAGTTTTTCTTCCTTCTATTTTTTAAGGAGTTCTTCGAGTTCCCCAAAATGGTAGGCCAAAATGTTTTTCTCTTTTTACACTATATCTTTTATCCAAAGCAAGCACACTGCTGCGGTTGAGGGCAACATCCAGCTTCTTCTTCTGAGCCGCTTCCAGACATATAACCGCCTCGGATGTTTCTTTAGTGCACTTTTCTGCCATGGCTAGCTTCATTGTTAATTCTGATATCTCATCATCTTGATGTTTAGGTATGTCCATATCATGGATCGCCTCAAACGTAAGGAGATCGATTTCATGTTGTATCTTGATAGATACCTTAGAGATTTTCGACAAAATTCTAGAATTCCTCGTGCTGCAGAAAAACATCATTGACGGATGCAAATGAACTCGCTTTAGAACTCCCTAAAATTGTATGGACGGAAGGAACATAAGCCAATCAAAGGAAATTTTTAGGAAATTGACCTTAAGTTCGGCCAATATTTCCACCATAAAGACCTCAAGTGTTGTAGTAGCAAAAGCTGGATCAGAAGTAGCAATTGAACATTTGCTCAACCTACAATCGTGGGACTGTCTGGAACTGGATGAACCTGAATAATGCTCAGGTGACGCAACAATTTGAGGAGCATGGGTAGAATTCTGATCGCCGCTATGTACGAGAAGATTTGGTTGAACTTCCTGATGAGAGGACTGAGATTAAGACTTATGTTTAGAAGAAAATGACTCCCTCAAATGATGAATTCATTCCTGGCTGTCATCTCTCTCTTGACGCCTGCCTGAATCTTTACCACGACTGGATACATAATGTTTCGCGGAGCTCCTCAAGTGGTCGAAGGCACTAGAATAAGATATAACACCTGCAAACCAAAAAAGAGTGTATTAGTGACCATAGAATAAAAGATAGACGAAAATCATGCAGTGAAGTGCATGTGATTGTGAGTGCCCTAGTGTCCCCATGACGGACTGGTTATTATAGCTTTGCTCGTAGGAGTCTTTTCCATTTTACTAGTGCGAGAATGTCATCATCAGTCCTGGTGGGAGATTTGAGCCCCTCCAATACTGATCTTGGGGAAGTCATAAGTTATGATATCGTCAGAGATCGGGAGGTTTGAGAACGCTTCCATCGAACTTTCTAAATGTTGAGAGGAAGACTCTTGTTCAATGGTGGTAATGATAAACTCGGGCTCATTAGTAGTTTTCTCCTACAGAGTTTATATGCGAGCTTTTTGTCCTATCCTTATTGGTCTGTGAGATCGCGCGCCTTATGATGGTTCGACCGAAGGCGCATTGCCCTAACTAGAAGTGGTCGATACCTACCAGATTTTTAGAGGGGAAGTTACTTCTTCCCGCCATTTGTCTTTTATCTCTGATTCATTGAGCTTTGAGCACTTTACCTTAGAAGTTGTGTTGTTTTCGAGAGGTTCTAATATCACTTGTACTTGTCTTCTTTCCTTCAGAATTACCTTAGAATTGCTTACCTATCCCTACAAAAATTAACCCCAAGATGATCACCCGGCCCAGTATCTATAAGTCATAGCACCTGAGATCCATAAGAGGTAGAAAAAGAGATTGGTACCGATCAGAAAATGATTGGTACAGAGCTCTTTCCTTAGCTGCAAACTTACTCCAAATTCTTGTGTCCATTCCTATTATCCTTCCAATCATGTTTCCAAATCTGTAAATCATTTTGTCTTCATCTTGACATCCAGATCATTTGAGTGCTGCTTGGTTAAAATGCTAGATAACACTTGCCCCCAGAGTATGTTTCTATTGGAAACAACGCATGCTCTGGAGTAAGACAAGCAATTGCCATTACTCACGTATGTCGATTAGCTATCAAAGATTTGCCGCAAAGCATTTTCTTTACCTCGTGGATATCCATTCAACTTCTTTGTATAGTATAAATTCCATTCTCTGTGCAAAGACATGATTTGTACTCAGAAATCATTCCCCACCTTAGTCAAGTACGTACTACCTTTCCATTGATTTTCTCCTGGAATGGGGTCAAAAATTCATGTCGGTACCAAACCTTTTATGTTGGCATCGACATGATTCTCCTCGGTTCGGTACTATATAAGGTTGTGGACTTAGATTGTTTTCACCCACCTTCATTTTGATGCCTTCCTCCTATTTGTGAATGAGCTCTCACTTAACCAAACACTTTGCAATTTTTGATTTCAAAGCCTAAATCAACTTCCCTTGATCACTAGAAGCCGCCGCTATCTTCTACCAACTATTGCTAGCATTCAAGCCTCATCCTGATCATCATTACCTCTCAAAAGAGCTCAACTCGAATTTTTGTCAAGCCCAAGATTCAAATCCAAAAACTTTAGGGTTGGTGGCTACTGGTTATTGACGAGGTGGCAATCTTCGGTCATTGTGCACCATATTGAGCTTCATCCATAGTCAATAACTGGCCTGAGATCGCTGAAACATGATCGATCCCTACCTTTCCTTGGTCACTGCAAATATCCTTAACCCTTCGAGATAGAACTTAACATGTTTCACCCAATTCTTTGGGTCGCATCACAATCTTGCAATAACCACTCCCCTGCAAACTTCCAAACATAGTTGCACTTCCCAGTAAGGTGTGGTCGATCCTAACCATCATTTTGAAGTTCATCAAGACAGTTCTTCTCCGAAGAATGGTCGATTCGAATGCATTCCAATATTTAGAAGATTCCATTGCATAACATTTCTAGTTACTACCCTTTCGGTGTCCCTGCAATAGAATGTTATGCATCTCTCCGGACAGAGGTCCTGTTATCGATTATCCAATTATAACGAGTAAAATCCGATGCATATTTACCTTGTGCGACATGACTTGTTTTTCGGACATGAGCATTCTATCTATATAGGATGGTCTATTCATCGCGTATGGGATGCATGAGTCACACTGCATAGACTGACATTTTGACTTACCCTGGTTGACATTCAAGATTTGATTATTTAACAAACATCAACATCCATTGGATTCTAGGTGCTGGCCATATGGATACAAATTTAAAATAAAATTCTAAAATAAAACATACTAGATTGTGTTGAATGCAAAATTTTCCTAATCAAAATGACTCGCCATTCTCCCAGATTCAATGCTGGCCTTAGCCTATCAACTCTTCTTGAAGCTGGGTCTACCACTGCACAGGATTCAACCTCAACACCTTTCGGGTCAGTTCACTCAATTACCATCACATTAGAAAAAACGATAGTGCCCATGGTATTTGACTTTGAAGTTCCCAACTGATAATGGTGTTGGAGTTGTGCATGGTGATCTGGCAACCGGATGTGCCTACTAAGTAGCTGAATTGAGAGATGCTCAACGGAAGGAGAAAGGTAAGGGTGTGGACAAGTCTCTCTGCATCCAAACTACCAAAGATTGAAAACCAGCGTCTGGTCCTTGGCTCGGGCACCACAATCGGTTCTATAAAGACATAGATTCGAGGGATGATAAGGAGGATCCTAAAGAAACCAAGGCTGCACCGTCTGAGCTGACGATTAACATCACGATCAGCCATGACAATCCTTTACGGATCCTAAAGGTCGGATCACAGCTCAGCCCCCCAATGATGAAAGAACTTGCTGGTTTTCTCCGAGTGAATCTTGATATGCTCCCTTGGACTCATTCTGACATGTGTGGGATCTTGCCTGACCTTGAGCCACACATTTAATATCGACCCAAGGCATGTCCCGGTGAAATAGAAAAGGCATGGCATGGATTCAGGTAAATCTGCTGCCCTTAAAGGTTAGGTGGATAATCTCAAATGCAATGGGTTTATTCGTAATGTCTTCTACCCTATACGGGTATCTAATCCTATATTTGTGATAAAGGCGAATGGAAAGTGGCTGGCATGTGTTGACTACTCGGACTTGAATAAGGCGTGTCCGAAAGACAGTTTTCCCCTTCCAAGGATCGACCAGCTAGTAAACTCAACCACAAGACACAAGTTGCTATCTTTCATGGATGCATGCTCTTGATATAACCAAATCCTGATGCACATTCCTGATCAGGAGCACACCTGCTTCATTATCGACTTGGATTCTATTGTTATGTGGTAATGCCATTTAGATTGAAGAATGCCAGAACATCTTATCAGCGCTTAGTCAATTGTGTTTAAAGATCCGATTGGAAAGATAATGGAGGTATACGTGAATGATATGCTCGTGAAGTCACAAAGACCAAGCGATCACATTAGAGACTTAGTAGAAATGTTCGATATCTTCCAATATTACTAAATGAAGATCAATCCTCTGAAACATTCTTTTGGCATGACATAGGGAAAGTTCTTGGGTTTCATCGTCAATGCTCGCGGAATCGAAGCTAATCCCAAGAAGATTCGAGCAATTCACAACATTCAGACGCTAAAAACCATCAAACAAGTCCAGAACTTAAATGGGAAGGTTGCCTCCTTAAGTCGATTTGTTTCTAGAGCCACCGATAAAAATGTGTTCCTTTCTTTGATTTAATTAGGAGAAGGAAAAGGAAATTTGAATGGACGTAGGATTGTTAAGATGCATTCCAAGTTTTAGTGAACCACTTAGAGAGGCCTCCAATCTTGTCAAAGCTGGTGGATCACGAAGACTTGTATATCTACTTGGCTGTGTCGGTACATGCTATAAATGACGCAATACTTTGCGAGTAGAATCAGACCCAGAGACCAGTCTATTATATTAGCAAGCGATTAACATGAGCTGCAAGGAACTATTCGAAGATAGAGAAATTGGCGTACTGCTTGTTGATTGCTTTACGAAAGCTTCACCCCATTTTTTAGGCTTATCCCATCAATGTTTATACCGATCAGCCACTATGGAAGGTCCTACAGCGAGCTGAGATGGTTAGAAGGTTACTCAAGCAGAACATCGAACTGAACCAATTTGACATCACTTTTCTCCCTCGTAGAGCCATCCAGGGACTGGCTATGGCGGACTTTATAGCATAATTCACTACATAGGGCGATTTCCTAAAAAGCGGTGGAGCCCCTACCACTTGGTAGAAAATGTATATGGATGGGGCATCTAATGCTCGTTGTTCTGAAGCTGGAATCGTTCTAGAAACCTCGGAAGATTGATCAATTTACAATGCTTTGAAGCTTGACTTCCCTGCATCGAACAATGAAGCTGAGTATGAAGCTCTTATTGCTCTGATGTATCGCTCATGATGAAATAAAACGAGGCTTAAAGGAAGTTCATGAAGGGGAGTGTGGCGATCACACTAGGGGGCAAGCCCTAACAAAGAAAATACTACATTATGCATATTATTGGCCGACTGTCAACCGAGATGCTGCTGATTACGCTAAGTGATGCGACAAGTGCCAGATGTCTGCAAAAGTTCTGAGAGCTCCACAAATAGAAATCACACAAATGGTCAGCCCTTGGCCGTTTTCCATATGGGGCATAGATATTATCAGTTTCTTACCAATTTCTAACGGTGGTGCGAAGTACGCCATCATCGCAGTTGATTACTTCAGGACATAGAAAGTAATCAACTTCATTGTTCAAAACATCATCTGTCATTTTGATCTTCCACGAACCGTTGTAACTGATAATGGGACTTAACTCGACAACGCTGAATTCAAAGACTTGTACCGTCAGCATCATATTGAAAAGAGATTTGCGGTAGTTGCTCACCCTCAAGCGAATGAACAAGTTGAAGCTGTGAACAAAATCATAAAGTATATTTTAATAAGTGTTTGGAAAAGGCTAGAGGGAAGTTGGTGGATAAACTCCCAAGAGCATTATGGGCTTACAGTACCACCCCTAAGTCCACGACTGGCTATACTCCATTCACCCTCGCTTACAGCTTCGAAGCAATCATTCCTGTTGAACTCGAAGTCCCTTCTCATCGAGTGACCTACTACGACCCTAGAAAGAATAGAGATCTCCTTTTAGAATCTCTAGACTTTATGGATAAGAAGCGCGAGGAAGTTGATTTGAGGGCAGCTGCACATCGACATCGATTTGCTTGATAATACAACACTAAAGTCCGAACTAGAACCTTTGAATTCGTTGATCTTGTCTTGAAATGGGTTTTTTTGCCCCGTCACACATGAAAACTACTTAGGAAGGACCATATGTCATTGAACAAAGGCTTGGAGTTGGAACTTTTAAACTAGTGACTGTTGATGGCGTTACACTCCCAAGAGCATGGAATAACAAACATTTACGATGCTATTTCACTTAGTTTACTCTTTTTCATTCGGTTATATTTAATTTTCAATTTTGTTTTAGCGTTTAATTCTCCAAATATGTAATAAGAAAAATGATGTCATTTCATTCCATTTGGCAAATAAAGTATGAAATTTCCTTAATATCGGTGATTGCTGCAGTACTACATATTATTTATGGCATCCGATTAAATAATATTGATATGTCCGAGGAGGTTCTTAGAGTTTGGAGTTAGCCAATTACATAATTTCACGATTGAACTAAGAAATACGAATATGGTTCGATCGTTCATTTGATGATTCTCACTCATAACCCGATGGACGGAATACCTAACGAGGAATGGATGTGACTTGACCATCCGATAACCAAACTAATCCTATCGAGTGATGGGACAGGCATGAATCAAAAGCGATTGTGATATGACCAATCGCTCACTAAGTTATACCCCAGACTTGGGGGAAAATCAATCAATTAAGGAAAGTACGGTCCGATTATTTTTTGAAATAACCCTAAGTCCGTAGAGTATGGATTAGCGTACAAACATGAATTGGGTGCATTTTGATCGCTCACCAACTAACTCTTCTCCCTAGAGTGCAAATATGAGCATAAACAAATAGATTTGTGTGGTTCGACCACTCACTACTCCATAAACTCCAACTTGAAACCGATGGAAGGAGTATAAACTCGCTAAGGACGGAGTTCGACCATTTGCTATCTAACTACGGTAACCCGAGACTGGGGGCAGAGTATAATCGCCCAAACCACTGAATCTAATGGCATAACGCTAGAGCTTGAGCCCAGTGTTTGATACAGCTTGAGGAACTTGAGGCCTCAACTACATGGAGGCCTTGAGTGATAATTAATGAACGATAATCTGAATTAACAAGTAATGAATTACAAGTACATTGAATGGAAAAGTAACAGCTTGACTACTTAGACAAAATTCACATAAGAGTTCAACAGAAAATAAAGAACTTTTATTCGCACATTAACTTGAAAATTGTGGTGCAAGTTTATTCAAAAGCAAGGGTCGTACCCTTATAATCACGGGAAACAAAAAGAGAAAACAACTATACAAGCTATATACAAGCTAAGCCAAAGTGACGGCTATTTCTTTTGCCCTTTTTCTCTTTTGGATTTCTTGGGGGTGGCCTACCCAAGCTTCCGCCTATTCTTCTTTTTGATCCTTTACCACCTTAGGCAAGAGAGCTTTCAGAGTTTGGAGGGAGTTCTTCGGGAACCGACTTGCTAGGTGGAATGACTTGTATAGGACGGAATTTGGATCATCAATGTCCACATCAGCGGGTTCTGCTTTAGCTTTTTTCTTTATTAACTCCTCTCTCTCAATGTGCTCTTTCTTGCCACATCATCTGGTAGCGGCCGGTCGTCGGCGTTTTCATCATCAAGTGCTTCGACAACTTAGGCTTCAGGCCCTGGAATGTCAATGGCCATCGAAATTAATAAATGTCGATTGTTGCTCCACGGTGGGACCGCTTCTTGAAGTTTGGCTTAGAGTAGGAAGACCTGCACATGGAAACAACAAAATAAGCCCATGATTATTGGGCATGAAGAACGAAATCCCTTGAATAATGGATAATAAAGCGGGATACCTATGTCCAGCCTACTTTCAGTTGTCGCCAGAGTGCTCCCCTCTAGAATATGATTCAGCACCTTTGATTGATAGCCGGATCTATCCGGATCATGGCTCGGATCTTCTCCTGGGCCAAGAGAAACTGACATTCCGGCTGTTTGAAGTGAAGGGGGGCCTTTGGGATCGGACTCCAAAGACTCAGCAATGTTTTTCCCTTTGCTGGAGTGTGCTAAAATATCAAAGTATCGTAGCCTCGCAGCAACAAGGTCTAAATATCATCCCCTTGAAGAATCTCCCGTGCCAGTTTCTCTTCTTCTAAATTAGCTTCACCAAGGGCTTTCTTCTTCATTTAAATAATATATTCCCAAGCCTCGACGAGCGATTCAAGGTAGCCCTCTCCAAGGAAACTCAAATGGAAATGGATTAGGACTTTAGCATTATATTCAACGATCAGAGGATCGAACATGTCCTTAATCTCATTCTGGCTAGCTTCTTTAGCATCTTCCAAACGGGACTCGGTTTGTTCTCTTACTTCATTGCATCTGACTTCCTTTGCTTCTTCCTTGAGGACTTCAATTTGAGCAAGTTGCTCGTCAAATTTGATTTGCAGTCCCCGAGATTCGATGACCTCTTCACAAATCTTTGAGATTCCTCCCGAGCTTTGAGTTTTTCTTACTTCTATTTTTTAAGGAGTTCTTCGAGTTCCCTAATATGGTAGGCCAAAATGTTTTTCTCTTTTTACACTGTATCTTTTTCCAAAGCAAGCACACTACTGCGGTTGAGGGCAGCATCCAGCTCCTTTTTGTGAGCCGCTTCCAGACATATAACCGCCTCGGATGTTTCTTTAGTGCTCTTTTCTTCCATGGCTAGCTTCATTGTTAATTCTGATATCCCATCATCATGATAATTAAGTATGTCCTTATCATGGATCGCCTCTAACTTAAGGAGATCGATTTCATGTTATATCTTGATAGACACCTTAGAGATTTTCGACCAAATGCTAGAATTCCTCGTGCTGCACAAAAACATCATTAACGGATGCAAATGAAATCGCTTTAGAACTCCCTAAAATTGTATGGATGGAAGGAACATAAGCCCATCAAAGCAAATTTTTGGGAAATTGACCTTAAGTTCGGCCAACATTTCCACCATAAAGGCCTCAGGAGTTGTAGTAGCAAAAGCTGGATCAGAAGTAGCAATTGAACATTTGCTCGACCTACAATCGCGAGACTATCTGGCACCAGATGAACCTGAATAATGCTCAGGCGACGCAACAATTTGAGGAGCATGGGTAGAAGTTCGATTGTCGCTATGTACATGAAGATTTGGTTGAACTTCCTGAAGAGAGGACTAAGATTGAGACTTATGTTTAGAAGAAAACGACTCCCTCGAATGATGAATTCATACCTGGCTGTCATCTCTCTCTTGACGCCTACCCAAGTCTGTACCACGACTGGATCCATACTGTGTCGCGGAGCTCCTCAAGTGATCGAAGGCACAAGAATGAGATATAACACCTGCAAACCAAACAAGAGTGTATTAGTGACCATAGAATAAAAGATAGACAAAAATCCTACATTGAAGTGCATGTGATTGTGAGTGCCCTAGTGTACCCCTGACGGACCGGTTATTGTAGCTTTGCTCGTAGGAGTCTTTTCATTTTACTAGCGCGAGAAATGTCATCATCAGTCCTGGTGGGAGAATTGAGCCCCCTAATACTGATTTTGGGGAAGTCATAAGTTATGATATCGTCAGAGATCGGGAGATATGAGAACGCTTCCATCGAACTTTCTAAATGTTGGGAGGAAGACTCTTGTTCAATGGAGGTAATGATAAACTCGGGCTCTTTAGTAGTTTTTCTCCTACGGAGTTTATATGCGGGCTTTTTTTCCTCTCCTTATTAGTCAGTGAGATCGCGCGCCTTATGATGGTTCGACCGAAGGCACATTGCCCGAACTAGAAGTGGGCGATACCTACCTAATTTTTTGAGGGGAAGTTACTTCTTCCCTCCATTTGTCTTTTATCTCTGATTCATTGAGCTCTGAGCACTTTACCTTAGAAGTTGTGTTGTTTTCGAGAGGTTCTGATATCATTTGCACTTGTCTTCTTTCCTTCAGAACTACCTTAGAATTGCTTACTTATCCATTCAAAAATTGACCCCAAGATGATCATTCGGCCCAGTATCTATAAGTCATAGCTCCTGAGATCCATAAGAGGTAGAAAAAGAGATTGGTACCAATCAGAAAATGATTGGTACAGAGCTCTTTCCTTATCTGCAACCTTACTCCAAATTCTTGTGTCCATTCCTATTATCCTTCCAATCATGTTTCCAAGTCTGTAAATCATTTTGTCGTCATCTTGACATCCAAATCATTTGAGTGATGCTTGGTTAAAATGCCAGATAACACTTTCCCCCAGAGTATGTTTCTATTGGAAACAACGTATGCTCTGAAGTAAGGCAAGCAATTGCCATTACTCACGTATGTCGATTAGCTATCAAAGATTTTCCGCAAAACATTTTCTTTACCTCGCAGATATCCATTCAACTGCTTTGTATAGTATAAATTCCATTCTCTGTGCAAATACATGATCTATACTCGGAAATCATTCCCTACCTTAGTCAAGTACATACTACCTTTCCATTGATTTTCTCCTGGAATAGGGTCAAAAATTCATGTCGGTACCAAACTTTTTCTGTCGGCATCGAG
The DNA here is from genome assembly GCA_030765085.1 of Allium cepa. Classification (NCBI taxonomy): domain Eukaryota; kingdom Viridiplantae; phylum Streptophyta; class Magnoliopsida; order Asparagales; family Amaryllidaceae; genus Allium; species Allium cepa. The sequence goes on along the minus strand of CM060936.1, from coordinate 23,609,751 downwards.
ATGATTCTCCTCGGTTCGGTACTATATAAGGATTTGGACTTAGATTATTTTCACCCATCTTCACTTTGATGCCTTCCTCCTATTTGTGAATGATCTCTCACTTAACCAAACACTTTGCAATTTTTGATTTCAAAGCCTAAATCGACTTCCCCTGATCACTAGAAGCCGTCACTATCTTCTACCAACTATTGCTACTAGTCGAGCCTCATCCTGATCATCATTACCTCTCAAAAGAGCTCAACTCGAATTTTTGTCAAGCCCAAGATTCAAATCCAAAAACGTTAGGGTTGGTGGCTGCTGGTTATTGACGAGGTGACGATCTTCGGTCATTGTGCGCCATATTGGGCTTCATCCACAGTCAATAACTGGCTTGAGATTGCTGAAACATGATCGATCCCCACCTTTCCTTGGTCATTGCAAATATCCTTAACCCTTCGGATAGACCTTAAGATGTTGCACCAAATTCTTTGGGTCGCACCACAATCTTGCAATAACCACTCCCCTGCAAACTTCCAAGCATAGTTGCACTTTCCAATAAGGTGTGGTCGATCCTAACCATCATTTTGAAGTTCATCAAGACGGTTCTTCTCCGAAGAATGGTCGATTCGAATGCATTCCAATATTTAGAAGATTCCATTGCACAACATTTCTAGTTACTACCCTTTCAGTGTCCCTGCAATTGAATGCCATGCATCGCTCCAGACAGGGATTTTGTTATCGATTACCCAATTATAACTAGTAAAATCCGATGCATAGTTACCTTGTGCGACATGACTTGTTTTTTTGACATGAGCGTTCTATCTATATAGGATGGTATATTCATCGCGTATGGGATGCATGACTCACACTGCATAGACTGACATTTTGACTTGCCATGGTTGACATTCAAGATTTGATTATTGAACAAACATCAACATCCATTGGATTCTAGGTGTCGGCCACACGGATACAAATTTAAAATAGAATTTTAAAATAAAACATACTAGATTGTGTTGAATGCAAAATTTTCCTGATCAAAATGACTCGCCATTCTCCCAGATTCAATGTTGGCCTTAGCCTATCAACTCTTCTTGAAGTTGGGTCTACCACTGCTCAGGATTCAACCTCAACACCTTTCGGGTCAGTTCACTCAATTACCATCACATTAGAAAGAACGATAGTGCCAGCAAACTTAAGAAAGATCCACCTCCTCCCATAAATGTCCATGTGGGTTTAAGGACTATCATTCAGTGTAGATACCAAAAAATTTTAATCGTCAAGACGTTCCAATCCATATGTCAACAACATGGGATTCCTGAGGATGATATCTGGCTTCCAATGCAAATTCAATGGGCGCACATACCACTAATAGAGTCACTACACCAAGGATAGGTTTTTGGCGCGGCACATTTGATACGGCTAGAAGCCATATCAAATTTTAATATGGCTTAAAGCCGTATCTACATCATTTAATATGGTTTTAAGCCGTATTAAAATTTGATACGGCTTATAGCCGTATCAAAATCTGTGCCACTTTTCGTGGGAAAATTTTCCCCAAAACGAAGCGTTCCCTCCCTCCTTTGTTTCTTTACTTCCAGCTTTAATTTTTTCCAATCCTCTAATCACTGCTCTAATCAATCTCGAATTCCATCACTGCTCTTATCAATCTCCCAATTTCTGCTAATGTTGGTGCTAATGTTGATTAGAGCAGTGATGGAATTCGAGATTGATTAGAGGACGGGGAAAAAAAATAAAGCTGGAAGTAAAGAAACAAAGGAGGGAGGGAACGCTTCGTTTTGGGGAAAATTTTCCCACGAAAAGTGGCACAAATTTTGATACGGCTATAAGCCGTATCAAATTTTAATACGGCTTAAAACCGTATTAAATGATGTAGATACGGCTTTAAGCCATATTAAAATTTGATACGGCGTATAGCCGTATCAAATGTGCCGCGCTAAAATCCTATCCTTGGTGTAGTGATAAGGATTTGCATGGACATTCCTTTGCCTCAATCTCTCCTAGAATTTCATACACACCGACATATTCCCACATCAAATTCCACGACCACCGCTATTCTTCCTCATTCCAAAGGAATCATTGCTCCTACAACTCCTATTCCAGCTTTATCAACCTATATTCAGACTGTCTTTCCTGACCTTTGCTTAACCGATGTCATTTTGATCCTGACCTGAAGAACATTTCTTAAGAATAGGTGGAATGCAAGGCTGGATGCATCTAAGGGCTTATTGACCAATGATATGAGTGGAAGAAGCTCTGCTTTTCTCTTTTTGATGTCAACCGAATCAACCAAAGGAACGTCTAGTCGTTTGACTCTAACAAGAAAACCTATGACAACCTCATAAAGGCGTAGAAGAAATATTTGGAGAAGATGGGAAAAGAGAAGGACATAGCCTTGGAATCCAAGAAGAAGGCTTATAAATTAGATGCGGAGATGACAAAAGCTCATAAATAGACAGAGATTGTGATGAAAGACCTATTAAAGACCACTCATGAGGATAACGCTACTCTAATGACACAGCTTTCTGAGAAAGACTTGGCCTTCACCGTGAATGATAAAACTATCTTGGCAAAGGATAAAACCATTCATAACCAAGTGGTAGAAATCAAAAAACTCCGATAAAAAAAAGCTTGAATTTGAAGTGCTTTTAGTGAAGACCGAGAAAATGGAGGTTGAAGTTGACTTCACTGTAGCAGTACATGATCCGAATGAGCTCAAAGGGTAGAAAGCCAAAGGGAGAAGACCTCAACACCACTCTTCAGTGGTTCTTCGCTGACGTAATCCAAAACAAAAATCTTAAGTGGTTTAGGAGTACATACATTGTTACCCTCACCTATGCCTGGGAGGAAGTGCTTTTATGTATAGAAAAATTTGCTGAAGGCCTCACCTATAATGAGATTAAGGCCAAGTACCTCAATGCTAAAGACATCCTTAAACTTGAGGAGGGAAAAGCCATCTTTACCGTCGAACATGCTACCACTAAATCCATTGCTAAAGCTCCTACTGACTAAAGTGCATCAGTTCAAAAAGAACCATCAACTTCCAAATCTCAATAGCTTACAATGACTATACCGATACCTAAGGAGGCTTTGAGGCCATCCAAGATATCCCAACTTCTGCAACAATCATTCCCGCTGGACCATTCGTTCCTCAATTAGTTTATTACCTTATTCAGCATTCACTCGAAGAGACAGAAATCTATTATTCTCCTATTCAGCAACCATGTCCATACAAAGGTATGTCCCTTGTTTTTGCAGTATTCGAATTCCTTTAGGTCTCTTTGAGATTGTAACTAAAGTTAACTACCCCATTTGTTAAGTTACTAGTCATCCTTCTCTACCACCTCCTCTACCGTCGATTACTCAAAACTCGGGCCTTGCTGCAATCACTATCAAGTCAAACTCCATGACCATGGGACTGGTATTTCCAAGCCTCCCCTCCGTCTCTGTACCTAGACTTGATTCAGGGAAAATCGCTGCTTCGGAGGGATTAGACGACGCTTTCCAGTCCCTGGGGAAGACATCACTATAACTAGCAACTTGGGCTCGACAAAAGCGATTTCCATAGTGGAGAAGTGGAAAATTGACATGTCTAAAGTCAAGGTTAAAACTAAACCTTGCCTTGAGAAGCCTGTAAGCGCCAAAGAGCCAAAATCTTCTTCTCGTATCCTTCCTATCACTATTCATCCTCCAAAGAAGGGCGGCACCAACTCTACTGTGGATACTACCGAACCCCTCATCAAACATTCTAAAGATCATTCCATCATTATTTCCAAGGGAGACACCAACCTTTTTGAAGGCAGCACACCAAAAGATGATAAGGGCCAGAAAAGACCTATAACAAGTTAGGTAGCACACCAAATGATGATAAGGTCCAGGAAAGATCCTATGGTGGGTCAGGCAGTAAGCTTGGAAAGAAGGAAGAGGAATGGACACAAGAAATAGGCTGCTTTGCGATCATCCAATAACTATGAGCTTGTTTCTACTTGTCTCCTTTTGGGTTGTACCTTTTTGTTTTTCCTTTCGTTATATATAGGTCGCATTTGTACGAGAGTGGCCTCGCAAACATTGATGTATATAAAAAGTGAGGTAAGGAAAGACTACTCCTTTGCATTCTTTTTATTGAATTTACATTTTTGCACTTTTATATACTATATTTGCGTATATACAATTACTTGCATGTATGATATAATCGCTTGTAATACAATTATCCTTATTATATACGTGTCTGCCTCTATGTAATGCTTTTATTTACTACAACTCCATGCATATAAATAAAATTCCTACAAATACTTTAGTTATATTATATTATTCGGGTTCTTTCATAGCTACCAAAGTGTTCTTTTTGCCTAAACAAGGCTATAATTTAACCAACTCCGTGGTTATTCCTATTTATTTTAAGTCGAGTTTCCTTCGACCTATAACGACTATAGGTAATCCAAGTTTTGTGCAATTCCCAATCTTTGGGGAACAAAGATTTGGACGTCTATCTCCTGACCTCCCCAATTTTGCGAATGATCGTGTGTGATTGGTTTTATCCCTAAGTTTAATCATTAAACCTCGGCAAAGAATATCATGTTAAGACGTGATTGAATCTATAACATTTATGTTTTCTATCATATTGCGAGTCCTATTCCTGGGACTTGTTGCTCCAAATGCCAAAAACAGGGAACTGTTCACCTGCCATGCCTATTTTCGGGCTTTGGTTGATATCGGGAGAATTACTTGATCGTTCGCAGTTTGATTTTACTCTGTCGATCCTGATCCTAGACAGAAGGAGCTCGGTAGTTCCCATCTTCAAACTTTAACAGCTATCTTCTCTTATCCTCAACAAAGCGTGTCCTACTAGGCCACAAGCGTAGTCGTGGAGGTCGTAACCGTACACCAGTTCAAATATTCGAGAACCTATGCTTTTGGATGTGTATCTCTGGGCATCTAATTCTAGTCCCACCCATCTTTGCATGCTGAATAAGAGTATCCGTTGACCGTCCATGGTTATCCTCGACCCATCGCATCATGCCAGGCTACCGGCATGGTCAATAAATTTTTGTTCATGCTCTAGCTCCTATCTCCGAAAACTGGCGCTTTTTCTTACCCACCTCTGGGTACTCTTTATTGACCTCGCCTGTTTTTAAGAAAGAGTCAATATCCAAGGAACATGGTCAGATTATCCGATCAACCCTTATGGTCGTATTCCCTTGTCCAATTCCTAGACGAAAGGAATTGGTGCAATATTTTTCTACTAACCATGCAGTACAAGATTTTGTTACATGAACACAGTTCCATTGGTTCAGGAAGCTAAATTTTATTTATGAACATATAACATGGCAAGTCCTACCTTATTACATTGCCCCCAGAATCCTTGGGTTGCTTATTTGCATAAAGTGAATAAAATTAAACCAAGTAAAATAGCATCATAGCAAGTCGCTATTCCATGCTTGTGGAATCAGAATTCCGTCAATAGTTTCTTGCTTGAATGATTCATATCCAAGCTTTTGTTCGATTTCAAAAGGACCTTTCCAATTTGGACTAAGTGCCCCATACTCGGGAGAACTCTTTTCAAAACAAGATCCTTTACCTCGAAGGTATGGCTCCGGACCTTGGTGTCAAAGTGTCGTGCTACTCATTTTCCCTTAGCAGCAACTCTTAATTCCGCTTTCCTCCTTTTCTCATCCACCAATTCTAGGGACTCAAGCAAGAGTTCCTTGTTTAACTTTGGATCATAATGCCTTTTGTGATGAGAAGGGACTTCCAACTGTATAGAGATCATGGCTTCTGATCTATATGCCAAAGTAAACAATGTATGTCTAGCCGCGAACTTCTGAGTCATCCTATAAGCCCACAATCTAGTGGAAGCTCATCGACCCAGTTGTCCTTGGCATTAGTTAACCTTTTCTTCAAAGTGAACTAGATGAATTTATTTACTGCCTCCACTTGTCTGTTCATCTATGGGTGTGCTACTGGCTAAAATCTCTTTTCAATCTTATATAGCTGCAAAAATCCTTGAACTCGGTACTTTCAAACTCGATTCCATTATCCGTTATGATCTTTTGAGGAAATATAAACCTACAGAAGATGTTTGTTGTCATGGAGTTAATCACTTTTTACGTTGTGATCGTGGCAAGTGGTTCTGCTTTGGCCCATTTCCTAAAGTATTCCACCACAACTACAATGTACTTATTTCCTCCTTTTCTCATTGGTAGCACACCAATATTATCAATTCCCCAAACTACAAATGGTTAAGGGCTAACCATTTGTGTATGCTCTATTGTTGGGGCTCTTGGTATCTTTACAAATCTCAGGCAATAGTCGCATCGCTAGGTTTAATCAGTTATATCTTGATTTATTGTTGGCCAGAAATATCCATAGCGAAGTACCTTTTTGCCAATGACTACCCCCATTGTTATCACCATAGCTACCTTCATGGATCTCCATGAGGATTTTCCTAGCTTCAACCTTCGTTACACACCTAAGCAAGTGGATAGAGAATTCTCTTCTATACAGTACTTCTTCTTGCTTCATGAACCGTTGTTCTTTTTGAAAGAGCTTCTTCCATTCATTCCTTTATCTCGAGAAAATCCCCTTGATTAATAATCTTTAATTGGAGTCATCCATGACTCCTCTTCCTCTACGGTCTCCAAAATCCACACCACATCCATCTGGTTGATAATCGAATCGATCAAAACCTCCACTGGAACTAAACCCATCAACTGTGGTTCTCTAGAACTAGTAAACTTTGCCAACGAATCAGCCTTTGCGTTATCCTCTTTAAGGATAAGCATAATCGTGTAATGCTTTATATCATCCAACAATTACAATGCCTTTGTTATGTAAGGAGCAAGTCTTGCACCTTTAGCATGATATTCCTTCCTTATTTGACGAACCACCAATTAGGAATCACCGAATGTATGCAGCATTCTTATCCCCAGATCCTTTGCTATCCTTAACCCACTATTAACGCCTCGTAATCAGCCTCGTTATTAGTCATGGGAAATTCCAATTTTAATTCATAACTAACTGATGTCCTTCTTGAATTACAAGCACTACTCCTGCGTCTGAACTATATTCGTTCAAATCTCCAACTACATACAGTTTCCATGAGAAAGTGTGATCATATCGTCTTCCTCTTCACCATCTCATGCGATAAACTCGGCAATGAAGTCAGCCAACGCCTACCGGTTATCACTCTCCTTGAATGGTAAGCAATATCATACCAAATTAGTTTAATATTTCATTTCAGCAACCTTTTCATCGGATCAGTTCAACACCTACTTCAAAGGTTGATCCATATACACTTCGATTGGACGAGCCTGAAAATATGGCCACAGCTTCCTTGACGCAATTAGCAAGTAATATGATAGTTTTTCCAACTTCAAGTAATTATTCTCAACTCCGCTAAAGCGTTGTTGATATAATGAACTGGCCATTGAATCCTTGCCTCCCCATATACCAGTGCCGCACATTGTGCGTGAGTAGACGCTTCCAAATAAAACAACATGTTCTCTTCGTCTAACGGTTTTGATAGAATCGATGGTGTTTCCATGTGCCTTGGTGGCTCTTTGATGACATTCTAGATTTTTTCGTCTATTCAAAGTTCTTCTTTTCCTTTTAGGGCATCTGTTAACCCGCCTTTTGACAAGGCAACATACTAGTGGATTGAACCCAAACAACTGCACAAAACATAGTATAATCGATGATCAAACGGGAGAGATGTTTGAAATATGGTTTTGACAAAGATCGAGTTGCTTTAGGTTGCTTGGAGTTTGCTTCAAGTCACCTTCATGTTTAATTCGAGTTTTCAAAAGGGCTGCTTCGGGTCAAAGAATTGTTCACCTCGAGTCTTTGAGGAACAAGCTGCTTCGAGTCACCATAGCACTTGCTCCGGGTTGCTAGAGGGTCTATTTCTGGTCAAGGAGGCGGCTGCTGTGTGTTTGCGTGAAAATTGGTCACAAACCCCGAATGTCGTGGAAGCACCAGTGTATGGACACAAATCAGCAGTAAACAATCACAGATCATAGATCACTGATCTAAGTAATGTAGAGGATAAAAAATGAAGATTTATAAACTTCAAACAGAAAGAAATAGACAGGGACACAAGATTTATAGTGGTTCGGCTACCTCCGGCCTACGTCCACTCCAAAAGTTAAACTTTTATTGACTTTTCTTGCTGGTTACAATCGATTACAGCAGATAAAAATGAAGAAATTCGAGTACAACAGCAGCTATGGAGTGGAAAGTTGGATCGAGCAGAGTCTGGACGTTGGATAGCGAAAAGATCCTTTTTCTATATGCTCTGGGGTTCTATTTATAGGCGTTCTATCCAAATATCTCGCTCAAACATCGGGAGACTTCTTCTGGCACGTGAGTTGGCCCACGCGATCGATCCCATGAAGTTTCGACTCGATCCGTAATCGATACCAACGTAATTCGTATCGAGTAAGATTTTGACCAATGAAGTCGAAACTTGGTGTGAACATTCTTTAGCTTATATGTAAGCTCCTGTAAAAATTTCATAGAATTTGGACTTGTAGATTGTGAGATATGATCGATGCAAACTTGTGGTTTTCGAAGGCTGCCGAGTTCGTATCTATGGTTTCATCTCCATCGCCTTCGTATCGATCAATTTCGTATCGATACAGGATCATATTGATATAATGCACATGCCTGCTGATGATGTGGCTCTATCTTCGAGGCTCAATCCATTTTCTATGCCGCGTCGAATGCTTCTTCCCTGAAACCATGCTTGTCCCTCGATCGTGTCTGCCTCGAACTTGCTACTTCGCACCCATCAGCAATACTTCATTCGTATCCTTTCATCCCAACCCATATTTGTATCGATAACCGGTGGCATTCTTCGTATCGATCATCACATTCTGATCGATACGTAGTGACTTATTTCGAGGGGTCTTGATCGACTCGAATCGAAGACTATGAAGGAGCTTATGGATGCCAACGGTTCAAAAAACCAGGAACTTGATGGATACGAGTAAGGTCTATGGGTGGATGGATACGAGCTAACCTTGCCTGTGACGAGGTCTATGATGGAAACGAAGTGGCATTGACACGAGGTATATTGATGGATACGAACATCATCGATTCAAAGCACACTGCTACGCTCCATCCTGATCCGGGTCCACTGCCATCGAGTCAAAATCCATTTGGTCTCCCTACCTAATCGATATGAATGCACTACTCGTATCCATACTGGACCGATACGAACTGTATCGATACGAAATGTATCGATACGAATCGGCACCTTCCAACATTGATTCGCCCATATTTTGAGCATACGATCTCCGATTGACCTGAAATTTGATACGTAGCCTCAATCAGCCTTGTTCATCATTCCCAATCGATCCCGTCTTGATCGGAGTTCGGCAAAATTTGAACGACATCGATCGTAGCCTTGTTTCCAATCGATCTTCAATCCTGATATGCATTCTTTTCCAGCTAATTTGTTGATATTCCAGCCTTGACCAAAGGGTGGTACAACACTTTAAGTCAGAGCCATGGATCAATCAGTAACCAAGGCAGGCATCTTTCAGATCGATCAAGGTTGTTCGCTTCGTATCGATCAATGTTTCATATCAATCAATGTTTCGTATCGATCAACCAGATGATCGATACGAACCCAACTCTTCCCATCGTACGAAGCATCCTATATTCATACACTTCGTATCGATCACATTGATGTATGTTCCGTTTCAATCAACCAGATGATCGACATGAAACCATCACTCTCCATAGATACGAAGCCAACACCAAATGATCGATACGAAGAGTGCACGCCAGCATCAATACGAAAAGAATGACTCGTGATCGATACGAAAAGAGGCGAGGATTGATACAAAGAACATAGCAATCGATGGATGCGAATGAGGCAGAGTCAATTAAAAGAAGCGGTAGCTCGGTGTAAAAAATGGATCTTCCCTGGATTCTCGAGCCACGCTATTAATGAAAATGGAATGGGTATGAAGGAAAGAAGGTTGGAACGATACGAATTGATGTATACAGATCATAATCGATACAAACATGACAGCCTACCTACAATGTCAATCTTGGATCGATCATAACTCGAGATCTGCAACTCCAATGCCTTCAAATTTTCACCGTAGCATGCATACCACCAGAAGAATGTTCGTGATCGATCCCATCATAATTGGATCACTTTTGGATTGATATGAAGTACCTAAAGATCGATCGAGGATCGATCCCAAACCACTTTGGATCGATCATGTGGGACCACCCACGTGTGAGAAGGAGTATTCCGAATTCAAAGTTAGATATTTCCATGCCACACCTATAAATAGCAACCCTGTACCTTCAGAAAAGGGATCCTTTTGTCTCTTCTACACCATTACTCTATTGAACTCCATTGTAATTCAGATACTATCAATTGTACTCTTGCAAATCGGTAGAAAATCATCAATAAAACAGCAACTCTTCAAAGTGGACGTAGGTTACAATGCCAAACCGTTATAAATCTTGTCTTTCTACTACTTTCCTTTTATATTTTCGAGTGTTCTTCATATTTAATTCTACTACATACAATCTATCTGTGATCTATGATTGTGATTTGGTGCTTTCATCTGTAATTGGGTGACTGTGACCAATTTTGGCGCAAACATTTTGGTGCTTTCACTGAGAAGGCTAGCACTCAAGGATTCTATAGCTTGAATTTTAGATCTATAGGCTTAAGAACTTAGATCTAGAAAGCTATGGTGAAGCATCAGCAAGGAGACCAGGAGTAGAAAGGAGTCAGCATGAAGGGAGTCAGGAGGCCTCCTCAGGAGCTAACTAGACATCAGTTTTCATCGCTAGAGACGAGATAGAGAAGACGATAGAGGCTATGCGGAGGGGAAGCTGAAAAGGCAGGAGGAAATGATGCAGAATCTACTCCAACAGATTGGACAAGCTAGAGTGCAGAATCAAGAGAACACAACTACAGGAAATGCAAGAAATAGGAATCATGAGCATGAAGCAACCATGATTCAGAATAGAGCGAGACCGTCAGGAGCAGCCCCTGGGCTAGAGGGCATGCCCCCGGAGCATGTTGATCCATTCCCAGACAGGATACCAGAAAGGACTGTGCAGTATGGCGTTGATAGAGGAATAGATGCTCGTCCAGGGGAGCAGATTCCAAGATTCTCTTGTGAACTCGGGGGTAGATCAGAGGCAACAGACAAGGACTACCGATTGGAGACTGTGACATATTAGCAAAGATGGTCAGACGAGTCATAAGAGGAGGACTACTGAATAAATATCTAGAAGATGTGAACAGGAGCCCCTTCGCTCCCGCAATTAAGCAGGCTAGGAATCCATCAGAATTCAAGCTACCAACACTGGAGATGTAGGATGGAAGGATAAATCCTGCCATTCATCTGACAAGGTATATGAGTCACATGTAGATACTAAGGGCATCGGAGGAGGTCATGGCCCGGTGTTTCCCCTTGTATCTAATGGATATAGCAGCATTGTGGTTCAGGCAGTTGGAAAGCGGTTCGATTGGAATATGGACTGAGTTAATTGAGAAGCTTATGAGGCAGTTCGGAGTTCACATCTCAAGGCCTAGGAATGTGATGAGTCTGACAACACTGAAGCAGAAGACCGAAGAGTCTTTGAGGAACTTTTTAATGAGGTTTAATGCGGCAGCAGCATCGTTGAATCGTCTAGATCCATCCATGGTTTTGATGACAACCGTGTCTGGCATAGCTGATGGCACAAAGTTCAAGAATTCACTAACAAGGGATCCACCCATAGATCTAGCAGAGTTTTACCACGAGGAAGAAAGGTTTCTGTGATAAGAGGATGCAAATGCTGAGAGAGGGGAAGGAGAGGGAGTTGATGTTTATGCAGTCGAAAGCGGAGATCCACCTGGAAAGGATTCAGGCAAGGATAAAGGGAAATGAAAAGCAGAGGATACCTGTGATGAGCCAAAGCGGCTGCAAAAGGAACCGAGATTCACCTCTTGTACGGAGCTGAATGAGACTTTGGAATGAATCTACCAAGACACTAGGGGGCAGGTTCCCTATCGAAGGCCAATGAGGAGGGATCTGACTAACAATAAAAAGAAATTAGACAAGTACTGCCTATTCCACGAACTAAGCGGCCATAGTACAAATGATTACAGGCACTTGAGGGATGAGATAAAAGGGAATTTCCGGAATGGTATGCTTTTACTGTACGTGAAAAGGTGAGCAACGGCGGTGGAGCAGGAGCGACCACCAACTGCATCAAATGAGGACGGCTCCGGATCGAGGCATCAGCTTGTCATCAACTGATTAGAATAATGAAGAATAAGTGGCAAACTCCATAGTAACATGTTTAAGTCGCTTACACATGTACGGGATCACGAACGGACCTCAACAATGCTCTGAGACGACTATAAACTGTAACAGTGGAGATGTTTGCACTTTGACATTTCAATGTTTTTGTTTTCTATTTTTGCATCTGAACTTGATTTAGTTTGATATTTTTGTTATAATACTCATTTGAATGTAAATCTGGTTTTTATAATTCCATAACGGCCCAGCCACTTACACATGTACGGGATCACGAACGGTCCTCAGGCATGCTCTAAGATGGCGATGAATCGCCATAACAAACAATTCGAAAACTCACTCGAACATGAAATCTGACATTAATAATACCAAGTCCCCTCGGGCATACACAATTCGCCTCGAACGGCACCCGACCACGAATGGTCACCTTTCGCTACAAACGGCACCCGACCAAAAATGATCACAATTCGCCACGAACGGCACCCGACCACGAACGGTCATCATCCACCATGAACGGCACTCGACCTTGAACGGTCATAATACGCCACGAATGGAATATGACCTCGAACGGTCACATATCGCCCCTAACAGTATACGATCTCGAAAAATCGCTATTCACAGTCAGGTAAGATTATCGATCTCTTTATAGGTCATTAACGGGATACAAACATCCAGCGTATGGAACTACAAAACACACCTTCAAATTGCAAGGCGTGTTTTGGGAGGCAAAGTGTTAACCCGCCTTTTTGCAAGGCAACATACAGACGGATTTAACCAAGCAACTGCACAAAACATAGTATAATCGACGATCAAATGATGCAAGGTGTTTGAAATATGGTTTTGACAAAGATCGAGTTGCTTCAAGTTGCTTGGAGTCTGCTTCGAGTCACCTTCATGTTTGCTTCGAGTTTTTAGAAGTGCTGCTTCGGGTCAAAGAAGTGTTCACCTTGAGTCTTTGAGGAACAAGCTGCTTCGAGTCACCACAGCACTTGCTTTGAGTCACTGGAGGGTCTACTTCGGGTTAAGGAGGCTGTTGCTTCGAGTCAGAGCCATGGATCGATCAGCAACCAAGGCAAATGCATCTTTCAGATCGATCAAGATTGTTTGTTTCGTATCGATCAATATTTTGTATCGATCAACCAGATGATCGAAACGAACCCAACTCTTTCCATCGATTAGAAGCATCCCATATTCATTCACTTCGTATCAATCACGTTGATGTATGTTTCGTATCGATCAACCAGATGATCGACACAAAACCATCACTCTCCACCGATATGAAGCCAACACCAAATGATCGATACGAAGTGTGCACACCAACATCGATACGAAAAGAATGGCTCATGATCGATACAAAAGGAGGCGATGATCGATACAAAGAACATAACATCCGATGGATGCGAATAAGGCAGAGTCAATTAAAAGAAGCGGTCACTCGACATTAAAAATGGATCTTGCCTGGATTCTCGAGCCATGTCGTCGATGCGAATGGAATGGATATGAAGGAAAGAAGCTTGGATCGATACAAAGTGATGAATGCAGATCATAATCGATTCGAACGTGACAGCCTACCTACAATGTCGATCTTGGATCGATCATAACTCGAGATCTACAACTCCAAACGCCTTCAAATTTTCACTGTAGCTTGCATACCACCTGAAGAATATTCGTGATCAATCCTATCACAATTGGGTCACTTTTGGATCAATAAGAAGTACCTAGGGATCGATCGGGGATCGATCCCAAACCACCCCGGATCAATCACGTGGGCCCACCCACGTATGAGAAGTAGTATTATGAATTCAAAGTCAGATATTTCCATTCCACGCCTATAAATAGCAACCCAATACCTCTAAAAAAGGGATCCTTTTGGCTCTTCTACGCCATTACTCTGCTGAACTCCATTGTAATTTAGATACTATCAATTGTACACTTGCAAAGTAGTAGAGAATCATCAATAAAACAACAACTCTTCAACGTGGACATAGGCTACAATGCCCAACCACTATAAATCTTATCTTTCTACTGCTTTCCTTTTAATTTTTTGAGTGTTTTTCATATTTAATTCTACTACATACAATCTATTTGTGGTCAGTGATTGTGAATTGGTGCTTTCATCTGCAATTGGGTGTTTATGACTAATTTTGGCGCAAACAGCATCAAAGGAAGGTATGCGTTTTTCCATTGCCTTTGAGATCAACAACTCAAAGCGACAGCCTTCCTAGTTAAGCTTTGCAACTCCTTCTTAGTCCTCAGGGCACTCTCGTTCATTAAGGCATTAATCTACTCCAGATTAGCCTCAATGCCCGTTGAATTCACAATAAATCCTAGAAATTTCCCCAATGCAACCCCAAATTAGCATTTCGATGGATTCAACTTCATTCCCTACTCCTGCAGTACCTCGAACATCCTCGAAAGGTCATCCATGTGATTTTTTGGTAGCCATCACTTCATGAGCATATCATCGACGTACACTTTCATCGTCCATCAAATTTCCTTGCTAAATATAGAATTCACCAACCTCTAGTATGTAGCTTGTGCGTTCTTTAAACCGAATGGCATCACTTGGTAACAATACAACCCCAAATTTGTTATGATTAAGCTTTTGTGCTCCTGATCAAGCACATGCATCGATATATGGTTATAACCAGAATAAGCATCCATAAAACAGAACAACTCATGTCCTGTGGTCTCATCTACTAGTTGATCAATCCTAGGCAAAGGTAAGCTATCCTTCAGGCATGCCTTATTGAAGTCGGTGTAGTCGATACAAGTCCACCATTTTCCGATTGATTATTTGACCAATACAGGATTTGATACCCATTCCTGGTATGAAGCATCGCGAAGAAAACCATTCGCTTTCAGCTGGTCTACTTCCTCCTTCAACACAGCGGATCAATTTGGGACTAGATTACGTCTCTTATGCTTCACGGGTGGAAACTTTAGGTCTACATTCAGTGTGTGGCATGCTATCTCTGGCGATATGCTGCACACATTCGAATGTGTTCAAGCAAATGCATCCCAGTTTGCTCATAAAAAATTGACCAAGTCCTTCCTCAGGCCCACGCTAAGTTGAGATCCGATCTTAAGAGCCCGAGTAGGTCATCCATATCGATCGAAACATTGACCATCAGCTCAACCGATGGTTTTCAAATTTCATCTAACTTCTTCCTGAGATCCGTAGACTTATCAAGCCTACTATAGTTCTTGAGCCAGGGCTTGGGCTTTAATTGCTATGCTTTCGAACTCCCAATGCTGAGAGCTTTCACTATATTTTTGCCTTTCTCTCGTTGCTTCACCTCTCGCATCTTAGCAACATAACATTCCCTTCCTGTGCGTTGGTCACCTCTAATTGATCCGACCCTATTCTTTGTGAGGAACTTCTTTATTAGGCACCAAGGAGCCACTTCTATCTTGAAATCACCCCGGGCTGACAAGCCTAAACAAGCAGTGTACATTGAATATTCATTACTATAACAAACTTATGAATCTTCACCACCTTGCAATCTACGTCAACTAACTCCACGGACAAGTTAATTGTCCCAATTGGTTGTTTCGCCTCGCCTGTGAATCCTTGAATCTTTGATTTACAAGGCTTAACATCCTTAATTTGATCGACATTCTTTAGAATAGAATATTTAGAAAACTTCCGCTATTCACTAAGTCTCGATGTACTATAGCTGGTACAATAATAGCCATCATTACCGTGAGATTGAAGGTTGGCGCTTCAACTCCATCAGAATCCCTATTTCCAAACACAATATCATCAGTTACCATCCTTTGCGGCTTTGCCGGAGCTCCATCCACTATGGAAAAGAAACTCTCCTATTATACACAGTTCAATGAGTTCGCGTACGGCTCTATTTCCTTCCATCTTTTCTCTACTAGAGGAGGTCCTCCTGTTATGGTATTTATGGCTATTCTTCCATCAGCACGCTTGGGCCACTCTCTAATGGGTCTTGGTTGATTTCCTTAGGAATTCTGCCCTTAGGCACTTGCATTTTGTCTACCATCTCATGGCTTCCTCATGTATTGTTTACACTTTTTCCTCCTTATCAATTCCTCAATAAAATCCCTAAGATGTTAGCGCTTGCTCATGTTATATTCACGAGTTTCATGGAAACGATAGTACTTGCATGAGCACCGCTCTTCCTCGGTCACCTCCTTCCTAGGCGACCTTTTATACCATTCCATCCCTTTAGTAGAAAGGTATAAATTCTCCAATGTATCATTGATAGACGTACACTCATCCAACCTCCTATTCCTTGGGCGCTTCTTGACTTCATTCTGCTTTCCACCAGAGCCTTGATTTCTTTTTTTCTGGATACTGGAATTACCAACATTTATTTCCACCTTGCCTGTGATTTCTCCAGTTTGCTTAATCACCATATTGCTTTGAATTACTTCCTTTGACTGCCCACCATCAGTCTTTCTGCCATCCTGACTCGGTTCTTCCAACCTTAAAAACTGGTTAGATTTCCGGTGGAACTCCTCCATAGTTGTTAGTTGTTTAATCTTTAGCCAGTTTCAAAAGTCCATGTCCAGATGTATGCCCCGAAGCAATGCCATAAAAACCAAATCTTCTTTCGGGTTATTAAACTCTATAACTGCAATGTTTAACCTATTCAAGAACCCCTTCAATGATTACTTAGGGCTTTATAAAAGGCTCGACAGGACATCACGTCCTTAAGCAAAGTATTGTGAGGCCTGAACTGCTCCATAAATTTCTTAGCTAACTCATGGAAAGTTGATATAGATTTCGACACGAGCCGAGTCAACCACATTGATGCAACACCTTCCAGAAAGAAAAACATCTACATCGAACTACGTCTGTCGCTCTAGCACCATCCGTATGCCATTAATATTTACACAATTGTTGCTTAGGACGCGTAGTTCCATAATATGATGGCACTGTTAGCATCGTAAACACCCTATGATACTCCTTTCTCGGAATGACTGAGAGCTGCTTGGCACATGACCCTAATATTCATCCTTTCTCCATTTATTTTATTCCACCAACCACTTAACCATATCCGCTACGTACTCCTCACTAGCCAGAACTTTGAAGGTCGACCGTCAACAACTATGCTGAGTGTTTGACTCCGCGAACGGTATTGGTTTATCATTGATGTCTAAGTCCTTTTGTCCTAGGAGAACCACTCCATCAGGTATTTTTTGATGTCTGATTGGCTCCATAGCGGTTGTCTACGCACCATCATCTTGAAATCCAACATAAAGCTCATAATCATCACCATCATTTTGCAGGTCGTCTTAATAATTAGACAAGTCAACAACATCAGTTCCTCTCCCCTCTAAGGGTCTAAGACTCTTCTCAGTAACGACCTGATTAAGGTCAGAATCAAGTTGAATCCCTTTGGAGGGAGCCTTCCTACTGCCACCACCAACTCCCCTTATTGCTCCAGTTGCCTTTTCCTTCTACTTTTGTTTTCCATCTTGTCTATTCTGACTAGAAACAAATGATTTCTCCTTTTTATATCTGGAAGGTGAAGTCTCCCTCTTGCTCCTCTTGGTTCTCTGCGACTTCTATGTCAACAAAGTTATGCCAGCAACCATCTTTTCCAGTAGATCTTCTGACTGGCAGCTATCCTCTGATTCAACTCCAGCACTATCTTATCAAACTCCATCCTTGTAACCATCTCCTGTGGAGCAGATAGTCCTGGTAAAGTTGTTGTCAGTCTATTAACCACCTTATCATGGTGAAAAACTCCTTCATTTGCACCAACAACTGCTCTAGTTGATCTTCCAGATCCCCTAGGTGTCATTGATTCCTGTATGCAAATTCTTCAACTTCTATAATGAAAACCTTTTGGATCTAACCTATGGACGCTGCAATCCAAAATAGAATGCTAGATCTATGCCTAAGAATCGCCTCTTTCAATGAAATCACCAAAATGTTGAGCCTAAAACATGGTACAACACCCAAAAATGAATATGACCATAGAGATATAGTATGAAAACTGAATAAATCAAAGAGAACACCAAAGTTTATATAATGGTTTGGAAAATCTGTAGCCTATGTTCACTGTAATGTTATTGATTATAGATTATCAATCACTAGTACAAGGTTTTGGCTAGTTCTAACAGCCTAGAACAACCAAGTGTAGCTTCCACAGTGAGTATTGTTGAGGAGAGAGAAGATGAAGAAAGAAAAGTGCCAAAGTCCTTTTTCAATTGCCATAGGTGCTATATTTATAAGGAAATTATCCAGCAAAATCGTTTGATATCAATATACTAGGTCTACCTTTAGATCTGAGAATGCAAGACAGGAAGAAGGACTCCCTAGAGCCATAAAAGCAGTTTGATACTGACTAGGATTGGTCAGTCTCATGCTAATTTTTAAAGAGGAAGTTACTCCTTCTTCCCAACTTTTATCTTCTATCTTCGATTCATGAGCTCCAAGCACTTTCCCGTAGAATTTGTGTTGTTTTCGAGAGGTTCTGATATCACTTATACTTCTCCGCTTCCCTTTAGAACATCCTTTGAGTTGCTTACCTATCCCTTTAGAAAGGCCACTATCTATAAGTCATAGTTCTAAAGATCCATGGGGGTAAGAAAAAGAGATCGGTTCCGATCAAAAAGTGATCGATACTGAGCTCTTTCCTTAGCTCCAACCTCGCTCCAAATTCTTGTGTCTATTCCTACTGTCCTTCCAATCATGTTTCCAAGTCCATGAATCGTTTTGTCTTCATCTTGACATACAAATTCATTTGAGAGCTGCTTGGTTAAAAAGACGGATAATATCACACAACCTTCTTATCGAAGGGATTTCTGTTAGACAAATTATGTGTACTGCGATGGACCTAGAGTCGACCCAAGATTCAAGCAAAGAGACATATTACATAAATGATACAAATATAACCTTGTCTAAAAAGTGTACAACACATTAAAATGTCTATAGGACATCTCGTATATTGAAGAGAAACTACAAGTGTCTTACCGATAGTAAGAAAATGGATTGTTCATATTGAAATGCTCCTTAGTTGTCAATAAGCTATGGAAAGTGTAGTCTTTGCCACATGTCGTGATGCTTTAAATCTAAAATAAATTCCAAGTGCATTGACAAATTTGATTTTGGAGATAGCACCTAAAAGGATATGATTCATCAGCTACTAGTGAATCTTTAATGAGAAGATTAATATAATTTGAAGTGTAAAAAGAAAAGTTGATGAGAAATGACCTCGTCGATTTCAAATGTTGAAATATACGACACCGTTAACTTGCTTATTTACTTTTGCTTATAGATTATCGCATAAAATAACTAGTATAGTTGGCATATTATGTAAAAAAAACTTCTAAATATTTTTGAGGAGATCATTTGCACACTTGCCATCTCGAAGTCGGTTGGAGCGGGAAAAATCTTGTTAATTTTTGAAGATATGATCATAAACAAGCATATAGACATTGATCAAGTATATTGGTAGAAAAACCAAATAGTTTTGTTTCAATTAATTATTGAGGAAGGATGTGTCTACAAGAAAGAAAAAGAAAATATTAAGACATTATACTATAAGTAAACAACATGCTACTGACTGGTAATGATATGAACGATACTAATATTCGTTAAAGCTTAGTTGTTGAATTATTAATGAAGGATTTTACAAAGATGACTTATACTTGGTATAAGAGGATAATGTGTGATGACCTTCCTCTACCACTGGTACATAATATCAATATATAAGTACTCTGCTACGGTGGTACTGGGCCGATGTAGGAAAACCGTCAAGGTAAAATGCAATCAATCAATCAATTGAAAGCTTGTAATAAAATCACATCCCATAAACAAAAATATAACGTCCACATAGATATAAAATAGGTGAGACAATAGCATAATCAAAATAAATATAATAAACTGTATATCAGAGCGCATCGTGGGCTCATCGGATTATACAAAGTAGATAATATGTATTTATACATCTCCATACATCAAATAAAACTCATAACGAAACTTTCTCTATACATAATAGTAGCTTCCACAGTTCCATAGCACTACATAGTGGAATAAGTCATAGGAGCTCTAATAAATACAACACGTATAAGAGTAGCATAAGAAATGCTTCATGCTCGACACAACTCCATGTTCTATGTCATAACCATATCTCAATCCACTCATTGAAGAGTGCCTAAGAATACAAGTAACAATGCAAATAACCTTAGGTCATACAAAATTATGGTATTAGTGATCCATAATCTTGATAATAGATATAAGTTCGGTCTATCATAATTAGGCAAATGGTATGGAAAGTCATGCCCGACATGCTCCTGAAACCGACATGTTAGAACATAAACACAATATTTGCTAAACTACTATCATGAATAAAGGGTGTACTACTCTATTTAAGTACAACTCGGGTGTTGGGGTATTGGACTCGATAATACATATATCACTTGACATCCATATCAAACATAACAACCACTACACAATCTCACATCTCTCATACTCAAATGTCATTGAATATATGATAACTCAAAAGACCTACCTATACTTTCAACGACTATTCAACATAATGGCTCCATTAATGCTTGAAGCCTTGCCTACTCAAACGACTAGAAAATAGACACAATAAGGCCATCTAGAGATACGAGTACACTCAGATTACCCACGATGAGAATCATCACCAACTCCATCTGTACGATCCTAAATTGAAACCTCTGAGTTATCAATGATCCCTTGGCACATGTACCAATAGTGGAACCCTCTTGTTCCCCTCCATAAATTATCATTGCACTAAACCTTCCTGCTTAGACAAAACCTAGATGCCTCTGCTAGCTTATTCTCGAAGTGCCGAATATATATCCACTATAGCTTGGGTCAGTGCCTATCCATCAGGGATCGATACACCCCAGGTACTTAATTTTTGTCTAAGTTGCTTCCCAAAAGTGAATTATTCCTAAATTCCACTCTCTGATCGATCGATGCCGATCCATTTCTTAGCTAAAAATGACCTCAAAAACACATACGGTCGATCCGCCATCGTAGTTAGCCAAAATTTATTAAGTTCCAAACATCAATTCCAATCCATCCACTTGGTCGAATTTGGCTAAATATTTCTATCTTGGTCAAACTTTTTGCGATCCATATGTTTTTGACTTCTTCGATTCGTATGCAACTCCCTTTACAGCAATCCAGCTCAAAACGCCCTAGAGTCGATCCATTTATTCTCATCCTATGACTATGGATCTTGCATTCTTCATGTAATCGAATTGGAGAGCTTCTTATACGGCCTCTCCATCTATATTCGAAGATCCTCACCCATAGAACGTTTTAACCCAAACTTGCTTCGCTTGAGTGTTTCTTCCACTAAACATGCAAACCAAACCATACACAAGCATCATATCATAGCAATTTAGATAATGATACTCTAGCCTAACATCAATATGCATATCCATAGTAAGAAAACATGATTTAAATACTTTAAATCATTTAAACACATTTTTACCTCGTTTAAAATCACAATCAGATATAGAAACATTATTTTGAATTTGAAAATAGATCCAAAGCATGTTTAAACACATTTATTAAATGTGAGATCATAAATCATTCCGTAATCTGATGTAAAATCGATGAAATCTTACAAAATCAAGCAAAATACCAATTTTAACAGCGAAGATACGAATTTCCCTTTCAAAAATGCTAATTTGATGATCTGCTATAGATCTCTTGCTTAATTATGCCTTAATCTCGAGTTTTAACTGTAAAAGAATTGATTTATTGATGGATTTTTGTCAAGATAGAGTTAAAGGAGGCTTATATATATTTTGGGAAGAAGTGAAACTGATTTGGACTTCTCTAATTTCCTTTATTAGCACAATTCACGATATCCATTTATGGGCATAATTATCGGGTTTAAGTTTAATTACACATCTACCCAAAGTTGCCAAGCTTAAAACTATAGTATCTCTTGAATCACTTGGAAAATTAGTACTGTGACTACTCTATGAAAAGGAAAACAATCATACCTTTCATTCGGAATAGGTTTCAGACCTACTTTTGGCTTCAATCAAAAGTTATGGCCATTTCCAAATTTCTAGGATAAAAATGCCCACAATTAGTTCTAAGGGTAAAAATGTCAATATACAGGATTACCCAAAATTTTAGTCCATTCCAAGTTTATTTGGTCATGAAAATTATATTTTTACCATCCATCGATAAACAAAAATGTGGATCGCCATGTTCTCCCCCGTTTAGAATTTCGCACCCGAAATTCCAATGCCAAATAACTAACCAAAACAACAAGTAACCAATCAAACATGCACTGCTATCTTATCATACAAAAGCTACTAGAAAATAAATAATACACCAAATGTGACAACGTATATGATAAATTTTCTTACTAAGTAAAGAGCTCCAGATGAGTAATCTACATGCTCTCCTCGATCTTCCAAGTGCTTTCGACCTAAACTACCGCATCGCTCAACTATATGAACACGCCGACCAGGTCTCGATTCTTTAGTTCAACTTCCAAATCATCAAATTGATCCAATATACCAAATTGTGCAATAATTTCTGAAGACGCGAAGCATGGAATAACTTGCGCACACCCACCATCTTCTAAGCTATGTTGACCCTCTATGCAAGTCTACCAATCCTCTCGAGCAAAAGGTCTTTCAAATCTTAGTGTCAACTTCCCCTTATTACCGAACCAAATTACATTCCTTAATGGCGAAATCTTAACAAACACTATATCGTCAACACAAAACTCAATGTCATGTCTTCCCTTATAAGCATAGCTCTACTCTCTATCATGTGCTACATTCACTTATTTCCTAATGATCTCCATTCGAATTTGCTCTTATAAAATTTGGCACAAGCACCATTTTCTCCCCTATCTCCTACCAACATAAAGGGATATTGCATGGTCAGCCATATAAATATTCAAATGGTGTTACACTAATGTAAACTGATAACTGTGGTTTTATTGGAACTATGCTAAATGTGAATGTTCTTCCCATGAGCCTCCAAAGTCAAGTATGGTTGCTCATAAAAGATCATCTAGTATATGATTCTCTCTCGGTTTGACCATTAGACTATGCATATTAAGTTGTACTAAATGAAGCTCTGTTTGCAATACCTCTTGTAAGTTCCTCCAAATTCAACTTCTGAATTATGGGTCTCTATTGCTCACAATGCTCTCCGATGCTCCATGGAATTGCATAAATGCATATACAACTTAGCCTGTTTCTTTACTGCTTTATTTGAGTTTAATGGTATTACTCAGGTGCCTTTCATCAATCTGTTGGCTATAACCCAAATTTTTTTGTACCTTCCTCTTGTTCTTGGCAATCCAATGATATTTGCTCCCACTTCCACTATAGGACTTCAAGCAGTTATAAACCACTCAGTTTCTTTTGTGTAGCTTTAACTTGTTGACAATTCATACACCTCGGGATAAATGCCTGACATCCTTCTTCATTCCTTCCAAATAAAATATTTGCTTCATTTTTATACATATTTTATTTCCATATGGGATGGATGGTCATATTCGAATGATGGCACTCTCTTAGTACCTTATCCCTATGTTCATCTAGATCACATACTATAAAATACCCTATTTTGAGACCGAGAATGAGCGCCAATGATGTTGCAGTCACTACAAATATTATTTCAAGCAACCAAATGGTATCATTATTTTTTCACAACGTCAAGTAAACAAACCAACTAAATAGATTTCATCACACGTAGTTTTCATTACATTTCTCATAATCCTAAAACATTCGCACATAGGGGAGAAATATAGTAATCATAAATAGTAGTGTCGTGCCCACAAATGAAGATGCTGACATGGAATCTTAACGAGTTATGAAATTTGTTTTACAATAACGGAAAGAAAAAAAATTATTAGCCACAAGCTTCCTAGTTCTTCTTTGGCTTTTTTATTCATCTTTCCAAACGTTACCTGTCAAGGCTTACAAAGTCAGCCTACACGAATGTGTATCCATGATTTTATGGAAAGTAATAAAAAAATGATTCAAACATTAGGTCCAACATGAGTTAAACTTTATCCTAGAGCAAACATATATTGAGACTAGGCCGCTAGAACATGGAATGTGTTTTCACTTATTAAAGTATGCATATCATGTAAAAAATCATTACATCATGGGCACATATATAATATCATCTTCAAAACATAAGTATACCCTATACTTAACGTTCATTTATGAAACATATCATATTTATATTCATCCACTTAAATTAATTATACCCTATGCTCATCATCAAGTTATTATGAACCATGTCAACAATCATCAAATACCTTCACAAGCACCACATGGACTCTTATTTAGATGTCAATCCTAAGGTTAATGAATTATCATTAACTTATTTTATTGATCACCTCCCTAAGCCCATTTGTCACTAATTTATCTTCTTCTCAAACAACGTCACTAATGAAATGACCACTCATTCCACCATGGGAGCAATCTTGACTCTCCTAGTAGGTTGAATGCAAGCACCCTAAATACACTCTAGCAAGCATCCTTACTAAACGTTGATAGCCCCTTATAGTCCCAAAAATACATGCGTTTTACATTATCTATTCATTCATTAAAATATATCCATTTAATGTTATTACTCTCCCTACAGTTTTATTTCTGAATTGAACCAAATAGGCTTCCCAAGTTATGGTATCCTACTATATAACACTGGATTTTGGACTTCATAAGTCTTTGCATCATATCACTCAACGACTCCATGAGTCGATATATTTTAGGATTTTTGGTTCAATACATTTCTTTTATTATTATGTTGTGTACCCTACACATTCTTTAGATAAAACATTTTGATCTTTAGTTTAAATGATGCAACTATCATTTGCTAACTTCCCTATGCTTAGTCCATTTCAAAGTTTAATAAACTAACATAAATTTAACTTATAATTTTTTTCATAGTCTTATCCCTAAGAAATTTCAAAACCAACATCTTGGAAACTGGCTAAAAAATGCCACTAAGAATTCTCTTATTTTACTTAAGAAATTCCTCTTCATTTGCCATCACAACCGTAGTTTAAAAATTATTTAACGTTGACATTTACTTAGCTATCGCACGTCAAGGCTATCACTACTAACCTAACGCACCTTAAAGCTATCACATCATGAAGCTATTGCATTTTGACCTGCGCACTACAAAGCTGTTGCTCTTTGATGTAATTGCCTCATAAAGCCATCACATATTGACCTATCACTCCCTGCAACTATTAGAGGTCGAGTCCCATAAGCTACTGCTTGTCGGCCTTTTAAAGTTATCAAAGGTTGAGCCTTAATGTTATCAAATGTCAAGAATTTTAGGGCTATTTCATGTTGAAATTTAAACCTACTGTGCATTGAGTTTCATAGCCATTGCTTATCAAGTTTTTAAGGCTATCGCAAATTAAATATTTGTAAGTTGCCACAGGTTGAAATGTTACCTATCGCATAATGACCCTTTTAAGGCAATTGACGGTTGAGTTTTATAGCTTTCACATGTTCAACCTTTACATGCTATCGCATTTTATAGTGGTAAATCTGTAATTAAAGAGAAAATGATTTTTTCCCAATAAAGTAACAACTTTTAACCTAACCTATACACATGTATTTATTTAGTGGTTACCTTTTTTGTAATACTATTCCTGAGCAATTACTGAAAACTAAGCCTCATTTTATCACCATTACTTCAATTATATTATTAATTAAGATATATTTTCCTTTGCTAATTAATTCATATCAATTCTAAAATTAATGGAAAAGTTTCTAAAATTTTACCAAAACTCTAAAACGTATTTTTCTACCTCTAGGTAAATTTCAAAATATAATACTTAATTTTAATATTTTTAGGTATTAATTTGTGCTTGAAATTTGTTAATTTACTGTTAGAAAATTCATAATTGCTTCATCCAAAAAATACACAAATTAAAACCCATTTCTTTTTTAATATTATAAACATCATTTAAAATTTCAAGATATTTGAAGAAGATTAAATCAAGCTTTATCCTAAAACATGATCACATTCCATTTATTTAAATCAATAAACATATACAAATTCATTTCTAATCATTAAAACATATTTAACAACATTTAAAACATCCAAACATCATCAAATCCTAACCCAAACTGATTTGGAAGGATTTAGAGAAAGTTTAATTCACTTAGATTAGAAAAGCTTGACTAAAATCTTCTTCTTTTCCTTTAAAGTTGTAAGATTTAATCTTTGGTTTTGATTTCCTTTTCCTCTCTCTAAAAATGGTGGTCGGCCTCTTTTTATATGTTTTATGTCTGGTGTTGAAATGAAAATAAGGAGAGGTAGAGGGAATTTGGTTAAGATACATACATACATACATACATACATACATATATATACATATACATACATACATATATATATATATATATATTAGTGATCTTGCATGGGCTAATATCCCTCCTTGCCTAATCTCACTAATGTATTTCTCTTAATATATGATTCCCTTGTCATTCAAATTCAAATTTATTTATTCTTATTAATAAGAAAGACATTAATTGCTCTAATTATCGTTGGTTCATTTAATTAATTATGTAAAGTGTCCCATACCGTATTAATCAAATTTCCTTTAGGCAATTCTTATAATTAAATTATCTTAATCATCTCTTATTAAATTCTTACTATTAATTTAATTTTCCATATTATGTATAGTAACCCGTCCCGAAACGGACCAAATTTCGACTAAACAAAAGCCTGTCGAACCTTAGGTCAATCTTATGGCGAGTTGTTAAGATGATAAAATTAAAACAATATGAAGTACACAGAGGTATCTATTTATACTTTCAGAGTCTTATAGCGGAGTGGATAAAATATAATATCTGAAATATTTACCCATTTCACAAAAAAAAACTTTCCAGAAACATAACATGTCAAATATTGCAACATGTCTACATAAAGCCTTCATAGTACAATATTCTAAAACAACATATCTTTCTGAACCTAGTACAACAAAATATTTAAAATGCATAAATAGATAGTTAACTGCCACAAGTCTTCATCTCCACCTTCGTCTCCTAAATCAACATTGCCTTCTATAATCTGTATGTCATAATGAGGAGTGGGTTAGAATAACTAATGTCTGATGAAATGAAAATATCAATCCTTACCATAATTGTACTTAGCAATATTATTTAGATAAGAAATATGTCTAATGTATTTAAAACTGTACCGTACTAATAACTTTAACTATAAGTCCAAAAGCCTTTCCATTCCAATTCCAAAACTCCAACGCAACTAACATCAATGATGCATGAGAAAGCACCCATTTAATACTTCTAAAATAGGCAGTTCCCGTCATTTAATACATAACTCACTCCCAAATTCTAACATAATTATCGTTAACGGTGTGAGTGAGAACCTCCAAAGCACTTAATACCTTTTTAGTAAGGATTAGGCAGACTATGACCATTTGAGACCTATAACATAGATATGTCCCGGTCATTTAAGACCTAACTCAAGAGGGGTCCCTACATGGTTCTCACTAGCTGACATCGTAAGAAATCCCATCAGGTTACTTAATACTTCTTCTAAGAAAGAGGCGGACCCTACCATAACCACTTAATACCTCTAACCTTAAGCGGGCCCCTCCTGAAGATTTCTCATATCGTATTAATAGTGTAATTTATGACCCATAACACCATTATGACATCTTAGATTAATCGGACTATTCATAGGTATTGGTAGCTATGTTAGCTGGGTAGATTTACCCTATAGAATTGAGACTAACCTCACGTCTACTTGAGTTATTTATTATAAATGATGTCGTACATCAGTCCGTAAAGCCATAATGCTGGTAGCTAGATTTAACTGGGCAAAATTCTATATAGCTTTGGACCGGCCTCGCATCCCTATAACTTAGTCATACTCATATGTATAACCATTTTATAATATATCATCCTACAAAATTAATAACTAAGATCATATATGGTATCCCCTTACTCCGCCTTTATTATGATTTAATTCCCATAATTATCATTAACTACCATCCTAAGAAATTAATGCTCTTTATTACGCTATTAATTCTAATCAATACATTCAATATGCTATAATTATTGCATTATTACTACTTTAACAGTCAGTATGTTAACATTATATGTATATATATGTATGAGGTTTGAACAAAATATTTCTAGTCACATGCAAAGAAAATTCATATTAATTTGAATGTCAAAACTCATACAAGTCCCAAACTCAAAACAAATGAATAATTAAAATCCTTAGTGAATAACTTAATTTGAAAATAAAATGGAATAATACCAAACTTATCTCATATTAATATAGTAGAATCAACACCTCCATTCAGGGAACAAACTTTTCAATTTATACCTCTATATTCTATCTAACTTTTTCAATTACCACCTTGGAGTGAAAAAGGGACTAATACTTATTTTAATTTAGAGAAATAGGCGGTGCAAACTACAAATAATCAAAAATCATACTTTGCACACCATTTCTAGCTTTACTTATTTTTAGAATCCTTTAACACTAAGAGAGAAATCAAAAGAGATGAAGTGGGATAGATTATAAATTACTTAAATCTCAACGCAGATCCATTCCAACTATACTAGTACAAAACAATTGAAATTCCAATATATTCAAAGCTTGACATTAATTTAGGGAAATTCTAGGGGTTTTAGATGTAATGTTTCTGTTTACTAAAAATTTCCCAAGGCATACATCAAATCCAGATAAATACTATTCAATTACAAAAATGTGAAAATCTTGATATTCCACTCATGGAGAATTGTTTGCTTCCTAGCCGAATTTGATTCCACCACGCCTAATTCCCATTCAGATCTCCCACTTTTGGAATATAAAACAAAGTGAATTTTATATAGAAATTAGATCTAAAATCAGATACTAGAGATGAATAGAATTAGAAATTAAAAGAATTAGACATCTAAACCTCTTACCTAAAAATCCTAACTGATTCTACAATCTAAAGAAGAAGAAGAGATCTGATTTATATCACTCCTAATTCTCTGTTAGACCTTCCCCATTTTGAATATACAACAAATAAACTGTATAAATATAGATTAGATTTTATAAATACGAAGATAAGAGTAGAATGATTGTGAATTTAATTTAAATTGGAGATTAGAAATTATAATTATTTACTAAAAATTTACTTTTTCTGAAACCATAAAGGGAAAGTATTTGACAGAGCTTCACTGTTGCTACAGAATTTTATGGGAAAAAGTAGGGAGGGGGTCTAAGGGTCTATTTATAGAGGAAAGAACGAAAATGAACCGTTGTATTAAAAGTAGAAAAATTCGAAACGTCAAAATACCCAAAACCCTAACCGCCGCCTACAGGTAGCGATCGACTACAGCCATCCACTGGTCGACCGCTCGCGGTCAACCAGTCGTTGTCAAGGGTTCGACCTCTCCCCTTCATTATTGGATATTTTGCTTCATTTCCATTTATTTATGTATTTCATACTCAATTTATTATTAATT
Organism: Allium cepa; assembly: GCA_030765085.1. Classification (NCBI taxonomy): domain Eukaryota; kingdom Viridiplantae; phylum Streptophyta; class Magnoliopsida; order Asparagales; family Amaryllidaceae; genus Allium; species Allium cepa. The sequence continues at coordinate 23,580,004 of CM060936.1, read as the reverse complement.
TCTTAATTAATTGCGTGTTAACGTGAACTAGGATTAACCCTTAAACTTCTTACTTTAACTTTCAGATTCAAATTCAAATTCAAATTTAAATACCTAAATTTCAACTTGTTTGAATCATTTTAATTTTGAAAACTTTCATACGCCCATAGCTTCTCCGTTTTAACTCCAATTACTACATATTATATATAGAAATTGATCAGAAAATCGCCACGAAAGCAGTGGTGCAACTTTCGTAATCAAATTCCGACATTTACAAAATTTCCAGTCTTAATGTTATTTTAATTGTTTAATTTCTTATTAAATCTTATGAAGTGTTACATTCTCCCCCTTAAAAAAGATTCCGCCCCCAAAATCACCAATGGTAGATAGTTTAACGCGCACTCAACAACCATGTTATATAACCAATATATTTACAATAATCTATACAACCGTCTGCTCAACTGAAAGTGCAACGTGATTATGTATGCAACCATACAACATGTGAGCTCAATCCTTGCATGAATGCAAGATCGTGACATATAGGCATATATGCAAACATCCTAAATATACATAAAATTCCATATGAGTGCAAAAATAATAGTAAATAGTATGACAATATCTCTTACCATCCAATCTAGCAACTACGATGCAACCAAATAACTATATTTTTGGAGAGAAAATTTTACCGAAGAAAAGCTCAGGATGAGAAACATTCATCTTTTCTTCGGTTTCCCGTGCGATTTCTACCGAGGTATGTCTCCATTTACTCGGACCTGTAAGAATGTAGAATAGGGATCTTAAGGTTAAATGAACACTAGAGGAGGGGTGAATAGTGTTTTCTAATTTATAAGAATCCTTTTGAAATCTTTTGAAATTATACTTAGCATTATGTAATTATTAATCATAGGAACAATCATAGAATCAAAACAAAAGTAAAAGTAAATGCAGTAAAGACAAAAGGAAAGAACACGCTAGAATTTTATACTGGTTAGGAGTTACTTTACATCCACTCCCATACAATTCCTTATACGGATTTCGTTTCAACTAGTAAATGCAAATAAAATCTTGGTTTCAAGGCTATGAGACACACCCTCTGGAATCTCGACCTCTGGGTAGAGTCACCTGATTTCTGGGCTACAAGTACACTCACTAGATTTATGGGATAATAAGCATGCCCAATTGATTTACGGGCTACAATCACACCCTCACGTATAGCACTATGATTTGATAGAGTTTTACAGGCTCAAATCTTCGATCTTAATTACAAATGATCCGATAACTCTTGAATAACACTTTGATATTGATTGTAGTGAGAGAATGATAGAAATCAGAGAGAAAATGGTAGAGATTCAAACTATTTTTGAATGAGTTTGATTCTAGTTAAAATTCGGCAGAGTATTGTTGTATTTTTTTTAGAAAATGAAAGAGAATAAGGAGGAGAGAAGAAGAATAAAAATCTATAATAAAATTCATTGGGTAGACAGGCATTTATAGAGGAAAAACAGTCATGTCCGTTCGTGAAGAGATACGACGAATAGACACTTCTTTTGAAATTTGATTTTTGAAAACCACGGCTAGTATGTCAACATATAGGGGTAGCGTATGTCGACATACTCTTTGTAATTTTGAAAAATACTTTAAAATATTATTTTTAAAATATATTGCTTTGTAAAATAATTTGATACTTTGTAAACATGCTTAAATATAATTTATACACTTTTAAATCATAATAAAACTTGAGCAAAATTATATGATAAGGTTTTTGAAAAATAAACAAATATAAATCAAAATTTAAGAAAAAAATAACTTAGTATAATATCCAAAACTTAAAATAATATTTTTAAGTATAAGAAATTGAGAACTATTTAAAAGTTGTTTTGAAAAGTATATTTAAAAACTTATTTAAATATATATATAGAGAGAGAGAGATGAGAGAGATATCAAGTGCTATCAGAATTTTAATATAAATTTACGACACTATAACATATCTAGGATATCTTGAAATCTTGAACTCTTCAATACTCATGAGTCTTCATTCTCTAGCTCTTGAGTCTCTATGTCAACATCTTGACATGATACTATACAGTCTTCTTAAATCATCATTTGTCTAATATCATGCACCGTATAATATATATCTTGATAAAACATTAGTATTTATATTTTATATGATTTTCTAAAGTTTTTGTCATCAAATCCAATATCTCAGGTGCTAACAACCTCCCGCTTTTTGATGAAGACAACTTTGTATATAAAATACAATATAACCCCCCTTAATCTATGCCTATTAAAACTCCCACTTAATCTATCCTAGTATTTTATATATTTCTCCCCATTAGTCATCAATCAAAACTAACAATCTATAACTATAATTTTAACCCTATCTCTTGATATTAATCCTAACTCCCCTAAATTAAACACTATATACTCACAATGACATAAGTATATAGAGAAGTGGTAGGTAATATAACTATAAAATGCAAATTAACAAGAATGATGTATAAGAAATATCATATGTAAAATGAGATAACATTATTCAATGTTTCAATTAATTCCAAGCATACATAATGTCACACACCAAACTATATTCAACTTCAAAACCAATTAAATCCAAACGGACCAAACAAACCATTCCAATCAAATTATGTGTGTGTGTGTTTGTGTGTACACACACATCATCAAACCTATTTTTAAACTAGACATTTCGTAGGACTTCAACCCATCCATCAGCGCTAATGAAGGGATCCACTTTAATAGCCTCCCAATCTTCATCCTTTTTGTTGATGGTGCACTCTGTATTAGCGGTTGGTTCTTCTTTGTTCAGGGCTGAGATCATCCATCAAAATGCATCGAAATGCCTTTCTTGCTCCTTCATCATCTACATTTGACTCAATTCTAAGTGTCTTTGGCTTCGTAGGATGAAAGAGAGAACATTTTTGAAAGATTCAAGCATTTGTTCAAGGTTTTCAGTTATTTTTTAAATAGCTGAAGCCGTTATTTATGATTTGGAGTTTAGTAATGTAAAGGAAGAAGAAAAAGAGTGAAAATGGGTGATTTTTGGTCTGAATGTGTATTTAAAGGGGTGGAAAGTCATTGGAATTAAATAGACATTTGCTGTCTATTCAATTTTCAAAATTAAATTTTTTGAAAACATACCGTTGTATGTCAACATACATACCTAGGGCATGTCAACATATACATACAAATTTTCAAAAATGTTTAGTTTTGATATTCTAACATATCTAACTTATACTATTATACTAGTTATGATTTCCAAAAATGATAATCAATGTATAACCGTAAAGAAATAGATTTTTCATTAACATTAAGGTAGAGAGTTCATAGAACATTAGAAAATGAAAAGATGCATAGATTCAAATTACACTTAAACTAAAACAACCAACTACAACACACTTAAACAACTACATATTAACTAGAAGGATGTGGATGAAGAGGACGTTGAAGAGATTCCAAGCTTACATTTCCCTTTTCCAAAAATTTGTCCATTTTGTTGGAAATAGTGTTTAACTTATTACTCATGGAACGCTTAAGAATCTTTTGGTTTTTAATAATCTTCTTACACTAAAAATAACCTTTGGACTAAGACGAAAGTCTTTCAACAAAAGCAAAGGAAAAGGAGCATAACCAAAACCTTTCGAAGGCGTCGAAGGGATGCAGTCACTAGAATTTATTAGTGTCAAACCTTTCAAAGGAGTCAGAAGGTTCCATCTCCAGTATCCAAGGTATTCATACCTTTCGACGGAGAAGAAGAAGTCAAAGGAAGTACGAGCAACCACTTAGTGACCTTTTCGAATGCATATAAAGCCTTTCGGGCCAGTTGAAGCACATCCAGGTCACCTTTCTACAATGACGAAAGGTTATAAAAGAAAGCAGCACTTATAAGTCAACAAAGAGTGAAAGACAACCTCTCGACAATGTTGAAGGAAAGCACAGCACTCGAAGAACAACCTTCTGACAAAGTCAAAGGGTTCACTACAACCAAGAGACGAGCACCTTCCAACATGGTCGATGGGTACACAGCAAGAAAGAAGGAAAACCCTTCGACAAGGTCGAAAGGTTTATAAAGGCAAAAGGAGAAGCATACCTTTCGACTAAGTCAAATGGTCCATAATAGCAGATGAAAGGCAAACCTTTCGATAAAGTCGAAAGGTTCAAGGTTGCATATAAAAGAGAGACCTTCCAACCAGGTCGATAGCAAGGATTCGAAAAGAGGGTTGCCTGCATATATAAATAAGACCCAATGGGTCCTGTTATGGAGGATTCGATTTCTCTCATTCTAGTCTTGTAACTTCCTAATCATAGTACTGTAACCCTAATTGAGTGATTTGGGGAAATTAATAGAATGAAGATTTTTCTTGAATATAGAGGGAAGTCCTCAGCTTTGTTAATTACTTTACTATTTTCTTAAACCTTTACTAGATTAACCCATATTTCTAGGTTCAACCCCATCGGAAGGCCCTTGTCGACAAGGACGATAATACTTCCGCTCTAAGTAATCACTGTAACCCTTCGAAGTCATCAACTCTACAATCTAAACCCTTCGACCAAGCCGACAGCTTATTTGGATTAACATTCACAGAAATCTTCTGAAATCATTGGCACTGTGGTCTAGACCTTTTGACAAGGTTGGCGGCCCTTTAAACTCCAACAACATTAAAAACCTTCCGAAACCGATCAACTAGTGGTCCAACCTTTCGATAAGGTCGATGCCCACTTCATATCCACAAAAGTGTATCATAACCTATTTGAGACCAAGGAGGAAAATTACCCTAACCTTTCAATAGGTTTAAAATTAACCTTTTTAGGACAAACTAAGAGAATTTCAACCCAGCCGAAAAGACAACTTTTGCAAGAGACCTCATAAAAGTTCAACTAAGACAGTGACAAAGGTCTACTAACTTAGCAAAGCTGGAAGGTTACGTAACCTGGTATCTAAACCTTTCGAGGACATCGAATGGTCCGATTCGGAAATTATGACAAGTAAAGGAAAATAAAAAGGAGATTCTTAAGGGTATCAAGCCTTCATTCACACCAGACTAACCATACTACTTATATAACTTTGGGGTATTGACCATAAATTTGGTTAACATTTTGGCTCTAGAAGGAGGGCTTCGAATCTTCGACCTTATTGAATTCCCTACATACTCTTCTACTTGGTTAAATCTTTTAAGACTTATCCGCCCCTCTTTTTGGACAAGAAAGGATCTATTTTGGATAAAAGATTCACTAGTCTTCTAACAACATTTAAAGGATAAGTAATGAATTTAATGTTTGAATCAAGAGAAAATTTTTGCAAAGGAAAATCGGTTCAAGGGTCCACAGAACATCTGGAAGTAAAGTCTAATTATCGAGTGGATTATAACCCGCAAACCCTTCAGCTTCAAGCTCCACAGGTCATTAAGAGGAAAAGACAAATTATGCCCTATAACCCCTTAAAATGGAGTATCAATCCATTCCATTTGGGATCAACCCCAATCACTGCTCTCTAAAAGGAGAATTCGAGGAAAGAAGACCTATTTCTACAAATGAGAATGACCTTTTAGTCATTCCTATGGGACTATCTTTGAGAAGGAACTGATAAAAGATAATGACAATTTTTCACACAGATGGAGTATGTTTATAAATGAGGCTCGGCATTCAAGGAAAAACCATGAACACATAGAAAAATTCACTACCGAAGAACTAAGGATAATAAAGGAATTACCAAGAGGAAGTAATAAGATTACCAAGAAATTTCCGACCGAAACCCTAAGATTGAAAGAGAGGCCCTTGAAAGAGGATCAACGGACAATGAAAAGGAAACCTACTGCTTGAGAAGAATTACTTGAACCAAGCCACAAAAGAATTAGATGCCAGCCTTACTACCTCAATCAAAGACATCTATATTCAAACCAAAGAAGAACAGAATTATTGGCCTTCTCAGAAGAAGAATCCAGGATTTGAAAGGAAACATAAGGGATTTTATATCAACTTTCTTCTAATGAATGGACATGATACAAATCAATGTAAGGTGCTTGAAAAGATGGTCCTACATTTTCTAAGACAAGGAAAACTTAAACAGTTTATAAAGGATTGAACTAGTTATTGAATAAAAATTCTATTCTCAAAATAAGAGAAGTCTACATGGTTAGAGTAAAATTCTCCTTAAAAACTTGGACTACCTAAAATGACAGGCTGCCAATAATGGTAGAAATCCCTTGGTCGTGCCAAGATGGCCTGGTCAAGGCACCTTCTAGAGGGAGGGCTTAAACCTTTAGCCGTGCCAAAGTAAGAAATGGCCAGGTTAAAGCAGCATAAGGCCTTATCCACATCATGCTATGGCCAGAATAAGGTAACTCCTGGAGGGAGGATAGGTAATCCCTTGGTCCCGCCACGCTATGGGCTGGCCATGGTATCGAACAAGCCCTTAGCCGCGTCATAGTATGGCCATGGTATCGAACAAGGCCTTAGCCGCATCACAGTATGGCCAGAAATAGGCCAAAACAAATGAATAAAGACACTCATGCCCGAGAAAGAAAAAGCATGTGAAATATTACCAAAGCCAGAAGACGGCACGTACGACAAGAGAATCGGAAAGAATTCACCGACACCTCCTCATAAACATCTGTCAGATTGGTTTTATGATCTTCTATTAATTATTACCAGAGAGGGTATTCTGTCTATTAATTATTACCAGAAATGGTATTATGGTCTTCTATTACTTATTGCCAGAAATGATATTGTAGTCTTCTATTACTTATCGCTGGAAATGGTATTCTGGTATTCTATTACTTATTGCCAAATTGATTCTCTGGTCCTCTATTACTTATTTTCGGATTGGTTTTCTAGTTTTCTGATACTTGCTGCTAGACTATATTTCTGGTCTTCTATTAACTATGAATGCTAGATTAGGTATTCTAAACTTCTATCACTTAATTACCAAATATGGTTTTCCAGACTTCTACTATTAACTCTAAATTGAGAATCCTGATATCCTGTTGGCATATATGGACTTCTGACCTTGTATTATTCATTATCGGAGATGGTGCTCTAGGCTTCTATTACTTATTATTGAGAAGGGTATTCTGATATTCATATGTTCTCTTACTAAAACTGGAACTCTAACCTTCCATCACATACTATCAAGAGGACTCCGAAGGATGTCGTTCAACTTATCTTTCATCTACTTATACCCGAATCTGGGTCTGGTGACACCTCATAAAATTCCATCATTAACACCTGAACCTAGGTGAAGAATGAATGTTATAATCCTCAATATGTTTGAAGAATGAATTATTGGTAATATTGAAATATCTCAAATACAGGCCACAGATTGAACTGTGCAGGTTTCCAGTATAAACGTCTATAGGCGACAACTGATAAATCTTTTATATTACTTTTTTGCGTGAAGATTATAACCTTAAATTCATAGCTATTGTTTGGACTATGAGTCCTTTAAAGTTTTACATATATCAAGAAGATTTTCAGATTTTACTTAATCAAGAGAAGTGTCATAAGCTAAGACGAAAAGCTCGAGAGGTGTAAGCCTTCAGGACACACATTCAAATGAAAAGGAAAATAAGGTGCAAGCAAAGATGAAAAAACATGAAGTGTTCATTACATTATAAATAATGGATTGCATTATGTTACATAACATTACTAAGGTATGGGAAAATATATCGTATATGCTAAAATTATTACGGTTCAATTAACCGCTTTTGCAAATCCATAGATACTGCAGGGTCCGTACCTGAAACTAGGTTCCTAAGTATAAATTCCAAAGGTTTACATGATGCCTAGAGACCTTTTAATTTTATTTCCAAGCCGTTAATTCTCTCATAAAACTTGGTCATTTCAAAGTCAAGTTCGATACTAGTATCTCCATCAGTCGAATTCTTTAGGACTTTAATATCCCATTCCCTTTCCTTAAGTTTTAACTTTAAATTTGAAATCTCTTTGGAGAATTCTTGAATAGTATGACATTGAAATAATAATAATAAATAAATAAATAAAATAAATACTTTCTACTCCACTCCTTTGCAACAGGATTACCAGAAAGCACAAAAAAAGAAGAATCATTGTAAGGTTGACTCCGTTCTAGCTCAAGGGCTTTAGAAAGTGAAAACAATCTTGCTTGAGTCTACTACATAAAAAAACAAAACAGAAATTCAAATTTATTTTTTCAAAATACATTTTAGAGTGCGTTTCTCATCATCATTTGTTAATAGTAACGGGATACAACGCCTCATAAATTTTCACATTAAAAGTTTGTTCTATTTCGATACAATTTTTGATACTACTTCTATAATCTTGGCAAGAGAGTTGGCAGGAAGAGGCACATTGAGCTTGGCTATCTCTCAATTTTAACTCAAAATTGCTTTTAGTTGGATGAATTCAGACATCTTTTCATCAAAGTCGATTGTAGGATTTGACTTCACTTGTTGCTTAAGTATAATAGTCGCTTCATCTTTTCTCTTAACCTTCGTCTCAAGATGGTTAATGTGATTCTTTTGATTGTTGGCTATGATCTTTTGGAAGAGGTATCTTTTATGCCATTTCAACGGTGTTATCACTCAAACGCTCGAGAAGGGCTTCGTGATGGGCCACAATCTTACCACTTCTGCTTAATAATTTATCTTAGGTGGCGTCAACACGAAAAAGTTAAACTTTAGAACGACGGATCATAGCAGATCCTGGCTCCTATTTAAATAAAACAAATGGAATGAGATCAAAATTGAGTTAAAAGATATCTTTATTATTACAATAATGGATTACAACTCAAGTAGCCACAAAGCTAAAAGGAACAACAAACACTTTCATTACATCTAAAGTTGAGAGGCAACATTGCTAACTTTGTCTAGAGTATAAGCGGAAAGCATGACTGTCGAGTCAAACGGTACAATAACTCCTTCAAGGGTAATAACTCGCGGACATTTATTATAATCCCATTTTCCAACAGGTAGGCTGTCACGACCACAAATTAACTTAGTATGGAACGTTATGATTTCTTTTAAGAAAGTTTCCTTCACTTTACCGAGAAAGTCAAAGCGGAGGCGAGGGTATCCCAAATAAAATTTTTGTAAATCCCCAAGAAAGCAATATCTCGCTAACTTCAAAGTATTTAGGAGTAGTGCTTTATTAGAGTAAAACCTTCTCAAGTTAGTATATTAACTTAGATGGTTTCTTGGGATGACACAACCTAAAGAACTGATATTCTGAAATAGCACAGCAAAAGAAAGCTAATCACATAGAGCATTACCAAAACATGTATACATAAACCAACTGTTTGTTACATATTTACAATCACTCATTTGGTTCATACAAAACAGTTTTAGAAAAGAATCCAAAAACAAATCCTTATAACACTCAAGTTCTTCAGTAGGGAGATCTTGAGGAATCAAATTGACCCGAGGTAAATTCCACCATGCCCTAGGATGCGGGTCAGATCCGAATTCATCTAAATTTCTTCTATGAAAATGTCTAAGGAGACCCCCATTGTATTCGCCTAAATACGAAAAATTTATGATTGAGTGTCTATAGTATGTTTTATACAAAAATTAATTAAAATGTCTCACTCTTCCATCATCATTCAGAATAGGCTTGTTAACTCTCTATTTTCCTTTTGAGAGGGCGTCGTACCGGAGAAGCGCTTTCTTTAGTAAAGGAGCAGCCTTCTGATATTTATAAGATACTAGCATGGAGCTTATTAACAATTTAGAGGTTTCGAGATGATCCACGAATTCAAAATTGTTCATATAAAAGCTTGTCTTTTGTAGGAATTCGCCAAATAATTCCTATTCGTTGCATATTTTTAGCCCAAGTGAAGATCGTAATGATGCAAAATGAAAAAATAACTCCATTACATTTTTTGGATATATGAAAGAGAACGCCTAATTTTTCCCATCAAAACATCAATCTCAACCCGTTCGTCTTCTCCTCTCTTTTATAATAATAACAATAATATTAAATCATTCATCTCCATAAAAAGAAGAGCATCAATGGTGGCTTGTAACATTCATCCAATTCAACTCGACTTTGTTAATGCAGAGGCGCCACACTGTTGCTGCTACTACGCAATGGGACTACTAAATCAACCCCAAGAGGCTGAGGTGGTGCAGAGCGCTCAATCTAGCAACGCAAATCATCAGCAACCCAATTTCTTCAATCACCACATAATGGCTACATGGTCCATGCTTTATGACTTAACTACGGCCACGTTCTGGATGCATTTGGCCATCAGGGACTCCTCCGACGAAAACCTTGTGATGTGATGTAATCACCTTGTCAACCAATACAGGTTGAACCCATCGTCATCAACCCAGTTAATCTGGGTCGAAACCTACCTCCCCTTCCAAATAAAAGCTATGATTAAGGGGTCACCTTAACTTTTTGTTAATCGTCCCCAATGTTTAATTCTAGAATAGTGACATCTTTTTGAATGTGTATAAACTAACTGATTATTTTAAAGAATGTAACACATGACAATATATAAGTTAATGTTTTGAAATTCTAGTTTACTTAAATTTCTGGAGTGATGTTGTGTAACTGAAAATGTGCTTAAGGGATCAATATTTTGTTGAATTATGTTTTGTCATGCAGAAAGAAATTAGAAGGTTTGGGTCGCTGACTTTAAAGAAAAACTAGTTTCAACAATTCTTAAATTTGTTGATCCCACCTAATAAAATAGCAAACAAGCTTCCTTAAAAGACCTGAGTACAGAAACACACACAAAGTTTAAGTCGAAAACTTGACAAACTAAGCTTTCGACATAGTCGAAAGGTTTATAGAAAAGTCTTTGATAAAGTCGTAAGGTTAATAAGAAAAGCCCCTTTAACCTTTGTCAAAAGGTCTATGGAAACCCGAACCTATTCCAAGCGTAACATGAAGATAAGTGGCAAGACCTTCCGACATGATCGAACCCAAAACCTCGGAATTCCTAAATTAGAAAATATTGATACTATTAATATTGTCGAAAGGTCTGGTCAAAATGATCAAAATAAGTTATACCCATTGAAGTTGAAAGGTTCCAAGTTTAACTCATGAGAACTTTAAACGTTTCGACAAAAATGGGCATAATCAACATAAAGGTTGAAGAGTTCCAACCTTATCGAAAGTTGATAGATGAAAGGTTTGAAACTCCCCAACCATGTCGAGAGCTTGTTGTCGAAAGGTTGGACCATTTATTTATCTAACCTTTCGACAACAATTGAAGGTTGGCATCACAATACCTTTCGACCCCATCAAAAGGTACAAAGAGGGAAAATCCATTATTGTCGCCTCAGTCTCCTTTAAAGGGGTGGAAAGATCATTTTGGGTTACCAAAATTGTATGCTAGTGGGTTTTAGGTTACCCTATCAGGTCTCGCCAAACCCAAATCCAATAATAAATGCAGTTTTCAAATCCTCCTTGAAGGACAAGTAAGAAAGGAGGTTACTCTGAAGTTTTAAATTGAATGTGAGAATTTACCATGTTGTTCATGAAATTTAGGAGAATTCTTTTACTTGTACTCAATAATTTTGTTTGCAGGAAGAAGAGCAAGAAAGAAAATCAGAATAATACATAAGAAATATCACCAAAATTCTCAACCGATTAGATCAGACTTAAATAGATGTCCTAAATTACGCATGAAGGACAAGAGGTGAGAAATTTTATTGCTTACGTCAAAAGTGACTTGAAAAGTCAAGAGCATCCCTTCAAATGGGGGGGGGATGTTACACTAAAAATCAACCTTTTAAATAAGACGAAAGGTCTTTCAACAAAAGCAAAGGAAAAGGAGAACAACCCAAACCTTTTGATGGAGTCGAAGGGATGCAGGCAGAAGAATTTATTAGCGTCAAACCTTTCGAGGGAGTCAAAAGGTTCCATCTCTAGTATCCAAGGTGTTGTTACCTTTCGAAGGAGATGAAGAAGTCAAAGCAAGTATGAGAAACTACTTAGTGACCTTTCCGAAAGCATATCAAGCCTTTCGGTCCGGTTGAAGCACAACCAGGTTACCTTTCGACAATGATGAATGGTTATAAAGAAAGCAACACTCACAAGTCAACAAAGAGTGAAAGACAACATCTCGACAACGTTGAAGGAAAGCACGTCACTCAAAGAGCAACCTTCCGATAAGGTCGAAGGGTTCACTACAACCAAGAGAAGAGCAACCTTCCAACATGGTCGAAGGGTTAACAGAAGTAAAGAAGGCAAACCTTTCGACAAAGTCGAAAGGTTTATAAAGGCAAAAAGAGAAGCATACCTTTCGACTAAGTCGAAAGGTCTAAAATAGCGGACGAAAGGCTAACCTTTCGAAAAAGTCGAAAGGTTCAAGGTTGCGTATAAAAGGGAGACCTTCCGAACCGGTTGAGAGAAAGGAGTTGAAAGGAGGGTCTCCTGCATCTATAAATAAGACCCAAGGGGTCCTGTTTTAGGGGATCTGATTTCTCTCATTGTAGTCTTATAACTTCCTAATCACAGTACTGTAACCCTAATTAAGTGTGATTTGGGGAAATGTAATAGAATGAAGAATTTTCTTGGATACAGAGGGAAGTCCTTAGCTTTTTTAATTACTTTACTATTTGCTTAAACCTTTGCTAGATTAACCCATATTTCCAGGTTCAACCCCATCAGAAGGCCCTTGTCGACTAGGACGATAATACTTCTGCTATAAGTAATCATTGCAACCCTTCGAAGTCTTCAACTCTACAATCTAAACCCTTCGATCAGGTCGACAGCTTATTTGGATTAACATTCACAGAAACCTTCTGAAATCATTGACAACATGGTCTAAACCTTTTGACAAGGTTGGTAGCCCTTTATACTCCAACAACATTAACAACCTTCCAAAACCAATAAACCAGTGGTCCAACCTTTCGACAAGGTCGATGCCTACCTCATATCCACAAAAGTGTATAATACCCTATTTGATCCCAAGAAGGAGCCCTAACCTTTCAATAGGATTAAAATTAACCTTTTTAGGACAATCTAAGGGAATTTCAACCCAACCAAGAAGACAGCTTTTGCAGGAGGCCTCATAAAAGTTCAACTAAGACAGTGATAAAGGTCTACTAACTCAGCGAAGCCGTAAGGCTTTGTAACCTAGCCTCTAAACCTTTCGACGACATCGAAAGATCCGATCCAGAAATTATTACAAGTGAAGAAAAATACAAAGGAGATTCTTAAGGGTATCACGCCCTCTATTCACACCAAACTAACCATACTACTTAAATAACTTTGGGGTGCTGACCATAAATTTGGTTAACAAAATTTCTTTTGATTATTGAGAAGGTCTTGGTTGGTTGGACGTAGTGGATATTCAATGCTTTCTAAGGAGGTTTCCACCTCCTTCTCTTCTTCTGTTTCGATACCTGTTTCTTCCCTTTTTTCCTCTTCTTCCTCTTCTTGCATTTCTTCCTCCTCTTCATGTTCTAATTTTTCTTCTTTCACTACAAGCGTTTCATATGGCTCGAAAATTGGTGGAATTTTCATAAGAGCTTTATTTGCTTGATTAAACACTTTACGAGAGACAAATTCCTCTCTTTTAATGTCAGCACCAAAGTAGTTGAAAATACAGGTAAGATAAATACCATGAAATAGTGTATTTTCATGGTTGGAAAGATTTCTGGGATAAAATTTATCCAAAATAACTTGTGCTCAATTTTTGTCATGTAGACCATAAATGGCAAAAATAGCTTTACAAACATTCAAGGTAGGATTATTAAAATTTCCCAAACGAGGAGTGATAGTATGTTGCAAAAGAAGATTAAGACTTCTAGCTTTTAAATGGAAATTTCAGTTTTTAAACTCAAAATTATCACCGCGTTCGAAAATGTTATGAAAATCTTCACGATCATGCTCATCAATTTTGAAAGAAGTATGTTCCATTCCGGTAGATTTGCATCCAAGAATGGTAACAAAAAGTACGCAATTTAAAATGATTAAATTCCTTTAATAGTACTCCATATTTCTCTTTCTCCACCTTCATAAAATTTCCCTTTCAAATTTTCATAACACATTTTGACCATGTGTGGATAGCAAACAAAATCTTTTTGAGAAGCATTAATTAAACCGAGAATTTCATTTTGAGAACAAAGAGTACCAATTTCATAATTAGAATAATCATTAAAAACTGCAAACTTTCCCATAGAAACTTTTCCCTAATTCATATGCCTAATATAAGCTTTCATGGTTTATTAATCATGGAAGAGAAAGTTTTTGATAGTTTTGGAGAGTCTTGTGGAGGTTGGAGTGCTTGAGGAAGCCATTGATGAATGTTTTGAGGAGATAAAAGAGTTGATGAAGGTTTGAATATTGAAATGAAAGGTGAATTAAATGAAAAAAGATGGAGATAATAAATAGAGAATCAAATGACATGTTCTTTGGTCAAGAGACACCTTTTTTGAACATTGGGGTAAGTGAAAAGGTGAAGGGAAAATTCAAATTATAAATTTAAAATTGAAATTCAAATTCTGCACATATATGTCGACATATGCTAGTGGTGTATGACGACACATGCATTGAATTTTCGAAAAGTGATTTGTGTTTAACTATATCTTATTTTATTTTATATATAACTATTTATAGTTGTTTTATTTGTAGAAAAATATATTAAAAATAGTAAAAAATATAAAAAAATATAAAAAAATATTAATACACAAACGTATAAAAATTATAAAAGTCACACAATATTCAACCATTATTATTATTATTAATCTATAGTATATTCCTAACAATCAAAAAATCAAAAATTCAAATGATATAAATCTTTTAATATATTAAATGCAGACTTTTTTCTAATCCTATTTCACCAATTATATTTGAATTCTATGTTGCTATGAAGTACATGTTGGCTATTTTCGTATCTGATTCATTTAAACACTACGATGTGTCTGAATCATCTAGTGTTGCAGTATAGGCTCTTCTCCATTTTCATAAGAATCAGTGTTTGTTGTGGTTTTTAGTTTCTCGGGATGCGGACAGTCTAATTTTAAGTGACCAGGTCCATCGCAGTTATAACATCTGATGCCATTTCCGCTTCCGCTTCCGCTTCTGATTCTAGGATTTTTGTTGTCATGTCTTTTAAAATTGTTCATCTTCTAATATTTTAGGATTTTTTTTAAGTTCCTTGCCATGAAAGCAATTTCTTCATCATTATCACTACCCGAACCAGATTATCTGTCATTGCATTGAATGCTATGGATTTCTTCTCTATTGCTTTATTTTATCTTCTGACTTGCATTTGTGCCTCAAAAGACGTTAAATCGCCAATTATCTCTTCAATCTTTATTTTTCAAACATGATTAGCTTCTTCAATTGCAAGAGTCCGTTGGTCCCATTCAGGAGTAAGTGAATTATGGATTTTTCTAACTTGATCCTCATCAGAGAAACTTTACCCAATGCAATAAATGGGTATACTATATCTTGAAATCTACTATACATATCTGATATGGACTCATTTGGACTCATTTTAAATAATTGAAACTGATCTGTTAACATGGAAGTCTTGGTCTGTTTAAGCTTACTTATGCCTTCATGTGTAACTTTCTAAGTTCTCCAAATTTCAAATGCAGACTTACATATAGATACTCTATTAAATTCATTTCTATCTAGTGAACATAATAGTATGTTCATGGCCTTCGAGTTACTTTGAGCAACTGCCTTTTGTTTAGCAGTCCACTATCCAAAATTAATTTCAGGTTCAATGTACTCAGTTTGTGTGATATTTCTAGTGTCTAATCTAATTGATTGTAAATAGAATTTCATTTTACAGGACCAATATATGTAGTTACCACCATTAAAAAGTGGTGGTCTAGCAGTAGATTGTCCTTCAACAAATGAATTACTAACAAGTGAATTAACCGTGTTACTAATAGTACTATTACTGGTGTTGGTAGCCATTTAGAATTTTCAAAAATCAGATTGTGAACGCTTTAAAAACCAATGCTCTAATACGAAATGTAAGATTGTGAAATAGGGATCTTAAGGTTTAATTAACACTAGAGGGAGGAGGGGGTGAATAATGCTTTCTAATTTATATAAATCTTTTTGAAATCTTTTAAAATTATACTTAGAATTATGCAATTATTAATCATAGAAACATTCACAGAGTTTAAACACATATAAAAGTAAATGTAGTAAAAGTAAAAGGAAAGAACACACCAGGATTTTATACTGGTTCAAAGTTAACCTACATCCAGTCTCGCATAATTCCTTATACGGATTTCTTTTCAACTAGTAGATGCAAATACAATCTTGATTTCAAGGCTACGAGATATACCCTCCAGAATCCCAATCTTTGGGTAGAGTCACTTGATTTCTGGGCTAAAATTACACCCACTAGATTTACAGGCTACGAAGCACACCCTATTGATTAATGGGCCACAATCACACCTTGAAGTATAGCAGTATGGTTTGATAGAGTTTTACAAACTCACCCGATCTTTATTACAATTGGTCCTATAACTCCTGAATAGCACTCTGATATTGATTGTAGTGAGATTGATGACTGAAATCAGGGAGCAAATGATAGAGAACCAAACTAATGTTGATTGAGTTTCATTCTGGATGAAATTCCATAGAGTATCGTTATATTTTTGTTTAGAAAATGAAAGATAATAAGGAGGGGGAAAGAAGAATGAAAATTTGTAATAAAATTCATTGGGAAGATAGGCATTTATAGAGGAATGGCCGTCATGACCGTTCGTGAAGAGATACGACGAATAAACACTTCTTTTGAAAATTGATTTTTGAATATCACGGCTAATATGTCGACATATAGGGGTAGAGTATGTCGACATACTCTTTCTAATTTTGGAAAACACTTTAAAGTATTATTTTGAAAATGTACTGCTTTGTAAAATAATTTGATATTTTGTGTGCTTAAATATAATTTATACTAAACTTGAGTAAAATTATATGATTAGATTTTTGGAAAATAAACCAATATAAATCAAAATTTAATAAAAACAATAACTTTGTAAAATATCAAAAACTTAATATAATATTTATAAGTATAAGAAATGGAAAACTATTTAAAAGTTGTTTTGAAAAGTATATTTAAAAACTTACTTAAAAATAGAGAGAGGGATGAGAGAGAGATCATGTGCTATCAGAATTTAGACATAAATCTGTGACTCTATAACTTATCTGGGATATCATGAAATCATGAACTCTTCAATATTCATGAGTCTTCATTCTATAACTCTTGAGCCTCTATATCAACATCTTGACTTGATACTATACAGTCTTCCTAAATAATCATTTTCCTAATATCCTACACTATATATTATATATCTTGGTAAAACATTATTATTTATATTTCATATGATTTCCTAACGTTGTCATTGAAACCAATATCTCATGTACTAACAGGACCAACCTAATTTTCTTCGCTACGGAGCCTCTTAATACCGCGCTACACTATATGAGTCGTTGCATGGAGGAAGGAGGCGATGGGCTCCGTTTCAACATCAATTAACTGATCCGGCTCTATTACAGAGGCAATGTCGTGCAGACATTTCCTCAAGGCTGGAACATGAAAGTCATCATGGACTCCCGCTAATTAGTCCAAAAGTTTCACCCAACAAGCAAGTTTTCTCTACCCTCTCTAAAATTGAAAATGCCCAACGACCATAGGCACCAACTTCCCAAATGTACTAAACTTCATAACCTTTCTAAGAGGAGAAACCATAATGAATACCATCTCTCCAACTGTAATTTATTGCCCTTTAAATTTGTAATTAATTTCCATAAATAGTAGTCCTATAATTACCACGCTATTTATAATTACTACGAAAATCGTTGTACATTACGCTATTTCTAGATTTCTTATTTTTAACTATTAATTTCTAATCTGGAACATTCATTTCCATATTTTATTCTATTAGAGATATCCTCCCAAAAAGTATCACCATCAAAATTTTCACAAATTAACCACAAGTGATATTTTTGTGTTGTTTGAAATTACAAGGAATTATTTCCTTTTCTTTTATTGAAATAGATAGTGTAAACTATGGAAAAGAATATCTATATCTTGCACATATCTTTCCATTTTTGGTATGTCTTTTGTCAATTCAAATGACATATCTTTATACATATTTTGGGATTGGATAATCTATATACACAGAACCTGCTCCTAGTAAATCAAAATATAGAAATTCACAATCTAAGGACAACCTAACTTACAACCCAATCATAGATCTGGAATACCTTTACAACATTACCAACATCCTACAAACAAATGCCTAGGATCGATTTCAAATTTCCAGATCAGGTTGTACATACTATTCTTATTTTATTCATATCTTGAAACCTTTAACTTTTCTCTCTTAGATAGTGATACTTATCTACTCCATAAAATATAAATTTCGAAATCCACATTATGCTGGTACGGAAAATTTGAAATTCAAACTTGCAAATGAATTTCCACATATCGAAAGAAAACTTTTAAGCATACATTTCAATAGAATTTTCAACTTTTAAAAAAACAGTTTAGGGAATTGAATTCTTAAAAACATATATATAACATATTTTGTTTTATACCATATATTCATTCCATATTTATTAAACATTCGAACAAAAACTTCAAAAAATATTTGGACCCAACTTTTCATAAATTTCATGGTTTAGTAAAAAGAAAAACTGTGTTACGCTCTCGACATGTGAAGCCGAATACATCTCAGCGGCTTTAGCATGTGCGCAAGTAATCTATATGCAACAAACTCTTCTTGATTTCGGTAAAATCATAACAAAATCTACTATATATTGTGATAATACTAGTGCCATAATTTTATAAAAAAAAATCCTATTAACCATTCTCGAACAAAACATATTGATATTCGTCATCGTTTTCTACGAGATAATGTGGAAAGAGGAATTATATCACTGGAATTTGTAAATACCGAAAATCAAATAGCTGATATTTTTGATAAACCATTAAGCGAACTAACTTTTATTAAATTAAGACAAGATCTAGGAATATGTTTTTATAGTGAATCAGTTAACTAAATCTGTAGGATTAGATTTGTAACCTTAATTTTTTTTAAAAAAAAACTCATAAATAACTACATAGAATAAAATTTGTAGACTTAAACTAATACTAACCACATAAACTTAACTGCCTTCTGTTGAAAGTTGTATGGTCAAACTTATTTTTCTAAAACAAACTTCTAGTTATAGTAAAAATTCTCTCATATAAATAAATCAGTTTATTTTCATCCTAACTAAATACAAATAGTTTATTAAGACCGTTATTACTAAAAAAAGTCATCCGATCACGACTCCACTTATTCAACCGTCGACTATAAATCACCCTCATCAAACAACACCTACATTTCACCAACTAAATCCTCATTTCCATCAAATCACTCAGCCTCTCTGAACATTATTGCATTACCTACATATCACACCGGCTTTTCTCTAAAGGGAAAGAAAGCCAAACGATCAATTAATCTACTATCAACATCTCTCACTGAAAAAGTTGATGAACTATATCACTATCAACATGAAATGATGGGAGTCAATGTGAAATGTATTGCAAGTTACGATGTAAAGGATCTCATCTAAATTTTCTTGAAAAATATATTCTAGCAATTTGTGGTCATTCACCAACAAAAAATTGCATACATCAAAAATCTCCTCAATTACAAGAAACTCCAGTAAAAGCGTATACCATTACTCCAAGAAATCTATGCTAGTAGGGACCATCAAACCAAGATTGGATTAAGACACTAGTTCGTCTGAGTTAGTCTCCACTAAAGTCATTGATTGACGACACAAAGGTTGAATTGAGTTCATGATATATGCAACGAATTAAAAATTCTGACCTGTCTAAAAAAAACTAAATTTATTCTAAGCATTTTGTCAAAATAAGTTTCTTTGTTAATTATTAATCTATATATTGTTTTATTCTCTTGATATTTCAATAAATAAAGATTGATATTTAAAATTTGGGCAAAATTTCAGAAGAAAATAGAACAAAGACGTTCGTCCAAAGGTTCGGGAAAACATTTTACTGAAACCACAGACGTTTGTGAAAAACTCGCATATGTCTGTCTTATGTTTCTGTTTATTTTTACTGAAACCACAGACGTCTGTAGAAAACTAACAGATGTCTGTCATATGTTTCTGTTTATTTTTTACCGAAACCATAAATGTCTATGTGTCCACCATAGATGTTTGTATCTGCTCCAAACTTACTTTCATGGCAGCCTTATATATATATGATTTTACCCCAATTTTAACTTTTATCTCCAATCTACTTCCTAAATTCTGAAACCCTAGGCTCCATCAACTTCAAATTTAGGAACAATAGCTCCAAAGAAGCAAACCGTTTCTAACAAGAAAAAGCAAGGACAATCTTCCTTCTCTTCTCAATCCTTTGTTACCCAATATCACATAAATCAATGGCAGCGAAACAATCCCACTGCCATCAATCGATTTCTGGTGCTTTCCAAGAAGAAATTCCATACCGGTTCCTTCTACCGCCTTGGAAATGTAACGAACATGACATTCAAAGATTAACAATGGATCCCAATTGCCACGACCTTCTTAGCTATGATGAAAACAAGGTAATTATCGATCCTCTCACTATCTATCTTTTCTACTCCAACTTATGTAGTGCAAAAATATGGAAGCTGAAAAATGAAGATGGATGGTTGTGGTCAAGTGTTTATGGAAAAGAAGTAAAAATTTATGTATATACAATTGCACGTATACTTGGATGTTCTCATGAGGGAATCGATTAAACAAAAATACCGAATCATAGTCTTTTACCATGAGATGAAGTTACCCATCAAATTTGGGAAGATAGGATGTGCCAAGGGAAATCCATTTACCTACGACCATGAGCTAGACTACTTAATAGAATTATAATCAACACAATCATTCCACGTTTAGGTAGTTATGAAATTTTTTATCCAGATGACCATTGAGCTTTATATGTTATATTTGGTCATTTCCCGATAAATTGGGCAAAATTAGTCCGTGATCAAATTAAGGGTTTTTGGACTCAACATCGTTGAACAACTATATATGCTCCGTACATTATGCATATCTTTCAAAACCTTGGCGTTCTTTCGTACTTATCATAATACAAGAAAATTCCGACAAATGATAGCGATCTAAGATATTTATCCTTGATGCAATCATCCCCTTCAATCAATGAACTATCCAACAACAGCAACAAGTGCATCATGATCCTCACGCCGCTCCTCCTCCTGAACATACTTATTCACCTCGTTCTTCACAACAACCTTCCTCCTCTAGTCAAGCTACTGAATATTATTCAAACTTGGAAATTCAAGAAGCTTGAATTGAACCAATGCAAAACGAATCACTTCGTGATTTAGCACATAAAAATCAAAAAATAATCACGGTCAACCATCAGGCTTTGAACAAAAATATGAATGGTTTAGAACATTCTTTTTCGAAGAGGATGACTAAAATGGAAAAGACTTTAGGAAAGGTTGTTTCCACTTCAGTAAAAGTTATGAGAAAAGTTCGGGGCAGATTGTCTTCTCGCTCATTATCTTCGCTATCACCTACACCACCTCCTCGAGCACAAACACCAGTTTGTCGGCCTTATACTTCTCCTGAAGGAACTTCTCACGACAGAGGAAAGGATGTTATGTAATAGCAACTTGAGGAGAAAGGAACAAGTTAGTGATGATATGTACGTGTTTGATACCCAGCAATTTCAACAACAATCATACATGGAATTCCGAAAATTCTCCATTCAAGAAGATGAGGAGTATAACGATCAAACCAACTGGCTAGAACATATGACCAAGATCCTTCATCTTATTGGGAATACTATAAAAATTATGGAGGCCTTTCTAGCTCTTCAAATTAGTACAACTAGCATCTCTTTTAGATATTTTTTACTATTTATTTAACATTTATGTTTATCCTTGTCTATTTAACTCCACTACAACAGTTTATGCTTTTCATAGCGTTTGAAAAACGCTATAACAATCTACCATAGCGTTTCAGAGAACGCCGTGGAACCACAAGCTATGGTAGGCTGGCAGCATTACATAGCAGGAAGGAAAACGCTATAATATCTAATAGCGTTTACAAAAGGTCATAGCGTTTGCAACCTACAATAGCGTTTTTTCTCTGTTATTAAACTTAAATGCTATAGGGAATTATAATCCTTCATTTAACTTCTATAGCGTTTTTGATCACATTTTATAGCGTTTCATCAAACCATGTTATAGCGTTACAATGTTTTCCGATAGCATTTCTTGTCATGCTTGCATAGCGTTTTTGTTTTCTACTATCGCGTTTTTGATTCTATTATAGCGTTTTTGGTGGAAAAATCTTACATCTCATATAGAGTTGCGATAGCGCTTGATGAATCAATAGCGTTTTTCAAACGCTATCCTATATAATATTAAATCCTTCATTTAACTTCTATAGCGTTTTTGATCACATTTTATAGCGTTTCAGCAAACCATGTTATAGCGTTACAATGTTTTCCGATAGCATTTCTTGTCATGCTTGCATAGCGTTTTTGTTTTCTACAATAGCGTTTTTGATTCTATTATAGCGTTTTTGGTGGAAATATCTTACATCTCATATAGAGTTGCGATAGCGTTTGATGAATCAATAGCGTTTTTCAAACGCTATCCTATATAATATTAATTTTCAGCATTTGTTTCAATTTTCATTTTATTATATTACATATATATATATATATATATATATATATATGCACACAGATAGATATATGTATACACATTACACACACGGATATATATATATATATATATTGAAATGTGGATCCCAAAAATAACAAATCGAGAATATGACAACAACTATATGTAACAATGATAACGTTGTAGTGAATTCTAATTTGGAAACACACAATCAAACCAGTGGAAAAGTTTCAAATAATTCTGCTAATATTTCAAATACTACAAGACATGGTCGCATGATAATAGTTCAAAATAGTCTAACAAATGAACACAAATACTACAAGACATGGTCACATGATAATAGCTCAAAATAGTCTAACAAATGGACACAAATACTTAGTTATGGAGACGATGATACGGAAATGGCTGCTACAGAAGATTCTTGCAAGGATCTAAACATTGCTCCAGGTTGCTTCAGTGTTAACCAAGTTCCTGCATTAAATGACAAAGTAGACAAAGTATAAAAGTGCTGAAGCTGTTGATTTAGTTACCAAAGAGCTTGGAGGTAAAATCACTAGATAGCCAGGACCTATTCCTGGAATTAATACCAAGATCACCTCTTTTTTTTTTAATACACACACAATATGCATGTTAGGATTGTTAGCATTTTCGCTAACCACTGCCATACTTTTCAAAACTGCTGTCAACTGAAAATATACAGAGAAGTGACTGAAAGCGAAGTCTAAACCTTTGTTGTTTTTAGATAACAATATTGAGTAACAATTCACCACAAAATTTGACATAAAGTTACTTTTGGCCACTAAACTTCTGTAATTGTATATTATGTATCAAGCAAAATATAATTAAAAGAAGATAAAAAATATATCACATTGGACTGTATTTATAGTTTTGTATATTAGATAGTGCTTTTATCATTATAGATGATAAGGAAGCTACCGATTTTATCGCAGTTGTTCATTTCTAGTCATTTGTATTTCAGCCCATTAGCTTTTAATGATTTGAACTCATCGCATAATATGGTGAATTTGTGATTGTCATCGCATAATTTGCTTTGATTTTAATTTTCTATTCTTCGAATTATTGTTGTTTGATTTCGTGTGTGTTTGTTTTGTGTGTTAGTTTGCATTTTTAAAAAAAAGTGTTGTTGTTTGATTTTTGTGTGCATTTGTTTGTATGCTTGTTTTCTTTTTATTGGTTTTGCGTTTGCATATTTACAAAAAATTTTTTTACACAATTTCATTTCTAATAGAAAAAAATTTCCATTTGATTTTTTTACATTCATCACAGTTTGCATTAACAATTACAATTTAAAAAAACACCATTTCATTGTTGTGCACCGCGTACATTTCCTCTCTATTTTACAAAACGGCTTCAACGTATTATGTAGTGCCACTTCAATTTCCAGTGCACCGCCTTGCTGCTATCCCCAAACCTGAAACATCACAACACAGTCTACAAACTACAACCACCAAACACCACTCCACCTAAACACTGCAGCAACAACAATCTCACTGTCGTTGTGCCATTGAAACACAGCCCATAACTACATACACTCCATCCACTTCATACTACTTCCTACATTCACCATCATCAACCACTTCAGTTTCCACCAAACAGCACACTCAACTGCCTCACTGCTGTCTTACCATTCATTTCCCATGTCACTATCCTGCTATGCAATTGACCTCACACATCCACTATACTGCCTATAATATCATTCTACACCAAAACTGCTCCTCCTTTCCACTCAACCACACTTTGGTCAGCTTGCACACTTGCTGTGAACAACTACACGGCCTCAAACAAATTGCTTCACCACAGAATCGTCTACCATCACTTCCTGCACGTCATCACTGTGGTACCATACTTGCATGCCTTCATCACTGCACAAACTATTCATCTTTACCCCCTTCAAACTGCTGCTAAACATCATCCATCATTCCACTCACAAATCCAATCTGCGGCACTAATTCACCACAATCACAACTGGTTTAAAACACTATCACCTGACCACTAGCACTTCCAGCCTCGTCAGTGATCACTCACCACTCCACTACAGACTTCACCAGTCCCCTGCTATACATACCGATCTCTGCAGTTCAACCAAACTTCCTCTGGCCTTCCACACTTCTGCCTAATCACTACACACCACCCACAGACAAATACTTCCCCTTCACATAACAATCAACTTCATCGATCACATCATAAACTTCAGAATTCATCACTTCACCAACTCAACATATATCACCAAACCATTTAACATCAATATCCATTCACCCACAACTCCCTCTGACAGCACTCTGCCACATTGCAATTCAAATACCATCAAACATCCCCTATCCTCTTCTCAACATCAGTTAACCCCAAGTCGTCGCCACTTCTGACCACACCTACTCCTTACTAGAGGCCCTTATCATCACATCTCCCTGCATATACTTCAGCAGTGCCACAAAACATCACAATAGAACATTGACCACAAACTACCTCTGGCCACTGCATATCACAATTCAGACACAAACCATCAGCATACTGTAGCTCTTGTTCACTGCAGTGCATCCAAACTTCTGCAATTCAAATCCACTTCTCAAATATCCTACCCCCCACATCAATTCCATCGCCAACCACATCGTCATCACTGAAACTGCCTTTGTGAAATCCCAATCGAATCCTTCAACAATCGAACTCTAACCAATCACCACTCCTTCGTTAGCAAGCACACGGTCACTTCCTCCAACTGCTAGCATCGACAACCAGGTACGTATCATCAACCCTTCACACTCTTCAATCCGAGTAACCCGAACAACCTCCTCACCACCAAAACGCGCATACTTCATCACCTGAAATTCCCCAAACTCCTCAAAAAACCAAATCCGTGACTACCTATAGCAACTACATCCCACTGCATTGCCTTCTCAATTTCCACACTGCAGCTTCATCCCCACCTCGCAAAATCAACCATGCACCAAGCGCAACTAATAGCAATCGCCCTCTGCATTTCCTCCATCACCGCCCCTCCGACCATCTCCAATAAAGCCTCAGCAATCGACAAAACCACAACCCAAATTTATTTATTATTTCATCAGCATATGCTTTTTAAGCTGAAATCTTGAACATCCTTATTATTGTTATTTGGATATGTAAACTGAATATATGTTTGATAATTGATTAGATGGCGTACACTGGTTGTAAATCATTGGATTTAAGATTAGAGGCTAGAATTTGGAATGAACAACAACAATAATAGTAATAATACTTATTATTAAAAGAAATCATCACTGTTTCATTAATTAATACAATCGAGGTCCTTGCTTCATCTTTACTTTTTTTTAAATAATCAGCATATGCATGTTTTTTTATGAAGGTAAAAGATAATGACTCATGCCATAAGTTTTCAAAAAGATATTTATATCATTAAATTCATATATTTTTTTAATAAACAAAAATATGTAAACATTTATAAATATGAAAATTAAGTATGTATGAAAACACCTGCAATTTGTGACTTAATACTGAAATTAAAGTAATTGTACTTATTTAAGTGGTAGTGCCATTTTGTTTATATTGATTAATTAATATGTGAATGCTCGTATAACACATGATAAAATGATGTACATCAAACTTAGATTACTGCATGGGCAGCTAAGGTTGGCATGTGATTAAAAGTAAATTACTTACAAACAGTGCTACACTTCTGACCACTTCCCACCGCAAACCACCCAGACCATCAAACTTCACATATTCATATATTTACATTCGTATATCTGACCACAGTGCTACACTTTGATAAGAACCAAAATATGCATATCAAACGAAAAACATAAAATGACTTTTATGCATGATGTATTATTCGTATATTTACCTAGAGTGCAGTTGTGAAGCTTTCTTTTCTTCTGATCAGTCAACAAACTTTAACAATGGTTACCTATATAAAAGAAAACCGTATAATGTCAAGAATTAAATCATACAATCAAATATGAATACATTTTGAAATTTTGTATATATGTATGAAAAAATTATACTTACTAGAACTTGATTCTATCACAACTTTTGAGGTTGGCCATGCCACTGTAGAGCCTACAGCATCTTCAATGCAGACAAGATCAGAAGATGGTCTCCACAGAACTGCATCGGGAACTGTAGCATTCACTACCCAAACTTTAACGGCGTCTCTTCCAAGTTGAACAAAATGGACCATTTCATTTGGATCGGTTGAAGCCACAACCCCTTCGGCAACTATTGTTGTTGTTCCACCAACATCAATCAGCCTGCATTTGCTTTTGGGGGCTGGCCTTCCACTCTATCAAACAAGAAAAAAAAGTGATGGTTTTAATATATATATATATATATATATATATATGTTAATAAATTTGATAACAAGTTGCTATAATTATGTTTAAACATATTACCGTATGAGATGTTACGTTGCCACTATTAGAAACAAATGATGGTGCTTTAGCTTTCTCGACAACTACTTTTGATTTTGGCCAAGCAACTTTATTACCAACGGCATCTCCAACATATATCATATTATTTCTTGGTTTCCATAAAAAGGCCTTGGGGTTGTTTGGATTATCAATAGAAACTATCATATCTGATGGTCCAATAGGAACGCCATTCACAAGCTGGTTTGGATCGCTAGAGTACAAACGTCCTTCAGCAACTACTTCTTCACCTCCAACCCAATCATATAGCTTGCATGAAGGCTCTGTTCTGCTACTTTTAGTCTATTCCAAAAAAATATGTATTTATGAAATTAATAGTTGTATTTTGAAATAAAAATTATAAATAAAGTGATATTTAAATTACCGTGTTGTCCATTTGATCTAGCTTATGCAAAATAACTTTATCGGCAGGCCATGCTACTAACATACCGGCAGCCTCTCCAATATGTATCGTATGAAACACGGCTCTCCATAAAAAAGCATCCAATTTCCTTGGAAACTCAATCAAAACTATCTTTGCATTTGGTCCTAGAGGAATTCTATGTACAAGCTCATTTGGATCACTTGACACGACTCTTTCTTCAGCAACTATTTCATCGGTTCCGCTCCAATCCAATAAATCACATTTATCAAATGTATTTCCATTGCTCTGCAATTAATTAGAAGCGTCTTAAGTTAAATACTATATTAAAATTAATTTTTAGATAATATCACAATGATAATGTATTTGATGTTTAATAGAAAAGTATCATATGCACACATATGCAAACGTGAAATTATGCATATGCTAATATTCGATGTTTACCCGAGGCATTGATTCTTCTCTTTGATATGCAGTAACCTAAAAAATCAAGTGTGGACGATGGATTAAAAAACCATAGGAAAAAAAAATCGAACAATATCTCTAATATTACCAAACAAGTAGAATAACAAGTAAAGATTGATATGTTATATACCAGATTTTTCTTTAGCATGCGAACCTCCTCTTCCAATTGTGAAATTCTATCATCTTTAGCTTGTGAGAGAAAGAACTTGGTATAGTTTGCACCTCTTCCCATTGCTTGTAGTCGTCCAGGTTTATCCTGACCCAACACTTGGGAGAGAGCATCTTCTCTCAAAGAACTGTTGGTTGAGTTTGATTCACTTTCAATTTTTTTAACCTTTTCCTACAAAATTAACGTTATTCACATATAAGTAATAGATAGAATGCCAATAACGGATAGAAAGACAATACCATACAATTTTTATCAATATTGCGGTGTCTTACAATAGTCTCTAGAACATATGTATTAACTGCTTCGCCATTCTTTCGAGTGCGGGATTTAATCCAAATTTGACTTCTAGGAATGGAGATGTGGCCACCACTCTCCTGTTTCTATGTTAAAAATGATAGATAAAGTGAATGTGGTTGTATTAAATACATAATCATAATATGTTACACAAATTAAACTAGTTGTTCTTTCTCATCATATCTTCCGCTAATCGAGCCATTCCTTTGAGACTTACTGTATGTGGCACTTGAAAACTTCTAATAGCTTTGAATTGATCACTTTGTGCCTAAGATGAAAAGATATAATACACTGAATAATTATAATTATTACGTAATACAATTGGATTTGGTATTTATTTACCTTAAACTTTGAGTCTGTTTTCTTTCTTAGAAAATCCCTCCAGTCCTTCATATTTTCGACATTACCAGGTTTGAGCTTAATTCTTTCCTCCATGTTCTTCGCTTCCAGTATTTGCCTAACGAACCTGCTTTTTGAAGCCCTCCATATGCATCCCATTTGCTGAAAAATAGGCGCTTTCTGCCACTCCTCATCCAGTTTAAATCTAGCCTGCAAAATGCAAAACGATTGGTAATCAGTACATTTTATATATACATTGAATGATAGTAATATTAATATCATTAAACACATTCAAACAATAATCTGTATCATTATATTACAACATGTTTAATGTATACAGTAAAACTTGCAAATCAGTTCACCCGATTTTATTAAAAGATCTGGATTTTCATGAGATATGGTCACTGCAATTTTATTTACTTTCTAAAGTTCATGTGTGAAGAATAACTTCAATGATATATGCTTGGCCCTCTCACCATTGATATAGCTAACTTGAAATTGAGCTATGCAAATTGTATCTTCTTGATCAATGATATATGCTTGGCCCTGTCACCAAGTTTCGTTATAAACTACCATACCACCTCCTCAATACATACAACAAACATTCCACCACTCACTACATTGCATCTCTACCCTAACCATCTCCACAACTCTTGCATCAACCCTGCATAGTGCAACATGAAATGGTAATCTCTTGCATCCAAACCCCAGTCCCTAAGACAATAAATTTCTCCATGTTTTCACTGCACCAAAATACATACTACACAATCAGCATCCATACTGCACAGTGCCCTCATCACCTAATCAATTCATTGCCACTGTTCCTCTGTGCATTGTGCCTGTGTACATACCAGCTGAAACTGTACACAAAAATCCCCATTCCACCATTGCAAACTCCTATTACATCCTCAGCCATTCACATGCCATAACAACTTTTCCCTGTCACTACAATCACCCCTCTTCACCTCATACCATCTCCTCTAACCCATAATCAATCAACTGCAACTACTGCTGCCATCATTCACTTCCTCCAACTCCCTACCCCCACCTCTGACCTCCTCTGCCCTTCAACATCCACCACCATTCAACAAACAACAAGCATCTCAACAAAACATACTCACTGCCCCTTGCAATCAACCTAAACACCTCTGACCATCCCAACAACTGTTGTTTCATTCATTCCACTACCTTACCACAACAATAACCACCATATCACAACACACACAGCTCTGTCAAACAACTATCCCATATCTCCACTACTCCCCCTATTGCACAAGACACCCACCAAAACTGTCACCTCCTCTCGGCTTCTCTGCAACATCATCCACCAATTCATACTGCGATCACCTATCACATCTCTGCCATTCAAACTTCCACCCCGAGCCCTACTGCCTTCTAAGTGTATCCATGACAATGTTCATCAAGATGAACCAACTAATTTGTATTGTATGTTATAAATTCCAACTCTATTAACGGATTAAGATAAATTATTATATTTCAAACAATTTGAATCTATCTGAATATAGAATAAAAATCAGAATCATCAAATTTGTATAGTGATACCTGAATGGATCTCCACAACACATGTTTTAAATCATCGCCAATATTCCGCCAATCATCAATCGTGAATGGAACATGCTCCGTACTAGCGGTCCTATGTACGAAGATAGTTCTATAGAACCTTCTCCTATTGGTACAACATTGTCATTAAATTCAACGTTAATCCGAGACACATGATCCAAAGGAAGTCTTTTCATTCTAGTTTGGCCTCTAGCTTTTTTCTTTTGAATCGTACTTTCATCTGTGTGTTGAATATCAGTCTCATTTTCCATCGCATCATTTCCAATTTCAAATTCGTTTTCTATATTTTCTTTAACTTGCATCATATTGTCTGTACATGCTTCAATTCCTTGCTCATTGGTTTCTAAATTGACTTCATGTTGCTCATTAGTTTCTAAATTTGCTTCATGTTGCTCATTGGTTTCTAAATTTGGTTCCAGTTGCTCGTTGGATTCAATATTTGCTTCTTTTGGTTCCTCGGCTTGTTTTTGCTTGCGATTAATCTTCCTCTTCTTTGCCATATCCTGTAGCTAGTACAAAGATATCATTTTTCTTTGAATTTTGACTATAAATCAAGTAAGAAAAAGAATTTGCATTGGTTAACAACATGATGTTATCTTTTCCTATTTAATACATACAATATGCATAGTTCACTTATTCACAATATATATTAATGAATTATTGTTTGATACAGTATTCATACAACCTGCAGTATTCATATTTGCAATAGTATTCCCTTTTTGGGTTTCTTACTACAAAATACGCTTTCTTCTTCAATACTTGATAATGTTTAATGATTTTTTTTTTAAAACAAACAATGTTCGAAAACAATTTCTTTTGAAAACATCACCTAAAACTAACTAGATTGAGAGGTAAAGGTTTTTGAAGTTGAGCATATCAGTTTTCTCAAATAACAGAGCAGAACAAAAATTGAAGTATAGGCTTTTTTTGGGGGTTTTACAGTTTATACAACATGATATACATTCATATATGAGCATAAACACTACTAGCATATGGACACTTGACAAATCAGAGGTTTTATTTAAAACTGCAAGTATGTAGACGCATCAGGCTTCCAGTAAGTAAAGAAAGAAAATTAGTTTTACTCACAGCTTTGAAAAGAAAACACCCTGCCTTTCTTTTTGTTTTTGATCTACTGGCAACCTTTAGTTCCTACAAAGTTTGGTCATTGAATAACTGTTAACCCAATGGTTATATCTAGAGCTAAAGATGTGGCTTTGCCTCTTATGAAAGTGACACACATGAAATTAGTTCTGATTCTCTAGCTTCTTCATTTGGAAGAAAAAAAATTCTATCTCAATGTATATATTTTTTAGCATCCTTATTGTCAAATAAAATTTAATTAATGGTCTTAAGATGTCTGTCTCAATGTATTGTAAGTTTTGCAAATTATGACATCCTTTGCATGAAATAGCTCGATAAAATATTTCAATAATAATTATTGATAATTAAAAGGAAACCGAGGAAAGACATCAAAATATGCTCCAGTCTTTCTTTCTTAGTTTGTTAGATTTATGATTAATTGATGGTCAGATTTACGTGACACGGCTTCTTAATAGTGGCTAATCGTTTTATATGTAGAAAATTCATAGTTCTATGTGGGTAAAGACATTAAAGAAAAAGCAAATGACATAGTAACTAGGACAATGGAAACAAACAACTTGGGTGTTGTTGTAAGAAGACAAACTATGGCAAATGAAACCATGCTTTAAACATTCAATTAGGCAGTAAAACATTCATGCAACAAAATACAAGAATATGCATTCTTGTGATGTGTGAGTTAAGCTTTAAACAAGCAAGTTCTTAAACAAGTGTTGGAAAAAACAACAAAAAAAGGAAGATTTATAAGGAAAATATAAGGACACATTTCAAGACTACTAAAGTATGCCTTCACAATCTTCTCTAACAAAAGAAACATCCTCAACATGCTCATCAACATCCATATTGATTTCTTGGCAATCTTCCCCAACATGGCTTACTTCCTCAAAGGAGTCGTGGATCTCTAAATCGTCAAAAACTCTCGAAGGTGCTTTCATTACCACATACCAATTAGAAGAATCATTTTCTCTTGAATAAAAAATTTGCTTTGCTTGAGATGCAAGTATATATAGATCTTTTGTAAATGAAGCTTGACTTTGATGTAAATTGACAAGCGTAAATCCATCTTAAACCTTCACACCATTTCTTATGTTTGCCCAATCACACTTAAAGATCGGAACATAAAAAATGTTATAGTCCAACAAAATTATATTGGTAAGTATCCCATAATAACTGACAACATCGACCACTTGAGAAACATCTTTTGCGCTTGCCCTACACATGGTTGTTGCATCATAAGTCACTCCACTATTTTGGGTTTCTCTCCCAACATCTTTTGTGTGAAAACGTTTTCCATTAATGATGTATCTTGTGTAGGACAAAGCATCGTTCTTTGGACCATAAGCAATCCATTTTAACATGTCGTTGTGATCTTTGGAGCTAACAGATACCTATAAAAAATAATTTCATTTAATTAAAATATTCTTTATACGGTTTTAAGTTAATTAGTAACATTTAAGAATTCAATTGACCTTTTTTTAATCCAATTTGAGAACGTAGCTATATGATTTTTCCAAAGTAACGTTGCATTTCTTTCCATGCGCTTGTCTGAATTTTGTAACTCCTCCAAATGCAAACTAGCGTATAACAAGAGATGTTATGTTATATTTAAAATTACAAATAATCAAATAATGAAAAAGAGGGAATATGCACTTACTCTAAAAATGGCTCTACCATGGTCATATTCATTAGCACAGCCAAATGAGCAGATTCTTTCTCATTTGAAGACAATGTGATTGTCTTATGTGCTGGTATTGGACGTCCTTCAAGTATTACATTACTTTGGTAATCTTCATTTCTAACTTCTTTCTTCTATGATTTTGTTAAAAATTCACCAAAGAATCTCATGCATTCTTCTGCAAGATAAGATTCTGCAATACACCCCTCATGATGAGCATGATTTCTTACATAATCCTTTAGTGTCTTCATGTATCTTTCAAAGGGATACATCCAACGAAAATGGACTGGCCCACACAATCGTGCTTCTCTTTCAAGATGAATTATCAAGTGTATCATTATGTCAAAAAAAGAAGGTGGAAAGTATTTTTCAAGCTCGCACAAAGTTAGAATAATCTCATCGTCAGGTTGATTTAATTTCTCTCTATCGATAACACGTTGACATAATTTATTAAACGATGAACAGAAATGAGTTATTGTTTTCCTTGGCTTATTTGGAAGAAATCCTCTGATTAAAATGGGTAATAATTGTTGCATTAAAACATGATAATCATGAGACTTCAAGCCACTAATTTTGCAGTCCTCTAATGATACGCAACCTTTAAAATTTGAACAATAACCATCAGGTCCTCTAAAATCATATAACCTTTTGCAAAATGTTTTTTTCTCTCCTTTCGATAATGTATATGGAGCTGGCGGAAGATATGTCTTCTTCCCGCGGGGTTGTGTATGAAGACCATGTCGAATTCCCCAATCCTCCAAATCATTTCTAGAGTTAACTCCATCTTTTGATTTCTTGTCATGCAACATTGTGCCTAGTAGACTTTCTCCAACATTTTTCTCGACATGCATCACGTCTACATTATGACGTATTGTAAGTTCCTATAAAAATCAATAATGGAAAAATTTAGTTGTATGATTCCATAATGTTAGTCTAATAGAATAAAATAAAACGTATGCACTAACCTCCTAATATGGCAACTGAAAAAAGATGGACTTTTTTTTCCACCTTAATAGCTCCATTCTCACGGGAGCTTTATCCTCATCATCTTCATTTTTCTTGCTATGCTCAATTCTTCTTTTATTTCCTATTATATTTTGCTCATTCAATTTTTTACCTTTTCTGTTATTCTTTTTTTGGTTCTTCTTTGCATTTCCAAAATTATTCGGAAAATCTTTTAAAATGATAGAAATTTTTCTCCCAGTTAGAATCCTAGGTCTACACCCTTCCTCCACGGTGTTATCAAACAAGGCCTTCTGTTTTCTCAAAGGGTTTGAAGGAGATAGAAATCTTCTATGGCCCATATAGACGGTCTTTCTACTGTGTTTTAGCCATCAATGATGAGTGTTGACACCGCATAATGGACAAGCCTTTTTACCTTTTACACAGCATCCAGCAAGATTACCATATGTCGGAAAGTCATTTATTGTCCAAAGCAAAATTGCTTTCATATTAAAGATTGATTGACTATATGCATCATAAACCTCAACTCCGGTATTCCATAAATGACATAAATCTTCTACCAATGGCGCTAAAAATACATCAATGTCATTTCCTGGTTGCTTCGGACCAGGAATTAACAATGTTAACATAATATTATCTTTCTTCATGCACAACATAGGCGAAAGATTATATGTCATGAGCATTACAGGCCAACAACTATATTTGGAACTTAACATAGAAAATGGATTGAAGCCATCTATTGCAAGGCCAAGCCTAAGATTGCGTGGATCTGCTGAAAATGATTTGAATTTCCCATCCACTACATTCCATGTTATAGAATCTACCGAATGTCGCATTTTTCCATCGGTGCTTTTGTTATTGAAATGCCACCGTAAATCTTCCGCCATCCTTTTGGATCTAAACATTCTCCTAAACCTCAGAATTATTGGAAAATAACGCAACACTTTAACTGGAATGCCATGCATAATCTCCTTTGTCCGTTGATTTACTTTCCACCTCAAAAATCCACATTTTGGACAATTATTCAAATCTTTATATTCATTCCTAAAAAGACACTGTCGTTCTCACATGCATGAATCTTCTCGAAACCCATGTCAAATATTTTAAGGAATTTCTTCAATTCATATAACGACTTAGGAAGTACGTTATTTTTTGGCAACAACAATTGCTGCACATTTAGAAGCTTATCGAAACCATTATCAGACAATCCAGCCTCACATTTAAGATTATACAAAGCAAAGATAGCAGATAACTTTGTTTGATCCTTGCAACTAGGATACAATGGGGTCTCTGCATCTTCCAAATTTTTGTGTAATTCATCCTCTCGTCTCTGTGCATCATCTTCACTTTTATCATCATCAAAGAAAGTATGGTTAATAAAATCTTCGTCTTCATAGATAATGGCTTTAAGCAAATCATACGCATCACCCGGCTTTGTATTTTTGCTTTTATTTATTCGCTCACCGTGATTGTACCACTCACCGTCCATGTACTTAGGATCCATTCCTCTTATAATCAAATGCTCAACAATAACTTCTCCATGAAGACGGGTAAGATTTCTGCAATCTACACAAGGGCATAAATTTTTTTCCACATTTTGCAGCTTTAACTTTGCATCGTTTAAAAAATTCCAAGCTGCTTGCTCGTATTCTTTAGTGGTTCTACAATAATAATAAAAAACAAATAATAACCTTAGGTATTAAAATATGTTTTAAATTCAATATTATACTTAAGTACCATATAATTACCTGTTTAGACGTACCCAGTCTTTATCCATCATTTCTTGTCTTTTCAAATGGAAAAAAGTATCAGATTTACGAACAGTAAATCTCTCTTGACACATATTCATTCATTCTTTATATAACAAAAATTGCTTCCACTAGCAAAAACAGCAATTACTACAACAGTAGCATCGTTAATCATGTTTTGGAAGATGCAACTAATGACGTCAAACAATATATACACAAGTTTTCCATATTTGTATCTCAAATTTTATAAATGGGTAATCTATTTATTCAGAAAATAAAGCAACTAGGGGAAGATATAATTGAAATGATAAACATTTATAAGACATCAAAAACAGTAGGTTGAAGTGAAAAAGGTAGTATACACTCACTGTTTCTTTTTTCTTTTTCTTTTTTCCAACATGGCATATTGCTAAATTTAAGGAAAAAATAAGCAAAATCGAAATAACAATTAGAAAAAATATTTGTATTTAGAACTATCGTATAATTCAATTTAGTTGAATGCAGAAATAGTTTAAGTGCATTCACTGAAAATTAAACAGCAAAGGTAAATGCAATATTGGTCACCCTAGTCTTCCTAAATGGGAGAGAATTTGCCATCTCACAAAGTATCTGGTGAAATTTTCAGGATATATCATTGCAGGTCATGTCAATATCACAAAAAATGCATACAAACATAACCTATGTACTCTCGAGTAAACATGGGCAAAATACTTAGATGTAACAACGTTTTTCTGGAGCAAAAACAAAATGTGAATTTCGGGAAAACTCTACATCAGTTAATTTAAGTATCTAAGGTTAAAGGGAAACAGAAGCCTAACTGACATGTAGAAGTTTATTAGCAAAATGAAACATCTACCGGCTGTATTTATGTATTGTTACCATCCTGCTGAAACTATGTAACCCAAAAAAGAATAGAATTCATATGGAAAACTTGAGTACTATAAGGTGCATGGATACAAATATACAACAATGTCAGAACAATATACAACATTAGCACCATACCGTTTTCAAAAAATTTGCCATTACAACGGCGCTATTTTGTAGCACCGGAGTAATGTCTATGCATTACCCCTCTCCTGATACTTGGCTTGCGCCATTAACAATAATTTTTTCAACTTATACAACAATGTCACCAATCATTAATACATTGCATGAAACTGGCATTAGTCATGAGTGAACCGATGCCTGAATCGTTTAGTGATGTGAATAAAAAGTATGTGTTTTAAGCTGAAAATCGTCACATTACTGATTTAATGCAAATTATTGTACAACACCCAAACACTTTGATTGTGTGTTAACTCATTGTGCTGCAAATATTTGTTATTACAACATGACAACCGGTATCAGTATAGGTAAGGTTTGTTTTCTTTACTTAGAGAAGTTTTAATGTCGTCATTTTCAAACCTCTGTAGTCTTCAGACAGTGGAAAATTTGAGATACTAATTTAAAGATTTGGCTTGTTTAAACTACAAATTTAGATACTAATTTAAAGCAACTATAAAAAATAGTAATTGGCGTTTTTGAATAGCGTTGAGCGTACATACCAATTTATCTCAGCGTTAGAAACCATAATTTGCATAGGGTTGAAAGGAGCAAATGCAGAAACGCTATGTATTAGTGCTATTAAAAGCCCTTATTTTTGTAGTATTACCGATACAAAAAATACTTACCGATTAACTCAAAGCAGTGGATATTATCTCAGCAAGACAATGTTCCTGCATAAAGTAGAAATGAAAACCTTTAATATTGGTCACATTTTGTGTCAATACTGGCATTAAGTCATATATTTAGGATGTTTTATATAAGAATGCACTTCAGACAAGAAATAGGCTATATTAGCTCTAACGGCCTATGAATTGAGTTCATAAATAAAAAAGTTTACAACAACAAAATATGTGCCAAATTATTGCTGTTAGACTGTTAATCTGTTTAAAATGTCACATGGAAATATACTAAAGCAGGAGATATATGAATTTATTTTCTGGCAAAATCACACCTCTAACTTTTAGTATAATTGAAACATTTCATGTACTTCCATATGACCAACTTTGGGCGAACAAACAAAACATAATTTCTTGTCATTATATCAAACAGTGAAATTAATCTAACAAACCAAATGCATGTGTGGTCCATACATGAAATTGATGCTGGTACATGTCGCAGTATTGTAACATTTCACAAGTTTTGACCAACTACTAAAAAAGTGATTATCATTAACTCAAATATCATTCAAATAGCACAAAAAGCATACACAGCGTGTGGATCCATTTCACTAAACTTCACCATGACATGTATATAATAAGAGTTTGTGCACCTCTAAATTCACTATATTCGCTTCATATATTGAGTTAACTCTCAAAATAAGAGTATAAGAAAGAAAACGCTATGGTACCCTTTGAGTTTTCAAGGCCGGTAGTAGTGCCTGCGCCCCCACTTGACATGGATACGTTCAACTATTATGTGGAAGAATGACCTAATGCATTTCTATAAGTCCAAACTTAGTAGGCTCAAGGCTTCTTATGAGGAAAAACAGGTGAATCCTATGGTGGATGGTATGCAGGTACATAAAACTATAGATGAGCTATTTGGTCCCTTATATAATATAAATCTAAAAGGTTAAAGGTGCAACTTCTACCGAAAATGGAACACATGAGGGAAACAACTTCCAAACATGTTTATGCTCTCAATACTGAAATTGCAAAGTCTAGATCAACTGCACAATAAAATTCATGAACCTTAATAATTTAGCAGTTAATCT
Organism: Allium cepa; assembly: GCA_030765085.1. Taxonomy (NCBI): domain Eukaryota; kingdom Viridiplantae; phylum Streptophyta; class Magnoliopsida; order Asparagales; family Amaryllidaceae; genus Allium; species Allium cepa. The sequence continues at coordinate 23,541,492 of CM060936.1, read as the reverse complement.
ACAAAACTACAAATATAAACTAAATATATATTAACAAGTTATTAACTTATGAGTTGAGACACAAGTTTGCAGGCAAGCTGAAACTGGAAGAAAATGCAGATAAAAGTGGCAAAACAAAATTTAAAAAATGCATAAAATAGCTTTACCTAATAAATAACTAATAATATGTATTAGAATAGCTTTGAAAAATAATTGTAAAATATGATACATGGGCAATATTAGCGATTAAGCAAATAAATTTCAAACAAATTTTCTTTATGTATAGTTTTTTAGACTCTTACCCCCCATGCTTCATGCACTATGTCGTAATTAATGCGGATGACAAATGTTTGATACAAATTTTCAATAGGTTGTTATCATACCATTCTTAATAATTTTTAGACAACTTCATATATCAAATAAGAAATAGTTCAACAGCATGGTAGTTTATACTACTGTTCTTTTTGTGGCATTTGATAAACATAAAACAAAAATAAAAATTTTACACAACAGGACTACAAGCAATAATGCATTGCCTAACTATATATATTTATGAACACAAATTGCATTCATATATCATAATTAACAAGTGATAAAGAAAAAATCTTACACAATCAATAATGTGCACACTTCTCTGCCTCCTAAATAAGAACTGTTTGACTTATATTATCAAATATAAACCCACGTGTACAAACAATAACTAAATATGCCTTAAATTGTAAACCCACTTATATAAAATCACTAGTACAAATAATAACTAGACAAATCAACCGAAATACCTAAAATGCAAAAATATGCATTGTACTATCATATAAATAGAAGAAAACTTGAGCTTTAATTAAATTCTTTATATCCCACAATATAATAGAGTGAAACAATAACTTCAAATCAAATTCAAATAATATAAAGTGCGACATGGGCCACAATCGTAATGACCGTAATGACATAAAACAGATCGATATAAACACAAAACAATAGTTTGTTATGACAGAGCGGTTGAAGCATATGGATGAAATGAGAAATTTTGCCAAAATTTTCGCTACAGAGCAATTGATTAGTAAGCCTTCTATAAACGAATCGTAAATTAGGTCATCATGGAGAGTAAGCCAGGAAAAGGATTAGATGCATCTATAAGTAAAAATTAATGATGGAAATTGAATTTACCTTCAGATCATTGCAAAAGTGATTTAGGGTTCTAGGCAGATGACATGGTGGCTGCGTCTAAGGATTAGGATCGACTATGTGAGAGAATGATTACGGTGATCGACTATTAATGATGGTTTTTTGGGTTTTGCAATTTAGGATTTAGGTCTGAGTGTTACGGTTTAGTGATTTCGTGGAGTATAGCTATTTTCTGAAGGTGACGAAGTGAAAGAGGATACAGTTTGCTGGAGATGGTGTTTGCTGCTGGACGTAAAGAAGGGCAATAAACGCATTTTTTAATCCCGTGCAAAATAGATTGTTTGCCGTCTTTTTATTGTATAGCGTTAAGAACACCTACTTCATAGCGTAGGAAGTCCTGCATTATATAACATTGAAAGGAGGATACATTGAAACGCTGTATATTAGTGCTATTAAAAGGCCATATTTTTGTAGTGCTATACCACTTGACAAGACATTAGTATCTATATTTATATGGTGGTTGTCATCAAAATCAATATATGAGGTATTAACAACACACACACACATACACGTATATGAGTGTATATATATATGTATGTATGTATTATTAATTAACATATACATAAGGTAGATAATGATAAAGATATATTACGCTATATATAAGATTTATATTATATATGTATATTAATATTGTTATATAATTAATATGTAAATATATATATATGTGTGTGTGTGTGTGTGTGTGTAGAGGCATATGTATGTGCATTCGTATTGTGCAAGTTCTAGTAGTATGTATACATCCCAATAATTACATTTGTATATATTTATATACATTTTACGTCAACGCATATAATGTTTTGTTACACAAGTTAACCCATACATATACACTTACACATTATATACTCACATATACATGTACTTATCTACACTTAGATTTAGGGGTGTGTATGCATATGTACGTATGTAATTATGAATATTTGATATCCATATACATATACATATATATAATAACATCGACCAAATTTAAATATTCTTTAAAAATTAATGAGAAAATTATAATAACATAACCCTAACTATAAAGTTCCAAATCCCTTTCAACGTGTTAAATAACTGAATGCACCAATTTATTAACTTTAACACACCTAATGCAACAGTTCAAGTACAAATGCATTAAATGTGATTTAATGCACCAATTTATTTGCATTAACACACCATAAGACATAGTGCTTTAAACTGATTAGAGGGTGACCATACTATGTGTTGTCCAATGTACTTGATCCAATAGATAGTTCAATGGCAAGGTATAGAACTGGATGTTCGAGGTAGGCAACTTTGTTTTGATACGGGTCTTCCCGAACTAGGGTGGAACTCAAACCAAATAAAGAAGGACCTTATCCAATTGTGAAAAAGCTTCAAGATTGCACTTTCAAGCATACTACAGTAGACAGAGTATCTACCCCATGGGCATGGAATAACGATCATAACGATGGCTTTTTTATTGATTATCTTTCTTAGGCTTATATTTCTTAATGATTTTTCTTGAATTATAATTGAATTCTAAGCAATAAGATGGTTATGACTATGGAGTTTGTTAATTGAATATCTTTTTTGAATCGATGGACCATATTTTCATATGTTATATTATTCATCGTGGGATAATTTATGCTCAAATAACGTGTCTCGACGTGGACCTGATGTTTAGGATACCGACTAAGACTGAACTCATTTTTGAGACAAACATGGTTTAAGTCATGACTAAAGACTAAAACACCAAACTTGGAGAAGGTTTGGAATATTATACACGGGCACCATCAAATAATGATGGATTCTTTTAAGTACATTTAAAATAAGGACCGATTGAATAATTATCTTCCATGTACACCCAATTGATTGATGCCTTAAGATGGCTCCATCAAGTGTAGATGAATAGATATTGATGAGTAGATGTCTGGGGATAGGCATCAATGGAAATAGATTCCTAAAGTAGGTGTCAACAGATTCGAACGCCCATAGTAGGATTGATTAATTCACATGTATTGAGTAGGCATCGATGAAGATATTTGTCTAGAGATAGACAGCAACACAGTATACACTCAGAATTTAACGTTAACTAGGCATCGGTAAGGATACACTTTATTTTAAGTGAGGAATATATATTATATTGGTAAGTTGAGGATGCTACTTCAGTTAACTTGTGGTCTGACAAGATAAAACTGACTTGAAAGTAAGTAAAACAATGGGACTGATAATTATAAAATGTGGAAGTTTACTTGTTTATGAAATTAAAACACCTACATGCATTTAATTAGATTAAATAAGATGGTATGGAATTGTACTTTTGTTATAATTATCTACTGGTTGTATATAAAAATACGTGCATGTAAAGTAGAAATTAAAGAAGAATATATAAAGGACACAACGATGTGTAAAAAATATCTATATTTATTAATTTTTATCGTATAAGATTTGGATATTGGCCCACTGTACAAGAAAAGAGAAATAGGGAAAAGTACAAATGGACTACTTATTGCTCTTTTGGGATTACTTAGGTGGTGTCTCCTTTAGAGGAGATGCTTAGGATTGGCACCTCGATCATTCCATCAAAAACGCACATACACATGCGCATACATACATTCATATATATATATATATATATATATATATATATGCATATGTATATGTACGTACGTACGTACATATGTATCAGATCCTCATCATGAATTTCCTATATCTACAATGTGCACGTGGCTTGATTTTCGGTATTTACAATAACAAATATTTTCAATATTCTTGTGAGTATGACCTAATTATCACCAACGACATCCCTATAGAAAATATCTTATTTCAATACATGTAACCATCAATATTAATCATGAAATATATCAGAAATTTAACATATGTATTTAAATCGTTGTTTTGAAAACTTTAACTTCTAGTGGGAAAGAAATATCAAAATGAGATTTCTATGGCAAGCACAACATTGATGATTAGTGGATCACAATGTAAGAATTTTTTAAATTTCCATAATTGTCGACACCAAAAATCGAATTTGGCATAGATTAATGATATGAAAAACTAATATGCGGATCCCTCTTATACATATGTTGGAAAGGGATCCGCATCCCATCTTTTATCCATTCCAATTTTATTTCTAGGCACCGATGATCATTAGAATTTGATAATTCAAAGCAAGTATGATCTACGTATCATCGACAATTTTTAGTATCAACAATCATCATAATTTGATTGTTCGGTATTGAAGAAGATGAATCCTCTCTTGAGTAGTGTTTTACTTCATGAGTCTCGATGCATAACAAATTATGACTGTAACATGAACCGATATCACATGATCGACCATAATTAAAGTAATATCTCCACTCATAAGATTCACAGTATTATCATGTCAAAGGACTACTAAATATCGTCACAAGAGATCTTCAACTCGACTTAGATACAATAACATATAAAATGATTTCGGTCATAAGTTGCATAACCATTCTATACAAATAAAAATGTTCAACCTACTGGTGCCACCAAAGTCATGAGTAAATCAGTGTATACCTTATAAATAATGTTTCATACACTAGTCTAGTCGATGTATATATCGTGTTCTCAATACACCTCTGACTAGAGTGATTTGGCAATGGTTAATGTTTATTTGTACAATTTGGTACTCATGGTTACGAGCTTCTCCATAACTGTGATTGGCTAAGCACATTGTACTAAGCATTTCTCCTTATATGTTATAATATAATTTATCATTATGCTTGTCTACATATAACAGAAATAAAGCTAAAAGTTTCCTTTTATCTTAAACAAGATTTCTTGTAGAGTTAAGTTACGTAATCAACTTACATATTTGCCTCTAGGACATACTATTAATTCCATTACCTTTTCTTGGACCTATACCGATCCTTGATTCTGCAATAGCAACGTAAAGTCCATGCCTTGATCTAATTGGTGATTGCCTCAATGTCTACCACTGCTCCTTCTCGTTCTCTAACGATCACTCCTTCCGTTGGGGAACAACTCATCTCGTTGACCATTTGCCCTTCTTTTAAGCCTCAGTTCCTAATGTCAAACGCAAGGGTTACGACTTTGATATTAGCAATGCGTCCCTCTCATTTTTTTGCCATCCACGGGTGTAGTTTTCCATGATGCTTTTCTCTTGTATGCTACCACTCCATCACACCCTATGATTTCTTCCCTGCAACATTTAGTACATTTGTTCAAGATACCTTTCTTTTTAATCTTCCTTCAAATTTCTTCTCTTTCTTTCTATGAAAAAATATTTAGGATAGAAGCACATTTTTATATATGCATTCTATGTGTTAATAAGTATTAACAAGATCACATGTGGAAGATTTTGAATTATTTCAAAACATTTAATCCTTTCAAAATTACTTTTCAAATTGATGGTTCAAATAAATATTTTCTAATGGTTCAAGTTGGTTTGTGGTTTTAATGGTTACATTTTTTGGCATGATGGTATTGTAAACACATAAAAGGCATTAAAAAATTCTGTTTAGTATGTATTTATTTTTGTACAAATAGATGGAGGAGATGGGAGGTAGGGGTGTTAATAGATCGAATCGGCCCGGACATAAGTATGTTTGTGTTCCATTCTATTAAAGTTTCAAATGCACAAGGGCCAGACAATACTTACTCATGAACACCCTTCATACGAACCAGATAATGGACAAACAATAGAAAATACATCGAACAATTCATACGGCTGCAGTTTCGCATAAATTTTCTTGCTCTAACTCGTGTCGTAAATGAGAAACGGACAATCACATGCAGACATTTTCCGACTTCGAACCGAGCCAAATGATGGATACTCATACAAAATTAACACCTCTAAAGAGAGGGAGATGTATAAGATGAGATCTTGACCTTTTCTATACACATATATAAATACACACACATACATATAAACATGTGTGGATACACACAATATGCACATAGGGCCGACCCACAACTATCCGTTGCCCTAGCCAAATATCAATTAAATACTTCTGTAATCCACTATAGAATATAGTATACATACTATAGATACGAAAATGTTGACATAACCATTATAGATATAATATTATAGTACAACACATGTAATACTAGACATTGCAGCATATCGTTACATATATATTCATACCATACCAGACTACTAGTACTTCTGAAAAGACATAATTAAAAAATAGTTTTAGATGATGGTTGCCCTGGGCATTAGTCTTGGTAGACTTGTCTTGGGGCTGGCTCTGTATGCACATACGAACAAATAATGTGAATCAAGTAGAAATGCTTTCTTTTCCACGGTGTTTTAAAGACCGGACCGGACCTTCTATCCGACCATTAGGCATGTCGACCATTGGTCATGGCAGTTCGAATGTCCAAAAAAACCGGATTTACATCAAACACTGGTTGAACCACAAAGTACCACACAAAATCATGGTTCAAGCAGTTGATTTCGGCATATTATCATGATTTATACGAAGATTTGAAAGTAAGATTTGGAGTTGGTGAAGAATAAGTAGGGGTGGGGTGGTTAGATGAGCTTCGGAGGAGAAAGATATGATGGATAAGCTATTATAAAAGAAGTTTTGCACATATATCCTTGCTTCTTTTAGCATTTTGTCACATATTTTTTTTTAAATTTTGTCACATTTCGGTTTTCAAAATACGCTTTTCCATGCAGGGGTTCCTTTCTAGATTCGGATGAGGCGGCCAGCTATGTGGAAAAGAAAAATAATCAATGTTGATGGCATCATCAAACAAATTTGTTGACATTTCCTGAATTCATGTATAGCTATATTAATGAACGATTAAGTTCCATCAAAATTTTGAACTCAATCATATTTTTGGATTGAGATATAGATTAACGATTAATCACCAGTGACTATCACTTCCAAGCTTTGGTTTGATATTTCTTACTTGCAGTAAAGTATGTGTTATATAAACGAGAATTGAAAAATAACCATTTGTTTCGTACTTAGGCATACAACAATGGCTCTAAGATATTAAACAATTTTCCTCCATTTGGGTTACTTCACAAGAAAAATTAAGAAATAGGAAAAATAGGATAAAAAATGAAACAAAAATAAAATAAAATATCCTTTTGCTTTCATGAACTAATATACAAATAACGATTCATCAGAATATTTCCTTTATGTTGTTGTCTAACAGTTTCCAACTTATGAAACACCACTGAACTTTTAGACTACAGTGCATGATTATTTGGTTAGCTTTTCTCTTCAATTGTTTGCTGGTGCAATTCTTTTCACCTTTTTCTTTCTTTAACGAAGAAGAAAAGGATAAAATAAAATTATACGGAACCATAGAACCGAATTTGTATTATTATTGCATATAGTAAGCTAGCCTTCATAGGCTCCATTATCAAAATATCCATCATGTACCTATTTAGTAAAATTGATCAATCACTTCATGAAATGATTCATCCTATCCCACATTTATTTTTTATGTTGAGTGGAAAACTAAACTACATGAAAAGAAAGATGCTTCTATGTTTGACAAGCAGCCAATAAACATAATTTATACCACTAAAAAAATACAAACAAAACTACATGAAACCAACTAAAAATACATAATAATAAATGCCTTGTACCATCTTCCAATTGAATACTACTACAATATGCTACTTCTAGCATGCAACAACTCATCCATGTTCCACAATTCATCCTCCCAGCTGCTCACTTCAATATCATTATTGGTGCTAGAGCTACTATTTGGATCGATATAGTATTTTTCTGTTGAAGAATTGAACTGTGAAGGTTGATCAATATGACTAACTTGTTCAACACTGTTGTTTGAATTGTTAAAAGCTATCCTCTCAATCAGCTTTGGCATCCAATATAACCTTATCATATCTCGAAATATCGGACTGTTCGCATCCACGTTAAGTTGTTTAGCTTGCTTTTGCACTCTTGTTCGCCAGTAGTTTTTGATTTCGTTGTCTGTCCTTCCAGGTAGATGCTGAGCAATTCTTGACCACCTTAGTTTGTTAAAAGCTTCAAAGTTAATTAGAGATGCTTTCTTCACTTTGATGATAATAAGTATGTTGTGAAATTTAAGTAATATATAGTTAGTTACCTATTACCCCACTTGAAATGAAGTTCAAGAATCAAGAACTGCTCCTCAAGTGACAAGTTTCCTCTCTTCACGTCTGGTTTTAAGTAGTTTAGCCATCTTAACCTGCAACTCTTTCCTGTCCTCTTCAATCCTACGTATATGTTTAAGTAAAGTTATTCATACGTATATAATTGAACTTTGAAAAGAATATGAATATGATAAACAACCTGAACATTTGGCAAGAAGATTCCAACGACCTTCGCCATGGTGAGCAATGTAATGGATGAGAAGTGAGTCTTCTTCAAGTGTCCATGGACCTCTTCTAAGCTCTATTTCTTCATTTTCTGTTCCCTTCTTTGACATTTTCTTCTTTTTTTTCTTTTCAAGGAGTGTTTTCTTTTGTACGTGTAGGTTGGGAGAAGTGAGAAGCAAGACTAGAACTCTTTATCTTATATAGCATACAAAGCCTACGCATTGACAAAAGGTAAATAATAGAGCACATTTTTGAAATCAATGTGGAGTGTTATTGCATCATTTTTTATAATCCCTTAGTGTGACACGAGCATTTGATTCTCCCTCTGTCTTGAAAACTGGAGAATTGAGTTGTCCTCGAAATAAAAGACGGGTAGAAAATTTGCACATATCAACTAAAATATACAAAAAGAAACAAAAGGCAAGAATCAAAATTCAGTTCTTTACTAACAATCCAAATATACAAATGTGACATTTTGGCTCATATCCCTAATTAAAAAAACAACCTTAGCCTTGCATTCCCTACACACAATATGACTCAATTCCGTGTGTGTGTACAATATTATACACTCACACATAGGGAAGGGATCTATTACACATTTCTTCGCTACTCCTATCATATTTTTTGACCTACATAGTTCGGTATTGAACAAAAATTTATAGATGTGTTCTTACATAACTCAACATCGTCTCTACAAAATTTGTCGTAATTTAAATGATCATAACATAACATGTTTAAAATTATGTTTTAAATCAACGGTTAAAATAAGTATTTTAGCGGTTGGTATTTAGCTCAACATTTTGAACATGTTAGGAGTATCGAAATGATCCCCTTTTTCGTGTACACGATCTTCATAGTGTAGTGTGAACATGCCTAAAATTTTATTTGATTTGGAATAGTGTAGCACCGAAACCATAGAGGTGTAGAATGAGGTGTAACGAAAATGAGATACAGCGGATCATTACCCACATACATTCATAAATATATGTATGAATGTATGTATGTATGTAATGGTTTCAAAAATGATATTAAAATGAATGTTGTTTTCAACCAGGATCAATTATAATATTTAACTTAATGTAAAATATATATGAGTCTGATCGTGCAACAATTCTAAGCTCGAAAGCCTGAAAAAATGATAACCTTTACTTTCCAACTCTCCCCTTCCACCTCAACCTTGATCCCTCTCTCTTCCTTCACTTTCCATCTCTCACCCTCTTTACTCAGTGGCACTAGTTCCATATTACTTCTTTCCCTCCAAATTTGGAAAGGTTGCTTCAACTCCGTCAAAGAAAATAAGATCCGATATTGCCTTTGGAAAGCTATTTAACAATATAAAGATTCCCGTTCTGTCACCATTGCTTGTCTCGGATGTGTTCCCTCCGCTTTTGACACCTTGTCGCACTTATAGTGTATGTGAAAAAACGTAAGGTATGTCATAGGGTAATCATGTAATCTTATTACATAGCTTAGATCTTATGAAAAATCTTATTCAAAAGAAAAGTATGCTTTTGACATTATTTCTGTTATATGGGAATGTACATATTGTTTATTGCGAACTTAAAAGTTTGATCCACATTAGATACGCTATAGGTGTAATTTTATTGAAACAATATAGAGTTGTCGATTTGAGAACTGAAAGATCTATTGATATGAATAGTTATATATTTAATAAAAAGAACACAAAAGTGGACCTTTTGAGAGAAATTTGTGATCCTCTAAAGTAGAGGAAAACATACACACACACACCAATAACAAACGAGCTACCAACATGGTAACAAATCATATCACATAAAAATATATGAAAAAAAACACAGGTAACTTCTTGAATGAGCTCTGGCATGGCCATCGTCCATCACACCTCAATATCGAACTTCGACAAGGCCACCGTCCGATACTGTAGTATTAGAAGCATCCAAAATAATCCATGGTGCAATCAAGTGCACAAAAAGATCAATAAGCACCTCCACCAGAGAAAGAACGCCTCACTGCAAACGCGGATGAACAAGAATTAAGCCGCACTGCAAATGCTGATGATTCAGAATGAACACCTCATTATAAGCGCGAATGATCCATGGTGCAACTATGTGCACAAATGAGATCAACAAGCAGCTCCTCTAGAGAATGAACACCTCACTGCAAACGCGGTTAATCCAGAATGAGCGCCTCACAGCAATCCCACAATCCTTGCGGCAGCAACCCTAAAACCCTGCAAATAGCATACTAGCACCATTTTTGGCCTAAACCTGTATCTGCAGATGGAACTATGCAAAAATATAAGAATAATACACATACATGTATATAAGTGAAATTTATATACATATATATGTATTTTTTAAATAAAAGTAATAAAACTAAAGTTAATGTTATAAGACAGTAAAGGTGCTAAAATAAGAGACAGATGAATAAAAGAATCATGACTCGATATGCAACATTTTAACTTTCTCTAATGATATGAAATAGTGATCAAAAAATCAAAAAGGCATAAAAATAAACAAAATACGAAGTTAAAAACTTATAAAACAATCAAAATCTAAAAAATATTAAAATTATGCCCTTTTGATCAAAAGAACATTATTATAGTCAGTAAAATCATCATTCAAATTCGAATAAATGTTAATGTGCTTTCTCTAACCTTATTAAGATATTCTTTAAAATGGTTTTTTTAGCAAATCTATATTTAGGATTTGAGATCCAATTGAAACAAAATGATGGTAATGTAAATGTCAACCTATTAATATAACAATTATTATTATTATTATTATTATTATTATTATTATTATTATTATTATTATTATTAGATAATCTCTGGTTTCTCTCAAACCAAATATACCAACATATTATAATGAATAACGTATCTATTAAAAATCTATTTCTCTTTTTAAATTTAAATCTTAAGTTATTCCAGTAAAATCACAATTAGTAACTTTAGTTGGAAGAATGAAGTTAAAGATTTTAAAAGTATTATTAAGAATGTAGCAAGTATCCATACAATCGTAATATAAATGATTAATGTCTTCAATTTTTTTTACAAAAGGTACATTTATTATCAATTTGCAAATTCTTTTTTTTTTAAATTCAATAGTATTTAGCTTCCCATGCATGATTAACCACATATAAATCTTAGCTTTTGGTGGTGTATAAGCTTTTCAAATAAGATTAGAAGCTTTGTTAGTAACGCCCAAGAAATTAGGAAATTTATATAAAAAATTTAAAGTTAATTGCTTACTTTTATCTCATTCCAAACTAATAATATCATTTTCGTTATCGATATTATATAAATTAAAATCTTGCACATAATAAAGGGAATTGTCTAAGAGTTGTACCTTCTAAGATTCTATTAAAACTAAAGTTTCAAGAGGGATCATTATCTGGCCAAAAAAACATCTTTAATTAAAGCAATTTTAAAGTTACAAATTTCGAAAAATTCTTTAAATTCCACCCTTAGAGGAATGACAGATAGCCAATGATCATGCCAAAAAGTTGTATTATTTCCTGAATGAACAGTCCTATTAGTACCAAGGTTACAATTCTCGTGACATTTTATAATTGATTTTCAAAAATTAGACAGTTTATTATTAACTGAAGGGCGTAATTTGGTATAAATTATTATTACCATTGTAATAATGTTTAGATATAATTTCATTCCAAATATAATTATCATTAATATTCTTAATTTTTCCTTAATCACTTCCCTAATAAAGATAAATTTATGTTACGTAAATTAATAACACCTAATCCTCGCACTTTTTTTGATTTTCAACTTGTATCCCGGTTAACTAAACAACTTAAACCTTTATTAGGATTATCACCACTCCATAAGAAACCCCTTCTTATTTTATCAACTTTTATTAATCACCCATTTTGGAAAAAGATGCATAGACATCCAATAAATCGAAAGTGCAGATAAAACATAATTGATGAGAACTAATCTTTCCACTCTTGATATAAACCTCCCACTCCAATTAGAAATTCTATTTTTAATTTTATCTATTATAATTAGTCAGTCTTCATGCTTAAGTTTAATTGGTCTAATAAAAAATCCAAGATAATCAACAGGGAAATTCATAGCTTTGCAATTAAGCGTATTAGAGAGAAGTATTCTATAATCAGGTATATAACCTAGGTTATGTACCTGATTATAGAATACTTCTCTCAACTAAACTTTCAACCTTATCAACGTCATTTGATACTAAAATCGAATTTTTATCAAAATAAATTTTTAGATCTGAAAGAAGTTCAAAGCTATATCATATAAATTTGAGGGTAATGACGTGGCTAGGCAATGGGAAGTAAATAATAAGTTATCATAAGCAAATTAAAGAACAGAGAGACCATTACGTGAGACTTCACCACCAACGCACCCTAAAGAACAATTTCCAATTGCTTTTTTTAATTATCATAGCAAACATCTGCGGTTAAGTTCAACAAAAGAGGCGATAAAGGATCACCCTGTCTTAAGCCACGTTTTGAGTGAATTTTATTTCTTAAAATTCCGTTAACCGTTATACTAAATTTACCAGTTTTTAGCAAAGTCATAATCCAACCAATCCATTTGCGACTAAAACCTCTAGCCAGAAACATATCAATTAAAAAAAATCCAATCTGCCGAGTCAAAAGCTTTCGCAAAGTCCAATTTTAGAAGCATACATGCAATGTTATTCTTACAACAGTGACTAATGTACTCTTGAACAGCAGCCACTCCATCTGAGATATTTCTACCCTTAATGAAAGCAGTTTGTGAAAAATCAATTAGATCATTCATTCTTGTGCTAAGTCTATTTGCTAAAACTTTTGAAATAATTTTAAGAGAACAATTAATAAAAGAAATTGGTCTAAATTCTTTTAAATTATTAGCATCGACTATTTTATGTAAAAGAATGATATTTGCAAAGTTAAATCTTCCCAATTGTAGTTTCCCATTATAAAATCCATCAACATGCTAATTAAATCAAATTTTTAAACATCCCAAAATAATTTGTAAAATAAAATAGGAAAACCATCGGGACTTGGGGCTTTATAACTAGGCATATTATTAATAGCGTTCAAAATTTCCCCTTTGGAAAAAAGATTATCAAAGTCAGAAATGTTAATTCTAGATTCAATAGGATAAGGTTCATTCCTTCTAACTTTTATTCTATTCTTATTCTTATTACCAAAAATATCCCTATAGTAACCAGTAAACGCCTTATTAAGGTCCCTTTGATTAACTAATTCAACATTATTCATAAAAATAAAATTTATTGTGTTGCTACGTTTTCTACCATTAGCCATAACATGAATAAAGTTTGTATTATTATCACCTTCGTTAATCCAATAAATTCTAGATCTCCGTTTCCACATAATTTCTTTTTTTTCTAAAATTGAATTAAGCTCTTCTTTTAAATTAGCGAGTACATTACGCTCTTCAAGATTTAGCTGTCTAGTTTCTTCTATCTTGTTAATTTTAAGTATATCAAAAAGTGTAACGACCCGATATTTTTAACCATTCGCATCCAAACATGCCAGATTTGAATTGCTCAAAATACCGAATTGTAAATATAAATTTGGCAAAACTCAGAATATACAGTAAACAAATAAATCACAGATCACAGACACAGAGTAATATAATGCAATGGAAGTAAAGAAATAGTAGTTCATGAAGCTACTATATAAAACATTTGAGTTAAACAAGATACAATAGGAGTTTAATACAATAATCAAGTACAAAGCTGAATACATCACTAGGATCAACTGAATATCTGGATTTGAAATAGATAGCTGGATCTTCAAGCAAAGCCCTAACTCCGAAGATGAGTCTCTAATGCTGTATCACTCAGTCTGACCCGAGCGTAAAGCAAAACACAAAACACTCGAGTCAGGACATACATACTTATACAATGTAAACCAACTCAAGTGAACTGTAATATAAGGTACAAGTAACTTAAAGGATGCTTGGAACCGCCCATCCTCTAAGGATCCGTTAAACTATTTACTATGTAGTAATATTTCGTTATTATAATAGTGTCTAATTGTAAAATAAACTTACTTTTTAATAGCGTTAAGGGGTTACCCATATAGCCCTTAACACAAATAATGCCAATAGTCTATATAGTACCGTAATACCTCCTGATCGGGAGGATACCAGAGGATATTCCATTGGTACGACACAAATAGAAACTCGTAGTAAATGCTCGGTATGGTAGGTGACATGACACAACTAGGCAATGCCAGGTAGATATACCAATTACGCATCCGGGCTGGTGGAAACACGTAGCAGCTACTACCGTCCACCTCAAACAACACCTCCAAAATAAAAAATCAAAAGTGGCCACCGAAACAATCCAAAAGTCAGATTATAATATCGAAGGAGTGCGTCCGATCAGAGGAATGACCTCATTGGCCCGAGAATCGCTCCTGTTTTAGCCACCTTGTGCCAACTCACGGGAGTCGGGTCCACGTATTTACCTCAAAGGAAACGCCGCCGCCATCCTACTTCATTCTGGAATCTCCACCGTGTACACGGTTGTTAAAGTGGTTTTCGGGGTTGGCAGAGAGTACGACAACTTCCGATCCCGGTCTCTTTAACAACCAAACGTTATTATAACCCATGGATATTTATTTCAAAATCATTTATACTTTCAAAACCAAACTAGCATATCCGTTTCAAAATCATATCATTTCTCTCAAAATAGTATATACTTTCAAAACCAAAATATCATACTCATTTCAAAACCATCTCACAATAGTATCATTTCCATTTCAAAACTAATTCAATAATATATCATTTAAATAAAACCCAAATTTCCAAATCGCTGAGTATTACCTTCAATTCATTAAACTTGAAATATTTATTTAAATTATCATAGCATTTTGGAAATGCAACCTTAAGGAATTATAGCATTTTTTGAATGTAATACTTTCCACTTTAATACTTTATATAATCAAAGTATTTATATACTTACAAATTTAACATGGTCATTTTATCATAGCCTTATAGTTAAATAAATTTTGTTACTGTAATATCCAATTTAAAGCTGAAATTCTTTTGTTAAGTTAAAGTACCTTATTAACTTACATTATTATTACAATAAAGAATTTTTTTTATTTTAATCATTTAAAATATGCCATTTACATTAATTACAACTTACATATCAAATGTAAATTATCAACTTACATTTTATTATTACAATAAGGAATATTTTTCATTTTAATCAATTTAAAATACACCATTACATTAATTAAAACTTACATGTCAAATGTACGTTTTAACTTACATTTATTACAATAAAGAGCATTTATCATTTTAATCAATATTACACTAATTAAAACTTACATTATCAAATGTACATTATTAACTTACATTTTATTTACAGTAAAGAGCATTTATCATTTAATCAATATTACACTAATTAAAACTTACATTATCAAATATACGTTTTAATTTACATTTTTATTACAGTAAAGAGCATTTATCATTTTAACCAATATTACATTAATTAAAACTTTACATGTCACATGTATGTTTTTAACTTACATTTTTATTACAACAAAGAGCATTTATCATTTTAATCAATATTACATTAATTAAAACTTTACATGTTTCTTTCAGTAATTTAAACTTTACATGTTTCTTTCATTAATTAGAACTTTACACGTTTCTTTCATCAATTAAAACTTTACATGTTTCTTTCATTAACTAGAACTTTACACATTTCTTTCGTTGATTAAAGCTTTACATGTTTCTTGCATTAATTAAAACTTTACACGTTTCTTTCATTAATTAAAACTTTACACGTTTCTTTCATTAATTAAAACTTTACACGTTTCTTTCATTAATTAAAACTTTACATGTTTCTTGTATTAATTAAAACTTTACACGTAACTCTACATGTTTCTTGCATTAATTAAAACTTTACACTTTATACATTAACTTATACAACTTAACCTATAGAAAATCACTGTAAACCTATTTATACAAACATATCCGCTTCATGGAATAAAATTCATTCAAACTACTAGGCTAGATTTAGAATTCCACAATAAATCAAATTTCATTATTAAGTTGTTTATTATATTTCAAATCATTAAATTACAAATTTAAAACCAAATAAAGATTTTTTTCCATTACAATTAAAAACCACAATCAACTTATAAAATTTTAACTTACAGAAAACCAATAATTCTTTAAATTCTAAATCTTTAAATCAACTTTTTATTTAAATTTTCATATATTTATAAATTCAAAATACTTAATAATTTTAGAAACTATTATAAAATTTTATCCATGGGCCTGTATAAAATTTTCTAACCTAGGTCAAGTGATACATATATGTATCATTTCAATCCGTAATTTAAAAAGAAAAATCTGGGTTCTATCATTTCAAACCCGCAATCCCAAGTAAAATAAATGCAATAAAAATCAATAAAAAATCACTCAAGCCTATCATTTCAGCCCATAGTGATAGGGAACTTGCAGTGGTGATTAACAGAAATAAAATAACAATATACATATAATATCATAACATATCCACACTTCTACTAACACTTCTGCTAAACACTATTTTTTCTCCTTTTTCTTTTTCCTTTTCTTTTAATGGCAGAGTTTTTCCTTCCCCCCTCCTCTCCTTCCCTGATTTCACCTTCCCCTGACCATCCTATCCCCGAACCTGACCCACCACAATTACTCTCTGGCTCGTCCTCTTTTACCATTCCTACCCCACCAGCGCCCCTGCCTGTCCCTCCCATCAGCACCACAAGTCAACAACCATGGACTTCTCTCTTTAAGAACAAACCACGCAACGCGGGGAAGTACATGCCTGTTAACTTTATCAATGAATATGTCGATGGTGCTTTGGTTCTACCTGACTCTGTTCAGGAAGCTGGTTAGAGTATATGGCACGAGTACGTTGTTGGCTTCTTCCTTGATGAACCACTTTCTTTCACTGTTGTGGTGCAACATCTAAAGCGTGCATGGAGGCTTAAGGGAAGCATTAAAGTTAAATCAGATGGTGTTGTCTTTATGTTCCTATTTTCTTGTGATGATGATCGGAGGAGGGTTTTGCAGGCTGACCCGATAATCATGAGAAATAAATTGTTTATTGTTAAATAATGGGACCCCACTATTAGCAATATTTGTGGCTCTGTCACTTCAGTGCCCATCTGGATACATATTTACAACATTCCTTTGGCAGCATGGTCCCCTCTTGGAATCAATTGGCTAGTTGGAAGAATAGGCTGTGTTAAATGCTTGGATGAAAGTACAGAAAGCATGGACAGGTTGACTTATGCTAAAGCTCTGGTGGAAGTGACCCCCATCACCGAGCTAGTTGATAGCTTTCAAGTACTGTGTAAGGATGGTACAAAACAAACTGTTTTCGTGGAATATCAGTGGAGGCCAAAGGCATGTACAACATGTAATGTGTTTGGGCATGATATTTCAAATTGTAAAAATACTGACAGGTCAGATGTAGTTAAAAAAAAGGTATCAAATAATTTGCCTAATCAAATTCCTAAAGGTGTCACCATGGTGAAAGATCAAAACAACAAATTAAAGCATAATAATGCCCCAAGTGTTTGGAGGAGAGTTGAGCATGGAAACAAAAAAAAAGTGTAATTTTGAAGAATAAAGAAGATAGTGGGAGTGACAATAATGGAAGTGGTAGAGAGCATGAAGTTAGAAAAGAAGGTGGTGCAACAGACAATAACAAGGACAATGTGATTAATTTAGTTGAAGAAGGTGAAGTAGTTGAGGATTTAGATATGATTATTGGCAATAAATTTCAGGTGCTTAACTACTTGGCTGAAGATAATGGAGTTTTAAGTGTTGAAGGAAGTGGAGATAAAAATAACTGTGGAGGATCTGCTAGTGTTACTGTTCTGATGAATGAAAAAGCAACAGTGGATGGTTATAGTTTAGAAACAGGTCAGGAGATGAACTTGGATGTACCTAGTGCTGTGGAAGATGCTGAAGGTAATATCCAACTAGCAAAAAATTACGGTTTGCTAGTTCAAGAACTGATTGGGGTCAGAAGAGCAAGAGAGCATGAATTTAGTAAGCTAGCACAAAAGCATGATGATGCTTTTTTGCATACAGAATATAATAGAAACAAAGACTTCTTGGATGGGAAGACATCCCAATTACCCTATGATAAGACTCATTATTTAACATCTAAAGCATCACAACCCAGTAACATGAACAATCTCCCAGAGCAACCTATTCATGCACATGCACACAATTCCTGTGTACATGTACCTGCAGTACCCTCATCCCCTGGCCATCAAACCAATCTTCCTTATTCACACATTCCTCCCCCTCCTGGATTTTTGACTAATCAAGTGATCCCTCCTCCCTCTAAACCCATAACTCCAATCCCTATTCTTAAACATCACAGCAGTTTTAAGAGGCAAAAGGATAGTAACGGGACAGATTTTGACAAAGGAAAGAATATTGTTTTTGCTGAAACATTACCTGAAAAAGATATTACGCCTAATTCAGGCCTCAGAAGGTCTACGAGATTGCTCACTTCTCTCCCATAAGTTATTCCATGTTACAAAATTTTGGGTTTTGGAACATTAAAGGTACTCACAAGGAAATTAAGCTTGTGCAAGCAAAACGTATTATCTCTGACAATAATCTTGGAATCTTTGCCATACTGGAAACCAAACTCAACCATGACCTCACCCACAAAGCTGCAAAACTAATTAATCCATTATGGAGTCTTCAACATAATTTGATTGAGGCACCATATGGAAGAATCATGGTTTTATCTGACCCTTCCATTTACACCCTCACCCCTATTTTATCCCACAAACAATTTATCCATTTCCATGCTATACATATCCCATCTGCTACCACATTCTACCTTACCTTTATTTATGGGGATAATCATGTTGCTGCTAGATAAGAAATGCTTAACTACTTACCATATTTTAGACAGGAAACACACTCGTGGTTTGTGTTAGGAGACTTTAATTGTATGTTAGCTGCTAATGACTGTTATGGTGGCTCTCCCCTTACAATTTCTGCTATCTCTCCTCTCAATCAAGCTATCTCTTCCTCCAATTTACATGAAGCTGCCTATGTTGGACCTAAATTCACTTGGAACAATAAGAGTAGATCTGGTGTGAGAACTATGAGCAGACTTGATTTAACTTTTCTCAACACCAAAGCCATTACCCTTTTTCCCAAGTCCCTTAACCATATCCTCCCCCCTCTTCTCTCTGACCATTCTCCTGTCTTTATTGCCTTGGAATGCAATGCCATTAAAAGGAACTCAAGTTTCAAAATTTTTAACTCATGGACCAATGATCCAGAATTTATGCCTTTAGTGGTTACTGTTTGGAAACAACCTAAATTTGGAAATAAAATGTCTATTTTGTAGCAAAAATTGAAGGCAACCAAGGTGGCTTTAAGGATATGGGCTAGAAGCAAATATGGTGATGGTGACAAGAACTCAACTAATCTGCAGAACCAACTATCAGCTATTCAATTAAGTTTGATTGAAGACCCTGGCAATATTAGCCTTTCAGAGCAGGAACATGAGCTATCTCAACAACTTTCTGAAGCTATGATCATTGAGTTAAGTATGAAGAAACAAAAATCGAGGAAGGAGTGGGATTTGTTTGGTGACAGAAATTCAAGTTTGTACCATTCTACTCTTCAGGTTAAAAATGCCAAAAGATACATTCATCAGCTTCTTGATGATGAAGGTAGGACTTTAAACAAGAAGGAAGACATTGACTGTGCCTTCATTAACCTTTATACCAATCTTTATTCCACCAATGATGCTTGGAGCCCTAACTATCATGAACTCTTGTTAACTCCTTTGCCTATGCTAAATGAATCTGACATTCAACTCTTATCTTCTAAAGTGACTGATGAGGAAATATATAATGCCTTGTTTGGTATGAAGAGGGATTCCTGTGGTGGACCTGATGGCTTTAATGCCTTTTTCTTTATTCATTGTTGGGATGTTATTGCCACTGACTTCAAAAATGCTATGCACAATTTTTTTTACCACAATAAATTACCTTCTTCCATTAATGCTACCAACTTATGTCTGGTGCCAAAAGGTAAAGAACCTTCTACTCTGCATACTTATCGACCTATTGATTGCTATAACATAACATACAAATGTATCTCTAAAGTTATTGCTACTAGGCTTAGGCATGTGCTTCCCACTGTAATATCTGATAATCAGGCTGCCTTCTTGAATAACAGAAGTATATTGGACAATGTGCTAGTTACTCATGAGCTTCTTAATGGGTATGGTAGAACTCATGTTTCCCCTAGAGCTATGATGAAGCTTGATATTAGACGTGCTTTTGATACTATTAGTTGGGAAGCATTGAGTGGTATTATGGGTTTAATGGGGTTCCCTGGTCACTTTATCAGCTGGGTCTATACTTGCATATCTACCGTTAACTACTCTCTATGCTACAATGGGGGTACAGTTGGTTATTTCAAAAGTCAGAGGGGCATAAGGCATGGTGACCCCATGTCTTCATATATGTTCATTGTTGTGATGGAATTTTTTACTCAGCTTGTTAATCAGCAGGTAGTGAACAATAACTATGAACTTCATCCCAAATGCAAGAATCCCCTCATTACCACTCTCCTTTTTGCTGATGATGTTTTACTCCTTATCAAGCCTACTGTGTCTACTATGGAATGTGTCAATAGTATCCTTCTCACCTTTGAGAAATGCACTGGTCTGTAGGTAAATAGAAGCAAGTCTTCCCTTTTGGTGGCTGGTCTCACTGAGAGTGATAATCATAACATACACAATTATAGTCAACTGCCAAATCTTCCTGTGGGTACTTTGCATCTTGGTATCCCTTTGTGCACTAGAAGAATTGGTGTTACTGCTTGTTTACCTCTGTTTGAAAGAATTATTGAAGCAATGAATAGATGGGCCAGCAATAAATTATCCCAAGCAGGCAGAACCACCATCATCAATTCTATAAACCATGCTATGACTGTTTATTGGTGCAGATGTTTCATCTTACCTGCTTCTCTGCTATCTAGTATTAGAAAAGCTATGAATCATTTTTTATGGACAGGGAGTATGTATTCTAAAAAGCTAATTCCTATTGCCTTTAATAAATTAGAGAAACCACAAATATTTGGTGGTTTGGGAATAAAATGTATGAGAACCTGGAATCAAGCTGCATTCTCTAAGCATTTTGACAATTTGATTAATGATAAGCCAAATATGTGGGTAAAGTGGGCTAGGCATCATCATTTTGGCAACAAAAATTTTTGGTCTATGGAACCATCTCCTCTGTGTGGTTGGGTTTGGAGATCTATTCTCAGGATCAGAGACATATTACTCCCTCTTGTCCAACTTGTGCTTGGTCCTCACTGCAATGCCAAATTCTGGTATGATCCTTGGGTTGGAAGAGGAATTATACTGTCCAATCTGCTCACATATGAACAGAGGTATCAGACCGGCATACCTTTGGATGCCAGTGCCTTTGATTATTGTCATAATGGTGAAGTTACTCTGCCATACACATCCAATCCTATCATCCAGCAGCTGTGGGCTGATTTGTAGTGTATGAGCATCCCCTCTGGTGATCATGGGTATGTTTGGTTTACTAGTCAGGATCAACACTCCATTGCTGGGGTCTATAAGTCTTTGAAACATGATGACAGTAGCCCCATTTTTAGATGGCATGCTAGAGTTTGGAACTCTCTTACCTCACAAAAACTGAATTTCCTTCTTTGGAAAGTTCTTCGTAATGCTATCATGACCAAGGCTAAACTGTATAGAAGAGGTTATACTGTTGACCTGATGTGTGCATACTGTAATAATGTTGTTGAGGATGGTGCTCACCTCTTTTTTGAATGTTTGATTACTAATAGAATCTGGGAGACTGTTCTCATCAGTAATGGTTATACTGAGATGGTATTACATGGTGATGCTGAGTGGAATAGGCTGTTTACTAGAACAAAATGGAAGAATGCTACTACTTACAAGCTGCTACTCATTCTGAAGGTGTTCGTGCATGTTATATGAGAAGAAAGAAATGCCCGTGTCTTTGAAAACAAGATGAAGCTTGAAAGTTCCTTAATTAACATAATCATTTCTAGGGTCAAAGAAAAGTCTGATCATCACAATGCGTATAGTTCTGCTGCTTAGGGCCTTGTTTTTCCTTTTCCTATCTTCTGTTTTTGTATGTTCTGTTTCAGTCTTTCTTTCTTCTTTCATTGTTTTCCCTGTGTGCTCTTTTGTGAGCTATAGTATGTTAGTGCTCACTTGTAACTTGTTTTTGCATTCTGGTTAATAAATATGGTAAGAGTCCATTCAACCCTGCTTGCTTTTCAAAAAAAATGATGTAATAAATATATAAACGGCATTTATCATCATGTAATCACAATACAGGCATATATGAATGACATATCAATGTCTACAGATTCACTTGTCATTTTTTTTTCACAAAAATATAAGTACATATGTCTAGAGTGATAAAAACTCACCTTTTAAAAGCAAGAATCAAATTCACAATTGAAACTCCGCAAAGCACGACAAGGCACGACTAAACTTTTGAGTAGATGGAGAGTCAAGATCCATATCTTGTATATAACAAATACACAAATCATAAGAATAATATTCAACACAACAAAAGATGGATTAAACTATGCAATTACGAAATAAAGAACATAACCTTGCTTTTAACCACCAAGTGGGCTTGGCCATGGTCTAATAGTGAGGAGGAGGTGATGTTGTGGTGGTGTAGGCTGAGCTATGCAAGGAGAAAACAAAAGGAAAAAGAGAAAAAAAAAGTGGAAAAAGAAGAGAGAAGGAAGTCATGGAAATAACCTAGAGCTTGTTATATTTTCTTCATGCAAATGAAAATGAGAGGATGAGAACTTGTACGTGAATAAGAGAAAAAAAAAGATGGCGACTAGGGTTTCAAGAGATTTGAACAACTAAGATGTAGGGTTTAGAAAATGAAAGGCTAGCAAATAAAAAGGCTAGTGAATGAATGGGATTAATTTCCTATTTAATAAAAGAAACTTACTGTAAAATATTTCAATCAAAAGAGGCAAACGAGGAAGTGAGATATTGAGAAGATTTTTATGTGATTTGATAGAGTAAATGCTAGGAAACCAAAGAGACAAGAATTAAAGGGAAAAAAACTTATACATATTTTATTCCTAAATGTAAATGAAATATCAGAACATAATGGGAAATAAATTTTATACGTGAATGGAAAAAGGAAATACACGGCTATAGAAGAAAAAAAAGAGCTAAGGAGTTATGAATGCTAAGGAAATGAAAAGGCATAAGTTAAGGAGAAAGAAACGTACAATATATTTTATTTTTAAATGCAAATGGAAAATGAGAGATGGGAAATAATTTTTTTTTTGAATTTTCAACTTGATATGCAAGGCTATGAGTAGAGTAATTTATGGCTAGGAATGAGGAGGAAACAGCTAGAAAATAATAAAGGCCATGCAAATGAAAAAGGCAAGAGTTTAACCAATGAAACATATGCCTCATAAATTTCTCCAAGCCATTTATTTGCATACATTTCTTTCTAGAAATGAAATGTGAAGTAATTGTATACGTGAATTATGAAGTAGAGTGGATGGCAAGAAAAGATTTGAACGGCTAAAGAGGAGTAAATGATAGAAAAACAAAAAAGCTAGGAAATAAAAGGCAAGAAATAAGGAGAAAGAAACACACACACACAGATATATATATATATATATATATATATATATATATATATATTGAGATGTTTGTACGTGATTAATAAGACCAATTCACGGCTATGAATGGTGAATGGCTAGGGTAAGTAATAAAGAGGGTAGGTAAATAAAAAGGCAAGCATTAAAGAAATGTAACGCATGTCTCCTTGATTTCTTCCAAGCCTTTTATGAAAAGATATACACACAACTAAAATCCAATAAATAAAGTTTAGATAAACAAAATAGAAAAATAAAATAAAATAACATAGACAATAAAAATATAGAAATGAACATAGAAAAATAGACATTGGAATACAGAAAATAACTGCGTGTAAAACGCTGTAATTTATCTAATTTAAAAGTATAACTCAGAATTTAACGAAACGAAAAGCAGAACAGATATCATAAATAGATACTACTTCAAAGAAAAAGATTAAAATTTAAAAATTCAATTTTTAAAAAAAATTTAAACTGAAAATTCAAATTTTGACCAAAATATAAAATTTTCAAAAATTGTTTATTTATTGCATTTGAAAATTAAATTACAAACAAATTCCAAACTTACATTGGAAAAATTCTAAAAATTCACTTTTAAATGATTTAAAAATCAAAATTTCAAATAAAATTAAATTAACAATATTCACAAAATTATGGGTTGTTACAAAAAGTAAGTTTTCTTTTTTAATTTTAATACTGCTAAATACATTCTTACTCCAATTTTGAAGAAAATTCCTAAGACCCCTAAGTTTTAAAACAATAATTTTTGTAGAGTTATCCGTATTTTCGATATTATAAAAATTCATTGAAACCATTTATTTTTAATTAGATTCGGAAAATTAAGTTCTAATAACCACATTTTTTCAAATTAAAAAGTTTTATTAACAATTTTATGATGATCACCATAAGAAAGATAGGGCAATGATCAGAATATGTATACGGCAAATTAGTGACTCTACATATAGGAAATTTATCTTCAATTTCATTATTAACGGAAAATCTATCTAGTAAAGCCATAGAAGGGGACTCTCTGGTATTACTCCAAGTGAATTCTCTATTAGTTAGAGGTAATTCATTAAATCGGTATTAATAATAAATCGGTTAGATTCTTCCATAGAAGAGAAATCCACTTTCGGGGGTGAACGTTCCCCTAAAAAACGTGTAACATTTAAGTCACCACCTATAATCCAAGATCCAAGAGCGAATGATCTAAATACTAGACATTCATTCCATAGAACTTGACGATCAACTTTCGAGTTTGGACCATAAACATTAGATATACTTAATAAAGAGTTATCTATAAGGTTAATGAGAGTAATATGTAAAGTTGTTGTTTAGTAATAGTTTGAATAAGTTTAAAAGAATTATCATGCCACCCTATGAGTAAACCCACAGAAGCTCCAGTTGAAGGTAAAAAAGCCCAATGTCTAGAATGATAACCACCTAATCTTCTATAAAAACGAATATCAGGACAATCTATTTTTGTTTCCTATAATGGGGCAATATTAATAAAATAATCTTTAAAAAATGCTCAAATTTTATCACATTTATTTAAACCATGTAGACCCTAATATTCCAGCTATTAATCCTCATAATCCAGATGATCTAGCCCTCTCTAATTCTCTACTCATAATGTATGCAATATCTAGTTCTTCATCAGTAAAAACAAAAGAAGTATCCCTAGCTAACCGACATAATTCACTATTGGATAAGCTACCTAGAGCATAAGAAGAATAAGTACTGTCTAAAATAGAAATCTTACCTGAGCCTTAATTCGTAGTGCCACTCGTAGCACTCAAATCAGGAGACTCATACATAAATAAAGGATGTCTATTGCGGATTTAGCACTACATCGTACAACACCATTGACTGCAACTAATTTCCTATGCCTACCTCTTTGTCGATGAAGAAAAAGATGAGGCTTTGCTGTCAATGTAACTGTGAAATATGCGCTTTGCGCTTATATGATTTTTGTTTGATGATAATAAACACATATATATAGTTCGTTTAAATGTATTTGTTAATGTACTATTTTAATTTTCATATATTAAATAAATATTTGTTGAATAAAATAAATTACACAGAATTTTAATTTGAATTCAAACAGAACAAGTTACACAGATTTTGAATTCAAACAGAAATTTTATTCAAACAAATATTTATTACAAATCTTGAAAAGTACAAATTCATGCTCTCACTATATACAATTTTGAACTACATCACATTTCATATTTACATCATTATCCTCACTACATATCACTCACTCTCGTATTTGGTCTTCAACTGCATTTCAGTTTGTACCTAGCATCTGAGCAAATCTGCAAAAATATTCACTAAAGCAGTAAAATTGATCGAGAAATATTTTTGAAATTTAAAATAAATGATGTTTTTGAAAATATGATTTGCCTCAGATATATGGGTTGTTCGTCATCATTCACACTTGAATTTATCACAAAGCCGTGCAAATAGATATTACAGGGACATGTAATCACAAGTGGCTGCAATACACACGTGTATATTCATACACGTGTGCACTGCCTCGCCAACTCGTGTGCGCAGCCAACAAGAGCAAGTGTACAAGTGCAGACACCAGTGATACAATACAACAATGTACAGAAGCAAGATCAACACAAATCATAGGAACATTTCAAACTACAGCAAGCATGCAACAAGGTGCACGGTCCAGTGCCAACAGCAACTATACATGAAGACAACAAGTTTACATGACAGTAAAGTATGAATGCCACGACCCCAGATGAACAAGTGAACCACAAAGTGAAAGTTCATCACTGCCTCAAAAATGAATTCAACATGAAGCATTGCTACTCAAGGCAGCTAGGAATGAACAAATGCAAAGATCAGAAGTGCACTAGAACAAATGCACATGCAAAGATCAGAAGTGCACTAGAACAATGCACATACAAAGATACAAAGACCAGCTGCAAAATGAATACATATGCAACATGCTTGAAGATGGTCACCAACACAAGACTACACGAGAGGCAAGCTACAAAATGCAATAGGATGCACCAGGTAACAAGATGATCAAGGTCAGACTATATCAACTAAAACAACAGCAGTATGCAAATGCATACATAATAGAGGCAGTCAAGAACAAGCACAATATGGTCTGCAGGCAAACAAAAGCATGATACAAAGTGAACCAGTGCCAGGTCAAAAAAAAAAGTATACAACATCAACTAAAAATCAAATGCAAGCAGTGGCAAGCTACAGGCCAAACAATCCCAAACTGACCAAAACAACAGAGACCGGGTTACACAACATCAAGATGGAAACCAAGTATGCAAGTGATCAAATGCAACACAGTATCAAACTGGAACGAAGTGATGAACCAAATGCAAATCAAAACAGAAAGGATGATGATGCAGTTAACAAGACAACTGACTCAAATGAACATACCAAATGCAAACTCAGGTGGTACATGAACAAGTGAAGAATATACATAGCAAGCTACATGTAACCAAGACAGTACAACTACAAGAGAACAAAGTCCAAGTAAAGTATCAATGATCCTCACAAGAATGAACAACAAAATGGACTAAAGGATCAACTGTCAAGTCAAAATGGGAGCATAAGTCACATGAACAATTTCGAGCATCATAAAGAAACAAAGTACAAGTGAAATGGAGTTCACTCAGAAATGCATACAAGTGACAACAGCAAATTATGACCAAATACAGTGTGGCAAATCCAAAGCATGATACAGATACAGGCCGAGAAATAATGTAAACAAGTGTACACAGTAGAATGAACAAGTTGTGCACATGAAAAGGCAATGCAGTTTACAACAATGAATAAACCAACAGACTACAGTTGTTCAACAGTGCCAATCAGAAGATGGCCAGAGATCAAAACAGCAATGAGATGAACAAAGTTGAAAAAAAAGTGCGTGTGCAATTTGAAAAAATCAAGCAATTTAAAAGAGGAAAGGTTGAAGACGAAATTAATTGCAAAAATTCAAATTCGTTTCTTTGAAATAATCAAACTATCAAAAAGAGAAACGAACGCATCAAAATCAAAGCCGTGAACATCACGGTAGAAATTTCTGCATAAAATTTCTCAAATTTCTCAAATACATGTATGGAAAGAGTTAATTCAAATAGGGGGCCGAGACAAAAATAAAGGAAGAAGTTTTCGAATTAATTAATTCGAATACAAATATGGAAAGCAATAATTCGTAATTGAATCAAGAAAGGAATACTCCAATTCCAGAACAAATTGGGAAAGTGATGAAGTCGCAAGTGAATACATCAAGTGATTCAAATTCATATAAATACCACACCCAAGTTATCGTCACTGGCATCGAGTAATCAAGTAAAAGCAAGCATTAAACCAGCAACGAAAGAATACATACCATAATCCAGTGAACTCGATCAAATAGGAGCGGTCAACATCATTGTAAGAGACGATCAAATAAAGCATCAGAGAACAAGCGTGAGAAAGAGCAAGAGCAACGCAAATCTGAATTGATCATCAGAGGGCCGCAAACAAGTCAGAAAACCCAAATTTCAGAAAGAGGATCGGCCCGCAATCTCTCCATAACCAAAGCCCTAACTCGACAAAGAGGAACGGCCGCCATTTTCCACTAGCCAAAAGAGGAACGGGATAAAAGAAAAAGAATGGGCCGGCCTACTTTATTAAAAAGGGGGTTTTAGTTTTTTTTTTTAGGGTTTAATTTTAAATTAAAGGGGTTTTTCTTTGTTTTTATTTTGAGCAAAAAAAAAATTGTAGAGTCAAAGTTCGTATTTTATTTTTTTTGCTCCAGGCTTTAATTTTGAAATTGTTTTTTATTTTCGAGTCAACAAATCTGTAAATCACCACCTAGGGTTTAGGTAGTGTCAGATTGTCTGGTTAGAATTAGTTCAGTGAGCAGGGTGTGCGAGTTTGCGAAGCTCTATAGGCGGAGCAGGGTGTGCGAGTCTAGTAGAGTGTTTGTAAGCGGGATACTGTTTAATTCTAATAGAAATCTGGGAATGCAGCAGTAGGCAGGGGTTGCCGAAGCTGGGTAAATTTTGTGTGTGATTTACTTTTTAGCATATTTATTTCTGCAGTTTATTTCTTTGATTAATTCGAGAAAATTTGCTATAACCCTATTCACCCCCCCTCTAGGGTTAATCTAGATCCTACAGTAACAATCTCTAACACCTACAATTGATGTGCTTGTTACACGCGGTAGCACAACATCTACTACATCACCACTCACTATATCTACCCCAGAAAGAACGTGATTACCACCAGCAGTTGCGCTTGCATTCATAATTTTCCTTTTACTGAACTCATCCACACTAATGCTTACAACTATGTTGCTCACTGCAAGAGAGATGTCAGTGTGAGAAATGCGGATTACGGATCTTAAGGCTGGGATTAAAACTAGAGGTAGGGTGAATAGTGTTAATAAAGAATTACTAAATCTTTTTCGATTTATGTTAATTTAGACACCGATGTATGCAATATACAGACATAGATATGATCACAGAAACAAACACAGATACAGAATTAAAATAAAGGGAGTAAAGGAAAGAACACACCGGATTTTATACTGGTTTGGAGTTACCCTACATTCAGTCCCGCAACACAAGTACGGATTTCCTTTCAAAAGCAATTGTACAATTGCACCCTCGGTTTCAAGCCTACGAGGTACTTCCTCCATAATTTTGATCCTCTGGGTAGAGATACATGATTTCGGGCCACAAGTTTACCCAATTGATTTACCAAGGCTACAATCACACCTTTTCTTTCTTGATTGATTTTCAAGGCTACTATCACACCTTTTCTCACTTAATAGATTACAAAGAAGTCTATAACTCTGAATAGCACTGGGAATCTTGTAGAGAGAGTGATAGAGAATCAAACTAGAGGTAATCGAGTTCGATTCAATGTTGATTTCGGCAGAGTAATGATAAGAATATGTATTAAGAAAAGTGGAAGAAGAAGAAGAAGAGTGAAAAACCAGAAAATCTGATATTAAATTCGTTGAAACTAACCCCTATTTGTAGAAGAACAACAACCATGTCCATTCATGAAGAGTTATGGCGAATAGACACTTCTTTTGAAATTTAAATTTTGAACTCAACTAACACCATGTCGATATGGGGTATATAGGCATGTCGACATCCCAAAGCATTTTTTGATGTTTTGATTTTCTTTGAAAATAACGTTTATCTTATATTTAAAACTAATTTAAACTTTATAAATATACTTGAATATAGTTAAAATTCATAAATAAATATAGAGAATAATATATAGAATTTAACTCTAATTTTATATTTTAAATCTAAGTATAAATATTTAAAAGTTAAATATAATATATTAAAAGATAGTTTAAAATCAGCAGTAATTTGACTTTGAAATTAAAGATAATTTTGAGGCTAAAATTATTTAAAATCAAAATAGACGGTTTTGAATCTTTTAATAGGAAAGTTTTGAAGATATTTTGAAAACAGGATATAATTTTGAAAAATCATTTTGAATAAAAGTTTAGCGGATACAAAACAATGTTCCATTAGATTTTTCGTAGGTTCCATCCTACTTAGGGTTCCATCCCTTTAACAGGCTCGAAGTGGATTCCATTCCACGAATAAATTGGATTTTAAGATGCCAGTGCTTTTCTATGAGTTTTAACAAAATTCCTAGTAATAAAATATACTTATCTTTGAAATCTTGAACTCTTGATCATCTTGATACCCATGAGTCTTCTATCTTGATATCTTAAATCTCTATACTGTACAGTCTTCTCTCTTAGTACCTGCATGCTTAAATCCTGCATATACATATATATCTAAACTTATAATGATAGTATTTATATTTTATAAACTATTCTAAGGTTGTTGTCATCAAAACCATCATTTCACGGACAAACAATCTCCCCTTTTTTGATGATGACAACCTTTGTTTATAAAATTTTACTTCTATCTTAATAACTCCCCCTAAAACTAATAACTCCCCCTTAATCTATACCTAACTACCCTATTTTATATTTCTCCCCCTTTGTCATCAACAAAAAAATTCACTCCCCCTCATTCTTCAGTACCTGCATTGATAAGCTATACAACGGAATATATAGATTAACAAATAATTATACTGATGAACATGATAACTAATCAAAGTCAATATACATTTCAATGTATATATATATATATATATATATGTTTTATACAACAAATTTCAAACCAATATCAAGAAATCAATCCACACAGAGTATCAATCCAAACCAAATCAATTCAAGCAAATCAAACAAATAAAAAATCAAATGTTATGTGGAACTTCCACCCATCCTTCTTCTCCAAAGATTGGGTTTGCCTTAATAGTACCCCAATTATCATTGTCATTGGTGAGAGAGACAGGAGGATATGCTTCGTTATCATCCTTGTGCCGAGAGGAGATCATCCGTCGTATCGCATCGAAGTGCCTTTCTTATTCCTTGATCATCTGCATTTGACTCAATTCTATGTGACGCTGGTTTCGTAGAATAAACGAGAGAATATTCTTGAATGAATTAAGAGTTTATTCAAGATTTTCGGATAGATCGTAAATAGGATTAGCCATAGTTGAATTTATGAAAGAAATAAAGGATATAGATGATAAGAAATGAATTTCAGTGAAGAATTCTGAAAGAAACAGGTATTTATAAGTGTAGAAATTCATTTGAAATGAATAGACATTTGTTAGTTATTCAAATTTAAAATTCAAAATCAATTGTCATTTCTGACCAGTACATGTCGACAAGGTCATGTAGGGGATGTCGACATGGGTTAGTGAAAAATTATGACTAGTTTGATTTTGTTAATAATTGTGTGCATATATATATATTTATATACTATACTAACATTTATTCTGGAGATAAGATACGATAGATAAAAGAAAGGAAATTTCATTTCATTGCATACTACAATAATACAACGATTAAGCATACAAACAACTACATGAACGTTCGAAATAAAGCAAACTAAAACAAATACAACAAGATATTAAAAGATTAGACTAGTTAGAGGATGATGAAGATGAAGATAGTCCAAGTTTCTTGCTGACTTTGGAAATGAATTTGTTCATTTTGGATGAAATTTTGTCCAACTTTTTACTAACGGATCTTATAAGAATCCGTTGATTCTCAACAATCGTCTTTTGGTTTTTGAGAAGGGTTTTGGTGAATGGATTAGCAGGATAGTCAATGCTTTCCAATGAGGTTTCACCTTCTTCTTCATCAATTTCCATTTCTTCCCCTTCTTCTTCTTCTTCTTCCTCTTCCTCTTCTTTCATTTCCTCATGAGCCAAACGCTCTTCTTTTTCGGCAAGGGTCTCATAAGGTTGAAAAACAAAAGGAATTTTCATAAGCGAAATGTTGGAATGGTTGAAAACTTTCTGGAAACAAATTCTTCGCCTTTGAAATCCACTCTAAAATAGTTAAAAACCCGAGTGAGATAAATTCCATGGTATAAGGTATTCTCACCCATTTCAAGATTTTTAGGACGAAGTTCATCCAAAATAACTTGCGCCCAATTTATGTCATAATTTTCGAAAATGGCAAAAGGAGCTTTGCAAACTTTTGAAGTAGTATTGTTAAAATTCCCCGATCTTGGGGTCAAAGTATGCTGCAAAAGAAGATTGACAATTCTTGCCTTTGGTCGAAAATTTCGATTTTTGAATTCAAAATTATCAGTCCCTTCGAAAATGTGATGAAATGTCTCACGATTATTTTCATCGATTTTAAAATTAGAAAGATCCATTCCCGTGCGCTTGCAATTGAGAATGGTACCCAAAAGATCACAATTCAAAACAATTCTAGTGCCTTTGATACTACTCCAAATTTCATCTTCATTTCCATGATAAAATCCACGGTTTAAATTAGCATAGAAAATTTTGACAAGATTTGGATAGCAAACAAAATCATTTTGAGAAGCATCAATAAGACTAAGAACTCCATTGTTTGCAAAAAGAGAATCAAGTTCATAAGAAGAAAAATCTTGAAAAATAGCAAATTTTCCGGGATGGACTTTGGCATTGTTAGCATAATTGATGTATGCCTTTAGTGCCTCCGGATCATTGAATAATCGCTCTTTGATTTTTTTGGAAATTCTCATGGTGGAGGGGTTACTTGAAGAAGCCATTAAAGTTGAGAGTAGAGAGTTTGAAGTAATGAAGAGAGAGTTTGAATTTGAAAATGAGAGTGAAAAGATATGATAAAAGATAGTGAATAAATAGATTCTCAAAGGACATATTCTCTGGTCAAAAAGTAGCTTTTTAGAGAATTGAATGAAGTGAAAAGGTGAAGGGAAATTCAAACATTTGAATTCAAATTTTGAAATTCAAATTCAGGTACCCATGTCGACATCATGGTAGGGACTGTGTCGACATGTGCCTTTGAATTTTCATGAATTGGTTTTTTCTAAGTTCTCTAATATATATAAATATTATTATTATTATTAATGCCTATATATATATCTGAAATATTATTAAACTTCAAGTATATTTCAGAAAATATTATTATACTATTAAAAAATAATAAAAATAATAATGAAATAATAATAAAAAATAGAAAATAGATTTTAAAATTCAAACAACACACCAATTCAAAACCATTTAATCAAACAATCAAGTAACTAATTCTAAGCAAGCAATTTCAACCAATTGTATTGTAAACGTGTACCTTTTTCTGAGTCCATTTCTTTGAATTTGTCGAGTCATGAACAGCTGTGAAACACAAATTCGAATTATCTGTTTTCTGATCATCATCACTTGAGGACGAGTCCGAGTCATCTAGAGTAGCAGTAAATGCACATTTCCGTTTCTTTGCTGGATCATTGATCATAGGAGAACTTTACCTATCTGGATACAGACAGTCTCTTTTGAAATGGCCTGGTTTATCACAGTTGTAACATTTGTCATTATTTGGCACTACATTCTGATTTCCAGAATTCTCATAGTTGTTTCTCTTGAGATTATTCATCTTTCTGTATTTCAGGAATTTCCGAAAATTTCTGGTCATAAAGGCTATCTCTTCATCATTATCGTTGTTTGAGTCTGATCCATCGGTTAATGCATTGAATGCCATTGATTTCTTTTCAGATGCTTTACTTTCTCTTCTCCCGATCATTTGAACTTCATACGACATTAGATTTCCAATTAATTCTTCTATCTTTAAAGTACTGATGTCATTTTCCTTTTCGATCGCAAGTGTCTTTTGATCCCATTCTGGAGTTAGAGAATTTAAAATTTTTCTGACTTGATCTTCTTCAGAAAATTCCTTTCCCGAAGATATTAGAGAATGCACAATATCCTGAAATCTACTATACATATCTGAAATAGACTCATTACGATACATTTTAAATAATTGAAACTGATTTGTGAGCATGGAAATTTTGGTCTGTTTAACTTTGCTTGTTCCTTCGTGAGTAACTTGCAAAGTTTTTCAGATTTCATATGCAGACTTACAAACTAACACTCTATTGAATTCATCCCTATCTAGTGAACAAAACGGAATATTCATTGCCTTAGAATTATTTTGTGCGATAGTCTTTTGCTCAGTAGTCCACTGTGCAAAATTAGGTGTGGGTTCAGAATATTCAGTTTGTGTGATATTCCAAGTGTCTAATCCTATAGATTGTAAATATATTTTCATCCTACATGCCCAATATGCATTGTTACTGCCATTAAAAAGTGGTGCTCTGACAGTAGACTAACCCTCTACAAATGAACTAGTGGCAGGGATACTAGTGTTAGTAACAGTACCAGTGTTGGTAGCCATTTTGAAAATTTTTCAAAAATCAGATTATGAAACTTTGAAAACCTTGCTCTGATACCAATTGTGAGATATGCGGATTACGGATCTTAAGGCTAGGATTAACACTAGAGGGGGTGAATAGTGTTAATAAAGAATTACTAAATCTTTTTCGATTTATGTTAATTTAGACACCGATATATGCAATATACAGACACGGATATGATCATAGAAACAAACACAGATACAGAAATAAAATAAAGGCAGTAAAGGAAAGAACACACCGGATTTTATACTGGTTCGGAGTTACCCTACATCCAGTCCCACAACACAAGTATAGATTTCCTTTCAAAAGCAATTATTCAATTACACCCTCGGTTTCAAGCCTACGAGGTACACCCTCCAGAATTTCGATCCTCTGGGTAGAGATACTTGATTTCCGGGCCACAAGTTTACCCAATTAATTTACCAAGGCTACAATCACACTTTTTCTTTCTTGATTAATTTTCAAGGCTACAATCACACCTTTTCTCGCTTAATAGATTATAAAGAGGTCTATAACTTTGAATAGCACTGAGAATCTTGTAGAGAGAGTGATAGAGAATCAAACTCAAAGTAATCAAGTTCGATTCAATGTTGATTTCGGCAGAGTAATGATAAGAATATGTATTAAGAAAAGTGAAAGAAGAAGAGGAGTGAAAAACCATAAATCTGATATTAAATTCGTTGAAACTAACCACTATTTATAGAAGAACAACAGCCATGTCCATTCATGAAGAGTTATGGCGAATAGACACTTCTTTTGAAATTTAAATTTTAAACTCAACTGCCACAATGTCGACATGGGGTATATAAGCATGTCGACATCCCAAAGCATTTTTTGATGTTTTGATTTTCTTTGAAAATAACCTTTATCTTATATTTAAAAATAATTTAAACTTTATAAATATACTTGAATATAGTTAAAATTCATAAGTAAATATAGAGAATAATATATATAGAATTTAACTCTAATTTTATATTTTAAATCTAAGTATAAATATTTAAAATTTAAATATATTATATTAAAAGATAGTTTAAAATCAGGAGTAATTTGACTTTGAAATTAAAGATAATTTTGAGGCTAAAATTATTTAAAATCAGGATAGAGGGTTTTGAATCTTTTAAAAGGAAAGTTTTGAAAACATTTTTGAAAACAGGATATAATTTTGAAAAATCATTTTGAATAAAAAGTTTGGCGGATACAAAACAATGTTCCACTAGATTTTTCGTAGGTTCCATCCTACTTAGGGTTCCATCCCTTTTACAGGCTCGAAGTGGATTCTATTCCATGAATAAATTGGATTTTAAGGTGCCGGTGCTTTTATATGAGTTTTAACAAAATTCCTGATTACAAAAAATACTTATCTTTGAAATTTTGAACTCTTGATAATCTTGATACTCATGAGTCTTCTATCTTGATATTTTGAATCTCTATACTGTACAGTCTTCTTTCTTAGTACCTGCATGGTTAAATCCTGCATATACATATATATCTAAACTTATAATGATAGTATTTATATTTTATAAACTATTCTATGGTTGTTGTCATCAAAACCATCATTTCACGGACTAACAGTCAGCAGCATTACCATCATCAATCCGAATCACAACAACCTCCACTAGAGACTCCCCTACACCAGAACTAGAGTTTGTAGCATTTCCATCTATTATATGTATGATGTCAGAAACCACAACATGATTTCCAACATTATTCTATAATCTGGCAACTTCTAACTGGAAGTCCACAACATTAGAGATTGACATTCTTTACCCATATACTTCGTCTAGAATCTCAATCTCTTCATATAAATGATCACCACACATATCGACATCAGTACTCATGAGAATACCCACCCCATCTAGCAAGACATCAGAGTCGGACAATCTGCTTTTAGACACATTACTCATATCTCCAACCTTTTCATGGAAATGTTCTCTATAGATAACCAGTTAATTTGATACAACATCATTTACCATTTGAATATCATCAACCAGAGTATCATTAGTCTTATGTGTATCATCATCATGCATATAGATATCACTAGCCTTATGTGTATCATCTAAAATATCACTATCTATATGTGTGTCACACAACAAACTGGAATCACCATGCACTCTATCATTATCTAGACATTCATATGAAACAAGCCGGTCATCTAATACATGAACATCTAAAATATGCTTTCTATCAGTATCCCTTACACTATACTCAACCGTCTTGTTATCATCTCTACCCTTGAATTTATCAAACTGACCGTCAGAAGTGTCAGTGCATACTGGAGTTTGATTCTCAACTCCGTTTCCATATACAAAGGGTTCTAAAAATAAACTAGCTATAATATCAACAACATTACACTGAGAATTCACTTCTGCACCTACAATCAAGTCTAAATTCAAACCAAGATCTTCCACTTACTTAAGACATTCAAAACCTTTACCAATGGTTAACTCAAAACACCCCACTTTGCAAGATTTAGCTTTGAATCTTTTATTGTGAACATGAACAAATTCAATGTTTGAATCACTCATATGAACTTCAGAACCATAATCAACCTTAGAATAATCTGTATACTTAAAATCTTAAACGATCCACCTTTTTAGATGATTTAAATCGATAATAAACCACCCAAACCATTCAAAAGGGAGAATTGTTAATGGGGTAAATAAGAAAATAATAGAAAAGAAGGAAAAACAAAACACAGAATCTCGCAGCGGAATGACAAAATATAATAATCAAATAAACAGTTCATGAAGCTGTTTTACAAATGACATTTGATTATACTTTTATAATTCAAATCAAAGTTATACATACATCAGAAAATAAAAAAATGCAGCGGAACACAATAAGCAGTGGAATAATGATAAGAAATAGCAATAATATATTGAATCTTCATCTTCGTCCTTCAAAAAATAAAATGGTCTTCAATACACTGAAAATGATTAGACTGATCCGAGCATAATGAAAAACAATACACTCGAGTCAGAACTAAAAATTCCTATGTAAGTCAAATCAATCTCAAATAAAAATATGAGTACAATGGCTTCATAGATTTTATGGGATTTTTCATCTCCTATCAAGTGTACAATGTGAGTGCAGTAATTTACGAGATTTCAAATAATTCGAAATACCAATTTCAACCACTTTATTTAAAATAAATCAGAAGTTTAAATTAAAAGCTTAAACTTTCTAAATAATTCAGTTTCAATAAATAATCCAAATTCAAGAAATTGTATGGGTATATATCATTTCAACCCATAATTTAAATGTCTTAATTATCCAATTCTAAAATGATTCAGAGGACCACTTAAATGATGTCAATAATACAGAAGGTGATAACAGGGACATATTAAAATAAATAAACAAACATACATCCAACATATCAATCAATAAGCATCCATTTCAAACAACATCCAAATCAACCAATATATTTCAACATATAATAATTATCAATATTGGGGTTTAACTATCAATTAAATTCCAATATAGAATTAAATGTCAATTCAGATTCAATATCAATTCAAATTTCAACTTAAATTAACAAACAACAATAAAAAAATAATATATCACATCATATATTTATTTAACTTGCAATGGAATTTTTAATATTTCATGAGTGGGTTTAATCACTCACCTTTTTGCTTTCCTTTTCTAGCCAGATTTGAATCTGCAACGACTTTCTCATTTTGTTTTGTTTCCTTGCTATCTTAATATTTTTTTATAGAATGTTTTGGAGAGAAGATTATATAAGTCTGGATTTGTAGAAAAAAACATGGAAAGAAGAGAAGATTTGAAAAAGAAAAATAAATTAAAGAAGAAAACGAATTGAAAAAAAGAAAAGGAAGCTTTGAAAAAGAAGAAGAAGATTTGAAAAATAAGAAGAAGAAAAGAGAAAAAAAAGTCTTTGGAAAAAAGGGAGAGAAAGGAGATTTGAAGAAGAAACATGAAAAAAGGAGGGAGGAAGGTGAAGAGAGACAAAAAATAAAGCTACAGAAGAAGAGATTAAAAAAATGAAATGAAGCTATAAGAATGAAGATTGAAACTAGTGAAAAGCTAATAAGGCTAAATATAAACAAAGTAGGAATTGAAATAAAGTAAAATATGAACAGTCCTAAAAAAATGGTAGGTATTAAAAGAGGTGAATGAAAGAATTAAAAATATGAAAAGTAGGTAACGTTCATGAAATGAAAAGTCTTTAGACAATGTAAATCGAAATGAGTAATGGAACAAATGAGGAAACAATGAAAAAAATGTGACAATTCTTAATTAGAAAGGGAATGAATGGACCAATTCTACTCTATAAACAAACTTTTGGAATTCAAATTTCAAAACATTTGTTCACTCAATTAATTTTGTTAACCCCAAATATACAAAATTTGACATTTAAGTTTTTTGTATTCGCCCTTGAAGAGAAAGGAAATATTTCAATATCTCTAAAAATTCAATTAAAACATTTAACCTTATTCACTTTGTAAAATATGAGATATATTTAAAACATCCTCATAGCATTATGTAAAGATTTTTCAAAAGTCTAAAATAATGTTTGAAATTTATATCAAAACATTATAATAAGCTTTTAAAATAAAGTTCCTTAAATCCAAAGATTTATTAGACTCATTATTTTTAAAATAAGTATAAACTAAAGATTATTAAATTTAAAATAATAGTATACTCAAATCTTACATTAAATTTCTAAATCAAAGTATAAAATTTCATATCTTCATAATTAATTTTACACACTTGTTTTAAAAATGAATATTCAAATCATGGAAAAACATTTATTATGGTTTAATACTAAAATTCAAACAGTAAATAAATCAATAAATTTACTACTACTACTTTGGAATCAAGTAAATATTCCAAATTA
Organism: Allium cepa; assembly: GCA_030765085.1. Classification (NCBI taxonomy): domain Eukaryota; kingdom Viridiplantae; phylum Streptophyta; class Magnoliopsida; order Asparagales; family Amaryllidaceae; genus Allium; species Allium cepa. The sequence goes on along the minus strand of CM060936.1, from coordinate 23,501,734 downwards.
TACTTCCAAAATAGAGATTCACATCTATTTGTCAAGTATATTACTATATATAAACTTCGCAAATCAATTTTTTTCCATTTATATAATATCTTTAAATTATACATTCAAAGAACTTATATAAATTTTACTTGAAATATTTATTTGAAAGCTTCATTTGCAAATCAACCATCTTTAATACTTTAATACTTTTCAAAAAAATCCATTTGTAAAATTCCTTGCTTCTTGTATAAATACCACTTAAATATTTAAATAACATCTTTATAAATATATGCAAACTATTTGAAAATAATTATTTACATCATTACTTATATTTACAAAGAAGCTATTGAAAACCTTAAATCCATAATTTATAAATTTATTAGTTTTATCTCAAGATACTTTTCAAACATTATTAATAAATCAATAATCATTTACTTTAAATATGTTTTATTTAGTAAATAACTTCTCAAATATTTACAACACTAATAATTTACTGTTAAATCATGTTTTACATGAATAAACAATAATTTAAACATTTTAAAGTATTTAGAATCGACAAAAATGATCAAAATATCCTTTATATAATACTTTATCAAAACACTTTTATAACTCCATGTATTAATAGGTTTATCCTCATTCTTGCAGGCTCTGGCCATGCGTTGATCAGGCGCAAGGCTTGAATTCTCCAAGTACTAAGTAGACCTATTTCAACACCCAGTGAAAATACTTAAAAATAGGTATGAGAAGTATCGCTCAAAATCCAATGTCAAATGATGATAATACGATAGCAATGGCCCGCTGCTGATCCAGTATTTACGCAACGGACACAAAACTTTCCAGAAGATTCTTCTACCTTTCGGATTCTAGTAAAATATCGTAGCCAGTTCATAAACAAGGGACTATCAACCCCTGCTGCAGTGGTACACTACCGGTTCAATGATTTATGCAATGGATGCACTTCCTTCTCGGAAGATCCATACATAACAGATCGCAGGATCGAAAGCGCCTCCATTGGATAAACTAAAGAACCATCTACCCTGGAAAAAAATCGACGAACTCATGAGTTTAAGTTCGAACAGCCATATCAATTCGAATCCATTTCTGAATTCACCCAAGTCCATTAGGGTTTATCGGTCAAATCCATTCCTGGATTCCCAAGTCCATCTGGGTCGAAGCATATCATACTATACTTCTTCGTGGAGGGTACTTCCTCATACCTCTTACTTTAAAATATAACATACCATATATAGTAACCTTTTCAAAATCATAACTTCAAATATCGCACTTATATAAATTCCATTATATATAAGATTTCATTTTCAGATAAAGTACTTTACAAAATCAATAATCTCGAATATATCAAATCATTCTTATATAAATTTTGTTATATATAAGATTTCATTTTCAGATAAAGTACTTTCCAAAATCAATAATCACAAATATATCAAATCGCTCTTATATAAATTCCGTTATATATAAGATTTATCTCTTCAGATCGAAAACCTTCCAAAATCAATAGTTTCAAAATCACTTGTACTTATATAAAGTCCATTTTATACAAGAATCAAAAATTTTCAAAATCAACTTCGCTGTATGGAAAGCCATATGAGATTCAATATCTTAAAGGTTCTGAATATAGAATAGTCTCGTATATAAATTATTCTGTGAAATAGTTTTGTATATAAAATAGTTTTGTAAAATAATTTATAAAGAAAATAGTTTATAAAATAGTTTTGTACATAAAATAGTTTGTAAAAAAGTTTTGTAAATAAAATAGAATAAGTATTTTGTATGAGAAAAATAAAAGAAAATTGTTTGTATAAGAAAAATAAAAGAAAATAGTTTTTGAAAAATGGTTTTAAATTAATAGTAGTTTTGCATACAAGAAAAATTACAATTTAAATTACAAAGATATCCAACCCAATAACTTTCAATTTCAGCGCCAAAGCATACCAATAATATTAGAACATAAGATGTACATATGTCATCATTTCGCAAATAACATTCGATCGCTCGCTCGATCACACAAATTCGCTTTCGAACTTGTATTGTCCATTCAACTTCCCTAATGCGGACTTCGATTTGGTTTCTTGAATAGAAACCATCATTCTCCTTGCATAGCCATATACTATGATAGAGAATTCTAGAATCAAACCAAATTCCATATCAAATATTTGCCATCAAGAATCGAATGAAAAATCCTAATGCAAAATGGTGTAATTCACCTCAAACTTATGTACTTAAATCCGGATCAAATTAATTATACGAACAAAATAATGTACGCACAACTTACGTATTTTTTCCAATTTGATTCATCACAATTACATTTCAATCAAATTCATTTTTTAATATCATTGATTAACACAAATATCACTTCATACTTTAATATTTGTTTCACTGAATTTCTCCATTTAATATAAAACACTAATATATTCATTCTCATAATATTGCTTATATTTCTCTTCAATTTAAATTACATTCATTTCACATGTAATATTTCTCATTTAATACTACATTTATATGATAACCATTTCATAAAGAATTTTCTTAAGTTTATAACCAATTTATAAAAGCTTAATTCCTTTTTATAAGACATTATTCGAGTTTAAAGTTATCACAACTTTATTTATAACCATTTACTGCATATCCATTTATTTCATTACAATTTACAAGTCATGGCTTTATTTAAATCATTTCACTTTTAGTTCCTATTTGCTTATCCCAATTAGTTTCACCATTACCTTCCAATTTATTTATGACCCATTTCATAAATGTTAATTAACTTTATAAACATATTTTTCAATTTAATATTATTTACAACATTTCCTTAATCATAATTTCAATTTAAACATCTCATGGTTCAAAGTTCATACTTGTATATTATTACATTACATGCCAATAATATAAACAATAATTCTACTCAACAATAACAAATTAAACCTTGTTTCACTCGCTTTCAAATGAAGGCTATCAAATTCAACCGCATAATTCAACACAATTATTAAGTTTCAACTCATATATTAATTCACAAGTTTGACTATCCAAATATTCCATTTTATTTCAATAGTTGAAATTACCAATCAACAAACCATAAGTTTCACAACAAAACATTTCAATTCCATAAACAAATATCCAAATTATTCATTTTATTCTCTTTAATACACCATTATTGAACTAGTATTTAGTCTTTTAATTCAATCAACAATAATTAACAAATGTTTATAATTTGATTAAATACAACTAGTCGACAATGATAATAAATAGATATTACCATTTCATAAAACAAACACACTACAAATAACTATATTAGTTATTGAAATTTATTCCTTTATATATAACATTTAAAATTAGGAAAAATAATTTTGTTCCAAAACTTATATAAAACGTTTTTATAACACTAACAATTACGCGCTCTCGTATATATATACACACAGACAACTCATTCTAGGGTATTACTACCCTATCTCCAATGTGTTAACCCCAACAGGCTAAGGTATGTCTAAACCAAAGCTCCAATTCCAACTGTAACGACCCATCTTTTTGGACGATTTAAATCGACAATATACCACACATGTCTGATTCAAACCATTCAAAAGGGAGGATTGTTAATGGGGTAAATAAGAAGATAATAGAAAAGAAGGAAAAATAAAACACAGAATCTCGCATCGGACTGACAAAATATAATAATCAAATAAACCGTTCATGAAGCTGTTTACAAATGACATTTGATTATACTTTTGCAATTCATATCAAAGTTATACATATATCAAAAAATTAAAAATAATGCAGCGGAACACAATCAGCAGTGGAATAATAATAATAATAAATAGCAACAACATACTGAATCTTCGTCTTCGTCCTTTAGAAAATAAAATGGTCTTCAATACACCGAAAGAGCTCAGACTGACCCGAGCATAATGAAAAACAATACACTTGAGTCAGAACAAAAAATTCCTATGTAAGTCAAATCAATCTCAAATAAAAACATGAGTGCAATGGCTTCAGAGATGTTATGGGATTTTTCATCTCCTATCAAGTGTACAATGTGAATGCAGTAATTTACGAGATTTCAAATAATTCGAAATACCAATTTTAACCACTTTATTTGAAATAAATCCGAAGTTTAAATTAAAAACTTAAACTTTTTAAATAATTCAGTTTAAATAAATAATCCAAATTCAAGAAATTTTATGGGTATATAACATTCCAACCCATAATTTAAATGTCTTAATTATCCAATTCTATAATGATTCAGAGGAACACTTAAATAATGTCAATAATATAGAAGGTGATAACAGGGACATATTAAAATAAATAAACAACCATATATGCAACATATCAATCAATAAGCACCCATTTCAAACAACAACCAATTCAACCAATATATTTCAACATATAATAGTTATCAATATCGGGGTTTAACTATCAATTAAATTCCAATATAAAACTAACTGTCAATTCAGATTCAATATCAATCCAAATGTCAACTTAAATCAACAAAAGGCAATAACAAAATTACATATCACATCATATATTTTATTTAACTTGCAATGGAAGTTTTAGTATTGCGTGAGTGAGTTAAATCATTCACCATTTTGCTTTCCATTTTCTAGCCAAATTTGAATCTACAACTACTTTCTCATTTTATTTTGTTTCCTTGCTATCTTAATCTTTATTTATAGAATGCTTTGGAGAGAAGATTATACAGATCTGGATTTGAAGAAAAAGAGATGGAAAGAAGAAAAGATTTGAAAAAGAAAAAAAATCAAAGAAGATGAAGAAGTGAAAAAAAAGAAAAGGAAGCTTTGAAAAAGAAGAAGAAGATCTAAAGAATAAGAAGAAGAAAAGAGAAAAAAAGATTTGGAAAAAAGGGAGAGAAAGGAGATTTAAAGAAGAAACATGAAAAAAAAGGAAGGAGGAAGGTGAAGAGAGGCAAAAAACGAAGCTATAGAAGACGAGATCTAAGAAAACTAAATGAAGCTACTAGAATGAAGATTGAAACTAGTGAAAAGCTAATAAAGCTAAATATAAACAAAGTAGGAATTGAAATAAAATAAAAATATGAACGGCCCTACAAAAAATCATAGGTATTAAAAGAGGTGAATGAAAGAATGAAAAATATGAAATGTAGGTAACGTTCATGAAATGAAAAGTCTTTAGACAATGTAAATGGAAATGAGTAATGGAACAAATGAGGAAACAATGAAAAAAGTGAGACAATTATTAATTAGAAATGGAATGAATGGACCAACTCTACTCTATAAACAAACTTTTGAAATTCAAATTTCAAAACATTTGTTCGCTCAATTAATTTTGTTAACCCCAAACATACAAAATTTGACATTCATTAAAGATTTAACTACCACAACATAATTAAATTTGAACACACCAATTTACATAACGGGGACCGCCGCTACATAAAATAAAATATGAACCATGTTTTAAAAATTCAAATTTAAAAACAACCATTTTTCTCGACACGTAATTATGAACTCAATTTTTTTTTTAAATTTCAAGGTTAGCAATAAAATCAATTCCGTGCAACCTATGCATGTTATTTATCTATCGTAAAATGCTATTTTAAAAATTCAATTTTCTCTTTTTACAACGTTATATTTATATTCAGAATGGAAATGTTCACTTTATTTTCCTCAAACATTCTTTTATTTTCCTCAAAATGCCTATTCGTTACTTGCAATTCATAAATGTAAACATTCTTATATTCTAAAACGATCAACTTATACAATATTAAATCCATTCTTATATTTCCAAATAATGTACATTCCAAATGAAAACATTCTTACATTAAATTTATTAATTGCACTTTGTTTCTTTTTCCTTTTTCAATTGAAAGATTTCAATAAATTTATTTCCAATTAATTTTAATCTTCCACTTCAAAACAGACCCTAATTGATGACATCAGTTAAATAAATACGTGAACATTGTAATCCTTATTTATAGTCATGCAAAACATTTATAAAATTATAGTATCCAACAAGCATTAAATTACATACTAAATAAATGTTTTTCTCTTTCAATCAATATTCATTTAACTCACCATTAAACTGATATTTATTATTCCAATTCCCATTATTAAATTATATTCTAATACGCATTAGAACCTTCCACTTCATTGCTTCATTGTAGTTTTTTATTTTAGAATATTATTTATAGTCCAAACTTATGATCTAATAACATAGTTAACATTTGTTTTACATTTCATTATGTTAATATACTACAATTTCCATACTTTATTTGTATTAACAACTATATTTCTATTTTATTGAATTTTGGTTAATTTCACACAATAATTATAATTAGAGTCTCAATTAATTTATTTACCTTGGTTTCGCTCTCTTATTAAATCAATTATTACCTTGCATACATAGTCAACATTGTTATATCTACCATTACATCAATATTTTACCATTTCATCTTACCTTTCATTTATGTAACCTTTTATTTCATTGATTGTAATAAATTCACTTATTAAAATTTCCAATTCCAATAAATTTGAGTAAATTGATTTCCATCCTTTTATTCATATCAAAGGTCATACTATGACAAAAATTTACATTGGTTACATTGTATAGAATCAACCTTTTTACCATTATCACTTAAGCCTACATTAACTTCACTAATTAAGGGAATTAATTGCCATTTATTTCCAATTAAATTTAATAGACCAAATAAATAGGTAATATATATAATAATTGTCATCATTAGCCTTTAAGTATATTTATAAGTTTATTACTTACAAACAAATATTACCATTTCTTTCATAACACTAATTTTTATTCAGTTTCCATTAAAAATATATTATTTCATTAATGAATTCAATATTTACATTCTTTTTCCTATGTTCACTTTATAACCAAGTATAACCTTACACTATTTCAATTAATTAGAATTCCATTCGAATTGTTAATAATTAGCTTTAATTAACATTGTTGCATTTCATTTTAGTATTATTGCAGTTATAAATTTTTATTTTTAATTTCTTCCAATATTGAATTAAAAATATCTTATTAAATTTACTATTTTAATTATCAAAAATTACGGGTCGTTACACTCTCTCCCACTCAAAACTTTTCGTCCCCGAAAAGAAAAATAGGAAAAGAAAGAATTAAGTAATCAATATGTCTTATTCAAAATATTAAATTTTTAAACAATTTATTTACATAATAAATAATTCAAATAAAATGTATTAATTTACAAACAATTAAATCCTTTTATATTCAAATTAACAAAACCTTGGAAGACATTTCACAAAAAAATTCTAAGTCCAAAATTCAGGAAAAACTTCGACAGAGTCTCCTTTGTATGGAGAGGCTCGGAGAAATCATAATATCAAAATAACAAAATATATCATATGTTTTCAAAATAATATATTCCAACGACTTAGGAAATAATATAATAACTAGCTAGAAAACAGTAATCCGAGAACGTACCTATTTGTCAGGCAAATAACGTTTATTTTATGAAACCAAAAGCAGTAGCAATTGCTTCCATAACCTGTATTCCACTTATATAATCCAAAGAGGTTAATAATTATATAGAAGTGAATGATTATAATGTTTTAAATTAATAACAAACGATCAACATAACATAACAACAATCACTTTCAACTAAAAGCATACCATCATCACATAAAATCAAAATAAATAAATACAATAAAACAACAATCTTTGCAAACAAGCATACAATCTTCACAAGGGATCGAAGTAATCAACCATTTCTGAAGTTACAATCATTAAATTTAATATAGTATTCGTTTAATTATATACTTTAATTATCAGTAGCTTCAAACACTAACTTAAGTTCATAATTCTTTGCTTACAATATTCACTTTCTATTTCATTTTATTAAGTAGCACTACGATTATAACTCAGGTTTATAACTATTTTATATCAAATTTCTTATTTATAAAGGTAAATTTCATTGAACACTTCCATTATTTAAGTTTTCTTGTATAATATTCCCTTGCATATCCTTATTTAACATTACAACTTTTAATATTTTGGTAATATATATATGTTTCTAAGAATGTAATTGAAAATTACACAAGTTTTTCTTATTTCATTTTAGTAAATAAACGTTCAATAGTTATCATTTCTTACTTTCATATCCTTTTTCTTTACAAGTTACAAATTTCAAATTCCTTGTATATTTCATTTATAACTTAGCATTTAATTTCTTACTTTCAGCTTTAGAGGTTCCAATTATTAAATAGTTAAAATTTTATTCCATTACAATGATTAAAATTCGAATTTAAATTTACTTTTGTTCATTCTACTAGTTTTTTCTTCTCATTATTTACCTTTCCATTCATTTATTTATATAAAGATCAATCACTCACATAATTTGTTTTCCATTAAGGATTTAAGTCATTAATGAATCATTTAAAAAATTATAAATTAAGCTTCTACTGCCTTACTTAAGTTTATAACTTAATTCGGTTATTGAATAAAAATTTAAGTTTTTGGTATTCGCCCTTGAATTTATAAGTTTATAAGTTTATAACTTACATTTATAAGTTTATAACTTACATTTATAAGTTTATAAGTTTATAAGTTACATTTATAAGTTTATTACTTACAAACAAATGTTACCATTTCTTTCATAATAGTAATTTTTATTCAGTTTCCATTTCATTATTGAATTCAATATTTACATTCTTTTTCCTATGTTCACTTTATAACAAGTATAACTTACACTATTTCAATTAATTGGAATTCCATTCAACTTGTTAATAATTAGCTCTAATTAACATTATTGCATTTCATTTTAGTATTATTACATTTATAAATTTTAAATTTTAATTTCTTTCAACATTTAATTATAAAAATCTTATTAAATTCACTATTTTTAATTGTCGAAAATTACGGATCGTTACAAAATCAAAAGCAGGATCATCGATTTTCGGAGAATGAGAACCCAAACTACATTGTAAAATAGCAGGGTCTAAGAGTAATGGATTAAATAAATTAAACTCCTCTATTTGGACCGTAGCAACGAAATCAGAATCATCATTAACACCATCAAAACTGTTCAAAATACGATCATTCCCACAGGAAATGTCCCCATATCAATAGTCGAGACATCATCATCCAAAGAAAAATCATATTTCCCAAAATAATCCTCTGGATCACCAAATTTCTTTCTATAATATATGCCAATATCAACCTCGTTGATTGCATTAATGTGTTTGAATAAATCTTCCAAATATTCAATTCCCTCTTTTCTTTGATTCCATAAATGATCGAACGAAATTCCTTTAAGTTTCCTACAATTTAGTACAAAAAGAAAACCATGATCTGATAAAGAAGGATTTATATTTCTATCAGAAATGGAAATGAATTTTGCCGAACACTCGACCTTCTTATGGCCAAAATGATCGCACCTAAAACACTTAATAGGGTCGCAACAATCTTTGGCCAGATGATTAAAGTCCCCCATAACAATAACAAAATTTTCTTCCTCTTTCGGTTTTAACCCAGTTCTTGAATTTTGATTTCTGATATAAAGATTGAGAAGAAGGATATTTAAAATCTTTAACCACCTGAGCATAGGAGCGTTTATAATAGAAATCACCATCGAGATAAGAGTAAGGATTTGAAGATTTAGTAAAGAGAGAAGGCAAGATCGAGGAAGATGAAGTCTGGAACGATGAATTCTGAAAAGAAGAAGCAACAGTTGCCATTTTTGAATTTTTTATTTGTTTTCTCAACTAACACAAAAGTGGACTTAATCTTTCCCTTATTAATGAATTTGAGGAGATACAAGAGAGATTACAAAATAAAAGAGAAGATCACTAGATAAAAGAAATTATTTTTATCACTTTATTTGCTTGAGTATAATGGTTAAAGCCTCTATAATTATATCGAAGAAAGTCGATTTGGGAAGGATGAAACTTTGGTATTTTCCACTAAAAAATATCTCTGTAAAAATAGCATCTGACTTTGACTCGGAATCAATAGTTTGGTTTGATATATTATCGCAAATAAATTCAACTCTGCACCACAACATAATATACAAATCTTGAATCTTTTCCATTTATCACGAGTCACTAACTCAACAAATAACACCAGGTATGTGCCATTAGTTTATAGCCAAGCTAATCAAGTTCGAAAAATGCTCAAACTTTTCTCTTGAAACCAACTTCGTCATCTTATCCGTCGAATTGTCTATTATATGTCATTTTTCTAGCTTGGTCCTCTAATTATTTTTTCAACATAAAAAAGAACCTACATAAATCTATATATTTGGTATGTGCACTATAAGCCTAATTCTCTAATAGATTTATAACACTATGACTATCTGAATGTGTTACCACAGCTGTTGCATCATATAAAGATTCTTGAGAAACTGCAACAAGTACAACCCTTACTTAGTCTCCTCCATAATAGCAATCAACTCTGCCTCGACAGCCGACAAATCAACAATAGATTGTAGCTTCTATCTCTACAAAATATGCACTATACCAAGTGTAAAACACATAGCCCGATACCAAACTCTGACCGTATTTATCCGTCGCATAATCTAAGTCAAAATATTGAGTAAAGACAAGATCCTTACCAACTCCTATTAATAACAAGACAACATCCGAAGTGCCTCTCAGATATATAAGAATCCACTTCACTGATTGCCAATGAACATTACCCGGATTGGACATATACCGACTCACAACACCTACTACATTAGACAAATCTAGGCTGATGCATACCATAGCATAAATAAAACTTCATGTGGCACTAGCATATCTTCCACAAGAGATTTTTCCTCATCTGATATAGGAGATATATCAGAGACAAAATAAGTTAAGAACCTAATAGAGTAGTAACCAGTTTCGCCTTCCCCATCTCATATCAAGAAAGAACATTTTTGATATATTGTGTTTGAGTGCGCCTTAACTATCTCCTTTGCCTATCTCCGATGCTCTGTCTCAAGTATCTACATGCCTTTCCAAAGTCCTTCATTTCAAACTCCCTACCGAGCTCCGCCTTCAACTCAACAATACTCACCATACAATGTGCAATCAACATACCATCTACATATAATAGTAAATAAATTATACCAGGCCTCATATCTCCTAAAGTTCACACATACATAGGTCCTTGTAGATCATGGTGAATCTTTATGAAAGCATAAACTTATCAAATCTTTGTACAACCCCCTTAGGGATTGCTTCAGTCTGTACAAGGATTCGTTTAGCTTGCATACATATTCTGACTTACTAGAATCAATAAATCCCTCTGGTTGATTGATATTAATATCGTCCTCGAGACCTTTATTGAAAAACGTATTTTTTACATCTAATTGATCAAGCTCCAAATCGAATAAGCAACTAGAGTCAAAGAATAATTAAGTGTGAGTGGAAGAAAATTTTGGTTTGGGATTATAAGCAAGCGGCAAGGGTTAAGAGCTTTAAGCAAAAGGCAGAAAAATGAAACATATGAAGGGGAAGAATAAGTGCACAGCTTTATATACATGGGTTAAGGGTTCGGCCTAAATTATTGAGCATAAATTGAGGAGAAAGGGATAGGCATTGAAGCTTGCCAATCCCTATTAGCATGGCTGGAAAGTGGGATCGGCATACATGCCATGCCCTATAGATTTTTTTTGAAAAGAAAGAAAGAAAAGGTAAAAACAAATATAGTTATAAGGATTTGGCTATGAACATGCACATAAATAATACTATAGAAATTGGCAACGACCTGTAAGTGTTCGAACCCGTCCGGGAGCTGACAACATAAACGTATATATGAATGTGCACGTGAATGACTTAAAAGTTCAGCCATTTGAAATCAACATAAATTGAAATCAAACCTGAAGCCTTTAAGTTCAGGGTTAGACTTGATAAAAAAAAAGCTTGCAAGTCTAACAGAACTGGACTAATATATACTGACGGAATATAGCACCGGATATATTTTATTGGAAATTAACCAAGCGAGATGGCAATCAGTGAAAAATTCAACGCCTTAGGAAAACGATTTGACAAAGGGATATCAGTCACTTAGGAAGCTGGATGGACCTCCTACCGATAATTCAAACTTGTTTCGATTCAAAGCACGTCATGTTACTCCCAAGACATACTTTGGGAGGGCAAGTGTTACCCGACATTCTAACCCTGCTATATTGAATTGGCTGCACAAGTCAGGCTCGATTGCCATCAAGGTCGATGATTCCAAAGCGATGATTGTGGGACTCGAAATTCGAGTACAGATGGATATATGAAACCAGAATTGAACGAAGTTGGTAGACAAACAATGTAAAATGTTTAAGGAACGGAATATAGCTTTGTCAAAAGGAAGGGATCGATGTGGTTTGACTATTTGGTAGGGATCAACATACCCCAGTTAACAAAGGAGGGATCAGAATGATTGAATGATAAGGGGTCGACATGTTCAAATAAACAAGGGCTCAACATGATTATGATGGGTTGGCATGGTTGAGTAAGTAAGGGATCAACATAGTTGGCTAGTATGGATCGACATATTTCGATTAGCAAGGAAGGGTTCGACATGGTTTATTGACTTGGATTGGCATACTTCAATCCATAGAGGAGGACACAGTATAATGTGTTGAGAAGGGGTCGACATGTCTTGGTTAGAAGTATGGACCGGCAGGCTCTCCTGAAGAGGGATCAGCATCCAACTGATTGCAAGTGCCTTCGTGCATTCAATAATCATAATATCAACTTGCAAGGCATTTGGACCCTAGGGAGCATACCATAAGGATCACACATCAAACACAAAAGATAAAGGGATCATTATACAACCAACTAAAGGGATCAACAAAAATAGTATATAAATAGCCTTGAATCAAAGATCATGCAATAATTTGAGCTCCTTTGGTCCAAAAACACAAGATTTATAGAGCTAGCATATTAAAGCATGCAGAAGCCACCATAGGGATCTTTGCCCAAAAATCAGATAACAAATCGATCGGTACCGATCCCTCTTTAGGTGGATTTGGGCCTAGCGTCCCTTTTAATGGGCCCATATGGGGTAGTAGGTCCTATAGCCGAAGTTTCAAAGAGATTGATGGTCGACTTCACCTATAAATACCGGCCTAAGGGGTCATTTTGGGGATCTTTAGGCTGCTAGCTACTTTATCTTTATTGTAATCAAGTTTTTCCTATTTTTTACTGTTGCAATCAGATTATTAATTGATCAATAAAGATAATCTTCAAAGTGGACTTAGGCATACAACATTATACCACTTTAAATCTCTGTGTTTCTGATTATTACTTTTATTTGGCTGTTAGTTTATTCTATTCCTCGGTTTTAATTTTACTTTCTTCACTTACTTATCTACATAAATCTACTTTTGGGTGTTAGTGACCAATTTGGTTGCAAACTCAAGGCTAAGAACAAAACAATCACAAACAAATATGCATCCATGACTCGAAAGGACTACATCTCCACAAACCATAGAAAAACTAGTCGTACCACCCATTGGGTTTGAGACAATCAAATGTTTTTCTATTTGGTTGGGTTTTAGTTTTAATCTATTTACCAGGTCACTAGATATGAAAGAATATGAAACCTAGTATAAAAAAACATGAATGGTACATCATGAATTAAAGAGCATACCTTGGATAAAAATGCTTTTTCTTCATCCATGGAGCACTCGACGAAGTCAAAACAACATTTAGAGCATATGCCTTCACAATTTTCTTCTCCTTTAGCGACTCCAGAAAATCCTTCTTAATATTCCTAAGCTTATTGTGGTTACATATTCTTTGGACTTTTGCATTTCTTGCTCAGATGACCTTCGCCTCACGGTTAAAGCAAGTAGGGTCGAATTTGCTATTCTTTCTGTTGTCTTTGTTCTATGCCCACTTCTTCTCATTTTTGTTCCACTTCTCTTCCTACCTCCGTAACCATATGATTTAGAATTATCCTTTGGAGAAACAACATCTTTTCCGCTTTTGGTTCAATCTCTCTTCACTTAAAACCTTCTCGATTATCTTCTCAAAGTTGTAATTAATGTGGCCTACTATTCTCTCTACCAAATAATCGTTCAATCTAATTATAAACTTCTCGTTCTTCTTTAATGGATTATCGTTAAAGGACAACCCATATTTTGGAAACATGTCAAAATCAGCCACATATTCTAAAACGGGAAATTCACTATGTTTTAGATCAGCAAATCTCCTAAATAGCACCAACTTTTAAGCTGCCATTATAAGTAGCACCTACTTTTAATCTACCATGATTATGTGATTATGTTCTCTCACCATAGATGAGTGTTTCTATTCCAAGAGATAACCCTAAGTTATGGTTAATTATTCACATAAACATAATGCAGACTATGATACCTTTATTTGATCGCGTGCATCAACAGTACGGTAAAATGGGAAAATTTTAGCAAAATTCTTTATTAATTTACATGAGATTATATTTTATGTTTGTATGAACAATAAATTTATCCTATATCATATTGAGTATTTATTAATAAAAAATTTGGGTATATTTTCAATTTTTTTCGCATATAAGAATATTGGTTTACATGTTATTCTTTGGAAAAAATACTTATTACTGAATTGATTTAGTCTAATTTATTATTCTAATTATGATTGAATTTTTTATTTAATATTTTATTATACTTGTATTCATAACACCACCATTGTATCTATATTAAAAGTGATCAAGCTAACCTAGGGGTAATATGGAAACATGTGTGATTTAGGTATAAATAACCGTTGTGATTTAAAGCTAAAGAATATATAGATCGTGGTTATATCTCAATGATGATATTAAAGGAAATATATAAACGCACATTAAATGATTAAATATATTCACATTAATACAAATTAATTATATCTTTTATTATTCATTTAATTAATATTTATGTTCATAGTGCAATACTAATTAAGTATGCATATACATGTACATACGCACACACATACACATACATACATACATATATATATTATTAAATAATTTCTACATGCATATATATACATATAAACATATATTTAAACTATTTTATGTGAGTTAATTAAATTCACATACACATACATATATATATATATATACTTATTAAATTCAAAAGGTTTTAAACATTTGATAATAAATATTAGATTTAAATTGATTTGACTTCTAAATAAATAAATAAAATTATTAATTTTATTAAATGAGCTGCCAAGAAAACGTAAAAGATGCATATATATCATTATTATTAAAACTGAAAACTAATTTAATAGTCTAATGTATAAAGTGTGTGTGTGTGTATGTTTGTATATGTATGTATGTATGTATCATAATTTCAGATCTGAAATAAAAATTATTTTTTATTTTTATTTTAAACTCAAAGTGATTTTGAACATATAATATATATAAATTGTTTTCTTAATTATTTAAAACTAAAATCAATATTTTTAACTATGAACGAAAATAATATCATTTATGCCTTGGTTACCCTGGCGATGGGCAAACACGATGTTTATTTGTTTTTTCCTCAGTCTTTACAGTTACGGTTTGCAATGCTGTCTCCTTATCTTCACTAATTTTTGCTCGAGGCTAGCGTTAGAGATATCTCTTGTGTGTTAGTGGTTGAAAGAAAGAGATCTATTTGTAGGCACTTTAGGCCATGGATAATGTAACACCTATAATTTATGGATTAAATAATTAAATTAAATTGGTAAAATCATAATTTTACATATATGAAAAATATTAAAAGTTTATAGGGGCTAGATTTGGGGTTTGGGACCTATCCTAATAAAACCCTAATCCCTAAATCAATTACAAATTATCTGAATCAAATCCAAATCTAACAAATTCATATATAGAACCGATCGCAGCAAAGAGAGCTACGCAAATAAATTAAATCTATTAAGCAATTTGGAGTTTTAATATTACACCCCAATCTATACTCATACAATCCAAGAATATTACTAGGTAATACCGTTAGATAATTGAAGAATGAGGTTTATATGCGGTATACATGTGAATATTTCTTTGGGCTAATACTGGTTCTTATTTAAACATCCAATATACGGTATCAATACAAAGCAACAAACACATGCATCTCCATAATAGAACAACACATGGTATATAATAAATGTTAGAGAAGATAGAGTCGATAATGCGGAAACAAGATATAATATGTAATATATAAGAGAAAATGTGAACACAAAACATCTCAAATATCAATATCTCAATATAATACAATGTATATAAGATATATATATATATATATATATATATATATATATATATATATATATAACAATGACATGCATATAATTTATCTACAACATAAGAATATTATACAAAAATCCTAAGTACCAATCTCTATTATGCCAACTAAACACAAGCTGGGCACATCATCCTTTTACATGAAATGCCTCGGACTGACCCGAGTATTACAATAATAGCGTACGGGTCAGACTATATCAAAATGCAAGTGTCAATATACATATGTATCTAAATATATATATATATATATATATATATGCATGTTACAATAATATGATAAACAACATGAAAATAACTCAAGATAACATCCATCGTGAAACCATGAATAAAGATGTTATTCTATATATATCATAATATGTCCATGATATGATAACAATAATAAAAAAGCATCGAATCATCTATGAAATGAAAGACGTCAATCAAAACTTGTGTGAAGAAGTCATCACCTATATAAAATCACATCATATAGGAAATCATAGAACCATGTCAAAAGGGTTAGTCATTCATATTTAGAATCCTCATCAAATTCCAAAAATCAACGAATAATGAGATATCATTAAGTATAATCAGGCTAGCACACAACATTTCCTAAGTATATCTTTCAATCTTAATAATCAAAATATCATCATCAATGCAATAATATGCTGCCCATCAGTGAAAATCATAATATAATAAATGATACGAGAATCCACTATACTTTGGACACCTATCACAGGTGTAAACTCATCTCCTTATAAAGAGTAACTCGGAATAAATCTTGATGGAGAATGATTGTACGGTAGGAATGAAATCCCAAGTAGAGTCATATCTAAACTAATCTTGATTGGAGAATGATTGTACGGTAGGAATGAAAACCCAAGTACAGCCATATCTGAACTAAGTGAGGTATATCAATAGTATATGCCAGTCTACTACTCCATTAGAACTAGATGGGAAACTGATGGCATGGAGTCTACTCTAGAGTCGTACAGACTCTATACTCTTTGGTTACCTCTATGATAATTGTGATACGTATTCACCAATGTGCTCGTCAAAATGAGGACTCCCAGTCATGACCCCGTTCCGGCCCATAAGGTAGGTGACTATTGGCACATGGGCGAATGCACATAGCAATGCACATAGCTACATAAATATAGGGTGTGATAAATCTGGGGCACGACCCTATGATCAGGCCGCTAGGGTAGATTCTAACCATTCGATCCTCTCTAATTCCAATAAAAGGAGTATATCATGATAATAGCACGTAATACCAATAATATAGGCACGAACCCTTCTCGTGATTAAGCACAAAACCTTACTCACTGAATAAAGGCACATAGCCTTTGTAACACCCCACCACTTTACCCATAACACCAAAGAGTATTACTAACGAATACTGTTTGGTAATATAGAGAATAGGGCTCATTAGGGGTGACCACACATGAATATACCCTTAGGCTAACACCAGTACGTATTAAAATTCTCATATAACTCATCCATACGTATCTAGTATCAGTACGAAGCAATAAACACGTAAATTTACCAAGACAAAACAATATATAACATATAAAAATGAACACCGAGTCGCGGATCGCAGTAGAAAAGTATAATACATAACATACAAATACCAACTATATTGTTTGTCTCTCCATGACAACACATACCCAATCAAGTTCAAACTACACAACTCATAGTCATCTCAATAAAAAATACAAGAATACATCCAAAGAAAAATATACGTAATCATGTATTCAAAACTCGATATAGTGTGTGTGTGTGTGTAGTCTCCTTTAAAGCCCATCGTCCAAAATGGCTAATGCCCTGTAGTTGAAAAGTCTCGGACTGACCTGTGTATTATATAATTAATAATAAATGGGTAAGAATATATCTAAATCCCAATGTGAGTACATAACAGTAAGCATGGTAGATGAAAAACATAGCATGTGCATAACACAATGTAATGTCCAATATATCATTGTGATAATATACCGTGCTACACATCGCAAATATCACCGATGAAATACATATAGGTGAGTACAAATCACGACATCTATAAATTAGGTGATAACAATCAAATCCATCAACCTCAAAATACTACGGATAAGGAAAAAACGTACGCATAAAATCCACAATAAAGGAATGAATCTCGAATCAAACTATATCCACGGGTCAGCGACCAAATTTTTTTGACTTGCAGTCCTAGTAGAAGTGTAGACTTTTGAATGTCAAGTCCTAATTATATAAATCAAGAATGGCACAATCCCAAGTACACAATTATAACTTCTAATCTTGGCTTACAATCCTAATGGAAGAAATTACTCCCGACCTTTAAGCCGTATAAGGAATCGAAAAATGTAAAACTCCAAATAGAACACAATCCATATAAAGTATAGAAATCAATAGCCAGAAATACTATCTCGACCTACCATCCTAATGGAAGTAAAATCTTCCGTCTGTTAATCCTAGGAGATAGCAAGAAATCCAAATCCCCAATAAAACATAATCAATACACAACGTCGAAAACAATATCTAAGTCATTATATTGACCTACAGTCCTAATGGAAGTGGTAGCTTCCAACTGTTAGTCCTAAGGAGAAATTAAGAAACTCAAACTCCATAAACGGTCAAATAGTCAATGTGTAAAATCATTTATCTCGATACCCAGTCCTTAGTGAGGTGAAACTCTCGACTGGATGATCCTAGCAAATAGAAACAAAAAATCACACAAAAAGGATATCTCTCAACCATAGGCTCTTAAGAGGATGAAAAACAAGCCCGCAACATGTCTCTAATATCATTGATAGACAACATATAGCTATCTCGAGTTAGGATATCTCAATTGACAAACGAAAAAGCAGCCAGTCTCAATATCAAATATTCATCATCTCTACTGAGGTGGTAATATCAAATATCTCAAATATACTAGGTCTACCTAAGTCTTCCATACAGGAGACTGCTATACCATAGCACTGCTCTAAGAAATGCTAATGAACACAGCCAGTTTCCTACGTTCACTAAGTTACTCCTAGAATTGTGACACTCATATCCATCCGTGTCATAAATACGCTTCTAGACTACGTTGTGCATTGACCACCACTCCTACTTGTCCATGGTAATGGACCGTTGGTCTTTAAGTGACATCAGGGCAATGGCTCTAATGAGAGAAATAAATCTCAGCCTACAAGCTCAATAAGGTGACATCACGTATCCGGGGTACAACCCCATAATCAGGACCACTGGGATGGATAACTAACATATCTGGTGGGTCTAATTCACGCACTCTCCATAGTGACATGAACCATATAACATAGATTTCCAACAGATACTCTCGACTATATAAGTACTAATGAGAGTGATATCTAGTACTCTCGACGATAGAGTCCTAATGAGAGTGACAACAATCGCTTTTGACTCGATTAAGTCCTACTGAGAGCCACGTCAAATACTCTTGACACTAGGAGTCCTGGGGAGAGTGATCACTCTCGACTATACGGGTCCCGATGAGAGCATCTTAATATAACAAATCCTCGACTACTAGTCTTAAGAGTAGATGATAATACTCGACTAGTTTGTCCATAAAGGGTACAACAAAATACTCTCGACGAGATGTCTCCTAATCAAAGTAATAATAAGTTCTCTCGACGAGAAACACCCAAAGGAGAGTATCACAACATAATAATTCCTCGACTACTAGCCTTAAGAGTAAACAATAATATACTTGGCAATTTAGTCCTAAGAGGATAAATATATAAATCCCAACATATCTCCAACTTGTACCCCTTGGAGAGTAATAGAAATCTTGTCTACTAATCTCTAGGGAGTCGCCTCTAAACCAGATCAAAAATTCCTAGCCCATCTGTAGAATATAAGTGACACCTACTCACTAATAGTAATCGAACAAGTATTACTTAAGTGTTCCATTCCACTTAGTATTACTTGAACGTTTATTAGAAGCTACTAAACTACACTCATCAAACAACGGTTATTCTATACTACAAGCCAACAAAATAACCAAAAAAATAGTACCAAATGCCTTATACCAGATGGTTTTACTAATCCATTTATTCAATATCCTCATTATGTAGAATTAAATAACAACCCATCAAATATAAATCATTTCAAATCAAACCATATAAGAAGGAAATTATAACTCAAAACTCTCAAATCCATTAAATATTTCACAATTTTATATATCTTCAAAATGGATTGTATATTTTAAACCCTTTCAAAAAAAATTCTTAAATCATTTTTATCAAATCTATCAAATAAACAATTTTGAACTAATAAACATATAAAAAAGGGAGTAAATTCCAAAACTCTTAAGAATATATATTTATAATCAAAAATCCCCTTTTAAATTTTCTTTTAATCCTTTTCATTAAATATTCTGTTTTGGAAAAAATCCTTCTCGAAAATATTATTAATAACCCATAAATATACGTATAAAAATTTCTTACATTCTAAGATTCTTAAAAATTCTCTATTCCTATTTTACAAACAACCTTTATATTTAAGACAATTTCCAATAAATTATCTTATTTCTCAACCGCTTTTCTTTATTTATAAATATACTTCATATAGATTTTAATACTCCATAAATAATTTCCTGAAGCTTTCAAAATTTTTTAAAATAGGGAAAATTAATAAAATGTCTAAAATAAAATTCATGGAGCAAGATTCTCCAAAATCAACAACAATTCTTCAATAAAATTTTACTATGCAGTCGAGTCGATTCTATCAAATTTCGACCATCCATAAATGCACACATTGAATTGCCTAAAGATATGTAAAATATACAGATCAAAATGCAATTGGATAACATCTCCTTTGCATTTTGTATAATCCAACATACACAAAATCCTACCATCACTCAATAAATCACAAGAAATTTCACAACAATCAATAAAATATTCCAAGCAAACAATTCAAGCTAGCAATTCAATCAATAGTAGGGTAAATATAGACTGCGATGAATTGTAGACATAGATGTGATTTTAGAAGCTCACCGAAATGACGCTTGTACGACCAAATCAACAACCATCATTCGCCATTACCATTGTACCATCCTAGGTCATTATCAAAGACGTCCTTAACCTCCAACAATCGTTGCCCAATATCCATGCTTGCATGCACGCAAAGCCTGCAATCGCCCGTGTCTTTAAAAATCGCTACTATCTTTGCCTCTACCGAGCCTGGCTTCACACCTGAAGCTGCCTCGACCATACTTCATCGACGTCGACCACTGCACAAGGATGCTTGCCTTCTTCAGCCTCACCACTCCCAAATCAAACACCTCCAACCCATCACCTTCTATCCATCTTCCTTGTCACTGCTCGTGACCCAAGCACTTCACCTGTCACATCACAACCCTTCGTTGCAACGTCTGCTTGCCTCCAAGTTACGACTCATTTTTTTTCTTTTTTCGATTTTCATAAGTTGGAGTTTTTTGCAGGAAAATATGGAGACATGGTATTTTGAGTTCAAAATGGAGAGCGGGTTCTGGTTTGAGACTTTTAACAAGGAAAAAATGGAATGGATCGTGAAATGAAAATAGATGTAGGAATTGCTTAGGGCCTTATTTTAATTCGATTTAAATTTTAATTGACCTCCTTCACATTTAAATTTAAATACTAATCCTTACCATCTATTTATAAATATATGACGATTTAACACACTTCACTATATAGAATATATTTCGATAATTGAATATTTTATTCATTTAAAAACCTATTTTCACTATTTTAATCACATAAAAAATTATTTACGGTATGTTATACCCAATTAAAACATTTTATTCGATTTTAATATTTTATTGGAAAAGAATTTATTAATTTAATTCAATTTATTAAAATGACAATTATTAAATAGACTTAAAATAAATAAATAAATATTAAGTTTCAAAAATAATAATTACCAAATATTGAATTCAAACAATTTTATTTCAATTAAATTTATTTAATTTACGACGTAGAAAGTAGAATTATTATAACCTTACACATTGCAACAAGTATCACTTTACACCGATATCGCTACTCCCTTAACGTGAGTGTCATCTACTCATAATGAATAAATGAATAAATATCTCATTAGCGTCCCATACCAATGCATCATAATCAATCATTTATTCGATGCTCATAAATTCCACTCAATCTCCATAATATTTTATATAACGAGTCCAAAGAACAAACAGAGAAATATTAATAAAGTCCCATACTAGATGGTATTATAACTCCATTTATTCATATTCCTCATCATATAAAATAAAAATCCGATGAAATCATATAGAAGGATGTCATCAGTATATCACATCAAACTACTTATCAAGTTAACATCAACAATGAATCATTCATAACGCCCAAATAAATATCGAAGAGATGAGAAATCAGAAGTGTCTAGTAAGATTTCTAATCAGATACAAAACATACCTTTTTATATTATTTATTTAAACATATTAATTATAAAATATACTTTAAAATACTTTAGAATATTAATTAGAAATTATTTCTTATTTTAAAAAATATATAAACTTCTTATTGTTTCTCCAAAATAATTATACTTTATCCAAAAATATTCATTTATATTTCCCTATGAAAGTCACATTTACACTATATTTTTAATTACATAACAATATATAATTTTGTAAATAATAATTTTATAATTTATTTAATTAAAAATTAATTACCTTTGAAAATGGATTATTAATCACATTATGTTTAGGATCATATATTAATCCAAATTAAATTAAATTACAAACCATTTTTACTCCATATTTATCTTTATAGAAAATCAATAATTCACCTTTTAATTTATTTCAAAGTAATTTAGAAATTAAAATACCAGTATCGGTCTTAAAATATGCATAAACATTATTATTAATTTATTATTTCAAAATACATATATCGTTGTTTATTATTTGATCTTTAATACCCGTTTTAATTTACTAAATTAATATTTCTAACTTTAATTAATTGCTTCACAACACTGGGTTGTTACATTTGAAGGTGAGGAATTTTTGGGCAGTAAAGAAAAAGGAAGATCAACATCAAATTAGAGTAGATATATGGATAATCGGTGAATTAGGCACTTCCTACTTGGGTATATAGTAATATGATGTAATAATTCGCCCATTATGGCCTTAAATCAAATTACAAGTAATGAAATTGAATTGTAATTACATTAAATTTTCATCGTCATGATTAGGATGTAATATGTTATGACTAGATGATAAGAAAAGCGATTTCTTAATAGTAATTAGTCAAAGTTAATCTCTCTCCAATAGTGTTTATTTCTCAATTAGTTGTTCGGATTAATCAGAAAACACATGAAACTTAGATAAATCTAGATCTGCTTCAATCTAGCGGTGAAACTACTAGGATAGGACAATCGAGGACATGAACACGAAGAGGTGGTTGATTAGATGACCCTAGTGGGGCTGATTGACAATATGAGGTCAGGATTTGATGGATCTAGTATTTCTAGGAACAATAGAAACTTTTGGTAGGCATCGTCGGTCGTGGTTGGAATAAGATCGGTTAGCTACGTGGGTGGCAACAGGGCTGTTCGATCAAGGTGGTTTTGCCCATGGAGGCCCCAGTGACAGCTTCAAGCAATTGGCTTATCAAAATTTGGGAAATGGATGGGCAAAAGTGCGTTCCTATAGCATATGTATATATGAAAAAAAATAATGAAAATGAAAATTAAATATTGATGATATTGCTCTTACCTTTAAATGCTTGTAACTCTCATATTGGGCCTATTTTCATGCATGGTTCACGATAGCGTGATTATGACAAGATGAGGAATGTTTTGTTATGTGGATTTCTATGCTTTGAGATACTTTGAAAAAGAGCTTATTTTAGTAGATTCATCATATTAGAGTGTTCAACTAGCGCATTTTGGTACATTGTAACAAGAGGAGGAATGTTTTGCAACGAAAAGTTAGGGCTTGATCCGTAAGATCGTAGATGATGGGGAATAATGAGTTTTAGGCTCGGTCCCAATCATGTAGTAGATCACTTTGGCAATGACTAGCTTGGACTTGACCTTAATAATCACGTATAATTTTTACAATGACGAGTTATGGCTTTGGCCTTACTAGTGTCACGTGTGGGTCAAAAGAATTGAGATTTTGAACTCAATAATGTGGTATATGGTAGGCGTTAGGTGCACTTCTATAGGGCCAGTAATATCTTGCAATACTGAGTTGGATTTTGAGCCCAATAGTGTTAGATTTGGTGGCACATGATTGGTACTTTAAGCTCAATTGTATGCATATGTCTAGATGTCGATGAGTTGGGACTTTGATCTCAATTGTATCATGATTATTTTGGTAAACAAGTTGATACTTTAAGCTTAATATTGTACACAAGTTAGGCGATAATGAGTTAGGAATTTGAGCCTAATAGTGTTGCACCTGTTTTAGCAAACGAGTTGGGACTTTGAACTCAATAGTGTGCATACACTTAGGTGAAGACAAGTTAGAAATTTGGGCCTAATTATGTCGTAGTTATTTTAGCTTAACATGAGCTTAATAGTACGAAAATGATTATACTTGGGCTAGATATTAGTGATACCTTAGCATATGATGTCACTATAATATCGAGTCGGGTGTAGTTGACTTGTTAGGTGGAAGTGACACGGTTAAGGTATGATGTTCGAGCATAGGTGTTCTTTTACTAGCTTACTAATATTATACACTTATATGATGTGTATCTATAACAACCCGCAAATTTAAAACTTTTAATACTGAAGTAAATAAAAATGAATTTTTAATAAAAGGGTGAATTATCTATTGTATTTATAATCGTTGCGAAGATTGTTTTGAGATGATCGGTTTGATATATAATTTTGTTGGATATTGAGGTATAGTTTAGTAGATATTTAAGTTATAGGATTTTCACCTCTAATAAATGATTTTCAATATTCTAGTTTTGAAAACAAAAGATATGTTTAGTATTGTTGGTTAAGAGAGTAGACCGTGTTTGGAGAGGTCATTGGTTAAATCCTTACTAACAACATATTTATTTTTGAATTTTTTAGAAAACCAACAAAAAGATACATATTCATGGAGAGAAATTTATGTACATATGAGAGATAGACAAAAAAAATACTATAGTCAAAATATATACATATATACATGAAAACATATTTATATAAGGATACGTGTGTATATATATATGTATGTACGCATTTATGTAGTTAGTCTAATGTATGAAAATATAAATTTGGTAACTATGCAAAAAGTTGAAGCATACAAATTATGAATATATGAGTTATGTATGTATAATTGATTGTTGAATTTGTATATACAAATTGTTAATGTATTAATTTTATATATTTTAGAAAACTAATTATGAAAGTAGAAATTTATGGTGCATTGCATGGTGTAGAGGTAAACTAACCAATTTATTTTAGGAGAATAATTCCTAATAAATATTAAGAAATACATCTTCTTTGTTTAGAAGGTAACTTTCTAACCGATTTTAAAACATATTCATTTGTTACTCTCTTTAAATGGTAAGATAAATCTCCTATTATGATGTGTAACAACCCGTTGAAATTAATAATATTTAATAAATTAAATTAATATAATTTCTAATTTGTTTAAGAATAAATGTAGAAATTTGGTATAGTAGTTGTAACCTAGTGTAACAATAAAATTTTATGACAATAGATTTGGATAATGTAATTTGTCACTTTTTGTTAAAAGTAAATTTTAAGAAATCAATAAATGTTGAATTGAGAATATTAATAAAAAATATTAACTAAAATGAGATTCATTAATATAAAATCAGTAGTGAAGATGTCACCTTTGGTTGTAATAAAGGTGAATGCTATTAGTGGATGTCAACACTTAATAAAATTTATTTAGAATAAAAAGAATTTAAATGCATGTTTGAATAGAGTATTAAATTGATAGATTAAGCGTAAGTAATTAGAATTTAACCCTATAAGATATGGAACTGAATGTATGAATATAATTTTGTAGAAATAGTTAATTAACAACTTATTTGTGCATACCCAATTTAATATAAATAACAAAAGGGCTAGCACTTGATGTGCCTAAGTATTAATATATTGGAACTATAATAAAATAGAGAGTTTGGTAGTAAATAGAAATAAAAAGACCGTTATTAACTAGTAAATTAATAAATGGATTCTAGCAAAAGGTAGTAATTAATGCGTGTATATTGGGCATTTGCGGATTACCAATTTTTCTACCTATTCATATAATTTATTTATGTAAATCTAAACCTATGGCAACATTTTGTTAATAAATGTTGGAAGCGAATTTGAATATATCAAAGGATAACAAGTGTTTAGGTTAACCGTTTATTTTATTTAGTTAAGAAGGGAAATAGATTGAAATAAAGCTAATTTAATTTTTTTGGTTGTTAATGGGTATAGTTAAATAAGGAGAAGTTATAGGAAATAAAACGCGCACTAATGAGATGTAATATAATTCCAAAGTTATTTATACCCACAAATAGGTTAATTACTGTATAGAAAGAGTCTAAATCAATAAATGAATTTATTAAGATTACATTTATAATTTTATAACCTTTATGCTGATTTAAGTTCAATTAATTTATTTGATTAAATAGTGCAGTAGCGTAGTTTTGTGCGGTAGTTGAAATAGCTAATTCTTTTAGGTGAAGTTAAGGCTAATTCTATGTATATATTTGACCTATTGTTGATATAGATTCTAGGAAGCAGGATCTATTAATTAAATGGAGTATTAGATTCAATAATTGCATTTATCGCATAAATAAAGAGAATATAACGGTTAAAATTGGCGTTATTGAAATTAAAAAGGAACGGGGGAATAATAATTTGAAATCGTTGCAATAGATATTAATTTAAGGTTACCTTAAATAAATTAAGGTAATAAATAGAGGATAGTGTAAATATTTTTATAATACGATGATTTGTGTAGTTAGGGTAGTTTTGATTTGTCACTTAAGATGGAGGATTTTTATAAAATGTAATAAATGCAGTTTAAATTAAGGCATTGACGTTTGGGTATTGAAGAAGTGATAAACTAAAATTTATTTATTTATTTGAAAATTTGAAATCCAATTTGTGGATTTATTGCAAATAAGTGAAATTTTTGTTTAACCATTACATCGATAGGAATAAATTAAATTTAAGGTTATATTAATAAAATTTGGACTAGAGAAATGATATGAATCGGTTTTAGAAGCCTTAAATATAAAATGGGAAGTAGACGAGATTTCACGTTACAACCATTTTTAAAAAATCCTGATGTATGTAGAAATATTTATGAAATATAACGTAAACCAATGTTGAATCAAAAGAATAGAGTCAACACTTATTTATTCATTTAATGTGATATAACTACGAGTATGATTTATTGCAAATTACATGGAAATCTAATATATAGGACATTACCTAAAAAGGAAGAGTAGATAAAATTTATGATAAACATATTTGTATATGAAGGTTATTGATTTAAGGAGAAATTGGGCAAGTTTTATGTATTTGGGTTAAGTGCTACCTTTAATAGATAAATTTAGTGCAATTAAAGAAATTGACAATTAATATTTCGATAACCTAAAATTTGATGGGATAAGAACATTTGGGTAATGAAGGGATGACAAATATTAGCTATGATTGTAGAAGGAATTAAATAGATAATGGGAAGATTAAAATCAGGTTCTAAGCAATAATTATTAAATAACAGAAATTTAGGAGTAAAGTGAGATAATTGAAAATTTTAATCATTCATATAAGTCATTTGTTTATTAATATGAGTTAGCTAATAAATTTAACTTGGGCAATACCTATATATTGGAAACACATTTGTAAAGTGTAATTAATTGAATTTGGTGAATTGGGAATGAATCCAAGGTTATAGGAATTGATGTAATACTACGCAAATAAAAGGAAACTGCATAAAATCAATGTTTCGTAATAAATTGTAATTGATAATTAAGTAGGAATGGGTTTGAATTTGAAAAAAAGGAAAATTTATTATTTGCTTACCCATCTATTCAATCTATTAAATTTGATCAGATCCATTTGCAATTAAACGAATTTATTTACAAGTTAGTATGTATTTAGCTGATAACTATAAACCAATTAGGGCAATCGGGTATATATATTACCAGTTAAGTTATATAAGATAATGGTTGACTTAGTTAAGGGAGTTTATGTAATAATTTCATTTATTTTGTAAGTGGAAATAAAACGTTAATGATAACAAGTATTCAAAATTTACCATCTATTTAGTATATTAAGTATAATTGATAATCAACTGCAGCAAGTAATAAATAATAAATACGTAACGTTAAATGAAGTAATATTTGAAATTTAATATTTAGAAACTATGTAAATATAAGTGCAGATGAAATTGGGGATATTTACATATTGAAATATGAATCCAATGATAAATCAATCTAATTGACAATAAATAATGGAAAGTAAATTTAATTAAATTTTGGAAATTTAATATATATATACAGTTATAAACCCTAGCTCCATCCTATTGTCATTTGCTGTATATTCATTTCTTCATCTCCTTCTCCTCCTCAAATGGTTGCAAAACCTAGATCCACTTCAATCCAAATTTCAATGAAAATGCAAACACTTCAGAAAAATTCCACAAAAAAATATATGTTAATGTTCTCGAGGCACATAATCTACTGGTGCAATTCGTTTTCTGTTTTGAACATTCGTTTGACCAGAATTAATTCAAACAGTCCGTGACCATTCATCATCGTCATCGCAAACTTCGTCGGATCGTCAAACCTTTTCTAGGTTTTGTAGAGTGGACGATGGGGATCGCATCTATATGGTTTGTGTGTCGTTTTATTTATTTTCAATTTTGAATTCAATCATCATTTTTCGCCATAACTTTCTCATACGAAGTCGGATTCACACGAAATTTCTTTTGTTAGGATCGTAATTTAATTCCGGATTTGATGACGTTGGTTTGGACGAATTCCGAGAAGGGCGAATTTTTGGGTTTAAATCGAATTTAAATTCGATTTAAATTCTAAAGGTGAGTGTTTTAACCCACTCACAACTACTAGAAGTTTTTATGTTTGTTAAATTAATTTTAGAAATGAATAGAAATTTATTTATGAGTATTTGGCATGTTTATTTCACTCATATTTGTTGAATTGCATTTATTAAATTTAACTGTTAATTTAATTTATTTATTGCGTATTAATTGATAGTTAGAATTTATTTGTTTGCCTATAAACTGCTAGTTAACAGTTATATAGATTATTACTGAATATAAACTGTTAGATTAATAGTTGTTAAATTTAATCTGAATAAAATTGCCAGTTATTACCTGTTATATATTATCAAATATAAATTGTTATTGATTGATATTGCTTGATGATTGTGATTGGATGATGGGTGATGTTGATGGATGTTTTATTGTATATCATTAAATGGCAAATTATCATGCATATTTCCTTTCATTCGGGATTGTGGTTTGAAATGATATACAACCGCAAAATTTTATATCTTTTAAATTGCGGATTGAAATGATAAATATCCGTATCACTTGACCATAGGATAGAAAATTATATACAGGCACCGCGGTCTATATATAACTATTTAATGTGATTTCTATGGTTTGGATGGAATACGGTTTCTGATAATCTTAAATTTTATATTGTATAAATATTATTCTTCCATATATGTACATATGAAGTTGAAAATTTTGAAATTAAAAGGTGTATAAAAATCTTTATTTAAAAATGGAAGAAAATTAAGAAAATGGAGTTTAATAATTTATATCATATGTTTAAATGTTAAGTTTGGAAATTTTAAGATATGATATTTATAATTGGATTTTTCCCAAAATAAATTGAAATGAATATTCTAGTATAATTTGAATTGGGAAAAATATATATATATTATTACTAGAAATTGAAGTCTTATTATTTATGGATTTTATATGAATATTCAAGACTAATTAATAGAACAATTGATTTGTCGAAAGAATAAAATCCAACTTTAGTTTGAAATATTGATACTCAAAATGGATCTACGTATATATAAATAAATTGAAGTGGTTTTGGAACTTGAGAGAGATAATATAAATTTTGGTTTAGACTTTAATAAAGAAATATATTTGTAAAGCCATGTAGATTATTTCTTTACAAAGTAACAGTAAAGTCAAACCATTTAATTTATATACCGTTGAATATCCAAACCATTCAAGTTTTAGAAGCTATGGTTTTAAATTATGAATTTCGAAATATTATGCTTTGAAAGGATATTTGGCTTTCAGACGTTATAAATTTTAAAGCATTATGATTTTGGAAAAGATTTACATTTGGGATAAATGATATCATGTTGTTTTGGGTTTTAAAATGATATCGTATTCATAATTTTAAAATGGAAATGTATATTCTGGTTTTAAAGTATAAACTATTTTAAATGACCGCGGTGTTATAATAACGATGGGTTGGCAAAGAGACCGGGATCGGATATGGACATACTCTCTGTCGATACTGAAAACCACTTTGACTAACCATGTACGCGGTGGAGATTCCAGAATGAAGTAGGTGGTGGCGACGTTTCCTGTAAGGTAAATACGTGGACCCAACTCCCGTGAGTTGGCATAAGGCGGCTAAAACAGGAGCGATTCTCAGGCCAATGAGGTCATTCCTCTGATCGGACCCTCCTCTTCGATATTATACTTTGATTTTGGATTGATTCAGTGGCCACTTCTATATTTTGATTTTGGGGAGTTAGTCCGAGGTGGGCGGTAACTGCGGCTACGCGTTTCCACCAGCCTGG
Source organism: Allium cepa (assembly GCA_030765085.1). Taxonomy (NCBI): domain Eukaryota; kingdom Viridiplantae; phylum Streptophyta; class Magnoliopsida; order Asparagales; family Amaryllidaceae; genus Allium; species Allium cepa. The sequence goes on along the minus strand of CM060936.1, from coordinate 23,470,783 downwards.
ATAGCAATTGGTATATCTACCCTGGCATTGCCTAGTTGTGCCGTGTCACCTACCATACCGAACCTTTACTACGAGTTTCTATTTGTGTCGTACCTATGGAGTACCCTCTGGTAGCTTCCCGATCAGGAGGTATTACGGTACTGTATAGACTATTGACATTATTTGTGTTAAGGGCTATATGGGTAACCCCTTAACGCTATTAAAAAGTAAGTTTATTTTATAAATAGTCATTATTATAATAGCGCAATATACTACATAGTAAATAGTTTAACGGATCCTTAGGAGATGTAAATCCCGAACATCTCTTGAGTTACTGTACTCATATTTATTTCTGTTAATTTAACTCACATAAGATCTTTTAGTTCTGACTCGAGTGTTTTGTCTTTTCAAATTCGCTCGGGTCAGTCCGAGCATTTCAGGATCGAAGACTTTAGCTTTGGAGGACGAAGACGAAGGATTCGTATTATTATTATCTATTTTATTGCACCACACTCATACTGTTCCGCTGCATTGATTGTATTGGTATGTGTAACTCTGATATTTATTGTATAAAGCAAATCAAGTGTTTGTAAACTGTTTTGAACTATATATTTATTATTATATTTTATCCTTCCGCTGTGAGATTCTGTTTTGTTTTTATTTCTTCTCTGTTTTTCTTATTTACCCCATAACAATCCGCCCTTGCGTATGCTTTGAATTGGCACGTGTGCCGGTTTAATGTGTGCAAAAAGGCGGGATGTTACAGTTGGTATCAGAGCTTTGGTTTAGCGATAAACCTTGGTTTTGTGGGGTTCGACTCTTTGTTAATAGGGTAGTAATACCCTATGGGAGTCGCTGAGAGTATATATATGAGAGAGCGTATTTGTTAGTTTTATAAAAAGATTTTGATATTGTGTTAATCTGTTCCACTTTGTATTTATAAATTCTGGTTGATGCATGGGACGCTATGCCATCAATAGGGATTTCTAAACACTTAATAGGACAGACCGACATAATATTTGTTTTTAATATAGGTGAATGAAATAATTTTGCCTATTATATTTTCCATATATAAAAATATTTTTATAAAGATATATTTTGGTTGCTATAGTTGGGTGTTAGGTAATAAAAATATTTGTGATGAACTAAAGCTAAGTTGAATTTTAATAAATCAAATTAGAGATTTTAGAACTTAAGTCCGGGATTTTTGAAATCTTCTTTCAAAGGATTTATGAAATATAATGATTTGGTTTATAAATATTTTCTTATATAAATATTTAGTATAATTCGAAGGAATTGGTTTAAAGAGGATTTTGGAGAAAATAATTTTGTACTTTCCTCTCTGTCGTTGGAAAATAATTTCGGTGATGGCGGCCGCATTATCGACTTTCATTTTCGAGTTTCGAAGGGGAAAGGCCACTGTAGTAAAACTCTACTGCAGATTTATTTTGAAATTATCTAAAATTTTAATTGTTTTAAAAAAATAATTGAGATATAAAAGTTGTAGGAAACTAATTATCTACTATTTTAAAATAAATTGAAATTTGACCCGGTATTTAATTCTAAAATTTTCCATTAATTAATTGTTTAAATTATTTTAGTGAAATAAAAGGTAAGAAATTAATGAATTGAAATCTCCAATTTAGGTAAGAGAATTAATGCTATGTTATAAAGGAAGTTAAAATTTTAACTTATAAGTAATGGTAAAGATTTATTGAACAATCAATGAATTAAGAGAATTGAGATAAAACTTGTATAAGTTCAATTGCATTTTCTTTAACATAAATAACTTACCAAGTATAAAAAGTTGAAATGTAAATTAAGAGTGGAATAGAATATTATGCAAGTAGAATTTTGGGAAAAAATGAAGTATTCAATAAATTACTATTATAAATAAGAATTTAATGGTATTAACTTAAGTGATGATTGGAAGTTTACTAAAATTGAAGGTTGTATTATTAATAGGTGATTTTAACCTTAGGAAAGTAAAAAAATGAAATTCCTTAATTTATAAAGTTTGATTATAGGGTTATTAACTTAAGTACGCCTTAATTTCCCCTATTCTAATATAATAGAAAGTAGGAAAAATATAAATGACTGCAATCCATAGTTAATGAATGAGTAAAATCTTTCACTTATAGGAATGCAAGTTATAAGGTTAATAAATTAAGTGTAAGTAGAGGGTTACTGTAATTAAATATAATGGAAACTTCAACATTAAATAAATGAATGAGATTAAAGGTAAGTTGAAATTGTAGGTTATAAAACAAATATATATTAATTAAAGGAATGAAAAGAAACTTGTAAATTTTCACTTACATTCTTAAAATATATATAACTTACCATAAAATAAAAGTTGCAATTGCTAGTAAGAAAGTGTAAAGGGAAATCTTACAAGTGAAGCTTGAGGTAATTATAGTATTCAATTAATTGCTGTTAAAACTTAAGCTAAATCGGAAATTTTACTATATAAGAAAGGTAAGTAGAATAAATGGGTGATATAAACTTTAGTCAATAAATTGGAACACAAATATGATAATTTTGTAATAAATGAAAATGAAAATTGTAAGAAGTAAAGGGATCACTCCATAAATGAAAGAAAGAAAATCAAACCATTGAAGCATGAGATAAATGTATAATAAATAAATTTGGGTGTTGGTTTGAATTGTGTTGTTTGATTTATGTTGTTGGGTAAGAAATTTGAAGTGGTTAAATGAATAAGTATCTATCTTTGTTCCATCTAAGACTGTTGAGTAAATGATGCACTTGATAGTTAATTTCATTTCATACAAATTTCAAGTTTGAACCCAAACAACTATTTGTTTGATGGATTAAATGGTTGCTTTGTTTGTGTAGGTATGTTGTTTGTAAGGTTGATGGTTGTTGAATTGTTTGGTTGATTAATGATTGAATCCACTTGAATAGTTCACTTTAAAATAAATAATATTTGAAATAAGATGCACTGTTTTATTCTTCCTTCTCCCTTCTTTTTCCTTTTCGGGGACGAAAAGTTTTGAGTGGGGGAGATTGTAACGACCCGTTGAAATTAATAATATTTAATAAATTAAATTAATATAATTTCTAATTTGTTTAAGAATAAATGTAGAAATTTGGTATAGTAGTTGTAACCTAGTGTAACAATAAAACTTTGTGATAATAGATTTGGATAATGTAATTTGTCACTTTTTGTTAAAAGTAAATTTTAAGAAATCAATAAATGTTGAATTGAGAATATTAATAAAAAATATTAACTAAAATGAGATTCATTAATATAAAATCAGTAGTGAAGATGTCACCTTTGGTTGTAATAAAGGTGAATGCTATTAGTGGATGTCAACACTTAATAAAATTTATTTAGAATAAAAAGAATTTAAATGCATGTTTGAATAGAGTATTAAATTGATAGATTAAGCGTAAGTAATTAGAATTTAACCCTATAAGATATGGAACTGAATGTATGAATATAATTTTGTAGAAATAGTTAATTAACAACTTATTTGTGCCTACCCAATTTAATATAAATAACAAAAGGGCTAGCACTTGATGTGCCTAAGTATTAATATATTGGAACTATAATAAAATAGAGAGTTTGGTAGTAAATAGAAATAAAAAGACCGTTATTAACTAGTAAATTAATAAATGGATTCTAACAAAAGGTAGTAATTAATGCGTGTATATTGGGCATTTGTGGATTACCAATTTTTCTACCTATTCATATAATTTATTTATGTAAATCTAAACCTATGGCAACATTTTGTTAATAAATGTTGGAAGCGAATTTGAATATATCAAAGGATAACAAGTGTTTAGGTTAACCATTTATTTTATTTAGTTAAGAAGGGAAATAGATTGAAATAAAGCTAATTTAATTTTTTTGGTTGTTAATGGGTATAGTTAAATAAGGAGAAGTTATAGGAAATAAAACGCGCACTAATGAGATGTAATATAATTCCAAAGTTATTTATACCCACAAATAGGTTAATTACTGTATAGAAAGAGTCTAAATCAATAAATGAATTTATTAAGATTACATTTATAATTTTATAACCTTTATGCTGATTTAAGTTCAATTAATTTATTTGATTAAATAGTGCAGTAGCGTAGTTTTGTGCGGTAGTTGAAATAGCTAATTCTTTTAGGTGAAGTTAAGGCTAATTCTATGTATATATTTGACCTATTGTTGATATAGATTCTAGGAAGTAGGATCTATTAATTAAATGGAGTATTAGATTCAATAATTGCATTTATCGCATAAATAAAGAGAATATAACGGTTAAAATTGGCGTTATTGAAATTAAAAAGGAATGGGGGAATAATAATTTGAAATCATTGCAATAGATATTAATTTAAGGTTACCTTAAATAAATTAAGGTAATAAATGGAGGATAGTGTAAATATTTTTATAATACGATGATTTGTGTAGTTAGGGTAGTTTTGATTTGTCACTTAAGATGGAGGATTTTTATAAAATGTAATAAATGCAGTTTAAATTAAGGCATTGACGTTTGGGTATTTAAGAAGTGATAAACTAAAATTTATTTATTTATTTGAAAATTTGAAATCCAATTTGTGGATTTATTGCAAATAAGTGAAATTTTTGTTTAACCATTACATCGATAGGAATAAATTACGTTTAAGGTTATATTAATAAAATTTGGACTAGAGAAATGATATGAATCGGTTTTAGAAGCCTTAAATATAAAATGGGAAGTAGACGAGATTTCACGTTACAACCATTTTTAAAAAATCCTGATGTATGTAGAAATATTTATGAAATATAACGTAAACCAATGTGGAATCAAAAGAATAGAGTCAACACTTATTTATTCATTTAATGTGATATAACTACGAGTATGATTTATTGCAAATTACATGGAAGTCTAATATATAGGACATTACCTAAAAAGGAAGAGTAGATAAAATTTATGATAAACATATTTGTATATGAAGGTTATTGATTTAAGGAGAAATTGGGCAAGTTTTATGTATTTGGGTTAAGTGCAACCTTTAATAGATAAATTTAGTGCAATTAAAGAAATTGACAATTAATATTTCGATAACCTAAAATTTGATGGGATAAGAACATTTGGGTAATGAAGGGATGACAAATATTAGCTATGATTCTAGAAGGAATTAAATAGATAATGGGAAGATTAAAATCAGGTTCTAAGCAATAATTATTAAATAACAGAAATTTAGGAGTAAAGTGAGATAATTGAAAATTTTAATCATTCATATAAGTCATTTGTTTATTAATATGTGTTAGCTAATAAATTTAACTTGGGCAATACCTATATATTGGAAACACATTTTAAAGTGTAATTAATTGAATTTGGTGAATTGGGAATGAATCCAAGGTTATAGGAATTGATGTAATACTACGCAAATAAAAGGTAACTGCATAAAATCAATGTTTCGTAATAAATTGTAATTGATAATTAAGTAGGAATGGGTTTGAATTTGACAAAAAGGAAAATTTATTATTTGCTTACCCATCTATTCAATCTATTAAATTTGATCAGATCCATTTGCAATTAAACGAATTTATTTACAAGTTAGTATGTATTTAGCTGATAACTATAAACCAATTAGGGCAATCGGGTATATATATTACCAGTTAAGTTATATAAGATAATGGTTGACTTAATTAAGGGAGTTTATGTAATAATTACAATTATTTTGTAAGTGGAAATAAAACGTTAATGATAACAAGTATTCAAAATTTACCATCTATTTAGTATATTAAGTATAATTGATAATCAACTGCAGCAAGTAATAAATAATAAATACGTAACGTTAAATGAAGTAATATTTGAAATTTAATATTTAGAAACTATGTAAATATAAGTGTAGATGAAATTGGGGATATTTACATATTGAAATATGAATCCAATGGTAAATCAATCTAATTGACAATAAATAATGGAAAGTAAATTTAATTAAATTTTGGAAATTTAATATATATATACAGTTATAAACCCTAGCTCCATCCTATTGTCATTTGCTGTATATTCATTTCTTCATCTCCTTCTCCTCCTTAAACGGTTGCAAAACCTAGATCCACTTCAATCCAAATTTCAATGAAAATGCAAACACTTCAGAAAAATTCCACAAAAAAATATATGTTAATGTTCTCGAGGCACATAATCTACTGGTGCAATTCGTTTTCTGTTTTGAACATTCGTTTGACCAGAATTAATTCAAACAGTCCGTGACCATTCATCATCGTCATCGCAAACTTCGTCGGATCGTCAAACCTTTTCTAGGTTTTGTAGAGTGGACGATGGGGATCGCATCTATATGGTTTGTGTGTCGTTTTATTTATTTTCAATTTTGAATTCAATCATCATTTTTCGCCATAACTTTCTCATACGAAGTCGGATTCACACGAAATTTCTTTTGTTAGGATCGTAATTTAATTCCGGATTTGATGACGTTGGTTTGGACGAATTCCGAGAAGGGCGAATTTTTGGGTTTAAATCGAATTTAAATTCGATTTAAATTCCAAAGGTGAGTGTTTTAACCCACTCACAACTACTAGAAGCTTTTATGTTTGTTAAATTAATTTTAGAAATGAATAGAAATTTATTTATGAGTATTTGGCATGTTTATTTCACTCATATTTGTTGAATTGCATTTATTAAATTTAACTGTTAATTTAATTTATTTATTGCGTATTAATTGATAGTTAGAATTTATTTGTTTGCCTATAAACTGCTAGTTAACAGTTATATAGATTATTACTGAATATAAACTGTTAGATTAATAGTTGTTAAATTTAATCTGAATAAAATTGCCAGTTATTACCTGTTATATATTATCAAATATAAATTGTTATTGATTGATATTGCTTGATGATTGTGATTGGATGATGGGTGATGTTGATGGATGTTTTATTGTATATCATTAAATGGCAAATTATCATGCATATTTCCTTTCATTCGGGATTGTGGTTTGAAATGATATACAACCGCAAAATTTTATATCTTTTAAATTGCGAATTGAAATGATAAATATCCATATCACTTGACCATAGGATAGAAAATTATATACAGGCACCGCGGTCTATATATAACTATTTAATGTGATTTCTATGGTTTGGATGGAATACAGTTTCTAATAATCTTAAATTTTATATTGTATAAATATTATTCTTCCATATATGTACATATGAAGTTGAAAATTTTGAAATTAAAAGGTGTATAAAAATCTTTATTTAAAAATGGAAGAAAATTAAGAAAATGGAGTTTAATAATTTATATCATATGTTTAAATGTTAAGTTTGGAAATTTTAAGATATGATATTTATAATTGGATTTTTCCCAAAATAAATTGAAATGAATATTCTAGTATAATTTGAATTGGGAAAAATATATATATTTTATTACTAGAAATTGAAGTCTTATTATTTATGGATTTTATATGAATATTCAAGACTAATTAATAGAACAATTGATTTGTTGAAAGAATAAAATCAAATTTTAGTTTGAAATATTGATACTCAAAATGGATCTACGTATATATAAATAAATTGAAGTGGTTTTGGAACTTGAGATAGATAATATAAATTTTGGTTTAGATTTTAATAAAGAAATATATTTGTAAAGCCATGTAGATTATTTCTTTACAAAGTAACAGTAAAGTTAAACCATTTAATTTATATACCGTTGAATATCCAAACCATTCAAGTTTTAGAAGTTATGGTTTTAAATTATGAATTTCGAAATATTATGCTTTGAAAGGATATTTGGCTTTCATACGTTATAAATTTTAAAGCATTATGATTTTGGAAAAGATTTATATTTGGGATAAATGATATCATGTTGTTTTGGGTTTTAAAATGATATCGTATTCATAATTTTAAAATGGAAATGTATATTCTGGTTTTAAAGTATAAACTATTTTAAATGACCGCGGTGTTATAATAACGATGGGTTGGCAAAGAGACCGGGATCGGATATGGACATACTCTCTGTCGATACCGAAAACCACTTTGACTAACCATGTACGCGGTGGAGATTCTAGAATGAAGTAGGTGGTGGCGACGTTTCCTGTAAGGTAAATACGTGGACCCGACTCCCGTGAGTTGGCATAAGGTGGCTAAAACAGGAGCGATTCTCAGGCCAATGAGGTCATTCCTCTGATCGGGCCCTCCTCTTCGATATTATACTTTGATTTTGGATTGATTCAGTGGCCACTTCTATATTTTGATTTTGGGGAGTTAGTCCGAGGTGGGCGGTAACTACGGCTATGCGTTTCCACCAGCCTGGATAGCAATTGGTATATCTACCCTGGCATTGCCTAGTTGTGCCGTGTCACCTACCATACCGAGCCTTTACTACGAGTTTCTATTTGTGTCGTACCTATGGAGTACCCTCTGGTAGCTTCCCGATCAGGAGGTATTACGGTACTGTATAGACTATTGGCATTATTTGTGTTAAGGGCTATATGGGTAACCCCTTAACGCTATTAAAAAGTAAGTTTATTTTATAAATAGACATTATTATAATAGCGCAATATACTACATAGTAAATAGTTTAACGGATCCTTAGGAGATGTAAATCCCGAACATCTCTTGAGTTACTGTACTCATATTTATTTCTGTTAATTTAACTCACATAAGATCTTTTAGTTCTGACTCGAGTGTTTTGTCTTTTCAAATTCGCTCGGGTCAGTCCAAGCGTTTCAGGATCGAAGACTTTAGCTTTGGAGGACGAAGACGAAGGATTCGTATTATTATTATCTATTTTATTGCACCACACTCATACTGTTCCGCTGCATTGATTGTATTGGTATGTGTAACTCTGATATTTATTGTATAAAGCAAATCAAGTGTTTGTAAACTGTTTTGAACTGTATATTTATTATTATATTTTATCCTTCCGCTGTGAGATTCTGTTTTGTTTTTATTTCTTCTCTGTTTTTCTTATTTACCCCGTAACAATCCGCCCTTGCGTATGCTTTGAATTGGCACGTGTGTCGGTTTAAAGTGTGCAAAAAGGCGGGATGTTACATGATGGTTGAATGAAAATAAACTTTTGAGACCCCAACCTACCTTCACCTCTCTTTACCTTCTTATCTCTATATATACACCGTTCATTCACATCTCTGGAAGGGCTATAGGAAAATCCAAATTTATTCTTAGCCTCCACCTCTGTCTTGTTATTACAAAAAACTAAAAATTAGATCAAGAAAATGAAATTGATTATTCAACCAAAAAGAAAAGAGGCTTGGAATTTCTTCAATATGTATACATCTGGATTTCTGGAAGCAAATTAGGTGGAGATGGAAGAGAAAAAACTATTCTTCATTGATTAGGAACAAATTTGTATTAATCCTCATTTAAAGTGGGTATTTACGCATTGTTTATGAGATACTTGATTTATATTTATATAATTGAGTTCTAATGATTTAGATGAAGATTTGTTTTTAAATGATGTTTTAATATTAGATAATAGATGAAATTTATAATTCGATTTTATTGGACAGGAGATCTACATAGTTCAACCGTGATTTTGTTGGATTTACATTATTTCTTTTGGGTAGAGTATGAGCTACACATAAAAGAGATTTATTCCTTAAATAAGAGATTTTTTATATGAACAATGGTTTAGAAATTCAGTATATGAGATTTATTGTCGAACGATGTTTTCATTGATCTAAATTTGATATTTTATTGCCGAATCTTGTTTAAATATACTAAATACATATCCATCGATGAAAATTTTGTATTTGTTGATATATTGTGAGTTATATTTGATGACGGTTTTCTTATTGAAATATTTGGATATGTTGTATCACGATTTAATTGTTTACTAATTAGTTAATGTACCATCGAGTGACGATTGTATAATTGTAATTAATTGTTGATTTAAAACGGAAATAATCAATGAAAATGATAATGATAAAAACTGTGTAATCTTGGAAGGCAAGATTATTTACAACCTCAAGGGATATTTCTAAATAATTGGGATTTGACAAATTATACTTAAACTGGTGCGAGAAATTAATAAGGTTGTTATTTACGAGTTTTTAGGAAATTCATAAATAATAACAAAAATTTTACTTCAAATTTAAATTGAGAAGTTTAATGCTATTTATAAAATAAGGTAAGTATGGTTTTCAAAAGAATTTTTGGATTAAATTTTTACTATTTGGAAGTGAATAGCGATAAAAAAGGAGCTTTAAGGTTGAAACTAGAATAATAATTTTTGAGATAAATAGTAATAAATGAATTTTGAAAAATATTAAAGTGGTTTTAGTATATTGTTATTGAGATATAAATAAATAATATGATTGTTTGAAAGGCAATTTGATAAGAATTACCACTTTGACTAAACAATGATGTTTGAGAGTTAAAGTAGTTGAAGTATAATAAAGGATTTTTTGAAATATATTATTATTTAGAAAGGATATTACTGTCTTAAACATGTATATAAATAAATTTGATTAAATAATAGGCACTAATAAAATGATTATATGCCTAAGAGAGAAATATGAATTGTAAATATACCATTATGGATGGATGAAATATGTCATATGCTTGTTTTATGTTGATGAAATCACATAAGGTTGTGTATGCGATGTTTAGTCATTATTACTACTTCACTCTGGGTATTTAATATGATTTCTTGATAATTGATGTTGCGTTACTAGTATTGATTGGATTAGTACACACTTGATGATTGATGTTGGGCTACTATTGTGGAGTGGTTATTATACATTTACTGAATTATACTCAAATTGATGATGATGTATATAAATATATTTGTTATTGTTATTTTCTTATTTAATGATTGGAGCTGACATTGTATGTTATTGATATTGAATGGTTAAATATGTTTTTTATTGTGCCCCATACAATTATTTTTTGAGATGGATGAGTAGTTATATTATTTTCTTCTTCAGCTATCTGCATTAGTTGCGTTGACTGCAATGATTGCATTGGTATCATTGGTTGCATTGGCTAAGATGATTTCAATGGTTGTGTGGATGCTATAGTTGCAATGTACTAGCAGGTATTTGGGTTCTAGAGAATAGTAGGAAATAAAACTACGTGCGATTGATTCCCATAAAAGGGTATGTAATCAGTCTTTTTCGATGAAATAGCCACATTTCCGTTAGGATTAGCCAAGGTGTATAGGGTTAGGCATAGTCCAAACATAGCTAAACATTTTTTCCTTTTTGTTATAGACGCGTGTGTGTATATATACACATTGTTAACTAGGTTTTTAACCATGCGGAAATCAATAGGATTTAGAACATCAAGATGAAGACAAAATGACTTGAAACCTTGGAAGTACACCTAAATAGGCTAGTGAAAGAACTCATAGAAGTTTCATCACTATTGAACAAGAGATGATAAGTTGGCACCGATTTCTAGAGGTCGGTACAGATATCTCTTGCTCCCACATTCCTCCACCAAACTTTGCAAAGCCTCTTCTTTACCTATTTCATGTGTGCCCAAGCGATATCAAAGGATTCCGATCTCTTGAATACTAAGATTGGAGAGTTAGCAGTCAGAGTTAGAATGGTAGAATAAACCAAGTGATGAAAGAACTGTCACCATTATTAATCAAATATCTAAAATAACTACACAGAAGTCAAAATCAAATAGTAAGACAAGTGAAAAAAATTCGATCTCCATGGAATTTACCACAGAGGTCAGTGCCGTCATCTTTGGTTAATCCAAATGAGGTCGTGGTTTTTTACACTCTTCTGGGCCGATTTCTAGATTCCGCCCCAACTCGCTATTTGGACTAATTCGACTGCTACCACTATGAATACAATCCATAGAGCAAATAATAAAGTATTTTAATTCAACTAACGCTGCATGGGATCTCCATCAATTCTTTAACTCTCTCTCCACTCAGTAGTCACCAAGTAGTTCCTATATGACATTCTAGGACTTAGAATTGGTCTAACACCTACACTTGTGACTTGTTCGATCTCAAACATCTCGTAGTCATATACAATCAATAATCAAAGCTATGAAGTGGGCATAGGCTCAGTTACCAACCGAACCACTATAAAATTCTTTGTGTTTATTTACTTTTTTTCCTGGTTTTCTATTAACTTTTCTCTATTCTAATAGGGCGGGTGCTTTCACATCACACTTCAGGATGTTGATCCATATTTTGGGTTAACATATACAAAAGTGTGAAGTTGCATGTAAGAGCAAAAGTAGGAATTAAAAGGTGCATGAAGGTTATATCGTGGATAGCTGATTTGATATATTCTTTTATACCATTTTGTGTTATCCGTAAGTTATTGATAATTAATGTATTGAAATAAGAATTAATGTGATAAATTCTATAAATTGTATTATGACGTTAACGTTCACTTATTCTGATAACTGATTCCATTGTGATGTTTTCCAATTTATTCATTGTTTAGAATTTTTAAAATTTTATCTATCCATGATCCACTGCTTCTATTATCTAAAATTAATTGTAAGTGTATTTTAACATCATTTATAATTTAGTTTGGATTTTAAAAATAGTGGGTCGTTACATCATATATAAGCTTAGATTTACCAATTCTTTTAGCCTTGAGTAGGTTTAACCATTAGTTTATAATAATTTACGTGGAAGCATGGGTTAAAATATGAAGGAGAGAGCATTTTGATTGATAATTGCAAGCATTTGTGTGTATGGGTCGTTTGTTAACCACCGTTACCTCACTTTAAAAAGATGTTTATTTATGATGGCGGAAGAATACACAAAGTAGCTGTAGGATATGCTGAACACATATAAGAGGGGTTATGTTTTGGTAACAAACCGAGTGACACCACCCAATGTTGAAATATAATTGAAACTTGACCAAAATAACATGGAATTATTTTTATTTTTAGGTAAATAATATTTGTTTGTAAAATTTACAAAGAATATATTTCTGATTTAATAGATATTTGATTAAAGAGGGAAAAATGACATAAGTGATTTGTTAATATTTTTGTTAAGAAAAAAGTGTTTAATTTGGTGAATTAATTTTTTTATAAAGATATTTTTGAAAGAAGCAGTAAATATTATAAAAGTATTTTATTTGGAAGTATTTTAGTAAAGAAGTGGTTTAATTAGATACTAGGAGTGCAATTCTGCCTTTGAAGAAATATTTTTGAGTGGAAAATTTTTATTTGTTCTTAAAACAACATTTGAAGGTTATTTTCATAATGGTATTATGGTTTGAGAACACTTAGTTTATATATAAAGTCTTTATCTACGAGGATAGAAATTTTTTTGTTGAAAAATGTTCTAATTAAAAATATTTTGTATCCTCATTATAATTTAGAATACATTATAAAAATATTTGTTAACGTACATTTTGAAAAAAAAATTGTTAAACGATATTTAAGACATACGGTATATTTGGAGGAGTGTTTATTTAATAAGATGTTTTGAGGAAGATAATTATTTTAATGTAGCAAAGGATTTAATTTTTTTTTGTTCAAACTGCCTTGTGTGGGAGTATCTAGTGATAACCCTAAATAAAGTATATTTCATTGACAGATTCATTCTAGTGAATATTATATGATTTAAATGTGATTTATTTTAGAGATATTTTATATTAAAGTTATTCCCATAGAAAGATATTTTATTTCTAAGGAATCATTTTCTCAAAGGAAGAATTAGAAAATAACAAGTTATATAGATTTTAATTGGGAAATATTTTTTTAATGAAAATATTTAAAAGTAGGTTAAGCAGTATCTTTTTTGGTAAAGAATACAATGAAATATTTATTTGAAAAAAGAAGTATTACTAAAAGAGTCATTTAATTTCAGAAAACTTTTGATTAAAAATTGATTTTTGTTGAAAAGATTTCTCTCAAAAATGGTGCTCTTTGACGGATGATATTTAAAAAGGAAAATTGTTTTTATGTAAAGAGATTTCGATTGAAAAAAGTCCTAGTTTGAAAATGATCGAGAATATGTATATATTATTAAGAAATGAAGACTTACTATTTTATTGATTATCACCCGCTGGTTACAATATAGTTGATAATAATTGAGGTACAATAGAGTTCGGCAGAGTAACGGCGTAGAAGAACCAAAAGGATCCCTTTTCGGAAGTCCCTGGGCTAATATTTATAGGTGTAGGCTGGAAATATCCATCTCAAAGTTCGAAAGACTCCTTCCCTCACGTGGGTGGGCCCACGTGATCTATCCCTGGTGATTTCGACTCGATCCATGATTGATACAAAATGAGATTCATATCTATCCAAATCTTGCCCAATCAAGTCGAGATCGATCATGAACATTCCTAAGGTTGTACGCAAGTTCTGAGAAATTTTGATAGCATTTAGACTTGTAGATCGTGAAATATGATCGATGCAAGTTTGGGTTCTCAATGTGCTGATGAATTCGTATCGCTTCCCTTCGCATCAATCTATTCGCATCGCTTCTAGACGCGTGATGCCTGATGACGTGGCACTAACTTTTAGGATCGATCCATTTTTTATGTCGTGCGACCGAGTCTTTCCTATGGACGTGGCTCATTCATATCGACCCAGAATATTCCTTTCGCATCGCCTTACCGCGCTTCACTTTGTATCGATCCCTCGGAGGCTATTTCATATCGCTCATTGGTTGGGCTCGCATCGATGGGTGGTATTGATTTCATGTCGATCTGTGGCCGATCGATAGGAAGCATGTTTGGCAGTGGATCGATACGAACTGTACTTAGGCATTACTGCCGATGGATCAAAGCGGGCTTGCCTGGATGGATACGAAGATAGTTAACTCAGATGGATACGAACAAAAGCGATGCGAATGGGGCGAAACGATGGATACAAAGGAGTTGATTTTCTTAGTTTGCATCGATCACATCTTGAGTATATGAACTCAAATTGACTTGAAATTTGAAACGTAGCCTTTCCTAGCCTTATTCATCATTCCCGCCTTGATTGGAGCTCGGTCAAATTTTGATGATTTGATCATAACCATGTTTCCAGTCGATCTCTAATATTTGTTTCCGTCCTTTTTAACATATTTGTTGATATCACGGCCTTGACCAATAGGTGGGATAGTAATAGGGTTATTACGAAAGAGGTTGTGGTAAAGTCTTGTTTTTTCAGTACAAAAAAAGCCGTACATACAAAAAATCTTAAACAAAAGGAAACAAATTGAAGAAAAGGAAATATGTTTTTGAAATTAATACAAAATCAAGGATATTTGGAGCAATATAACGTGTATGATACATTAAAATCTTCTTTCCTAATATATGGATCTTTCTTTCTATAGGAGGAAATAAAAAATTTCACGGTCCATATTCACCAAAATAGATTCCCATCATCACATATATAAACAAAATCTTTCATACAATGCATCTCCGTAGGATAAAAACCAAAATTTCTTATCAAGCCAAATTTTGAATACATTATTCACAACTTGTTATCTTATTATACTGAAGGTTATCTCCACTTATCCTCCTTACCTTCAGTACTCAACGCTTCACTATAGTTTCATCCTATCATACTCATAGTCAAAATACTATTATGGATCAAAAGATAACATACCTGAACAACTATGCATAGCTACAATCATACCCAAGTAAACGCATCAACAAGCCACCAGAACATCCTCCATCATCAGAAAATCGCACATACTTTAGGCATCCATATAGACTAAAACTTCTACCATAACATCATTCATGAAATTCTATATATGGTGACATAATTGCGTATGCAACAAGAGCAAAGGCAAGTACCCAGCTTCTTCGAAAACCACCAGCATTCTTTTTCATCATTGACGGGTCACAACAATGAGAGGCAAAGGAGTAACAACACCTACTTACAATATCTACGCATCATCACAAGGGTTGTCAAATCCAACCTAAAACAACACAAGCATCATATGTAACAACCCGTAAAATAAGCTATAATTAATTAATAGAATTTATTAATATAATTATTAATTACTAAAAATATAATTTTTTTTAATAATTTGCCAACAAAACTTGACCATTATTTTCGTGATGATTTTGTGATCAACTTTCATATATATAATGTTTGCACCAAATATGGTCACAAACACCCAAGAATAGTTTTTGTAAAGAAGTAAATAAAGAAAAGCAAAATTAAAATGAGTAAATAAACAAGTAAGCAACAGAGAATATGCAGAAATCAAGGACATAGAGGTTTATAGTGGTTCGACATTGTATGCCTACGTCCATTTTTGAAATTATCCTTTATTACCCTCTTGTGAATCTGATTACAACAGTAGAACAAAGCTAGCACTTGATTACAATTGAGTGTAGATTAACAAGCAGCATAATGGTCCTCGAAATGAACCAATAGGTCTGTATTTATAAGGTGAGATGACGAGATATTTTGCTAAGATTTCGAAAGAAGGCTCTCTAGGTGCATGGGGGTCCACCAAAACGATCGGTGGTCATAACTTGTTGTTTTGAAATGATCGGTATAAATTATACCGATCGTTATTTTTGCCTCTTATTGCTATGCGATCATTTGTAGGGGACCCTATATGATTTAGACATTGCTCTTAAAATATGAAGCATTTTGAGTTGTCGTTTATGAGATATGGATCAATCTTTTTCGTATTTGGGTTTCTTGCTGAGTTACACCGATCGTTAGGAACGATTGAAATAAAAATGATCGTATTCCTTGAACCTAAGAATTTTCACCTGCTATCGTTTTTGTGTGCTCCAATCTTTAATTGGTTGATGCCTTGAAAGTTTCAAGTGACCAGGCCTTGTGGATTTTGAGATATCGATCGATCTTTTCTGATTTGAGCTGTTTTATAGATCATTCCCGATTGATCCATATAAATCTTTGCTTTGTCTATAACGAGCATATGAACTCAGATCAACTTGAAATTTGGAATTTGACATCTCGGGAATATGCCTGTCGCTCCATACTAATTGTACCTCGATTCGTCCTCGGTCCAGATCTTCTCTACCATCGTCCATAGTATCGTATACAACTGATTCTCAAGGCCGGTAAACCATCTGTTTCTAGCCAATTTGATGATATCACCATCTGGCCAAAAGGCAAGATCACAATTTCCCATCAAAGTACATCTAATTTGAACATGACGTGCTTTAAACCATCGTGAGCTTTGATTGTCATAAAGGTTTTCGCCCAGTTTATTGAATGGTCGTTACCCTTTCGCTGAGTCGGTTTTTGCTGATGGTCGTATCTCCATCTATTCATTATGACTATTGGTCGACTTCCAATAAAATAAATACTAGATCATGTCTTATCGATGATTATCATGTTTTTTTTGAGTGATTATCAGGCCACAATAATCTGGGTTTGATCTTTCTTCAGTTGATTTTAGGTGTGAATTCAATTTCTGTCGATTTCAAAAAATTGAACCCTAGAATGTATACTGGTTCATATACATGTTTATACCTGACCCCCAATCACAATTGCATGTCCATGGGTCATTATCAAGTTTCAAAGTCATTTCTTGTTATGTATGAGCGACCACGACCGATTATTTATCATTGAATTGAAGTTTGGATCATTTTTGTACGATCATTTTTTTTAAAATGATCAAGGCCGATCGTTAATACTTAATGGATTTTCATACCCACCTATTTCGATTATCATTGCACGATTTTTCCATTATATATATATATATATATTGAATCTAGGTTGACCATTACTGGATACAGCTAAATTTCGGATCATTTTGGAATGATCGGTGAAGAAAGCGATATTAACAATGGTGCTTATAGAACGATCGGCTCTACATCTGGGCCACAAATAACAGGCCGACATCTCCAAATATAAGCATTACTCTTAGTCCTCTTCTTCACTTTCCCCACTTCGTAGCATTTTCATATCTTTCCATCTTTTTTCTAGAAAGAAACAAACCTTCCAACTCCATCTCCTCCTCCACTTCAAAAAACAATTTGAGTTTTCCAAACAAGAATTAAGCCCTCTCCATACTAACCATTGTTGAACTTGCTTCTTTAAATCTCACCTCGATTCGAATTGGAATCTACCTTCTTTTCTTTAGATCTCAAATTTAGGTAGGATGATTCGAACTAGCTTAATGATTCGAAGATGAGACTTCAAGTGTCGTGAATCTCATGTTAGCTAGTTTAGTTGGTGGAGTCGTTTGATCTGTATCAAGTTGGAGAGGATGGGAATTAGTGAAGATGGATTTTCTGAGCAAGATAAATGATGTAGATTGATGCATGATGATCGTCCTTAGACAATTGGTAAAGCTTTGGACTTAGATGACTCTAGAGTGGGTGATGGTGATGATGTGCTAATTGTTATGCAGTGATGTCGATGTTTGGGTGTTTAACGATCGGATTTGAACGAACAGTGTTCCCTGGAGTTGGCGAATTTTAAGGAATGGGCAGTGTGGAATGATAGCTGCGAATGAGTTGATCAAAAACGATCCATAGGACTAGACTTAGGAACGATCGGTGGGAGTGGGGTTTGAACGATCGGTTTAGGAGAGTTGAGTTGAACAATCGTTAGTGAGGCATAGGGAACGACCGATGAAGCTAAAATGAATGATTGATTGTCTACAATGAACCTTAAAAGTGGAACTTAATTAAGTAAATTTGAACCTAATGATGAGCTTTGGCCTTGCATGTTCAAATGAACTCATATGACTTTGCATAGGACTTGAACTTCATTTTCGATAATATACGATGTTTGAACTTTGGTACGAACCAATGCCTTTGACTATTTTCTTAGAGCTCATTAATGACTTGATTTTAAAAATTGCACTTTTACTTGCTGACAATCAATCGTAAAGCTCAAAATAAGTTGTTCCCGAATGATTGTAGAGAAAAGGTTGAGATGATTAGAAATGACGGTTACTCTGGTCGAACCTCAAAGTCCCATTTTCTTTAATTTCGTACAACTTATTACTGTATTTTATAGTATTGTATAGCACTTCACCGCACCACACTAGAACTCACTATGCACTAGGGGGTACAGGTTACTTTATCTAATCATGAACTTTACCGAGTTTAATACCGATGGGTTCTAGATGTTCTGGGAGTCTTGCAGCTATGCCAGCTAGATCGCCTTCTCAGAAAGATAATCCTAACGTGCAATCAAGTTTTGCAACCAAGTGTGATAGTTCATCCTCTAGTCATCATTCAGAACAACCGAAAAGCCCAAGCCTACAGTTTCGTTTTTCCTCGGTAGTTCCCATTCTTCTATTAGAAGTTGTCGATCCTGCTTCCGATACTTTGAAGGATGCAGTTAGTCTGGAGGATCATGCTGATTTCGTAGCATCTAACATTAAGGAAGATGCACTTTGCCGAATCTGCGGATGGTATTGAATTCCTTTTGACGATGTATGGGTTCCGTCACAGGATAATATGGCTTACAGACCTCCAGAAGGATATACGACATGAAAGCCATTTGATGGAAGAGGGCCTCAACATAGGGCTAACAAAAGTTACTCAAATTGCAGGTGTAAGACCATGGGCTATAGCCGGTCAAAGGGGCAGTCAAATTGATCTCGTCATGCTCCAGCTATGGGTGCCCAGGAATTCATCGATATTGATGTCGAAGGAGAGAAGATGATGTGCTCGGCCGCAATGATGAGGGATCTATTCTTGGAGTCAAGGATAGATCCTCGTAGACCTTACAGCCTTTGGCAATTGAGGAGAAAAGAAAACATTTACTTATAAATTTCCCAAAAGTCGCCTTTTGATCAACTCAAGTCATCGATGACTCCCAAGGTTGTTCAAGATGAATCCTTTCTCAACCATCGAAGCGTTCAAGTTTGCCACTTGATTCTTTGTCTGGTCTGCCAATACTGCACGACCTTAATGCTTTCCACTTCACTGATGTAAGTGTTGATGGGTCGAAATCTCCCAATAGAACTGGCACTGAAATTCCAACATCTAAAGGAGAAATAACTCCTATTAGCAAAGCTCCTGCATCTGGTCTGGCAGTGGGGAACAAAAGGACACTTGCACACAGTTGCACCCCTCAAAATGGCATTGTGCTCAACTTGTGCCCTTTAATGCTTAAAGTTAATTAACTTTTGTTTTCCTCTGCGGAAACGATGGTGAAGAAAAGGTGCAAGTTCGGTTCCCTTAGAAATATACACCACCAATCCTCTAGTTCACGCTCTAGCACGTACAATCAAGGTGGAAGTCGAGAGTATTGTGATTTTATCCATCGCTCCAGTCGGGACCGTGGTCATCAAGATAGGGTGATAGGGATAAACCATCTCAAGGTAAGCATCGATCAAGATCTAGGTCCCCTCCTCCGAAGGGTTCTAATAAGCCAATTGATCGTCGGGATCCACCTATCGATCGCTCTCGTGGACCCCCTCCCATTTCAGGTCCTCCACGGCCTTTAGTTCCTTCTCTTTTTCAGCGGTCTAGTGATCACTGTCGCCATAGTGAACAAGTTGCTGGTAACAGGACTGGCAAGGAAAGCACTGATGTCAAAAACGCTGCCGAAGATCCTATGATCAATCCAGTTGCCAACATGGCACAGCTTCAAGAAGAGTTTCCAAACCTATGCTTTGAAGGGTTCTTTTTCCTTCCTAATCTGAAAAGGCTCCTAGACCATGTCCAGAAAATGACTATCGATTGTGTCACTAATATCCATAAGCAGTACCGTGAATGGATGAAAGCAGCAGTGAAGATGTCAAAAGTATCTTTCGAGCGTGCGACAGAAATTGAAAAGTTAAAACACCAGGAAGCTTAGAGTAAAAGATTTGTCGACACTTCAACAAAAGAGTTAGAGGCTTCTTGGACTTTTCAAGCAAAGGCCGAGGGTAGAACTAATGCTGCCATCAAATACATGGAGGAGATGAACTCCAGTCGTCTAGATATAGTCTAGGCATTACATCATCGAAATCAAGAAATAGCACTCGAGAGAGATACAGCTTGAAATAACGAATCTACAGCCTTGAAGGTGATGGCGGAACTTAAGGCTAAGCTCGAGTACGTTAGCAAGGAGAAAGATGATGCTCCAAAAATTGCTCAAGATGCTTGTGATAAATTTTGAATGTTAGACTTGAGAGAGATAACACCGTTGAAAGGGCCAAAGTTGTTGATGCACTCATTCAGTACGAAGTAGAAGCTGCCAAGGATGAGGTTAGGGAAGAAATAATGAATGATCTCGACCCGCTTTTTATTCTTTACAACGCCAACTTTCTTAAGAACATAAATCTAACATGGCTTGGCAATAATTATCCCTACTAGCTCTGGCTCACATGGGAATTTCTTATTACAGAGGAAAAGAGACTCCTTAACAATGAGAAAATCAACCTGTGAGGCTTGAAGGTCAAATGCTATTGGGCAATGAATCCAAAACATTGCATGATATCCAGCTTACACTTCAAAAGAATCGGCTGCTACCCCTTTACATGAAGTGGATGAAGGATCCGGGTCGGCATAACCCGAAGTTTCAACTAAATTGCCCCAGTATCCCAGGCTATTCCAAGCTCCATGGTAGATTCTTCAACCAAACCTGAATATGATCCTGACGAGCCTTGGCTTTCTCCAATTCATGAATGCAGTTCTGAGGGTATTTCATCTCAGCTTAGGAGCCACAATGAGGAAGGTATTTCGCTAACATCTTCTGTCTTTCAAAAGGTTGGGGTGCTATCGATTGATATTTCTAATCTTTTCGCCTATTGTTTCTCAGCTTTAAATCTACCAGGTGCCAATTCTCCTCCCTTGCAAGAGCCTCATCGGGATCTTAGGCGGACTTGATGAAATCTATTAAAGTTACAACTTCAGCCGCTGCTCAGGGCGCTCAAGAAGAAACCTTCATTATCAATGATCAGTTCATGGAGGCACTGTTCAAGAAAGGAGGCGACCCACGCCATGAAATTTCTTTTGATGAGGATGTCGAAATCAACGAGCTCTTCCAACCCTACTAATGAGCTTAGCATGAAAGAGCATGTTAAGATGGAAGATTTTATGAAAAAGAAGGAGAAAGATGAGCCTGTTGATATGGATTTCAATGAGAGAATTCCTATCCCACTCCAGATAATCCTCCCGGTAGGACAATTCCCCGAGATGAGGTCCCCCCTGCATCTAATGTTGAGAGTGCCTCAGTCCCTCCTACTTCTAAAGATTATGCCACCTTGATCCCTATAACCGAGGATGTTTCTTTAAAGAAAAGCCAAGATGGAAAATGATCGAAGAGAGGATCGAGTGGCAGTTCGGATGGAGCTACTCCCAAGAAAAAAAAGAAGGAGAGGAAATCAAAGAAATTATCGTTGGGTTGATGTGATGTGTAAATATTTTGGATGGCTATCTTTTGTTGGTTGTGTTTCTACGAGTACGACCCCCACTTTTACTTCTCATTTTGGATAAACTTGTTTTGTGAACAACAAGTTTAGTGTGAATAAGAATTCTTTTATTCTTGTGTAAAATTCTCGTACATGCTTGTTTAAAGGATCGAGCTATTATGTTTTCAAATTAATGTATTTGTGATTCGTTGCTCGTTGGGTCGGATATGGATAAAATTTATCCATCCCAAGGCCACCCTAAGGTCATGATCTTGAGTTATACCGAACATTGGGCTCGAGCATTGGTGTTACACCGTCGAATTCGGCGGTTTGAGTAATTATACTCTTGCCCCAGTCTCAAGTTTGCGGAGTTAGGTAGTGGATGGTTGAACTCCATCCTTAGTGAGTTTATACTCCACTTGTCGGTTTTAAACCGGAGTTTATGGAATAGTGAGTGGTTGAACCATGCTCATCTATTTGTTCATACTCATATTCGCACTTTGTGGATATGAGCTAGTTAGTGGGTGATCAGATCAGACCCTTTTTTTATTTCGTTTATGCTCATATCCGCACTCTGGGGACGAAAGTCATTTCATAGGTGGCTGGTTTCATCCATTTAGCATTTATACTCATATCCACACTATAGGGACATGAGTTATTTTATAGGGGGTTAGTCGCACCCATTTGGCATTTATACTCATATCCGTGCTCTAGGGAGATGAGTTATTTCATAGCTGGTCAGTCGTATCCATTTAGCATTTATACCCAAATCCGTGCACTGGGTATGTGAGTCATTTGGAAAACTGTCAAGTTCAGTTCTCTCTAATCAGTCGTTCTGCCCTCAAGTATAGGGTTTGACTCAACAACTGGCCGGTCGAATCTCAATCACTTCCGAATTATGTTGGTCCCATCGAACAATGGGATTTAGTCGGTCGTCTATCGCAACTAACATGTACTGCAACGAAAGGTCACAGATATGATGGATAATTCAAAGCGCTATTGCTGAATGGAAAGAAATGACATAGTTTATTTATTGCAGATTTGAAAAACCAAATGCTAAAGTAAATCCTGAAATTAAATACAACTGAGTGAAAAACAAATAACTATGTGAAATAGCATCATAAATGCTCGCTATTCCATGCCTTTGGGAGTGTGGTGCCATCAACCGTTGTTAGCATGAAAGTTCCCTCTCCAAGCCTCTACTCAATAATACATGGTCCTTCCTAAGTTGGATTCATATGCGACGGGGTAGGAAAATCCCATTTTAAGAGAATATCGCTGATTTCAAAGGTTCTAGGTCAGACTTTAGTGTTGTAGTATCAGGAGACTCGGTGTCGGTATGCAACTACCCTCGAATCAGCTTCCACATGCATCTCATCTATGATGTCTAGAGATTCCAAGAGGAGATCTTCATTTTTTCTGGGATCATAGTAAGTAGCTCGATGAGAAGGAACTTCAAGCTCAACGGGAATACCAGCTTTGGAATCGTAAGCGAAAGCAAATAGAGTATGGCTAGTTGCAGACTTGTGGATGGTCATGTAAGCCTATAGTGTCGTCGGGAGTTCACCCACCCACAAGCCTCTAGCCCTTTCCAAATGCTTCTTAAGAATGGATTTTATGATTTTGTTCAGTGATTCAACTTGCCCATTCGCTTGAGGGTGAGGGATTGCTATACATCTCTTTTTAATATGATACTGATGGTAGAGGTGTTTGAATTCAGCATCGTCGAATTGAGTCCCATTTTCTATTATAATAGTTTGTTGAAGACAAAACCAATAGATGATATTTTAGACATTGAAGTTGATTAATTTCTTGGTTGTAATAGTGGTTAAAGGCTCCACTTCGGCCCATTTTCCAAAGTAATCAACTGCTATAATAGCGTACTTCGCACCACCTTTAGAGATCGGTAAGGAACCTGTAACATCCCGATATTTTCAACCATTCGCATCCGCTACATGTCGGACTTGAATTGCTAAAAATACCAAATTGTAAAATAAATTTGGCAAAACACAGCATAAACAGTAAATAAATAGTCGCAGATCACAAACACAGAGTAATAAAATGCAGCGGAAGTAAAGAAATAGTAGTTCATGAAGCTACTATATAAAAATACATCAGAGTTAAGCAAGATACAACAGAAGTCTCAATATGATATCAAGTACAAACAGAATCCATCACTAGGCTCAACTGAATAACCGGAATCAACTGGATAACTGAAAGCGAAATAGATAGTTGGGTTTCCAAGTGAATCTCCAACTCCAGAGGTGAGTCTCTAATGCTGTATCACTAAGTCTGACCCGAGCGTAAAGCAAAACACAAAACACTCGAGTTAGGACATACACACTTATACAATGTAAACCAACTAAAGTGAAGTGTAATATAAGGTACAAGTAACTTTAAGGATGCTTGGGACCGCCCATCCTCTAAGAATCCGTTAAACTATTTACTATGTAGCAATATTTCGCTATTATAATAATTCTACAGTTAAAAAAACTTACTTTTAAATAGCGTTAAGGGGTTACTCATATAGCCCTTAACACGTGATAATGCCAGTAGTCTATACTGTACCGTAATACCTCCTGATCGGGAGGCTAGCAGAGGATACTCCTTAGGTACGACACAAATCAAACTCGTACAAGGTGCGCTAGGGTAGTTGACATGGCACAACTAGGCAACGCTAGGGTAAATATACCATTTACTATTCGGACTGGTGGTAACGCGTAGCAGCTACTACCATCCACCTTGAGCTACACCCTCAAAATCAAAGAATCAAAAGTGGCCACCAAATCAATTTCAAAGTCAGAATATAATGTCGAAGGAGTGTGTCCGATCAGAGAGGCGACCTCATTGGCCCGGAATCGCTCATGTTTTAGCCACCTTATGCCAACTCACGTGAGTCGTGTCCACGTATATACCTCAAAGGAACGCCGCCACCATCCTACTTCATTCTGGAATCTCCACTGCGCACACGGTTGTTAAAGTGGCTTTCGGAGTTGGCAGAGAGTATGACAACTTCTGATCCCAGTCTCTTCAACAACCAACCATTATTATAATCGATGGATATTTATTTCAAAATTATTTATACTTTAAAACCAAAATATCATATCCATTTCAAAACCAAAGTAATAATATATCATTTAAATTCCAAAACCAAATCAATATATCTTTTAAATAAAACCCAAATTTCCAAATCATTGAATATTCCTTCAATTTATCAAACTTGAAATATTCCTTTTAGTCATCTTAACCAAACCACTTTGTAAAGTCATATTCTTAAATCTTTAATTTCAATAAGTTCAAATTAATATATTTGAAGACAATTCTTAATTAAATACAATTTCCAATAAATTTATTTCCAAAATCATATTACTTTCAAGTTATAACAACTTTGAAACCAAACACCTTAAAACCATAATACTTTGAAATCCTAACAATATAGAAATGTTATCATTTGGAATTCATACTGCTTAAAATCACAATACATTGGAAATGTAACCTTAAGGAATCATAGCATTTTTGGAATGTAATACTTTCCACTTTAACATTTATATAACCAAAGTATTTATATACTTACAAATTTTAACATGGTCATTTTATCATAGCCTTATAGTTAAATAAACTTCGTTACTGTAATATACAATTTAAAGCTGAAATTCTTATGTTAAGTTATTAGTACCTTATTAACTTACGTTATTATTACAGTAAAGAAACTTTATTATTTAATCATTTAAAATATGTCATTTACATTAATTACAACTTACATATAAAATGTACGTTTTAACTTACATTTATTACAATAAAGGGCATTTATCACTTCATCAATGTTACACTACTTAAAACTTACATTATCAAATGTACTTTTTTATTTACATTTCTATTATTGTAAAGAGTATTTATTAATTTAATCAATACCACACTAATTAAAACTTTACATGTTTCTTTCATTAATTAGGACTTTACAGGTTTCTTTCATTAATTAAAACTTTACATGTTTCTTGCATTAATTAAAAACTTTACATGTTCTTTCATTAATTAGGACTTTACATGTTTCTTGAATTAATTAAAAACTTACATGTTTCTTTCATTAATTAAAACTTTACATGTTTCTTGCAGTAATTAAAAACTTTATATGTTCTCTCATTAATTAGGACTTTACACGTTTCTTTCATTAATTAAAACTTCACATGTTTCTTGCATTAATTAAAAACTTTACATGTTCACTCATTAGTTAGGACTTTACACGTTTCTTTCATTAATTAAAACTTTACATGTTACTTGCATTAATAAAAAACTTTACATGTTCTTTCCTTAATTAGGACTTTACATGTTTCTTGCATTAATTAAAAAATGTATTTCATTTTCTCAATTCAAAATACATCATTTATTATACAACCATATTCATTTCAAAACTAAAGATTGATTGCAATTATCAGGTTAGATTTTAAAATTCCATATTAATCAACTTTAATTATTAAATTATTATCACAAATAAAAATATTTAAATTGCGATTTAAAACAAAATAAATATTTTTAAATTAGACTTTAAACCAATTATCAGCTTATAACATTTTAACTTATAAAAACTGATATCTCTTTATATTTCAAATCTTTAAATCAAATTTTAAGTTAAAATTCCATATATTCCAAAATTTCAAAATACTTAATAAATTTTTAGGAAAATATTACTTTAAAAATATTAACTATGGGCTTGTATAATATTTTCTAACCTTGGTCAAGTGATACAGATATGTATCATTTCAATCCGTAATTTAAAAGGAAAAATCCGGGTTCTATCATTTCAAACCCGCAATCTCAAGAAAAATAAATACAACAAAAATCAATAAAAAATCACTCGAGCCTGTCATTTTGGTCTACAATTATTGTTCCTTATTCTACAGTTCGTTCGGGTATGTATCATTTCAACCCATAGTGAAGGGAAACTTGCAGTGTGATAATAAGAAATAAAATAACAATATAGCTAATAATATCATATCAGATGATGAACAAATATATATAAACAGGATTTAACATCACGTAATCACATCACAGGCATATATGAATAACATATCAATTTATACAGATTCACTTGTCATCATTTTACAATTATATAAGTGCGTAATGTCTAAAGTGAATAACTCACCTTTTTGAAAGCTAGAATCAAAATCAAACACACATCCGAACTCTGCAAAGAACGAAAAGGCACGACAAATCACGACTATATTTTTTGAGTGGATGAAGAGTCGGATCCGAACTTGTGAAAAACACAATACATAACATATATAAGCAATGATTCAATACAAAAGAATATAGATAAAAACAATGAAAAGATAGAAAATAAAATGACCTAACCGTGATAAATCAAAGCAAGGTGATCAATACATGGCTTGATTAAGGATTGTTATCAACTTTGGTGATGTATGCTACCATGGTGGTCACGGCTAGGCTTTAGTGGTGAGGAGGAGGTGGTGTGGTCGGCAATAGGTGGAGACCAAGCCATGCTTAAAGAAGAACAAAAGAAAAGAGAAAAGAAAATAGAAAAAGAAGAAGAGGAAGCCATGGAATAATTAGAGCTTGTTGTATTTTTTTCTTCACGGAAATAATAATGAGGAGTTTGAGAATTGTTTGTGCATGAGTTATCAAAAGCAATACATGGCTAAAGATGGAAGAAAAAAAAGAAACGGCTAAGGAGGAGTAAATGATAGGAAACAAAAAGGCATAAGCTAAGGAGAAATATACTTGCATATATTTTATTCTTAAATGCAAGTGAATATGAGAAGTGGGAAATAAATTTTTGTACGTGAATTGATAAAGTTTCTCATGGCTAATAGATGGAGTGGTTTGGAAGGCAAGTAAAGAAGTAAATGCTAGGAAATGGAAAAGGCATAATTAAGGAGAAAGGAACGTATATATTTATTCTTAATTGCAAATGAAAATGAGGAGTTTGAAATAAGAAATAAATCTTCTTGTATGTGATTTGTGGAATGATTTCTCACAGCTAGAAAAATATATACACGGCTATGGTAGGTAATTAAATAGATAGGTAACTAAAAGGCAAGAAATAAAGCAAATATAACCTATGCCTAATTAAACAAAGTAACGTATGTCCAATTAATTTATTTCCAAGCCATTAAATAAAAATATACACAAATAAACACCAACAAATACAATAAAAGCCTAGACAAATAAAAATAGAAAGATAAAATAGAGATGTACAGAAATTTATTGCGTGTAAAACACTGTAATTTATCCACTTTAAAATGTACAAGTTTTAAATTCCCAATAAATTCATATTCTTAACTCCATATAGTTATTCAATCCATTTCATTATATGGTATAATTATCATGGTTTATCTTAATTTCAAATAATGTAATATTTAATTCCATTTATCGTAATAGATTCAATTATTAGAGATTGAATTTCAATACATAAATTTGATTCAGTTCCAAATCTTTTTATTAAGTTCATTACTACTCTACAAACCTAGTTAACCATTCATTCCTTAATATACTCCAATTTAACAACTTCTAAACATTGTACTACATTTCACATTAATGTAAATTTTGTTTATATTTATTAAAAATTGACTTGTCATTTCAATTTAATTGACTAAATAAACACGTAACACATAATAATTGTCATTAGTTACTTTTAACTACATTTATAGGTTTAATGTCTACAGACCAAAGTTACAATTACTTACAAGACCATGGTCTTACTCAATTTCCATTCATTATATTATACATCATTCATAAATTCAACATTTACATTATTTAAATTTATTGTAACCTCCTTCAATCTATCAATAATTTAGCTTAAATTACATTCTTTACCATTCAAATTAGTTATTACATCCACATTAAATAACTAATTTCTATTTCTTTAATATTTTAATTTTAATAATCTTATTAAATCAACTATTTTTAATTACCGAAATTTACGAATTGTTACAGAACCGATAATATCTATACACCACATGGAAAATGGACATAGGGTGATCAATTGTGTAATTTATGTCGACCGATCTCTTGAAACTTTTGCATATATCTGGCATTTGTTGCAAAGCCTTACATAGTCACCAACATCTCAATTAACGACTAGCCAATAATACCCATAACGGAGTATTTTCTTCGCTAGGGTTTGCTCCTCAAAGTGATCGCCAAATTACCCTTCATGAACTTCCTTTAGGACTCGTTTTATTTCATCGTGAGCGATACACTGGAGAAGGGGAATGGATAAACCCTTTCTATACATAACTCCTTCCTATACGATATATCATAAAGCTTTGAGAAGGACTTGTCTCTTTTCATTCCTTCGTTTGGGAATAACTCCCTATAGCAAATAGTCTTCAATCGGAGTCATCTAAAATTCCTTCTCAAACTCCATCTCTAGTACCCGACCAATTTCTACCAGGCTTAAGCTTGGAACATTTAATACCTCGACCGGAACAAATACCATCTGTTGTGCATCCCCGGTGCTAGCAAACTTTGCTAATGAATCAGCCTCTCTATTTTGATCCGGAGGAATGTGCGTAATGTCATAATACTCGAAGTCAGTCAACATCTCTTGGACTTTGGTAAGGTATGGAGCAAGTTGTTGTCCTTCAGCTTGGTAATCTCCCCAGACTTGGTATACTACTAATTATGAGTTGCAAAAGATTTCAAGAGACTTTATTCCTAGTTCTCTGGCAAGTTTTAGTCCAGCAGTCAGAGCCTCATACTCGACATCATGTAGCAATGAAATTAAGCTTTAAAGCATAGCAAATTGACCGATCTTTGGGAGTTACTAGCACAATCCAAATTCCAGAACAACAATCATTGGATGCTCTTATGTATACAACCTCCACCATATGGTAGGAATTTCACAACTATTTGGGAAATCATCCTGCGAAGTAACTTTTACTATAAAATCTGTCAGTGCCTGACCCTAGATAGTCCTCTGTGGAAGATAAAATGATGTCGAATGGGCTAAATTCGATATTCCACAAGAGTAACCTTCTAGATGTCTCAGGTCGCTATAAGATCTGTCGTAATGGCTGGTCGGTGTAAACATTAATAGGGTATGCCTGAAAGTAAGGGCTAAGCTTTTGTGACGCAATCAGCAAGCAGTATACGAGTTTCTCTATCTTCGGGTAGTTCTTTTCAGCCCCTGTCAATCGCTTGCTAACATAATAAACCAGTCTCTGAATTCAATTCTCTTCGTGAAGCAACGTGATACTTGTAGCATGTACCGACACCACTAAGTAGATAGATAAATGTCCCTGATCCATTAGCTTTGATAGGATAAGAGGTCTCTCCAAATGTTTCACCAAAGCTTGAAATGCCTCTTTACAATCTTGTGTCCATTTGAAATTCCTTTTTCCTCTCCTAATCAAGTCAAACAAAGGAATGCATTTATCGGTAGCTCTGGAAATGAATCGACTTAAGGCAACGATCTTCCCATTCAGGCTCTGTACTTGTTTGATAGTCTTTGGCGCTTGGATATTGCAAATAACTTGGATCTTCTTGGGATTAGCTTCGATTACGCGGGCATTAACGATAAAACACTCTGATTCAACGCAAAAGGAACATTTCAGAGGATTGTTCTTCATTTGATAATGTCGGAGGATGTCGAACATTTCTGCAAGTCATATGATCGCTAGATTGTTGTACCTTCATGAGCATATCATCCACATATACCTCCATCATTTTTTCGATCCGATCTTTAAACAATCTGTTAACTAGGCACTTGTAGGTCACTTCTACATTTGTAGTCCAAATGGCATCACCACATAGCAATCTAATCCAACATCGGTAATGAAACTAGTGTGCTTTTGATTGGGAATGTGCATTGGGATTAGTTTATTTCCTAAGTACGCATCCGTGAAAGATAGCAATTCACGTCTTGTTGTTGAGTCCATTAGCTGGTCGAGCCTTGGAATGGGAAAACTACCTTTTGGGCATGCCTTGTTCAAGACAAAGTAATCAACACACGTCCGCCATTTCCCATTTGCCTTTCTCACAAGTATAGGATTAGATACCCACTTAGGGTAGAGGGCGTCGTGAAAAAACCCATTGTCTTTGAGTCTATCCACCTCCTCCTTTTGAGTTGTGGATCTCTCCGTATCTATGCCACGTCTTTTTTATTTCACCGAGACATAACTTGGGCCAATATTCAATGCATGTCTCGCAATGGCAGGCGAGATCAAATACATGTCATAGTGAGTCCAGGCGAACACATCGAGATTCGCTTGGAGAAATCCAACAAGTTCTTTCATCATCCAGGGCTAAGTTGTGATCCTATCTTTAGGAGTTGTAACGGGTCATCGTGGCTAATTGTTATGTCAATCTTCAGCTCAACCAGTGCAGCTTTGGTCTCTTTAGGCTCCTCTTCATCATCTCTCGGATCTATATCTTGATAGAACCGACTGTGACGCCGTAGCCAAGGCTTAGGCGCTATTGTCAATCTTTAGTGGCTTGGATGCAGACAATCCTGTCCACACCCTTAACTTTCTCTCTCCGTTGTGCCTCCCTCAACTCAGCTACATAATAGGCATGTCCAATCGCCTGCACCATGAACAACTCCAACACCATTATATGTCAGGAACTTCAAAATCAAACACCATGGGGCAAGAGCTGCCCGAAACTCAGCTAGGGTCGGTCCGCTCAAAAAGGATTGTATGGAGAGTCAACAACCAAAACAACAAAAGGCAAAATCCACACTCTCTTACTGTCACCTTCTCCCAACTCTATAGGTAATTTGACATAACTAACAGCTTCGGTTGTAGCACTGTTAAACTCATGAATGCAGGCTTTAGACTTTCAAATCCCTGGTTTCAATCCTCATCTGATCATAAGATTTTTTTGAAAATTTTGTTTGCAAGACTTCCACAATCAATCAATATCCTTCTCACAAAAGCAGAGTCGATCATGGCCGAAATGACCATTAGGTCAATCGTTAAAGCCTCCACCTTGTTTGCATCTCTGTTCTAAACATAATATCATTTGCCATTGTATATTGCTGTTTTGCTGGAGCTTCGTCCTTCGTATTTGAACAACATCCAAAATCCACAAGCTTAATTGAGCAAGCATTACGCTCTATCTCGTGCCAACTTTATCAGCCGGATGTGGTACTTTAACTATTGTATTGATCTCCAATCTTCCACCAATTCGTACCGGCTCCTCAGCTTTATGCGATGCTTGTCCTTGGTTGGGGTCAGATGTCCGCCGTCCACCATCCTATGGGGTTTTCACAAACTATTGTAACTTCCTTTCTCAAATCAGCTTTTCGATAATATCCTGGATATGTGTGCATTCATTGGTACTAAGCCTATAAGATTCATGAAACCAACAATATTTCTCGGTTTGTTTTTGCTTCTTTGTTCATTTTTTGGAGGAGACTTCCTATACTGCATGGTATTGCAAGTAGACAAATATATATTCTCCAAGGACATATTCAGTAGCGTGTAATTATTGTACATTGAAATCTTAAGCATCCCTCTTCTTGAATCCCTCTTTTGTTCTCAGCTCCTATCTCCACCTTTCTTTTGTTGATTCGGTTTGTTCTGGACATTCACTTAAATTTTTCCAGAGCTTTCATCAGATTGCTTTACAGCAATATTACTCTGTACCACCTCTCTACTCAGTCCTACAACATTCTTCTTCTTGGAGGACCTGGGTTCCTCCTTCCTCAAATACCAAGCTCTTTTTCATAAAAGCATTCCAACGTTATAAGTGGTTTTCTAGCTAACCAATCACCAAAGTCAGCTTCTGGATCAATCCCTCTTTTTGCTTCCATCAATATTTCCTGGTCATTCAGATTATTGATTTCTGTAACAGGTGTATGAAATCTCTTTAGATAATCTTTCAATGATTCTCCCAGAGCTTGGATCATGCTGGACAGAGACATTACAACCTTGGGGCGAGTCACGTGCATTCAGAACTGCTCCACAAACCTTGTTGCTAAATCATCAAATCTAGAAATCGATCGTGAGGGTTGCCTTGTAAACCACATCGTTGCTATTCTAGAGAGAATTATGGAAAATCATCTTCAACTTGTTTGCATCATCTGCTCATGCTGAATCCATTAACCATTCATATCTCATAATGTGCTGCCTGGGGTCGGTTTTTCCCTCGTAGGTAAGCATCGACGACATGTTGAACCTCCTTTGATACTCTACATGCAGGACATTGTCAGTGAATGGAGTATGGCTTTCAAGATTCCCCCATCATTATTTGTCATTCCTTGGCTTTCTCCTACTAGCTGTCTGACCATAGCCGACAAAACTGGTGTTTGGATAGTTGGCGCCAAGCGGTGGTAGTGTTCCACCTCATATGAATGGTCCGGTCGATGTCTATGGGTTGTTCCATGCCTTCTTGGTTCCACATCTTACCGATGTGTATCTCGTAAATTCACTTAATCGTCATTCCAAGGAAGCGCTTGGTCAGCATTTAACTGAACTCCATTAACCAATTTAGCACCAGCAGCTCCAGTTTGAATCCCAGCATGTATGGGTAAGTTTCCTTCTCTAAAGGAGGGATCACTATCGATCGTTCCTGCCAAAGCACAGTGGTCTTCTATTGATGCCCCAAATTTTATGCAAGATATCTGCCTGTTCTGCATTGCCTATGCCTATGATATTCATTCGATGAACTAGAACTCTCCAATGCCGAGTAAGGGGTAGGGTCCCTCCTAGTTTTTCCTCGCTGTTGCTGAGTGAGTTGTTCATTAGGTTGATATTGGCCTGAATCTGCTGATTTAATTATCGTCGGCTATCCATTAGCTCTCTCATCAAATTCTAGAATTCAACACTCGTAATAGAATCAGTTGGATTCTGGACTTCAATTGGTTCAACATTCACATCCATTTGTTGACTTCTCGGGCCTCATTGCTAGATACTAGCGTTTTAGTTTCCTACAAAGTTTTGAGAAGTAGATCTGGTGTTCCTCACCATTGTTGATAGCTTTGCTTAGATTTTTGCAAATCCGAGTAGAAAGAGAAAACTTCCTAAAGATAACTATGGATCTCGTTCGGGGAATTTATGCAATCCAGTAGCAACAAAGGGATCCTAATAAGTGGAGAATCAGGGTTCTCAGTGAAAGCACCAAAATGTTTGCACCAAAAATGGTCATAAACACCCAAGAATAGTTTTTGTAGAGAAGTAAATGAAGAGAAGGAAAATTAAAATGAGTAAATGAACAAGTAAACAACAAAGAATAAGCAAAAATCAAAGACACAGAGGTTTATAGTAGTTCGGTGTTGTATGCCTATGTCCACTTTTAAGATTGTCCTTTATTATTCTCTTGTGAATCTGATTACAAAAGTAAATGTAACGACCCGATTTTTCGACTTTCGAAAGTCGACATTAATACGACCACTGTATCAAATGCCGCAAATCGAATGCCGAACCGAACCGTTAGGTTTAAAGAAGAAGAAGATAGAAGAAGAAACAAAAACAATAACAGAATCTCACATTTCGCAACGGAATAAATATAATAGATAAATGAATATCTTTTAAAACAAAAACACTATTTCAGTTTATACATATATCATCAGAGTGTACAACAACAACACAAAGTTGGCAATTATAATAACTTGTGTACAAGAAATTTTTTACTTGCATTAACCCAAACACAATAGACACTTTGATTTATTTTTTTTATTTTTTTTTGATCTGAACGAAACTTTTTTCTCTTGAATACGCGTGTAAAATTAATATGCCACACGTTGCAAAACGAAGGACATATGGTGGGTTAACATCTATAGAAAATTGAAGGAAGAAACATATATATCATATATTTAAATTTAAATTTAAATTTTTTTAATTGTCTAGAAATTGCAACTCGAAATTTTGAATTCCTATCGAGGCGTGTCGTCAAGCGTTTATAATGTTATATGCCCATTTCGAACGCCATGGAAAAGGTTCAGAGTCCAAATTCGATCATATGGAGAAGATAGCTTTTCGGACCAGTTATTGAATTTAATTTCGATAAAATTTTCAGCGCGTTTGCTTATCGTATGGCCATACAACAACTCCGAATGCTACGAAAATTGAAATTCGATAATAATACAATTACGGATCCAATGGAACTGGTTTCGTCGAAATCCGTGACTGTACCTTGGAAGGCTATTTTTAAATATCGATTTAAACGATATAAATTTCAAAACCGAATAGAACATTCCCAAATCAAATTATGAAGCTTTTATTATCTTCAGTATTACCCATATAATTTTCTATGCCCTTTGAAATATTTTTAAACAGCACGAAAAATCAACATTCAATATTTTTACCAACTCAAATAAATTAAATTCAATAATTTAATTGCCAAATAAAAGGTGATACTTGAAATTCAAGTTAACTTAACATTCAAATATTCAAAATCAATTAAAAATTTCATTTTCAAATGTTCAAAATTCTGGATTGTCACGTTCTTCCCCTCTTAAATTAATTTCATCCCGAAATTTCTAGTTAACAAGAAGGGACCTTAACCTGTTTACTATTTACCCAAAACCAAACAATTTTATCAATCTTGCCAAAACAAATCTCTTTGTTAAAGACCATTATTACTTTAACTAACTTCCAAAAATATTTCATAGTTCCCAAATAACATTGTTTACTTCACAATTCAAATTTAAATTGAAATTCAAATTTCAAATTATATAAATTTCTTAAAAAAATTCTAACACCCTAAATTTTCAAAAAATTTCGCCAGTGTCACCTTCACACGGCTAGCTCGGTACGACTACAAAATGCCACAACGACCCCTAAATTTCAAAAAGAAAACGAAAAGCCAAAGGGCTAGACAAGAAAATCATCAAATTTCATACTGAAATTCAAATACATAACTTTTCGAGAAATTCAAACTTTTATCTTCGAAATGAAAATCCCAATTTCATTTTTCTTTATATCACCTGTATACTATTTAACAACCATATCCAGTTTCTATATTCAAAAATCATTTTGCACATTCCATTACAAAAGTTGGAATACTACTTCTTATACCATTTTTACTTCACTATTGAAGTTATATATCCATTTTCATTCAATCTTACATTTTATATTTCATTTGAATTCAATTTACACTTTCAATTCTATTTGGATTCAATTTTACCTTCTGAATATTGAATTATATCAACTATCTTTCATTTACAACTGATTCATATCACTATTTTAAATAGTTTCATTTACTAATTGATTACAAATTCCAATTCATTTTATCTCAAACCATTTTTTTTATTTCCACCTTTCTTACCTTTAGTTCACTTTGAACTAATTCAACAACTTCATTTTATTTCACACAATTCAAATTGTTTTTCAATATTTAGTTTTAATTCCAGTTTTATTCTTTTGTTCATTCCCAAAAATTTATTTTCAATTCACCATTTTGGTTTATAATCACTTATATTTAAACTGGATTTCAAATTCCATACGAATTTAATTCACCTTTCATTTATAAATATAGAATGCAATTCATTTCAAACCATATTTTCTTGTCATTCCTTCAATTAGTTTCACTTACTAATTTTTTTATTTCAACCCTCATTTCATTTAGTCCAACTTAACAAATTTTACATTTATTTACAAATTCGAAATGAATTTCAACATTCTATTTCTCTTTCATTTACTTGCAATTGTAAATTCATTCATTCATTCATAATTTATTTTCCATCTTAATAAATTTTATTCCATAACTATTTTTATCAGATTCAAGAGTCTTTCCAACATTTCAAAATCATTTTTTTTGAAAATCAATTCAAATTATCTTTTGAATTCCAAAACCCATACCAGTTTTCCAAACAACTTCCTTTTTAAAATAATTTGGCCGCAATTTCTCTGCTGGAAACTCAAAAATGAACAACGATGATGTCGCGATCATCATCGGAATTTTATTCCAGCGACCGAAAAGAGTTTAGACCTTTTATCCCCTCAAAAACATTTTTTCAAAACCTTTGAAAATCATTTTCAAATCAAAGGAATTTAATCTTTTCCAAATTTCAAAATTTCAAATCTTTTCAAATTCCTTCAAATAATTCTCTGGAATTCCATTTCAAATTACAAATCACGTTTACAGTTTACATTCTCGAATTCCATTTGTATGTGAATTTATTTCTTAACTTTGGAGTTACGATTTCAATTTCCTATTCAATAATCAATGATAATAATTTAATATTATCACTTCCTAACAACCAAGCAACCATATAGTTTACAGAAAATTATTTCTTTTCCATACAAAAATAGTTTGGGTAAAATTATCTCATTTACCCGATTTTTTAAAACAATACCGTGTCGGTTTATCTCGTTTAAGAGTTTAGAAATCCTTATCGATACAATTGCCAAACTGCACCGACCAGAATCTATAAACAATCAACCGATAAGTCAACACAATATAAAACAATTTTATATTTACTAACAAATATGTGCTCATATCTATTATTACGCTTAACTCATTCTAGAGTACTACTGACTGTATCTCCAATGAGTATTCCCCGCCAGAGCCAAGGTTGTCGCTTAACCAAATGCTCTGATACCCCTCTGTAACGACCTGATTTTTCAACTTTCGAAAGTCGACATTAATGCGACCACTGTATCAAATGCCGCACAATCGAATGCCGGAGAACCTAACCATCAGGGTTAAAGAAGAAGAAGATAGAAGAAGAAGAAACAGAAACAATAACAGAATCTCACATTTCGCAGCGGAATAAACGTAATAGATAAATGAATATCTTTTAAAACAAAAACACTATATCGGTTTATACATATATCATTAGAGTGTACAACAACAACACAAAGCTGGAAATCATAGTAACTTGTGTACAAGAAATTTTTGACTTGCACTAACCCAAACGCAACAGACACTTTGATTTTTTTCGATCTGAACGAAACTTTTTTCTTTTGAATACGCGTGTAAAATTAATATGCCACGCGTTGCAAAATGAAGGACATGTGGTGGATTAAGATCTATAGAAAATTGAAGGAAGAAACACATATATATATATATATATATATATATATATATCATATATTTAAATTTATATTCAATTTTTTTAATTGTCTAGAAATTGCAACTCGAAATTTTAAATTCCTATCGAGGCATGCCACCAGGCGTTTGTAATGTTATATGCCCATTCCGAACGCGATGGAAAAGGTTCAGAGTCCAAATTCGATCGTATGGAGAAAATAGCTTTTCAGACCAGTTATTAAATTTAATTTCGATAAAATTTTCAACGCGTTTGCTTATCGTATGGCCACACAACAACTCCGAATCCTACGAAAATTGAAATCCGATAATAATACAATATTACGGATCCAATGGAACTAGTTTCGCCGAAATCCGAGAATGTGCCTCGGAAGGCTATTTTTAAATATCGATTTAAACGATATAAATTTAGAAACTGAATAAAACATTCCCAAATCAAATTCTAAAGCTTTTATTATCTTCTGTATTATCCATATAATTTTCGATGCCTTTTGAAATATTTTTAAACAGCTTAAAAAATCAAGATTCAATACTTTTACCAACTCAAATAAATTAAATTCAATAATTTAATTGCCAAATAAAGGTGATACTTGAAATTCAAGTTAAATTAACATTCAAATATTCAAAATCAATTAAATATTTCATTTTCAAATGTTCAAAATTTTGGGTCATCACAATAAACAAAGCTAGCACTTCGTTACAATGGAGTCTAGAATAACAAGCGGCGTAATGATCCTCAAAATGAACCAATAGGTTTGTATTTATTGGGTGAGCTAAGATTTCGGTAGAAGGCTCTCAAGGTCCATAGGGGCCCACCATAATGATCGGTGGTCATAACTTGGTTTTTTGGATCGATCGGTATAACTCTGATTGATGTTATATATTATGTAAATACTTATGTGATTAATATAATTTATTCGTTACGCTATGAGATTCTGATGTTGTTGTTCTTCTTCTCCATCTTTTCTATTTTCTCACCCCTTTCTTTCTTTAAGAACGATACGTCTTCCTGGGCATAGGAAGCCGGGTCGTCACAAAAGTAGAGAATAAGAGAAGAGAGGATTAAAAGAAATTAGGAATGGAAACAAAGGTAAAATGATAAATCTAAAACTCAAATTCAAATTTGATTCAATCCTTTCTCCAGATCTGTAATTTTAATAAGTGAATACCCTTTTTATTATTTTGAATATGAAGTAAGAAGGAATCAAATGCAAAGGGAATGAATCTAGATCAGGAGAATTGGAGCTGATTAAAAGGTGAGTGGGAAGATTACATTTTTGTAATAAGATTAGATTTATATCATTGTGACCTATTTCAGTAATGCATGTATACAAGCGATTTGGGTATTTTATTTATATGCGAAAGGAATATATATAAATCTCGGTTTGGATTATTTATTTGTGTACATGTAATGATTAGACTTGTTAACCCAAAAAATGGATCAACCCCCTTGTTTGAGTTTGAAAGCACCAACCCTGTTCTGACAGAGCAATATCACAGATCATAGATATAGGAAAAGAATAGTAAAAGAAAGAAGACAGATAAGTTTTGCAGTGGTTCGGCTATTAATGAAGCCTGCGTCTACTTTATAGTTTAATTATAGACTGATTGCTATTACAAGGAGTGTTTGATTACAAGGCTTTGATTGTTCTTAGGTAGATTGAATCCCCAGAGCTGGAATCCATTGGAAAATCACAGTGACTCCCTTGGGAGATTGTTATGAGGGAGGTAGAGAGTGAAGAATGTTTCCAGTAGAGCTTCAACAACCAATCCAAATAAGATCCCATTTATGTTGCGGGTAGGATGACATTTATAGGGATCAGAGAGCTTCTGCGCCAGGCCGTTTAATCAACTGCTCCTAGGTAGGTACAGAACAACCTAGGGAGGGTTCAGCTCGCGATCTGAGCCTAAACCATGGATCATTAGTGATCCATGGTCTGATCGCTCGCGATCCATACACTTGGGTCGCTTGTGAGCTAATGACTAAGCTCACCTTCCCATTGCCTCACCTAATTAGTTCATTGAAGATTCATGGACATGCATGGATCACCGGCGATCCATCGTGCATGGATTGCTCATGATCCATGCACTTAGCTTTTTCGCAAATCCTTCTGCCTTTCTTCTCCTCTTCCGCTCACCGTAGCGACCCATCATTTTGTATCGATCGCTAGTGATCCATAGGGCGTTTATCGCTGGAGAACCAAGTACTTAGGCCATTTTCAGAGTTTGGAGTTTGGGATGTTTCCATGGTCTTGTATCGTTGTTGTTTGTGTAGTCTCGTTGCACGTTGCTCTGTCTTGATGATGATCTACTAGCTGGTTGTGCTTGGACTGTCGATGGGCTGAAAGAATGCTATTCTCTTGGTTTAATTGATCTCAGTCGTTGCCTTATTAATATAGCCTTGCTCTTGTTAACTTATTGCCTTATCCTTTTTTGTTAATCTCTAAGTCATTCTGATGTCATGAATTCGCTCTGTTATCTAGTGGGTCCTGCTTGGTTAAAAACCCGAATAACGTTTGCCCCTTAGAGTATGTCTTCAGTGTAAACAGAGCATGCTCTGGAAGTTATCGCTTCCAATATATGTCCATGAAATTCCAAGTGATCGCATTAGAGTTTAACAAATACATGGCAGGTCAAGCTGTTGATCACTAGCTTTGGCCTTGATTGCCAATGCTTGTCGTAACGGATCAAATTCCTTCATGGATCTCCTAGCTTCCCGGTATGCTTTGAAACAATGGATAAATATCGAAGGACAAGTACAAGAAAAATTTTCTCCTACCTTATAGGTCGCTAGCGATCCATGTATGATGGATCTCTAGAGACCTGACTACTTGATAGAAATAGCCTTCGAAAAGATAGGTCACTGGCGATCCTTGATGGATCGTAGGCGACCCAATGCCTTAGAAAAAATTCCTTTGCTCTGTTCTCTTATTTCGGCCTATATATACTTACTCGAGCCGCCATTTCCTTCCACTTTGACATAACCTGAACCATTCCTTTGTTCGATCAGAAACCTTTAGGAGATCCAATCCTAACTTGCTCGACTCGATCCATTGTTCCCTTAGATCCATCTTATCCAAGCTCTCAGCCGTGATTTCCATTCGCATCACCGTGCCTCCTTAGTTCCTCTTGGAATGAAAATCTATCTCGCAATTGAATCGGCCCTGACCTATCATTAGCTCGCCACCAACCCATCATTAGCTCACCGCCGACCTGATTGCATGGCATTAGCTTGCCTTTGGATTGCTGATTCGATCAATTTCATGTTTAATGTTTAATCCAAGGTGGGTGTTTTCATTACTGTGTTCGTTTAAAAATTTGACGGTAAATTTGCATTTATAATGTCGGTCGCAAGAAGTTTGAGTTGATTATGGTTTGATGGAGGAAGATGGTAAATTGAGTCTTGAGTTCTCCCAGAACCACATCCGGGCTTTGGCCCAATGCTTGACGCTTTTTGCTATCTTCGTCCATTAGATCAGAATTGACTTGTGCCCAGTTTCGTAGCAGTTACTACATGACACATCACTAATTGATTCCCATTTTTCCAGAATTTGAACTTGTCTAGCTTGCTTGTTGCACGCCCAGTGTCCATGTAGTGAGAAGAGTTTTCTATGTTGCTTCAGACAAGGATCCGTTATCGATCATTGATCGACAATGGGTAACTGTACAGGAAATAAAAAAATAAAATAAAGTGATGCGGGAAATCCTTTTCTTCTTCCTCTGCGAGTGAACTATCTACACAAGATAAAGCATTTGTAGTGTTTTGGGCACCGAGTTTATCCCATATAGGCAGCACACAACACTTTCTCCAATTCACAATTGAAATCCAATGTGCCAATCATTGTAAGTCAAGTGTGGTAGGGGTAACTATTAGTTTAGGATAGGATCACCTGACCGTTTTGGACACGAGTTCTGTTGTTTAGAATGAAGCAACCATCCTTGCATCATAAGTCAATCGGAGGAAGTCCATTGCTGTGAAAGACGAGGACAGCAAGTATAGTGCTTCACTATAACTACACATTATATCATTGAATATCCTTATAATTTTCATATCTTTTTATATATTATGTCAATAATAGCATGGAATGTAAGGGGTTTAATCTCCCCTGAAAGTAAAGTGATTTATCTAATATGTTGCTAATAGTTAAACCAAGTATTGTAGGATTGCTAGAACATAAACTGGATAAATGTGGAATATATGATTATCAAGCTAAGTCATCATCCGTCGCTTTTTCTTGGGGTTATCGTTGATCAAACGCCTCCCTGCTTTAGAGTTATACTCAATTTTCCTGAGAGGGCTTCTTCGGTGGTTACTACTAAAGTTCATAACATCTGTGGGCTACACGGTGTTCCAGAGGTGGATGTGCGCCAGCTAGAGAAGGACGATTTTGCTCATATGCCTCCTCTGAGGTACACTGCTTGCCACCAGTATATGTGTTTGAATGGAATCAGGCCTCCCTTTAACAACTTTTTGGGCGAGACCCTTTTGAACTTGGGTATTGCCCCATTTTGGATTCATCCTAATGGCTTTTCCATTTTGACTTGCCTATATGTTATGCTCATGCAGATGTTCAACTGCACTCCAAACTTTGATGAGTTGCGATACTTTATGTCATTCAAAAGGAGAGATGACAGGCCCTCCTTGATCGTAATCGAAGCCCAAAAAATAGAAAATTGTCCTACACCAACAAAGCAACTTATGACAATTCAAGACACAATATTTCTTTGTTAGATGCCCCAAGGGGTTCAATTGTCGGTGGACGATAGAGATAAGTTCCTTTTTCCATCTTTTTAGTTCTGATGCATTGCAATGGAGCTTCTAACAATCCTTACCTCACTTGTAGTTATTCCAAGGCTAAATAGAGATGTGGCTCTCGAAGAACTTTTTCAAACTCTAAAGGCTATTGATGCTGAGGAGAGATGCACTAAATTGTTTCTTACTGATGAAAACTTGCATCGATATGGATTACTATATCCGGTAGATCCGCTGTTCAAGTTGAAGTCCTCCCACCTGCTTGATCCAGAGTTCGAACAAGATCTACTTCTTCCCACGGTTCCGAAGAAGGCGCTTCTCAAGAGAGAGAGAGCCTATCCAGAGGTCCAACCAATAAGGCTCGTGTGGGAGGAGATGCTACAGCGACTGGATTTAGTGGCCCGGTTAGAATCCCTCCAATTCTGCAGGAAGGAGAAGAAGATTTTATGCAAAGAGAAGGCAAAGCCGCATTGTATTCAGAAAAGGAAGAGAGAGAGTTTGAGAGTAGTAGCAATGCGTCTACTGCAAGTGATGATCTCTAGGCATAATCCGATGACAATGACTCAGAATCGTGTGACGAAAGTCCGAGTACGATCCCCGTTCTTCCGTGGTCACCCTTTTAGATGTAGGCAGTAAAGACAACGCTCCAGAGAATAGAGAGCGTCAGGATATCCCAGGTAAAGACGTCGATGCAGAGTTTGGATATTTGAGCGACGTATACGTTGATTTTGATGAGATTATGAAAGAAGATTTTAAATTTGATGAGATGGCTCCCCGCTCGAGTGGTATTGCACCCGGAGTTAGCCCGTTTCCGCCTACGATGGCTGAAGTTAGTCCGATTCCATCTATTACGGCTGTCCATTCCGGTTCGTGATGATGTTTTCGGCCTACCATAAAAACACACTGTACATCTCACTAGGATTACACTCATTTCCATTTATTCCTTTATTTTTTGCTTTGTTTATTCCATGCTTCTGAAACCTTTAACATATACTTCATGCCAGTTGACGAGAGGATGAGGTTTCTACGATGACTTCGTAGAATTCACTGACTCGCAGCGGTATTCCAAACGTGCCTCCGGCCATCACCAACCCCGAGAAACGGAGGAGGAATATAGGAGGAGCAAAGAACTAGAGGCTGAAGTCCGCCGTCTAGAAGAGTGAGATCAAGGCCGATCTTACAAAGGCGGGTACGAGAAGAGGAGAATTTATTAAAAAGGGAGGTGCCATCAAAAAGGTCAAAATCTGAGCATCGTCCCCATTCTTCAGAGCTTGCCACCACACACTCTTCACCCGGCCATGAAAT
Source organism: Allium cepa (assembly GCA_030765085.1). Lineage (NCBI taxonomy): Eukaryota > Viridiplantae > Streptophyta > Magnoliopsida > Asparagales > Amaryllidaceae > Allium > Allium cepa. The sequence continues at coordinate 23,426,593 of CM060936.1, read as the reverse complement.
TCCCGTTACTTCTGCCCCGATTGCTCCTTCAACTCATATCTCGCCATATCTCATCATCTTCACCAGAGGCCTGCCCATGTCCTTCCTTCGGGCCCTTTTAAAGTTGAGGCAGTGTTCCCTGGATGGTTCTTGAAGAGGGTTAAGTTTGACCGCGATCTACACCTAGTTCGTAAAGATTCGTATATGCCACACCTCCAGACTATTCGGAGCAACTTAAAATAAGCCAAAGGATGGGAAAAACTCTGTGAACAACTGGCGGATACGAATCGTAATAACTACCAGGAAATCCTCTCTTTCGAGTTGGAGAAGGATGATTTTGAGAAAGCATTGTCACAGCGCGACGCTAAATTCAAATTTCTAGAGGAGGAAAAGCAGTAGCACTACAAGAGGGCAAGAGGAGCGCTGACTTGTTAAAAGAGGTGAAAGTGGCTCGTGTCCGAATAGATATCGTTTACAAAGACAAGGTTAAAAAGGCTCATGCAGTGGAAGAGAAATTAAAATAAGATGTGACTGCCTCCAATGCAACGATTGTGGCTCAACCAAAACCTATTGCCGATCATGACCTTGTCGTTGAGGGGCACAACAAAACTATTTTTGACCAAGTTGAAATCATTGCCAAGCTACAGGCCCAGGTCGCACAACTCAGTGTCGATAAGTCTACCGCTGAAGTTGGGAAAGCCGCCGTTAAAGCGGACTACCTAGGGGATTCATGACACTTTTTAAAGAAAAATGGAGAAGCTGGACGCGACCATTCTTAATTTTTATGTTAACTCCCTGTTGCTCTAGGGGAGTTTCAGCTACCTGGGCCCAAAGTTCTCGTGGACACTTGCTTTGGTATGGGAAGAGGTCCCATCCTGCTTTTCTGATAGCGGTGACGTTTACACCAAGCGGGAGTTGGAGGACGCTTATCTTAATGAAGAGTCGAAGAAAGCGTTGCTAGAGGGCTAGGAAATTTTGCGAGCCAAGAGAGAAAGAGGCCACTGATACTGCCTTGACAACTGCCACCGAAGCGCCCACCAAGTCTCTTATTTCTAATGTGGGCGGATCATCAATGAAGCTCCACGACCTTCCTGTAAGTTCAGACTTTGAGATTCTTTCTCAAGTAGTGGAGCCATCGAAAGAAGGCAAAGGTGGTGACTTTGAAGTCGCTATTCTCGACCAATCCTCTCGTGCAGGTTATGTTCTTGCTACCTTTGAATTTGGGAGCTTCCAACTTATGTCACAAGAGTAGGAAGAATTTAATGCTTTTATTTTTGGTCGTAAAGGTCCACCTACCTTTCCCATTGATGTGCCAACTTCTTCGACGCCCGGACCCGTCGCTATTTCCACATCCTCCATGGTCGTTTCCATTCATGTTCCAGTTTCCACTTCCGTGTCTGGCTTGCAACCGGGGCCAGAGGCTGTAAAGATAACCACTCTTCATGGCCTGGACGACCCTTCTATGTATTTGGAAGGCGGCATAACGGCGGCAGAGGCTAAGGAGCACGAAACTCAGATGGAGCAGCCCTAGAAGACTCAACATGATCTGGTCAGTGTCAAGAAGGAAAATGTTGAAGCGATCAAGGCTTCAAAGAGCTCCCGTAAATGACAGAACTACAAAGGGAAGGGAGACTCTTTTGAGAAATCTACAGAGGACGAAGAGGACATTGCCACTGAAGTGTTCGTTGACATTACCTGCAGTGACAACACTCCTGAGACGAGGTAGAAGTTACCAACAAAGGGCGGAAATGGGGGCAGTGGAAGGAAGTGTTGAGAGGCTTGTGTAAAGGCTGATTTGATTTTTGGTTCATTTTGAGTCATTTTGTTCTAGAGTAGATTCTGCACTTAGTTTTTTTTGCTGTGGAGTCTATATTTTCTTGTTTGTTGACTGGTGTTGTGTGGGTACAGCCGCTACATTTTGACCTTATGTAAAGAAAATTATAAACAATATATTGATATTTTGACTGTATTCTCATATGTCTTCTCATATATTTTTGTGCACTTATGCTTGTTTTATTTTATACTTATCTAGTCCTATGATTACTACCAAAATCCTTAATTTGAAGTAAAAGAACTTAAAACTTAACAAAACTTAAAAATTATTAGAACTTAAAAATTCTTTGTTTAAAAATTCTTTATTTGGAGTGACAAAACTTGTGAACTTATTGTTTTCACGTATTTTTGTTTAAGTACCGGTGTATGTCCACTATGTCACAGGGTTATGTTCTTCAAACAATTTTTAGATGATCGTTACTTAGGGCTTAGATAATTTCATATCAAATTCGAAATTTGGCTAAATCATAACTTGATTTTCCTTTTTTTTGGAAGTTTTTCAATTTTAGCATGTAAACCAAATCTCCTGTATTATTCCAGCAAGTATGCAATTTGCGTGTTTGAGAGGTGCACATTGCATGGGTTAACTAAGGGCAGTTTTGATCGTTAAGTGTTCATAGTTGAAACTTTTCTATTAGTTTATAGCATTCCAATTTCGTTGGAGTTGTGCTCATTATTCCTAATTATAGAAGTAGTTGGCACTGGTTATGAGATGCGTGGTTTTTGGATCAGTATAGTCCATCTGTCTGGAACAGTTTTAGTGCCACTTGATGCTGCCAATCTTTGGGCAGCATGAGGGTGGTCGATTTTTTATACTGCTCGACGTTGCCTATCTTCGGGCGACATGAGGAGTAAGTATTGTGGTGCTCCTCAGTGTTGCTTATCTATGGTGTAACGACCTGCCTTTTTGGCCATCAAAAGTCGATACCAAACACTACCACTGTGTTCGAATGTCGCACATCCAATCGACAAAAGAGCGTATTATTAGGGTAAATAAAAGGAAAAGAACAGAATGGAGAAAAAAAAAATCTCACAATGGAATCGATAGCATGTAATTGTAACGACCAAGAATTTTGGGTACTTGATATTGGAATATTTAAGGGATTTTAAATATTTAAAAGTTAGTTTTTAACTTGAATTTCAAATGTAATCAATTATTGGATAATTAAATTATTGAATTTAATAATTGAAAGTTGGGTAAAATATTGAATCTTCGTTTTTAAGCTGGTTAAAAATATTTTGAAGGCTTATAAATTTTGTATCAACAACACTGAAGATAATAAAAGTTTTGAAATTGAATTAAAAGGTGATTTGTTCAATTTCAAAAATATATCGTTTAAAATGACTTTCAAAATAGCCTTCCGAGGCATAGTCTCGGAATTCGACGAAACCAGTTCCGTTGGATCCGTAATAGTGTATTATTATTAGATTTCAAATTTCGATGCTTTTAGATTTATCGTGTGATTGTACGATATATAAACGCGCTGAAATTTATATCGAAAATTCAATATAATAAGGGGTCCAAAAAGCTATCTTCTCCATATGATCGAATTTGGACTCGAAACTTTTTTCATTGCGTTCAGAATAGGGGTATAACATAATAAATGCCTAGCGGCATGCCTCGAGCGCACATACATATTTCAAAAAACAAAGAACTCTTTTAGTTAGAAATATATTTTACAGAAAGTAGAAAAAAATGACTGGAGAAGTATACAATAATTATATTTTAATAAATATATATACATTCACATACATGTTTTAAACTAAAACGGGGGGTGTGTGTGTATATAGAGGTAAGATTTTGAAAATGGAAAATTTTAAATGTTTATAGGGTTTATAAAATGATAATAATAATAATAATAATTGATTGTTCGGTTATTTAGAGAGTGTTAATAAACCATGTAATATTTGTTACAAGGTCCAAAATCGTGGAGAAAATAGTCGAGATGGAAATGGATTGCAAACAATAATCAAAGGTGAGTTAATCTCGCACAAATTGGATTACTAGTTAATTTAATTAGTTAAAATTAAATTATTGGATTGATTGCTTGAACTGATAATTAATTTTCAGTCTGGATGTGATATTATATATAGTATATATATTGGAGTGATTGATATTCCCGCATTATGTAGCGAATGAGACCCTATGCGCCCAGCGTAATAGCGGGTGATCCTATATACCGCGATATCCCCCTCGAAGTGGGATTAGTATTTTTATATTATGCTAACATCTATGGATGCAGGGAAACAGGTTGGAGGGATCCAATTTGATTCCTTAAAAATACTGAAATTTATTTCGTATTCGGTGATATGCTTTATTTGATAATCTGTGATAGATAATATTGAAATTGGAATTATTGAATGCTATGGTTATGTTGAATATTTTGGTACTTTAAAATATCAAAAATATAAATACTAGATTTTTGAATGAAAATAAAAAGGAAATGTTTAAGCAAAGTATTTATAGTAGTTGGATCAATTAAAAAGAAAAGAATTGGGAAAATAAGTAGTTTGATTTTTAAATCCTATTTAATCAATTCTGGAATATGGGAAAACGGGGATTTGAACAAATATGAATGAAAGGAATATATTTTTAAATGTGAGATATAAGTGGTTAGAAAAAAAATAAAAGGAGAATTTTGGAACAGAGTATGAAATTGATATTTCGGATTTAAATCATAATAAAAGAGTAAGACTGGAATTATTGGGTTTTGGGATTAATTTGGATAAATCGAGAAATAAATTATAAAAGGGAATCTAATTCAGAGAATCGATTTGAAAATTGATTAAGTGTTTTGAAAATAGTGATTAAAAGAGAAATGAGGTTATGGAATTTATAAACTGGGTTTGTAAATAAAGTGAATAAATATCAGTGGATATTTTGAGATTTTAAATTCACGGCGGTAATTTATAAAGGATTGAGTAAATCGTTTTAAAAATAAAAGAGTAGTTTTACTTTTAAAAGTAAGGAAAAGAAAATTTACAGGATTGGGACGTAAATTAAAGTGGAAATAAATCGAGAAGGATTTATAAATGTTAGACGGTTATATTGGAATAAAAAATGTATTTTCCTGAAAAGTCAAGTATAATTTCAAAGGAGATTTTTAAGTATAAATTAGAAGTTTTAAAAGTGGTTTTTGAAAGAATGTTTTAGAAAAATTATTATTTAGTTGTTTTAAAATTGTTAAACTAAATATTTATTTAAGTTAATTATAGTAGTAATTATTTTTAAAGGTTAAATTAGTATTATGTTTTAAAGGATAACTATTAAATATTTATTCCTTATATAATAGTTTTATTTTAAAAAGTAGTTTTGGCTAAAGTTTTACTTGGGGAATTATTATGGAATTTCATAACTAATATTTTGAATAAAGTGATTTAAGTAGTTTTATTTTAAATGTTTATTTTTGGATAAAGTTATTTAATTTAGGTGAAAACTAAATTTGATAAGACATGGTGCTTTTGAGTGGAAATAAAATATTTGGCTTGTGAATGTTATTTGATAGTTAAATAACCGACTATCAATATTGGCCAATGCGCTGATCGTTTCGAAGAGACCGGGGTCGGGTTTAATTATCCGAAAACACTTTGATTCGGTTTGAATGTTTGCGAATGAAGACCGTGAAGATGATAAAGAGGGTGATTCGGTTTGTCCAGATCCTGGGCAGCTTGTATGGACGAATGCTATCAGACTGTCGTCAGGAGGACGATGAGCATTCTAAGTGAAATGTGTTCTAAAATGGTAACTCATAGCCTCAAGCCTCATCAACCAGGAATGGCTAAAACAGGGGAGGTGCATAAAGGCTAAATGAGCAGCACTCAATTAGGGTAAGATCATCCCTATCTAGAGTCCATTTTTGATCTCGGCTTTGTGGGCGGTTGCTGATCCCAACCGTGAGGTGATCTTATTCGGACTATCCAGTATGTGGTAGCTCCGGTCTGTGTTGCAGGAGATCGAGGGTGGTCCTCGGTACTGTGATCTAGGCGAGGTACTATGACGGGTGGTACCTTAGTATCCCTGCCATTGTATGGAATCTATTCTCCAATAAGCGCCCATACGGTTTTGATTATGCCCAATTATGCTGGAACGTAAGATGCAAGCTTTTCAGCTTGATTCTATTTTACTTTCTATAGACACTATTATAATAACAGACGAATTTGATAAAAATGTTTTGGTTATGGTAAGGTAAAAACCTGGCATGTTTATTTATGACGTGGTCTTACGAGATGCCTTTGATTTCAAAGGATTTTGAAAACTTCAATAATCTAATTGAGTGTGTTTTCTCACGCTGGTTTTCCAAAATGACTCGGATGTTATTTTATTATAATGCTCGGGTCAGACCGAGTATTACAGATACATGATAGGATGCTATGGAGCTCAGAAGACGAGCAGGATGATGGAGACGTATATCACGTATCTGACTTATATTCCGTTGTGTATGTATATTCAGCTTTGCGAGGACAAGTTATTATAATTGTCCGATATTGTCCTATTGATTGATTGCACTCTGATGATTGTAAGTATTAAACAGTTATAGATTCTTTTGTATAAAAATCTGTTGTTACATATTATATTTTGTTCTGCTGTGATTGTGAGTTTCTGATGTTGTTTTCTATTTCTTCTTCTACCTCTTTCTTCTTTAACCCTAACGATTCGTACTTTCGCCTACTTTGAGTTGAACTGATGGAGAATATTGTCGACTCTATGGGGTACGAATTTGCGGCCGTCATAGTGGTATCAGAGCTGAAGGTTAAGCGAGAACCTTGGCTCTGGTGGGGATTACTCATTAGAGGTAGGGTCAGTATTGCCCTAGATTGAGTTTGAGTGTATTAATAGATATGAGCGCGTATTTTTTATTGAAAATAAAATCGTTTTATATTGTGTTGATTGGTTTCTTGAGTGGCTTATGGATTTTGGTCAATATGAGTAATTAACATTATTGATAGGGATCTGTAAACACTTGTACAAAACAATTCGACACGGTATTGTTTTAAATAGGGTGAATGAAATAATTTTACCCAAATTATTTTTATATATAAAAGAAACAATTTTCCATAAATTATTATAAGTATATATTGTTGGTTAGTTGTTAGGAAATGATAATATTAGACTATTATCATTATTATGTGGAAATTGAAATAAGGAAATAATGTATAACCAAAAAGTTAAGGAAATAGATTCATATAACAGAATGGAATTTGTAAATGTGAATTACAAATGCGATTTATAATTGAAATGGAATAAAAAAATTCCAGAGTTATATTTGAATATGGATCGAAAGGATTTGAAATTCGAAAATTTAATTTCCTTTGAGTTTAAAAATGATTTTTGAAAGGGTTTGGAGGAATAATAGTGATATTATTCTGAACTGGATATGAAAACTGGTTAAGTTTGGAATTAAAAATATTTGAAAATGTTTTAAAGGAGTAAAAGAACTAAACTCACTTCGGTCGTTGGAAAATAATACCGATGATGATTACGACATCATCGATATTCAATTTCGAGTTTCCAAGAGAGAAATTGTAACCCCAAATGTTTTGCATTGTGATTTGTTTGTGAAATTGGGTTTGATTTTGAAATGCAAAAGAATAGTTTGATTTGGGTATATATGATTTCAGAAATGTTTAGAATGTTTAAGCAATTGTATAAAACTCCGGGAGTTTAATTAAAAATGTTTATGGAATGTAAATGAGTTTGGAAACTTAAAAAAATTTGAAATTTGTTTAGAATAAAATTTAACTTAAGAAGAGTTAAATTAAAATAAGTGTGAAAACAAAATAAGTTAGAAAAGGTAGTCAATTCGATGAAGTTAATTGGAAGAGAGTAGTGAATGGAATTTAAATAAGCTGGAAAACTTACGGAAGTTTAAAATTTTGAATTGAATTGGAATTTAACTAAGTTAAGTTAAATAAAAGTGAATTTTGGGGAAATAAATCAAAGTGAGCTAAAAGGGAATGGTCATTGAAATAAAATCTATTAAGCTGGAAATATATTTGTGAATGAAAAAACTAATTTAAATTGGAAGTAAGTGGAATTGAAATTGAATATTAGAATTCAATTTGAATTGTGTTAAGTAAAGTGAAGTTGAAGAATTAGTTTGAAGTGGACTAAAAATAATAAAAGTTTGGAAATAAAAATTGTTTGAGGTATGAATAAATTAGTGGGTGGAACTAATAAAAGAAGTTATTTATTTGAGATAAGGTGAATAGAATTCAATATGTAAAAAGAAAGGTAAATTGAATTCAAATAGAATTGAAATTTAAAATTTGAATAAAAATGGATACAGAAACCAAGGTGGTGAAATGGTAAATAAATAGAAGATGTTATATAAAATATTTATATTGAACATAAGAAAGTAAATGGTGGAATTCTTAGGTAAAAATGTGAAATGGGATAATTGTGAACATGGTGTATGGAAATCAAAATAAATGAGAATAAATAAAAGAATTGATATAGCTAATAATCAATTGGAAATAAATATGTCGAATGTACGTATATTATTTTATTCGCATAGCGATTTGATGTAGATTCGGGCACAGAATTTCGAGATAGTTGTATCAATCCGAGATAGGATTTTTGACTCGATTTTCGACGGCGGACCCTGGATATGGATTTTTGGTTGATTTTGCAAATTCTCTACCATAGTATATGGCTATGCAAGGAGAATGACAATTTCTGATCAAGGAACCAGATCTGAGTCCGCATTAGGGAGTAGGGTGAAGGATACAAGTTCGGAAGTGAAATTGTGTGATCGAGTGAGCGATCAGATTTGATATTGCATACGGATGATATATGTGCAACGTACGGGCTAAGTAGGGCAAAGTACAACAAATATTGAGAATTTTGAAAAAGAAGTGAATAAAATGATTTTGAATTCTATGATTGGATATTATTTCTAAGTAGGGTGTAGGTAATTAAAAGCAAAGTTAAATTGATATTTTTGATTTCAGAGGATAAATTTGAATTGCTCGAAAAAAAGGTGTGTATTTAAAATTTATCTTATGAAATTCAATGATTTTCTTATCTAGCCACTTGGCTTTTTTTTTCTTTTGAAAATTTAGGGGCCGTAGAGGCATTTTGTAGTTGTTTCGATCTAGCCGCATAAAGGAGATGCTGGCGAAATATTTTGAATATTTAAGGAGTTAGAAATTTTTTTGGAGAAAATTGTGATAGTTTAAAATTTGGTTTTAAACTGTAATTTGGATTATTGAGGGGATAATATTGTTGGATGCTATGGGTGAGTCTGGAAACTTAGTAAGAGGGTTAGTGTGTCTTTAACAAAAAGATTTTTGGAAAGTTGTTGAAAACTGTTCGGTTTTGGGAAAATAGCAAATTGGTATTGGACCATTTTTCTTAACTAGAAATTTCGGGGACGAAATTCTCTTAAGGGGGGAGGAATGTAACGACCCGAAATTTTAGGAATTTGAAATCGGAATATTTAATTGATTTTAAATATTTAAAAGTTAATTTTTAAATTGAATTTTAAATGCAACCAATTATTGGATAATTAAATTATTGAATTTAATAATTGGAAGTTGGGTAAAATATTGAATCTTCAGTTTTAAGCTTGTTAAAAATAATTTGAAGGCTTATAAAATTTGTATTAACAATACTGAAGAAAATAAAAGTTTTAATATTGAACTAAAAGGCGATTTGTTAAGTTTTAAAAATATATCATTTAAAATGACATTTAAAATAGCCTTCCGAGACACAGTCTCGGAATTCGATGAAACCAGTTCCTTGGATCCGTAATAGTATATTATTATCGGATTACAAATTTTGAACCTTTTAGAGTTATCGAGTGATCGTACGGGATATAAACGCGCTGAAATTTATATCGAAAATTCAGTATAGAAGGGGGGTCCAAAAAGCTATCTTATCCATAGGATCGAATTAGGACGCGAAACCTTTTCCATTGCGTTCGAAATAGGGATATAACATTATAAAAGCCTAGCGGCACGCCTCGATAGGAGGTCAAGATTTTGGGTTGCATTTACAGAGACAATTTGAATTTAATATATATATATATATATATATATATATATATATATATATATATATATATATTCCCGAAAACCGAAAACTCTTTTAGTCAGAAATATGTTTTACAGAAAACATAAAAAAATGACTAGAGAAGTATAAAATAATTCTGTTTTAAATAAATATATATACATTCGCATACATATTTTAAACTATATTTGTATAATATAGGTAAGATTTTGAAAATGGAAAATTTTAAATGTTTATAGGGTTTATAAAAAAAATTGATTGTTCGGTTATTTAGAGTGTTAATAAACAATGTAATGTTTGTTAAAGGTTCAAAATCATGGAGAAAATAGTCGAGATGGAAATAGATTGCAAACAATAATCAAAGGTGAGTTAATCTCACTCAAATTGGATTACTAGTTAATTTAATTAGTTAAAATTATATTATTGGATTTATTGCTTGCATTGGTAATTTATTTTCAGTCTGGGCGTGATATTATATATTGGAGTGATTGATATTCCCGCATTATATAGCGGATGAGACCATATATGCCCCGCATAATAGCGGGTGACCTTATATACGATGATATCCCCCTCGAAGTGGGATTGTTATTTTTATATTATGCTAACATCTGTAGATGCAGGAAAATAGGTTGGGGGGATCTAACCAAATTCCTCAAAAATACTGAAATTTATGTCGTATTCTGTGATATGCTTATTTGATAATCTGTGATAGATTATATTAAAATTGGTATTATTGAATGCTATGGTTATGTTGAATATTTTGGTACTTTAAAATATCAAAAATATAAATACTGGATTTTTGAAAGAAAATAAAAAGGAAATGATTAGTAAATTATTTATAGTAGTTGGATCAATTAAAAAGAAAAGAATTGGGAAAATAAATAGTTTGATTTTTAAATCCTATTTAATCAATTCCGGAATATGAGAAAAACGGGGATTTGAACAAATGTAAATGAAAGGATTTTTAAAAAAATAAGGACTCAAGTAATATTATTTGTAAGTACGAAGGAGAATATTTTTAGATGTGAGATTCGAGTGGATGGAAAAAAAGGAGAATTTTTGAACAGAGTATGAAATTGATATTTTAGATTTAAATAAGGTTCTAAATCATAATAAAAGAGTAAGGCTGGAATTATTGGGTTTGGGATTAATTTGGATTAATCGATAAATAAATTTTAAAATGGAATCTAATTCAAAGAATCGATTTGAAAATCGATTAAATGTTTTGGATATAGTGATTAAAAGGGAAATGAGGTTATGGAATTTATAAACTGGGTTTATAAATAAAGTGAATAAATATCAGTCGATATTTTGAGATTTTAAATTCACGGTGGTAATTTATAAAGGAATGAGTAAATCGTTTTATAAATAAAAGAGTAGTTTTATTTTCAAAAGTATGAAAAAGAAAATTTACAGAATTGGGACGTAAATTAAAGTGGAAATAAATTGAGAATTATTTATAAATGTTAGACGGTTATATTGAAAAGTGTATTTTCCTGAAAAGCCAAGTATAATTTCAAAGGAGAATTTTAAGTATAAATTAGAAGTTTTAAAAGTGGGTTTTGAAAGAATGTTTTGGAAAAATTATTATTTAATTGTTTTAAAATTGTTAAAGTAAATATTATTTTAAGTTATTTATAGTAGTAATTATTTTCAAAGGTTAAATTAGTATTATGGTTCAAAGGATAACTATTAAATATTTATACCGCATATAATAGTTTATTTGAAAAAGTAGTTTTGCCTAAAGTTTTACTTGGGGAATTATTATGGAATTTCATAACTAATATTTTGAATAAAGTGATTTAAGTAGTTTATTTTAAATGTTTTAAGTGTATATTTTTGGATAAAGTGATTTAATTTATGTGAAAACTAAATTTGATAAGACTTGGTGCTTTTCAGTGGAAATAAAATATTTGGCTTGTGAATGTTATTTGATAGTTAAATTATTGACTATCAATATTGGCCAATGCGCTGATCGTTTCGAAGAGACTGGGATGAGGTTTAATTATCCAAAAACCACTTCGATCCGGTTTGAACGTTTGCGAATGAAGACCGTGAAGATGATGAAGACGGTGATTCGATTTGTCCAGACACAGGGCAACTTGTATGGACGAATGCTATTAGACCATCGTCAGGAGGACGAAGAGCATTCCAAGTGAAATGTGTTCTAAAAAGGTAACGCATAGCCTTAAACCTCATCAACCGGGAATGGCCGAAACAGGAGAGGTGCATCACGGCTAAGTAGGTAGCGCCCAATTAGGGTAAGGTCATCCCTGTCTAGAGTCCCTTTTTGATCTCAACTTTGTGGGCGGTTGTTGATCCAAACCGCGGGGAGATCTTATTCCGACTGTCCCGTAAGGGGTAGCTCCAATCTTGTGTTGCAGGAGGTCGGGAGTGACCCTCGGCACTCTGAGCTAGGCCAGGTACTGTGACGGGAAGTACCCCAATTTCCCTACCTTTGTATGGAATCCATTCTCCAATAAGCTCCCGTACAATTTTGATTGTGCCTAACTATGCTGGAACGTAAGATGCAGGCATTTCAGCTAGATTTTATTTTACTTTCTATAGACACTATATAATATCAGACTGATTTGATAAAAAAAGTTGGTTATCGTAAGGTAAAAACCCGGCATGTTTATTTGTGGTGTGGTCATATGAGATACCTTTGATTTCAAAGAATTTTGAAATCTTTAATAATCCAATTGAGTTTTTTATCTCACGCTGGCTTTCTAGACTGACTCGGGTGTTATTTTATTATAATGCTCGGGTCAGACCGAGTGTTATAGATACAAGATAGGATGATATGGAGCTTAGGAGACGAACAGGATGACAGAGACGTATATCATGTATTTGACTTATATCCGCCATGTATGGTATGCTGTATATTCAACTTTGTGAGGACAAGTTATTATAACTGTCCAGTATTGTGCTATTGTTTATTTTTGCACTCTGATGATTCTAAGTATTAAATAGTTACAGATTCTTTTGTATAAAAATCTGTTGTTACATATTATATGTTGTTCCGCTGCGATTGTGAGATTCTGATGTTGTTTTGTATTTCTTCTTCTACCTCTTTCTTCTTTAACCCTAACGATTCGTATTTCCGTCTACTTTGAGTTGAACTGATGGAGAATATTGTCGACTCAAAGGAGGGTATGGATTTATGGGCCGTCATAGTAATATAACAAGGACAGTAGTAACTCTCACTCCAAACATACAGAGTATATCAAAATTAAAAACAAAACCTTATCAGCTGGACAGTTATAAAATCATGACCTTACATTCGATAGGTATACTATATAATATAGTGGAAATTAAAATAATACGACATGGAAATCTTCAGCTCCCCTCCAAGAATCCCATAACACCAAAGCCAACTTGGAAAAATACTCGGTCTGAACCAAGCATTATAAATAAATAACACCTGGATCAGTCTAGAAATACCAATGTGAGATAACTCGAATAATGAGAAACATATATAAAAAATTTGTGAGACTACGCCGCTAACGCGGAACGATTTTTTACCACACAAGAATAACATCCATATAGGCAACAGCAGAAATGAATATCAAAAAACGAAAACAAAAATGATTGAGCATAAATAATATCAACCAGACTTGAAAGAATGGAAAAAATTGAGTAAAATCCAAATTGGAGAAAATAGATAGAATAAGGAAAACAGTCCAAATTGATAGAATGGACTAAATTAGATAACAGTCCAAACTCGATAGAATGGGAAAAATAAACTAACAGTCCAAACTCGATAGAATGGGTTAAATAAGATAATAGTCGAAACTCGATAGAATGGACTAAATAAGCACTTAAATGCCGTGATGAGGAGTTGGCTCTACTAGTTGCAATTTAAAGCTAAAACAGATTCAGGGTTTCAAATCAAAAAAGGAAAGGAAATTTTCCAACAAATGACCAGGAGGATGCTCCACCTTTACTGAAAGTATACCTCTAGAAATATACTTGAGAACTCTAATGGCTCTTGGACACGTCCAAGCCCGAACCAGCCAACGATGACCGAGAATCCGAGTATTTCACATCTCAATGCGCAAAAACTGATTCCAATCTAGAGTGAATGTGAAAATATCCAAATGGGAGCAGCCCCAATAGCTTGGCTTCCACTCACTCTTTGGATTTAGTCATTTTCGACAAAGGATAACAAAGCTCAAATGAGAAACCCATCGTCTTAAATGGACGAAAATAAAGTGGCCGTAGTAACTGATAGCTGAGATACCAACTATCGAGGACATAAAATGTTTATATATGGAAATTAAATCTTGTATACTTATCACCACTCATTGAATTCAAACTTGTACTATTTTTAGGTTAACAATAACACCGGACAAGTCAAGGCAGTGTTACCTTAAAATCATGTCACGTGATTATTCTTAACTTTTGATATAGCGACAAGTCTACTTCTTCGATGTTTAGTGCTAATTAGACAAATAAACCGTTTCCATATAAGTGATTCGCTTTACGAAAATAATTTATTTCCATAAATGAATCAGACTTTTACTTTTAAAAACGAACCAAACTTTTCGTCTTGATTTCCATATTGGTAAAACGCTTTTGGAATTAGTTCCTGATTGTTAAAACGTTAAAAGAATAATTTTCCAACCATGCGATCCTAAAGGCCTAAACCAATATCAGACCGAACAACTAGAAGACTATGCAACTTAATATCCCAATAATCGAGTTCAAATTCCTTTATATAACTTTAAAACAATATTAATTCTCCTGAAGGATAATTAATTACATTTAAAAATCCCTTTAAATAAACAATTCATTATCTATAATAAAATAGATAATTATCCTGAAGGTTTATTCGGATTTGAACTTATTTCGATCGCACAATGATAACGAGAATAATTTACTAAGTATTCCACAAGCTTACCTAAGCAAACATCTAATCGTCACTTAGAAGATTATTCAAATTATCACAAAATTAATTGAAATAATTTCCTCCTAATTATCCCAAAGAAAATATATTTCATTTAAAATTTTGCTTCCCAATATTTTTTTAACCTTTAAATACTTTCAAAAGTATAGCTACTTTATTTCTCAAAAATTCCTTTGAAATTGATTTTTTTTTCAAAAATTCTAGGATTTAGATTCCCAAAATCTTTTTGAACACATTTCTCAAACTAATTTATATAAAATCTCCTTTATATAAAAATCGTTTCATATTATAATAGTCCTTCATTATTATAAAAAAATTATATCGAATATTTATTCTCTAAATATCTAATCCAACTATCAGATTATATTAACAATTTTTTATTAAAGTTCAATCCTTAAATCATTATTATTAAATGGTGAGTTTTTTTAACTTAATCATATTCTTCGAACACCTTTATAGTCAAATCATGGAAATTAATTCATAAAGGTACGCTTTAAATCAAAGATATAAATGCTCCTAGATAAACCGAGTACCGTTCAACAGTCAATGCTTCTTATTAGATTAAGCACAACCGAACAAACAATAGTGATAATAAATAAAAATTATCACATCTAAACCAACACACTATATAGCTCTATAGAATTTTGAAAATTATCCCTTTATATATATAAAATATAATCCTAGGCAAAATATTTAATTTGCCAAGTTCTTCAAAAATTTCAATACTATGTCTGTTGTCTTTGGTCGAGAGTTTAGAAATCCCTATCGATACCGTGGTGTCTCACGTCTCGACCAGAATTCATAAGAACACAATAGATCAATTAACATAATACGTTTTTATAACATTAACAAATACGCACTCATATATATATATATATATATATATATATATATATATATATATATATAATACTCTCAAACTACTTCGAGGGTGTCGCTTACCCTATCTCTAATGAGCCAAACCCTACCAAATCCAAGGTTCTCGCTTAACCTTGCGCTTTGATACCAAATTTTACGACCCGCCATTTTTACCATCGAAAGTCGACACAAAACTCTACCACTGTGTTCAAATGTCGTGCATCCAATCGACAAAAGGGCAGATTGTTAGGGTAAATAAAAAGAAAAGAACAGAGAAAAAACAATCTCACAACAGAATCGACAGCATATAATATAACAAGGACAGTAGTAACTATCACTCCTGTTATCAAGCAAATTAGTCACCATCGTTGAAGAAGAAATTAAAGATTTACATCCTGATTTCCTTGCATTTATTACCTCAAATAATTAATAAAAAGCAGCCATATATCCACCATAAATACCAACTAATTACTTAATAAAACCAGCCATATCTCCACCATAAATACCAATACATTACCCATCAAAGCCGGATTTACTGCCAAATAAATGCCATGGTAAATTGTTTATTTATTACTAATTAATGCGAACCATTTCCATATCAAATATTCCTTAATTCCCTTCATCCTTATCTTAAATAAGAAGATTATGGTGTAGTTAATATCAGCCTAATCAGCGTCACTACAATTTCACAACATCACTGGGTCAAGGCTTATAGCTATAAATACTCCTAGTATCGCAAAAGAAAAAAGGGAAGAAAATGAAACAGAAAATATGACTTCTCCTCCCCTCCTCAAAATCTCTTGTAATATGAAACAAAAAGTGATAAATAGATTATAAAGTGGATATAAGCTATAAATTTTGCCGAACCACTATAAAAATTCTATGTCTCTTTTCTTCTGCTCTTTATTTCTGATGTTCATCTGAGATTTATGCTGCTGATTATCTACACTGGTGCTTTCACACTTGATCCAGGGTGTTGATCCATTTTTTAGCTTAACATTTTGGTGCTTACACTGAGAAATGTACTCAGAAATCTCTGATCTGAAGCTTATTCTATGTTAGGAAAAAGATCCAACTACATATCTAAAAGGAAAATTTTAGATCTAGGAAACAGGTTCCTAGATCTAGCTTTTAGAAGATGAAGGAGCCTCATACAAGGAAAAGTGCTATGGAAAGAACTCAGCAAGGGGGCAGCCAGGAGGCATCCTCACATTCAAACTTTCCCTTACCACGAAGCAAATATCTTGGGGCAACCGGTAAGGATTAGAAACAGGGGGCATGCAAATCCCCTCACTCAGATAAGTACCGAAATCTAGGGTCTACTAATCAAATAGAAATTATCGTCAACTGAACTGAACTAAAAAAAATTAAGATCTAGAATTTAGATTCCTTTCTGCATTTGAGTTTTGCATCATCAAAAAATTCTTTAAAGGTTAGCATTAGGAAGCGATTTACTCATGTAGGTGTTCCCGAATGTAAGCATTCCAATGCTCTGATTCCTTCCCAGGAGCGACAGCTCATAAAAAAATGATTTCTTGCATACCACCAGTTTTAAATGTTAGTTCTTAGAAAACGACTTACACATGTAATGAGCGTCTCCAAACAGTCCACAACCATGCTTTAATTCGTTCCTAACGACGATACCTTTCAAAATTATTTACAGCATCATTCTTGCTTTCAATCAAAGGTTATAGAAGCGACCTAAGAATTTCTCTCTGAAGTATCTCTTGCATATGAATGCTCTCAAATAGGAATGATTAACTTTATCTCCTTGAGCAAGAATGATCCGACACTTAACATCTGTCAAACTTCCAGGAAGATGAGAATTTGATGCTAACAAATTTTCTTTCACCAACACAAGTTCTTGAGTGAAGCATACCTCGTTGCTAACAAGGCATAATTCGAGGGCAAAATGTTATCTAGCGAATTAGTCGCCATCCTTAAAGAATAAATTAAAGAATTACTTCCTGATTTCCTTGCATTTATTACCTCAAATAATTAGTAAAAAGCAGCCATATCCCCACCATAAATACCAATTCATTACTTAATAAAAACTAGCCATATCTCCTCCGTAAATACCAATACATCACCCATCAAAGCTGGATTTAATGCCCAATAAATGTCATGATAACCTGCTTATTTATTACTAATTAATGCCAACCATTTCCATATCAAATTTTCCTTAATTCCCTTCATCCTTACCTTAAACAATATGGAGCGATTAATATCAGCCTATTCAGCGTCACTTTAATTTCACACCATCACTGGTCAAGTCTTGCAGCTATAAATACACCCAGTATTGCTAAAGAAAAAGGGAAGAAAATGAAACAGAAAATATGACTTCTCCTTAAAATGTCTTGTAATATGAAACTACAAGTGATAAACAAATTATGAAGTGAATGTAGGCCATAGATTTTTCCGAAACACTATAAAGATTATATGTCTCATTTCTTACTTTTACTCTTTATTTTGTTGTACATCTGAGATTTATGCTGCCGATTATCTACATTGGTGCTTTCACACTTGATCTAGGGTGTTGATCCATTTTTTGGGTTAACAACTCCAAATATATAGAGTATATCAGAGTTAAAAAACAAACTTTATCAGCTAGAAAGTTATAAAATCACGACCTAACTAATGCCGATAGGTATACTATATAATATAGAGGTAAATAAAATAACATGACAGGTGAATCTTTAGCTACCCTCCAAGAATCCCATAACACCAAAGCCAACTTGGGAAAATACCCGGTCTAACTCGAACATTGTAAATAAATAACACCTGGATCAATCTGGAAATACCAGCGTGAGATAACTAAAATAATGGAAAACATATATAAAAATTCTATGACACCACACCGCTAACGCGAAAAGGGTTTTTACCTCAAAAGAATAACATCCATACAAGTAAGAGCAGAAATGAATATCAGAAAACAAAACCTAATATGATTGAGCATAAATAATATCAATTTGACTTGAAAAAATGAAAATAAACCAAGTAAAGTCCAAACATGACAGAATGGATGGAACAAGGAAAGTAGTACAACTAGGTATAATGGGCTGAATAAGGCAACAGTCTAAACTCAATATAATGGGCTAAATAATATAATAGTCCAAACTCGATAGAATGGGCTAAATAAAGTAACAGTCCAAAGATAGAATGTGCTAAATAAAGTAACAGTCCAAACTCGATATAACGGGCTAAATAAACTCTTAAATGCCATGATGAGGAGTTGGCTCTACTCGTGGCAATTTAAAGCTAAAACATATTCAGGGTTTTCGAATCAAATAAGGAAAGGAAATTTTCCACCAAATGACTAGGTGGGTGCTCCCCCTTACCGAAACTATACATCTGGATATATACTTGAGAACTCCGAAGGCTCTCGGACACGTCCAAGTCGGACCCCGCCAACGGTTACTGGGAATCCGAGTATTTCACATCTCAATGCGCAAAAACTGATTCCAATCCAGAGCAGATGTGAAAATACCCTAATGGGAACAGCCCCATATCGCTTGGCTTCCACCCGATCTTTGGGTTTAGTTATTTCGACAAAGGATAACAAATCTCAAATGAGCAACACATTGTCTTAGAGTAACAAAAGTTGTTGAAGTAACCGATAGCTGAGGTACTAACTATTGAGGACATAGAACGATCGTATATGGAAATTAAGTCTTGTATACTTATCACCACTCATTTAATTCAAACTTGTACTATTTCTGGGTTAACAATAATACCGGACAAGTCAAGGCAGTGTTACCCCAAAATCATGTCACACGATTATTTTTAACTTTTGAATTAGCGACAAATCTATTTCTTCGATGTTTAATGCTAATTATACAAATAAATCATTTCGATATAAGTGATTCACTTTACGAAATAATTTATTTTCATAAACGAATCAAAATTTTACTTTTAAAAAAGAACCGATCTTTTTGGCTTGATTTTCGTATTGGTAAAACGCTTTTAGAATTAATTCCTGATTGTTTGGACGTTAATAGAATAATTGGCCAAATGCACGACCTCGAAGGCCTAAACTAATATCAGAAGAACACCTAGAAGATTATCCAACTTTGCATCGCAATAATTGAGTTCAAATTCCTTTATATAACTTTAAAAAAAATATTAATTACCCCGAAGGATAATAATTACATTTAAAATCACTTTAAATATACAATTCATTGTCTATAATAGAATAAATGTTATTTCCAAACACTTTTATAACATTGGTAAATTAACTTTAAAAACTTTATTAAATCATTTTATTAACTTTAGATCTATTTATTAAAGCAATTTTTATTATATTAGTCAATTTACTTTAATCACCTTTATTAAATCAATTAATTAAAAGGATTTATTAAATTCATATAGTCATTAATTAAATGAATAATTAATCCCAAACACCATTAAATAAATGATAAGTAATTTCAAATTCCATTAATTAAAACAAATAATGATGCTTAAAATAATCATAAATTAATTGGATTAATTAAAATAAAACTCCATTAGCTAAAACCATTAATTAGAACATCATTTGTTAAAATGAGTTTTTTAATTATAAAACATCATTAATTAAGCTGATTTAACTAAATTCTAAAAATCATTAGTTAAGACAATTAATTAAACATTAAAAGCAATCTTAAGTTATATTAAAATGATTATTTACTTTTAAATATCATTAATTAAAATGATTATTAATTTCAATTATCATTAATTGATATAATTAATTTAATCCCATCAACATTAATTAAAATAATTATTTAATTTCAATAAATTAATTGAACCCCATTATCCTTAATTAAAAGAATTAATTAAAATAAAATAATCATTAGTTAAAACGATTAGTTATGTACAAAACATCATTAGCAAAAATGATTAATTAAATCTAAAGATGAACCAATTTGCAATCATCATTTATTAAATTGGTTAATTAATCTCTAAATTAATTAATTTAAAAGATTAATTAATTTAAATTATCATTAATCAAAATGATTAATAAATTTTCAATATTCTTTATAGTGGAAACACAAGCTCAAGTTCATACGACAAGATTTTAGGGATGAAATTCAATAAACGACGGTATTGCAAAAATCGCTATAACGACATTTAAACTATTAAATGGAATATCAGAAATTAATTTCAATCAATTATATATAACAGCATGTGGATGTAAATAAATAATTTATTAGCGAGAAACCCTCTTTGGGTCTCTCTCTAGATTTTTCCTACAAACAATGGTTATATAATTATATGGGTTTATACAATCAAATTAAAATATCATCCATTTTCCAAAAAAAATTCAACCAAACAAGTAATCAAGCAATTTAACTAACATGGAAATAGCTAATAAACATTTATAACATTATTGATATGATATAATAAAAAATTAATGTCTGTTAAATTCATAATGATTTCAGTTTTCGCCGAAGCGTCCCGGTTTGGACTAAAATCGAATGGGCGTTCGATTGTAGCCCAAATTTTCATATGTTTTAAATCCAACCAAACTAACTCGATTGCGAAGATGATGTCCATACTAGTGCAACACAACTCGTTTCACTCAAATCCGACCTCGTACGAACAAGATATAAGTTGATGAACAATCAACAATTTAACTAATTAATTAACTAATTAATCACACGTTAATTAAGTTTAAACCCAAATCCACAACCTTGATCAAAGTTCTAGGTATCGTGAACGATCTTAAACAGATACCGCACTCCACAGTGCTCCTCCAACCACCACACTCCACCGTAGGCCGCCCAGACCCAACCGCACCAAATGCCACCTTCGCCCACCCTCACCTCGTCATCGACGGTGAGAAACGAAAAAAAACTATAGTTGCTTCATGTGAAAATTGCCATCGCTGCTGATGAAGATAACCCAATCTCACCGATCAATGAAGTTCACTCCCCAAGCCGAGCATTTTACTTTTTGACACCATCGTTTGAAATTGCCTCTATCTCTCCGATCAATCATAACTGCAGGATTCTAGGTTTTGGTTTGAAAATGAACGGCGACTATGGTTTTATTATTTGGATTGGGGTAAGAGAATGAAGGGCATGGGTCCTTATATAGGCTCCTATCCAGTACTATTCATGACTAACAATTGAAAAACACTAAATAAGGCATGCTCACTGGCGTTCCTAACTAAGTACCTCTATTTCGAACATGATGGAATAGGTATCGAAAGACAATTTCAGCATATTCAGAAGATAGATTTTCAAAATCAATTTATTTTAATTAAAGTTCTAAAAATAAATTCTACGTGTTTCAAGCTCATACGACCGAACAATAAGACTGATCGCTACGAAATTTGAAATCATACAATAATTCACTATTACGGATCCGATGAAACTAGTTTCGTCAAAATTCAGGACTGTGCCCAAATGACTATTTTTACAGATTTAAATATTTAATTATCGATATTTATCTGGTCTATTAACATTGTAAATAAATTTACAAATTGAATTTTACAAATCGAATTCGCCAAAATTATTTATTAATTACAAGTAGTTAAATAAAATTATTAAATCCATTTAATTAACATTTGATTCACAATTCAAATATTTGCCATATATTTGAATTATAAGTTATTAAATTCCAAGATTAAATTATTTAAAATATTTAAAATAAATTAAACATTTAAAATCAGATGACCATAATTTTTGGGTTGTTACATACGGGCAACGCGAGGAGTTAGTTTTTGGTGCTCCTCGGTGGTGCCTATCTTCGGGCAATGCGAGGAGTTAGTTATTGGTACACCTCGACGCTGCCCATCTCCGGACAACACGAGGAGTTAGTTTTTTGATGCTTCTCGGCATTGCCTATCTCCAAGCAATGTGAGGAGTTAGTTTTTGATGCTGCTCGGCGTTGTCTATCTTCGGGAAATGCGAGGAGTTATTTTTTTCGATGCTCCTCGATGTTGGAGTTAGGTTTTAACGCTCCTTGGTGTTGCCTATCTCCGGGCAACGTGAGGAGTTAGTATTTTGATGCTACTCGGCATTGCCTATCTCCAAGCAATGCGAGGAGTTTTTTGATGCTTCTCGGCATTTCCTGTCTCTGGGCAATGTGAGGAGCTAGTTTTGGGCCTTTCTGATGTTTTCGAGGCAACACCGGTTTTTAGAAGGCAAGGATCGGGTTCTGCTGATCAATTGGTCTGAGGCGCTTTGCTTCCGTCGACCCGGCGGGTATTTTGTATGGTCACAATTTTGTTAGTTCGAAAGAGCGAATTAAATTTTATTATGGAAAGCAAGGTAGATTCTTTGCCTATTTACAATGCCCCCGGCATTTCCGGGACGACTTATTTGTTGAAAAATAGAGAATGCATAAAGTTCTTTTAAAATGAAGTAACGGTGGAGTGATTCACTATTCCAGGCTCTGGGAATCTGAATTCCATCGACGGTTATTAGCTTGAAAGTATCGTCTCTAAGAATTTGATTTATGATGTACGGTCCTTTCCATTTTGGCCGGAAGGCCCCCGAAACGGGTAAACTTGCTTGAGCACAAGATCTCCCACCTCGAAGGTTTGGTTATGGACTTTGGAGTTAAAGTACCGTGCTACCCGTTTTTTTGGTGGGCGGTGGTTCTCAACTTAGCTTCTTCTCTTTTTTATTTGATCGTATTTAGCGATTCGAGTAGGAGCTGCTCGTTTTGGTTTTGGATGAAATTTTGCCTTTGGTGCGAAGGGACTTTTAACTCAACAGGTATCATCGCTTCTGAACCATGTGCCAGAAAGAAAGGTGTGTGCTCGGTTGTCGCTTTGTGGGTGGTTTGGTAAGCCCATAGTGCGAGTGGAAGTTCATCGACCCAATTTCCTTTGGCTTTATTTAGTTGCTTCTTGATGGTAGATTTAATGATATTTTCTATTGCTTCCACTTGCCCGTTTGCCTGTGGATGAGCTATTGTTGAGAAGTTCTTTTCAATCTAGAAGCGTTTGCAAAAGCCCTTAAACTCAGCGCTTTCGAATTAGGTTCCAATGTTAGTGATGATTTTTTGTGGCACACCAAACCTGCAAATAATGTTTTTAGTAACAAGATTAATGAATTTCTTTATGGTTATTATGGCCAGCGGTTCTGCTACGGCCCATTTTATGAAATGGCCTACATCAACTATGGCATATTTGGCTCCTCCTTTTGCTGTCGGTAGGACGCCAATCAAGGCTATCCCCCATATTGCGAACGACCATGAGAAGACCATCTGCATTAACTCTGTTGACTAGGTTCTTTTAACTTTGATAAATCTCTAACAACGATCACATTACCTGACATAATCTGCAGTGTCATTGTTTATTGTTGGCCAGAAGTATCCATACTGGAGGACTTTCTTTACATGGGTTTGACCCTACTATGGTCTCTGCATTCGCCTTCATGCACTTCCTTTAGGATTCGCCTGGCTTCGTCGTTGGGCACGCACCTAAGGAGGGGGTCAAGAACCCTCTTGGTAGAGTATTCCATCTTGAATCATGAACCGGGGTGCTTTTGGAGAAGCTTCTTTCGTTGATTCTGGTCAGTTGGAAGAGTCCCTATGAGAAATATTCTTTTGTCGGTATCATCCACATTTCTATTTCAACGTTGATTTCAAGTATCCAATCAACATCCATTTCGTCTATGCTTGGATTGGTTAGAGTTTCAAAGGGGACTAGTCCCTATGATCGAGCTTCTTCGAAACTTTCCAGCTTAGCCATATAACCTGCGTTGGTGTTTTACTCCAACGAAATATGAGTTATAGTGTAGTGTTCTATGTTGCTGAGCAGTTCGTGTACTTTGATAGGCACGGGGGCACATTCTCCTCCGAGCCTAGTATTTCCCGTTTACTTAATAGAGGACCAGTCGGGAGTCGCTATATATGTGAATAGATTTTACCTTGATTTCTCTTGAACATTCAGTCCAGTGATCAGTGCTTCATATTCTTCTTCATTGTTTGTGGCAGGGATTTCCAAGCGCAAAGCATAGCTAATGGTTTGGCTTTGGGGGGTTTCAAGCACTACTCCTGCCCTCGAACAGAGATTGTTAGATGCGCTATCGACAAAGAACTTCCATTGAGTCATCCCCTCTGGCGGTGTTTCTTTCTCGTCATCCCGTATCGTATACTCGGCTATGAAGTATGCTAAAGCTTGATCATTAATGGCTTTCCTTGGGTGGTATGTGATATCATATTGATCTAGCTCTATATTCCACTTAAGTAGTTGTTCGGAAGTTTTCGGTTGGTATAGCACCTGCTTTAGGAGCCGGTCAGTCAACACTTTAATTCGATGGGCCTGAAAGTACGGCCATAACTTCCTAGATGCGCTCAAGAGGAAATACGCTAGCTTTTCCAATTACGGATTATTTTTCTCTAATCCAGAAAACCGCTTGATAATGTAATACACTGGTCACTGGATTTTTGCTTCTTCACGCACCAGAGCGGTGTTCAATGCATGGTGAGACTGCTAAGTAAATGAACAAGTCTTCTTAATCCGTGGGTTTTGATAGGCTAGGCGGAGCCTCCATGTGTCGTAGCAATTCTTCAAATTCTGTTTGACAAGCTTCGCTCCATTGGAAGTTCTTCTTTCCTTTCTTTAGCACATCGAAGAATGGTATACATTTGTCTGTAGCTTTTAAGATAAACCAACTTAGCACTGTAACTTTTACATTTAAACTTGCAGTTCCTTCTTATTCTTTGGAGATTGGACTTCTTACAGTGTAGTGATTTTTCCAGCATTTGCTTTATTTCCCCTGGCACTTACGATGAACGTTAGGAATTTCCTAAAGGCCTGAAGTGGTACTTAAGTGGATTGAGTTTCATCCCGTACTTTCAGAGTATTTCGAACATTTCAGTGAGGTTGTCTTGGTGGTTAACAACTACCCACGATTTGACTAACATGTCATCTACATAAACCTCTATCATTTTCCCGATCTACCGCTTGAACATGGTATTTACAACCTTTGATAAGTCTCCCATGCCTTCTTCAAATCTAATGACATTACTCTATAGCAGTATAGGCCTAGGTCGGTGATGAAGCTGGTATTTTCTTAATTGGGTTCATGCCTCGGGATTTGGTTGTACCCAGAGTATGCATCCATGAATGATAGCAGCTCGTGCCCTGCCATTCAGTCCACAAGTTTGTCTATCCTAAGGAGAGGGAAACTGTCTTTTGGGTAAGCCTTGTTTAAATCCGAGTAGTCGATACAGGTTAGCCACTTCCCTTTAGACTTTTTGACCAAGACCAGATTAGATACCCACTCTAGGTAAGTTGCATCTCGGATAAAATAGTTGGCTATTAACTTGTCCACTTATTCTCTTAGCTCCTTGGATCGTTCGAGAAATGGGCTGCGTTTTTTTTGCTTTACTGGTATTAACTTAGGGTCTATGCTGGGCGCATGGCATACGTTTTCTAGGGGCACCTCATGCACATCAGAACGTGTCCAAGCGAACACATCCGAATTGGCATAGAGAAATTTGGTAAGTTTCATACGCATCTTGTTTCCAAGATGCGACCTAATTTTCATAATTTTTGTTGGGTCGTCCATGTCCACAGGGAGGATATCATCAATTCTGCCGACACTGCCTGTTTCTTCCCTGGGCTCTTCTTCCTAGGGTCCAAAGCCTTGTCAAATAGGCTATAGTCCCCAAACCAGGGGCAGCTCTGTAGTTGCTATTCGGAGGGCTCATAGATGTGGAGAGTTCTCCCCGCATCCTTCCCTTTTTCCTTTCTTCTGGGTTCGCTTAACTCTGCAATGTAAAATTATCTGGCAGCGCACTGATCTCCTTTCACCACTCTGATTCCATTTGCAGTAGGGAACTTCATGGTTAGACACCATTGACCAGAGCTATTTTGAAATCTGCTAGAGCGGGCCACCCTAAGAAGGAGTTATATGTTGACATTTCGTCCATAATTACAAAAATTTGAGTGACGGTGACTCTTTAATCGCCCTCTTCGAGCTCCACTGGTACATAAATTATTCCCATAAGCTGCTTGGCTCGCCAGTGAACCCTTGGATCTTTGTTTGGCATGCAGACATGCTTTTCATACAGATTTTCACCTGGTCAAAATTACGCTTGAAAAGTATGTTAAAAGAACTTCCATTATTGACCAAAACTCATCGGACTACAGCAGGTCTAATTCCTACTGTCACCACCATCAGATCGAGGGTTGGAGCTTCGATCCATTCGATGTTCCGATTTCGGAACACTATGTCGTCAAGCTTGGCTAGAATTTCGTCCTATATAGCTAAACATGATTCCTTCAGAGCATGCTTCAACAAACTTGCATATCGCTCCATTTCCCCCCAACTTATTTGTATGTGGAGCAGTCCCTTAGATATTGTTGCTATAATAAGCCTTTGGTCGGTTTGTTTTGACCCTTCTTCGCTAGTTCCAGCTTGATTCCTTCATTTTGTAGGAGGCTGAGGGGCCACGGGTTAATGGGGTTTCTATGGATTTTTCACATACTGTTGAAGCTTATTGTCTTGGATCAACTCTTCAATGAGGTCTTTTAGGTGGAGGCATTCACTTGTATTATGTCCATGTGTTTCATGGAAGCAATATACTTTCCCTGAGCACTTCTGCTACTCAGTTGCCTCTTTCCTGGGGGGTTTCTTATATTGTTCGGTTTCCTATATTGCAAGATAAATATTTTACGAAGTGTCATTTAGAGGGGTGTACTCTTCATGTCTGAACTCCTTAAATCTCTTGTTGTTGCCATTGCTATTTCTTCTATTAGAGTTTTGATTTCTCCTCTTTTGATTCTCGTCTTTTTCGACGGCTCCTTGAGCCGCTCCAGGATTGCGCGTGTTTTGCTTTGTTGCTACATCGCTCTATTTGACGTCCATCAGTTGCAAACCAATAGGCTTTCTTTCCATCTCATGTGCTTCCTTCAATCTTAAGTATTGGCTTGCTTTACAATAGAAGTCATTCTTGGTAGCAGGCTGCTTCATTTTAATCATTTCCTAAACTCGACCTCCGGGTGAATGGCATGGACTAATGCCATAAAAACTATGTCTTCGTTGGGGTTGCTTACTTCCATCACCACGGTATTAAACTGGTTCGTGAAAGATTCCAACAACTCATTGTGTCCTTAGAACAATTCGGATAGGGACACGACATCCTTCTGTTGCGCGGTACGGAGCCTGAACTGGTCAAGGAATTTCATTGCAAGTTGGTCAAAGGTAGATATAGATCTTGGGGGAAGTCTGTAAACCGTATAGACGCAACTCCTTCTAGAAAGATAAAGAAACATCGATAGCGAACAACCTCTGGGGCATTTTCTCTGTCCATATATTAGCTATACTTGCATAGATGGGGTTTTAGGTCCTTCGTCCCATCGTAGGAGGGGATAGCTAGCACAGTGAATTTGACTGGATACCTTTCATTCAAGATATCATAAGTAAACAGAGTCCGACTTGTAGCGGATCCTCATTCATCATATCTTTGGTTTTTATTCTCATCCATCAATCGTTTGCCCATATATGCTATGTATGCCTCTAATGTCTGATAGTCCTGGGGACGGAAATCAGTCACTATACCAAATGTTTGGCTCTGCAAATGGCCTTGACATGTGGGTTGAAGCCTAGGCTCTCCTGTCTTTGGGAGAGCCGGTCCTGTGGGACCCCATGGGCTTGCAGTTGACCTAATTAGGGGCAGTTTGGATGTTTCTAACATCATCGAACGTATTGGCGTTTTCTTCCATTGTTGTCTTGCTTTCCATCTTATGAATCAAAGAGATACATAGATATGTCTTAAAATGGGGTCTTTGTCCCTTGATTCAAGTTCAGAATAGATTGCCTTATGGCGAATGGAATTCTCGCATTTCCGTCCACGTTAAGTCCTGTTGTCACCCTTTTTTGTGGCTGTTTCCCATTTCTTCTATGTAGATCAGAAATGGAGGAATTCTCCTATTCTACAGCAGCCGTGGGTTTATGCATAGTCCTTGAAGCAGGATTTGACTGTAGGGTTAGGAGAGCGTTAAGCTTATCCATCAAAGCCTTTTGGCTACTTTCCATTTTTTAGTTGATCTCATCAACCTATTTTATCTGACTCATCCCTGCTGACAACTTCATGCTGACTCAAGGATGCTGGCGCTTGATTTCATAAGTTAGCACCATTTACTTCACTTTGTTGGGGATTAACATCTTCTCCAGCTACTACTGGCCCTATCGATCTTCTAGAGGTAGTTCTTCTTCTTTTAGGGACCATTGATTCCCAAACAACGGGTTCTTCAAGCAAATAATGAGGATCTAACTACTGGACCTATGGGACCCAAAGTAGATAGCAAGATCTGGATCCTGAGTTGGGGTTCTCAGTGAAAGTACCAAAATGTTAATCCAAAAAATGGATCAACACCCTGGTTTGAGTTTGAAAGCACCAGCCCTGTTTTGACAGGGCAATATCACAGATCACAGATATAGAAAAAGAACAGTAAAAAAAGAAGACATAGAATATTTATAGTGGTTCGGCTGTTAATGAAGCCTACGTCCACTTTACAGTTTGTTATAAACTGATTGCTGTTACAAGAAGTGTTTGATTACAGGGTTTTGATTGTCCTTAGGTAGATTGAATCCTCAGAGTTGGAATCTATTGGAGAATCACATTTAATTCGTTTGGATAATTTTATGCGGGAGGTAGAGAGTGAAGAATGCTTCCTGTGGAGCTTCAACAACCAGTCCAGAGAAGATCCATCTTATACTCCTGGGAGAATGGTATTTATAGGTATTGGAGAGCTTCTGGGCCAGGATAGTGGATCAATTGCTCGCAGATAGGTACAGAACGACCTAGGGGTTTAGCTCGTAATCTGAGCCTAAACCATGGATCGCTAGCGATCCATGTTCTATGGATTGCTGGTGATCCATAGACTTGGCTCGCTCGCAAGCTAATGACTTAGCTCTCCTTTCCATTGCCTTACCTAATTAGTTCGTTGAAGGTTTATGGACAAGCATGGAACGCTGGCGATCCGTGGTGCGTGGATCGCTAGCGATCATGCACTTAGCTTTTTTCAAAATCCTTCTGCCTTTCTTCTCCTCTTCCATGCACCATAGCGACCCGTCGTTTTGTATGGATCACTAGCATCTATAGGGTGTGGATCGATGGCGATCCAAGTACTTAGGCCATTTTTGGAGTTTGGAGTTTGGAATGTTTCCATGGTCTTGAATCATTGTTGTGTGTGTAGTCTCGTTGCACCCTGCTTTGTCTTGATGACGATCTACTAGCTATTTGTGCTTTGACTACCGACTAGGCTGAAAGAATGCAGGTCTCTTGGTTTAGCTGATCTCAATCGTTGCCTTAGTAATATAGCCCGTCTCTCGTTAACATCTTGCCTTAGCCTTTTTGGTTAAGTTCTACGTCATTGTGATGTCGTGAAATCGCTCTGTTTTCTAGTGGATCCTGCTGGGTTAAAAACATGGATAATAAGACTGATAAATCATGAATGAGATAATGAATTGATTATGTGTAATGATTATGGAAAATATGCTTATATGTTATCGAAAACCATAAACTGGATGGATACAATGTACGTTTGGATTTGGAAAATTAACGGTATAAATAGTCCCTAGATTTATAAATAAACTGTTAATAAAATCATATTGGGATTCCTGATTTGATTAGTTTATATAGATTGTTGAACATAAATTAGGATTGATTAGAAACTAAATTGGGATTAGATAATATTTAATACATTGGAAAGAATTGTGTAACATTGTGAATTTCTATAAATTATGTAAAAATACAAATAAAAGTGTATCAGTTGAAAAAATAAGGAACGTAAACAAAAGGGAGGGTATGTACTAAGTAAGGGAATTTTCGTATTCTTACTCTCTATTCCAGTAGAAAAATAAAAGATAACTCCTTGTAATTCACACATAACACAGGTCTCCTTGTAATTCACACATAACACATGTCCTCTTCTAAGTAATTTATTGAGAATTATAGTGTTAATAATCCCCCTTGGGGGAAGAAGTAATCCTAATGGATTAAGATATAAAAATTCTTAAGTACAACTAAAGTAGTGTAAGTAGGAATAATAAGAACAATTTGAATGGGAGACCTAAAGTATGTAATTTAAGATGGTTTAAAAAACAAAGGGTAAATAAGGAAGATACAATTAAACGAACAGAAAGTAATAAGTGTAGATAGGTAATTAAAGAGATATATTAGTTACAAAGGAAATATGAGATTTCATACCACTCATGTTAAATGGAAGGGAATAATAAATAATGCTTAAGTCAATAAATTAGAAATGGATAACATATGGTAGTAAATTATAGGAATAAATCAAAAGTATGTTAAATGAGATTTACTGAACATTAATAATTGAAAATAAAGAAAAGTAATAATTAAATAAATGTATACAAATTCAAATACATGTTATGATGGGCATGAAATACGTAAGTATATAAATAAATTTGTGAATAAGAATGATATGGTTACTAGTATGGGTTGTAATGAGAGGTTAGTAGTGTTACAAAATAGAAGCCTACCCAACGCAAAGGGCTACCAGCAGTTGTGCATACGATATGCTGATGTGAGACATATCCAACTTTAGGACCTATGAAGTTATACACATTCGCATATAGTGAGGAATTATGGACTAGGCGATGTGTGATTTGTGGCAATTGGGCCAAGACACATCTATAGAGAGTTATAGAATTCGATGTAGGGACATATATGCTTTGGGCATATAGGCACAGCAGGAGGTTCTAACATTGTTATTATGGCACAAGATGGCCTAGACAAGTATGATGATGCTTGGAGTGGTGCAGACAAAGAGGAGCAATAGGAGGCTTTTACTTTGTGATTGAGGCATAGATGGATTAGTCAAAGACGATGATTCCTAGAGTGGTGCAAACGATGAGCAGACGATGACACTGATGAGAGGTTCTAACAATGTGATTGAGGAACGAGTTGGCCTAAACATTGGCGTAGATGCCCAGCATAGTGCGGTAGATAGCTATAGATTACCGGGTTTAAATTGTGGCAAGTAGGAAATTCTATAGTTAGTATTTATGATGCGGTCCAAGGGGGACTATGATGCTTGTATTTATGTATATTTCTATTTTATACCACTGTGTAGGTTGGGCATATCGTACGCATATATAGAGTCGAGACGACTAAGTAAAATTAAAGGACATACCATGTTATGGGAGATAATCGGCATAAACTAGTGTTATGTGCAAAGTGTTTAATTTACTAGTCATCGAAACATTGTTCTGACCCCATCATCATTACAACCCATAAGATAGTTTTAAAGGGATGGCACCAGTACAAAGCGGGAACGGTGGAAGGTTGGATTTCCTTATGCATGCTCAATGATGACAAGGCACTCTATCTCAGAAGTATCAATCTTGGTTAGTAATTATATGTTTTATTATATTCCACCATGAGTTTATATTGATAGTGCTCTTATATGCATTTGTTTATTTGTAGACAAACCAACGATCTATACTTTGGTGGACTTTGGTTTTCGTTTTAGTGAAAATTCAGGCCCATTAAGGTGAGGGGTGTTACCCCATATATGCATCATCAAATACAGTATGAATCCAAACTCTCCTAAAAGTCAAGACAACGCCCTCCTAGATAGAAGTCGAACCAAACATTTAGGTCGATGGCAATTTATTTCAAATACAACTATATAACGATGAAAACTGAATCAGCAATGATAGTACACCAATTCAACCAATGATGTGAGCATCATTCGACCGTTTAACGTAGAAAAATCTAACGGATCCTACAACATCATCAAGCAATAGGGAAAGTGGCGACACTTCCAGGCAACTACAACATCGATGACGTGTTTGAGTGGATGGTGGCTATACGCGAATCATCTTAGGCGATCATTTTGGATCTAGGAGAAATAGTGGAAGCATGAATCACGACCTTGTTCGAGCAACATAATAATTGGTTGTAGACAAATGAGTTCAAGGCAGAGTAACTATCTTTTAGTGATTATCTTAAAGAGGACATGAATTTCCAAAGGTCGATTTGTTTTGTGCAGACATTTTTGAGGAGGAGGCGGCCCTAAGATTCGGGTTTAATAAAAGAGACGAACCAGATCAAACTGATTCGAAAGGGAAGAACGTTGTATTCGCGTCAATGTCTTACTATATATATTTATGTTTCTAATTACTTTTAAAGGGAAATTTCTTTTGATTTTTTTGTGTTTTTGTTTTTATATTTGAAACTCTTAATTTTCTAGGCGAGCTACGTTTTGTACTTCAGGGATTCTGTTCTCAGGGTATTATGTTATGATAGGGTTATCAAGTATATGATTAGTATAGTTAGATTAGCTGAGGGTGCACTTTTGCATTGTTTTAAGCATTCAAATATATAATTCTAGTTGTAACTTTTGTGGTAGTAGTATGCACTAACGGGTTGGTGCCCGAAGATGGGTATATCTGTGTGTTCTTTACATTTTGCATTTACTTTTCTACATTATTTACTTGCTTATCTGTGAAATATTTTAAATACCCTATTCACCCTTCCTCTAGGGTATACTGCACGATCCTAACAAGTGGTATCAGAGTAGGCTGTTTAGAAAACCTTATACCATGTCTTTCCCTAGCTATAATTTTAGCTAGAGGTGGTCCATTTCCATCCATCTTTTTTTAATAAAACAGACTTTTCATAATGGAAATATCAGATGCAAATTTATTTAAAATCAGTGGATTTTCTTATTTGGGATATCATTGAAAATGGATTGGATATGGTAGATAAGAATAATTTTTCGCCTAATTCTAATGCTATGAATATTCTTATCTTTGGACTTTATAAATATAAATTTAACCATATCTCTCATTGTTTAACTACATAGGAAATTTGGATCACTCTAGATACAAAATATGGTGAAAAAGTCAACAACGATGAAGGACTAACCAAAGTTGATACAAGATCAGAGCTATTCTTGATGGGATTCACAAAGGACGATTTGGAAGATGACTGTGAAGATGGTAGTGACGATGACACAACTGATGATGAGATAAGTGATTTCTCATTTAAAGATTTAATTCTGTTATTTCATAAACTAAATAAAATTGTTGATGATCTTGTACTGAAAAATAACGAGTTGAAAAGTTAAAAATCTAAAGTGCGTCGAGAAAATGATAGATTGAAAAATGAGCTTGAAAATATTACGACAACTGAAAATATTAATTGGAAAAAATGTTTGAACTACCAAAAAGAATATGTTCGCTTCAATGAAAATTTTCAAAAGCCTGAAAAGGAGATTCTTTTTTGATGTAAAACAAAAGTGAGTTGATTTGCAAAAACAACATTTTATTATAGGAGTTGGAGAATTTTAAGATGTTCGAATATTCAAATATGGTAAATGTGCGAATTTTCAAAAGGAATTACATGACATCAAAGGAAATTTCAAAACCGTTAAAAATAAAAACGTAATTTGAAAAAATAGAAAAATTGATATTATTTGAATAAATCATGAATTGGAAAATGAGATTGAAAAATTCAAGGATTTTGAATAGCCTAGATTTGAAACACGCCAACTTTTTCAAGGTGAGATGCTTGAAATTGGGAAGGTAATAAAAGAACCTGAATGTGAAAATATGATCTTAAAAAGGAATGATTTTAAAAAGAGAGAATGTTACCAGTCGTTGTTCTAAGCTAATAAATGAGAATAATCTTTTAAAATTCAAAGTTGATAAACTCGGGTTGATTATTTGAAAATTTTCCACAGGAGAAAAGTTCCAATTTATAAACAAACTATAGTGACAATGTTGCAGAAGAAGTACGTTTCTTAAATGTGTGAAGTGTAGCAATATTGGACATAGTTACAATAATTATCAAAATAAGAACACAAATGAACGAGTCAAACAAATTTGGACTCTTGAGGGTGTAGTTGTTAATATTAATGGTTTTCTATATAAATAAACTTTGGTGATAATGATTTCAAATGTAAACAAATGTGGTCCTACATCTTTTTCTAAACCATTCACTTCTTCTAACGTGTAGGAATAAAGATGGGTTATGGAGCTATTAATGGAAGAAGATTTTGAGTTGTTCTACATAGTTAATAAGTGATAAGTGCAATGTTTCTTGGCCTAGGAAATTGAAGTGGGGATCTACACACTTTGCATAACAATGTTGCACTCAAACGCAACTTCAAAGGTAAGTGAAGGTATGATCTTTAAACCTTACTTTTAAATTTTCTCTTCTTGGTTTGAGTTTTGATTTATTATACCACTGTAGTAGAATTGTCTTATATTAAGCGTCGTAGCTCTGATTTGAAAACTTTAATATGTTTTGGAAAGTGGATATTAAATTATACAAGTCTTATGTTTTGTACTTTTCCAAATTTTGAACTTAACCTATTAAAAATCTGCAAACAATTCAGTACATTATTTGAAAACTATTTTAGAACTTCCCAACACAGCTGTAGTGAATAAACCATAACTTGAACATTGAAACCCTAATTTTTGAAATTCTTAAAGTTATGAAAAGCCAACATATACTACTATAACTTTCGTATTTTGAGTCTTTGTTGGTTCATGTCATAAAAGCTTGAAAAATAGTGATTAAGTCAGCACATTCCTTTAAAAGCATTTCTGAATTATTCGAAGGAGCCGTGGTATTTTGTATATAACCTTTTGATATGTTATCTGTTCTGACTTGAAATCAATTTTATTGGCTGCAAACTTTGAATATATGAAACTTTCATGTTTTATTCTAAATCAAACGGTGGATTTAAAATTTTCAAAACAACGATGGTTGATGTTTGATGTTAATTGTTTCCATAAATAAGTTTCTGATATACTTATATATATAAGATGATGCTACACTTATTTCCTTTGATGGGGACTAATAAATATTTTATTTGAGAACTTTTGGTTCTGTGTGTTTTGTTTGAGATAGATGGCTTTGTTGGGAAATTCGATTGTTGGATCGAATTCGATTTATATTTTGGAGTGCACAATACACTTTTTGGATGTAGTTATCTTTCACACATGACTTTGATGATGTGAGTTCGAGCAACCGGTCAAAAAACTAGTGTCTAAGGTGTCATTGTTCACCACCACTGACACGTTTAGAGTAACAAGTGGTATCTGTGACAGCCCGCAAATCCGTACCCCTTGAATCAACACTATTCTACCCCTATTAACTCAAGAGGCACAGAATTACGAACCATTAGGGTTAAAGAAGAAGAGATAGAAGAAGAAGAAACTAAACAATATCAGAATCTCACAGTCGTAGCGGAATAAAATATAATAGTAAATATAGAACTTTACACAAAATGAAATCTATCACTGTTTTATACATCATATCATCAGAGTATCTCATACATCAACAATCACCAATCAGACATACCATATAATCATAGCAGCGGATATATATAGGTACATATAATACGTCTCGGACTCCTGCTCCTCTCCTGCTCCATAGCATCCTGACCTGAACAAATAATACTCGGTCAGACCCGAGCATTATAATGAAATAACACCCAAGTCAGTTTGGAATACCAGCTGATAATAACGCATCCAAATTGATTTTTAAAGTTTCAAAAAAATCCTTTGAAAAACAAAAGCATCTCGTAAGACCACGCCACAAATAAACATGTCGGGTTTTTACCTTACGATAGCTAAAACACTTTTTATAGAAATCCTCTGATATTATAATAGGGTCTATTTACAAATACTTATAAAATAGCCGAAATTGTTACATGATTAAATTCCAGCTACTAGCCACAAAAGTGGGTAATACAAACAAAACTCGTAAAAGGCTCGTAGGGAGAATGGATTTCCAACAATGACTAGGCACTGGGGTATCACCTGTCACAGTACGGGGCCTAGATCACCGTACCGAGGACTACTCCCTTCATCCCCTGCAAAACAAGGCCGGGACCATTCCTTACTGAACAGTCCCGAACAAGATAAACCCCGTGGTTGGCGCGACCAACCACCCACTAAGCCGAAATATATATAAGGGACATCTAAACAGGGGAAATATCTTGTCCTGCTTGGGCATGACCCACCTAACCTTGCTGCATATCCCCTGATTTTCAGTCATTCCCGGTTGATGAGGCTTGAGGCTAAGCGTTACCTTTAGAACGTTTTCACTTAGAATGCCCATCGCCCACCTGACCATGTTTCGCAAGCATTCATCCGTACAAGTCCGTCCCGGGTTCGAACGGAACCGAAGGCACTACTCCTACTACATCCATTTGGAAATATCCTCAGGATTAGTAGCGACTAGCCCTTGCACTTCACTGCTCCATCTTCGACTCTGAACACGTTTTTCGCACGAAACGTACAAATCGGATCGAAGTGGTTTTCGAGAAATAAATCTCGATCCCGGTCTCTTCGAACGATCAACGCATTTGTCCAATATTGATAGTCGGTGATTTAACTATCAATTTATATTCATAAACATCCATAAGCATCCATCACACAATAAATAATTCCCACATTATTTATTTGCCTCAAATATCTTTGAAAGATACATTTTCAAATTTATAAATCCCATTTGAAAACAATTCCAAAATTTCTTCCATTACAAGGTAAATCTTTTACCATATATTCCCATTGGAAATAACCAAGTTCAAAATAACTTAGTTTGAAAACAGTTAAAAACATTTTATATTGAAATATACTTTAAAATACGTAAATTCACTACTAGTTACTTACTCAAAATAAGATTCAAAATATGTACAGTAAAACCATTTATTAAGATATCAACTTGATTTAACTCAATTTAAAAGTAGTGTTGTAATAAGATAAATACTAATTTCAAATGACTTAAGTCCAAAACTAGTCTTTTAAACAAATCCATTTATAAAAATAATTATTAAGGTATTTATAAAATTTTCTATTGCTAATTCATTAATTATCACTATAAAATAATAACTTCCAAAACACTCTCATTTAAACAAGTTTTAAATTTTTAAAACTTTCTTTTTATAAAATCGGTTTAAACTCGAACTTGGTTTTTCCCAGGAAATCTCATTTCCACATAAACATCACAGAAATCCTTCTCACGATTTCTGACAAACTATTTTAATTTAGTTTTATATTTTAATAACATAAATTTTATTTTCCCATTTATCAACTAATAACCTTTCTCTTTATTAATCATTCCAGATTTTACAATTTTTCAATTCCATTCTAAATAGATTTCAAATTTTAATTCTTTTAAATTCATTATTTAACAATATCACTTGTTTCTCTAAAATTCAATTTATCCATTTAAATTAGATTTTGGATTTATAATTTATTCAGCAACATTCCAATACAATTTTATTTCAG
The DNA here is from genome assembly GCA_030765085.1 of Allium cepa. Lineage (NCBI taxonomy): Eukaryota > Viridiplantae > Streptophyta > Magnoliopsida > Asparagales > Amaryllidaceae > Allium > Allium cepa. Next base: position 23,388,783 of record CM060936.1, on the reverse strand, counting down.
TTTTCCATCCAAACAGATTCCAATGTTTGTATTCCCTTAAATTCCTTATTTATTAATTTCTTAATTTCTTTTGAAACCCAATTTAATTTCTTTATAATTAAATCTCTAAATTTCTCTATATTTAACGTTCTGGGTTTGTAGTTTATCCCTCAATATCACAATACCATTTAATTCCAAAATTATCCATCACAATATATAAACAGGCATCAACATCAATTATAAAAATAAACACTATATTGTGAGGAATCCAGTTGGATCCCTCCAACCTGTTTTCCCTGGATCCACAAATATTAGCACAACTATATATATTAATTCAATTTGATAATAATCAACATAAACAGCTAAACATCCAAACAAACAATCAATACTAATTGTCTAACTTTACTAGTAACCAGATGTGAGTGAGAATAACTCACTTTGAGTTTCGGCGAGCGTTCGAAATTCAAATTAAACCGAACGACGTTCGATTTAACTCAAATTTCTACTTGCCCGGAATAGCTCCGGATCTGCACCATCGCGTAGTACTCTTCTCTGCGATTCCGGCATTTCCTGTTTCCTGAAATCCGATATCGTATGAATGAGTTATTTAATTTTAAAGTTTGAATTTGAATTTAAAACTATTTCCTTTTATTTAAGTATAAATTTTACCACAACAAATCAGGGCCATTCAATCCAGAGAAGAAATCATGTCCACAAACACCTTCTTCCCCCAACACGCACCCAGGTCGGCAAAGAACCCATAAATGACATTGCTAGGGCATGAAATCGCACCCACCACAACCCACGAGACGACGATCGGAAACCACCTTGACGAAGTGCGTCGCAAGCTCCATCTTTGGCCAGGGTACGGCCAGACTCGGTCATCCCTAGGGTGGCGTGACATCCCTTTGAACGCGTAGTGAACGCGACTACCTCATGCCTCCCACGCTCCACTAAACTCGATCTCGACCGTAGAGATGTGAAGCTCTTCCCAAGATCTACAGTTTTCCAGTTGAAAGCACCTTCTAAAACGCGATGAATCGATCGCAAATTAACGACGAAAATCTAGTGTTTTCGGCCATTGATACAAATAGGAACGGCGGCCTCGATTTTTGCTAGGGTTTTGAGAAAAAGAGTTAATATATATATATATATATATATATATATATATATATATAATTATTTAGTATTGATTTAATCTCGTTCTTCAAATTTTAACAACCTATGCAAACGAACTCCAATTCTCGCGTTTCAACAGGCAATTCTAGGGTTTTTCGGCGTTCCGGACACAATGGAACAAGTTTCGTAAGCTAATTTGGTCATACGTGCGAGTTACGGAATTAAACGATCAATTTAAAATTAAATCGGTTAAAACGATTTCGATACGTTTCGAGCTGCCACGGTCAAACGACAACTCCGATTGCTACGAAAATTGAAATCCGATAATAACTAACTATTACGGATCCAATGGAACAGGTTTCGTCGAATTCCAAGACTGTGCCCCGGAAGGCTATTTCAACTCGTCCATTTAATCGAGCAAATTTCCGAAATTGTCGAAATCACTTGAAACTCCACTTTTAAAATTTTATTAACTTAATAATAAATCATATGAAATTAATAAGCACAATAAAAATCATTCTGGCTCATTCCGTACTAAAATCGGATTAATTGCAATATTTTATAATATTAAATTCTCTTATTAAATTAATATAAAATTCCAAATTTAACCTATCGGCTTCTAATTTCATTTCAACTATCCCACATTATAATTCCAATTCAATTAGACCTAAAATAAATTTTAGAATTTAATTTTATCCCTATTAACACTCAAAATAACTAATTACCCCAATTCTAATATTAAATTAGTATTATTCAGTTTCCAATTAGGTTCACGTATTTGAAATTTGACTAATTTCACTAACTCAACCAAAGTCTTTTATTTTCCAGATTCAAATTATAATCCATATTCAACATTTAAAATGAATTAAATGTTCAAATTCCATGGTTTAAAAATACGGGATGTTACATTCCTTCCCCCTTATAAAAATTTCGTCCTCGAAATTTGCTAAGATAGAAAATACTCTCCAACCCATTTTCTTACCCAATTAGCTTAGTTAAAAGCTTATATTTACTCTCCCAAAATCCTTTAGCTTAATCTAAAACTCATTTGTTTTACTTATTCTAAAGCTTTAATTTTAACTTGTAACTTTCAAAGTTAATTACAAATTTTCAAAATTCCCAAAAATTTTCTAACTCCCAAAATTTCCGGAAAATTTTGGCAGAGTCTCCCCTGCAAGGAGGAGCTTTCGTGATATCGCGATACAAACAAATATATATACATCGACCCACACGGTTGGAAACCAAAATATATCACAATTTATATACCATTTCCCAATTTTATTAGCGTAGGCGTACCTTTTTAGCAAATTTTAAAAGCAAGTAGCTAATATATAATGCATATACGTGCTCCAAACCTCTCGAACGCCTCGCATTCCTGCACTTACTCAACAAACTCATCAGATTTCAAAAATATGAACATTTTACAACATTTCCAATATAAGTATAAGCCAAACATATCCATTGCATAGCCAAACCAAGTAAACTTCATCACAATATTAGCCATATTTACTAACAATTCAAAGATTTAAATCACCTTTCAAATTACCTATTTAAGTCCAACTTCATTTTTATTTCACTTGGATGATTTATACCCAAGTCCACTATACACAATTCATATTTATTTTAACCAATTTATTGTTATTTAACATATGGTTAACATGTGCTTCACTAACATCTTTCTATATCATTTCAATATCAAGTTGATTCACAAACCAATTTCTTATTTCAAATTTGAAGCATTTGCATTTCTTTTATAATTCATTTTCATTCTTTTGCAAAATTACTTAATAACATTACAATCCATTCCAATTTATTCAAAACCAATTCAGTTGTTGTTTAAATAACTCAATTCTGAATACATTCAAATATTCATGTCATTCAAGCCAAAAATAATCACCACTTAAGCTCTTAACCATTAAAAATTAATTTCAGTTTAGATTTATATTAATTCTATTCAATCCTGCATGGTTCATAATCCAAGCATGCTTATTCCATTTCAATTATGAAATCAATCCTTACTCTCATTTTTCAAATTTATTAATCATCTTACGTTTATTTTTATTATATTATTATTATCATTATTATTACTATATTTTTTTATATAGTTTTATATATCATTTCATTCTTATTTACAACTCATATATTCTTTCTTCATTACAATAACTATCTTAAAAGTCATTTGCTTGCATTCAAATTCTATTTTCCAAACAAATTTCATTTAAAACTATTTCATAAGCTTAAAAATAACCATCTCATCATCTTTAATTCAAACTTGCTTATTCCATCACAATAATTAATTAAAATTCTCTTCACTTGCATTACAATTTCTGCATCTAAACAAATTTATCCAAGACCACATTATTCAGCTTAATCACAATTATTTAATTTGCTTAAGCTTTCTTTACCATATTTCCATTATCTTCTTATTATTCAATTTTTATTTTCATTTGATTCTCATCCAAATCAAATTCCAATTCATTTACAAATTGTAATGCACTTTGCTTATTTATTCAATCCATTCTTAGATCTATTTTATTAGCAAAGAAACCACTTTAAATTATTTCACCCATTTGAATCTATTTATAATTCAAACCATCACTATTATAATTTAATTCCATTTTTCATTCACATTTCGTTATTTGTTACTACAAATTTAAATCCCATGCTACAGTTGATTTCAATTTACTTTCCAAATTTTGATCAACCTACCAAAATTCTATCCATTACAATGCAAATCCCATTTAATTGTAAATCAATTTAGTCTCTAGCCTAATCCATATTAAGTTTTAATTTGCTTCCTCAATCCCTCTGAATTCATTGACAATATGACCATTTTCCAATTATTTCATTTAGCAAATTTAATTTGTTTTTTATTTATTTATTACCCAACTGAAATTTTATTTCAATTCTATTATCAAAATAAATTTCAGTTTTCTCATTCATAAGTTCAAGATTTATTTGCTAATTTAAGAACATCCACTTTTATATTCTCACCTTGCTTTATTACACTTCGCATTTCATTTATGGTTAGGTTTTGAATTTGCCACATCATTCAACTCTTTCCATTAATGAATTGCAATTTCACTTCCATTCAAGAGTTTAGATTGCTTATTTAAGTCCATTTCCAATTTATAATCAAAGTTCAAATTATAATACTTAATAACTCAAGAATATGAATTTCTTTATGCAATTATAAGCAATTTTTACATTTCACCTTCATATCCAATTCAATTTAATTCCATTTCATTTAGTTTTAATTCATATCCAATTCAATTTAATTCCATTTCATTTAGTTTTAATTCAATTTTAAATTCTCAATTTTAATCTTCCATATACAAGTTCAAAACTTATTTACTAACTTAAGTTCATTTACTTCTTTTATATCTCACTTTATCTTATCTCAATTCACATTTCATTTGATATTAATTTGGGCTCACCATACCATTCAATTATTTCTCATTTGTGATTATACTCTATTTCTCTATTTATAAGTTCACCAACTTATTTATTTTAAAGCTCATATTGCTCATTTCAATCCATCTACATCTTATAATCACAATTTCAGATCTTACACATATATATGTATCACTAAATTCTTAAGGATACAGATCTTCTTTCAATTTAATCCCTTACACAATTTTAAATCCTCAATCTCAAATTATAAGTATACAACTTAATAACTTATGGGTACAATCCATTTCACAATGACCCACAATTTTCAAAGCTAACTTACATTTCAATCTAACCCCAAATCCATTAATCCTAAGTTCAATTTATTGAACTTGTCCAAGTTAAATTCAAATTTTCTATTTACTTCAATATATATTATTCACTTCCATTTACTTAGGTTAAATTTTCATTCCAAGACTAAAATTTTCATTTCTTACTTCTTATTAATATCAATTTCACTTAATAAGTTCAATAGTTAATTCATTTCAACTTTTCACATTATTTAATTAGAATTTTCCCAGAATTCATTTGCCCGGTTTTTATTTCAAAACCATTTTGAAATATATCAAATATATACCTATGTGGTATATCAAATCAAAACTCAAGATTTTTTTCCAAACAACTTGTTTATACCAAAAACAAATTCCTCATTTTGACATCTCCAAAACAACTGTTATACCCAACAAGTCTAAACAATATCATAACAAAGTACTAGGGAAGCAATCCATCACTTAAGAAACTCGAAAATGAATTCTAATGATGTGGCCAGCATCATCAGGATTTTTTTTCCGGCGACCGAAGTGAGTCCAATGCTTCTTAGTTTCCCAAATTTATTTCAATACAGTTGCCATTCAAAAATACTACCCAAAACAATATTCCATCATTACCTTCAAACACTTTAGCAAACATTTTAAACTTTCCCAGGATTTTAAATTTCCAAACGTTCATGTTCATTACATTTGAAATCCTTTCCAAAACTTCCGGGTTTAAATTCTGGTTTAATTTAAATTTAGTTATTCTTCTTTTGCATAATCCATGCTTATGGAATTTATTTGGTTATAACCATTTCAAAGATTAGATTAGATTTTAGATTCCTATTTAATTACAGATATCCACATCTAAACAATCAAATATATATAATAATATCAGAAAATTATTCTTTTTATATCAAAATATAATTTTGGGTAAAATTATTTCATTTACCCACTTTAAAAATAATACTATATCGGTTTATCTTGTTTAAGAGTTTAGAAACCCCTATCGATACGGTTGTAGTTCCCGCACCGACCAGAATTCATAAACACTCAACAGATAAGTTAACACAGTATAAAAACAATTTTATATTCACTAACAAGTACGCTCTCATATCTATTAATACGCTCAACTCATTATAGAGTACTATTGACTCTATTAAATGAGTAATTACCCTACCAAAGCCTAGGTTGTCGCCAACCTACGCTCTGATACCAAGTGTGACAGCCCGCAAATCCGTACCCCTTGAATCAACACTATTCTACCCCTATTAACTCAAGAGGCACAGAATTACGAACCATTAGGGTTAAAGAAGAAGAGATAGAAGAAGAAGAAACTAAACAATATCAGAATCTCACAGTCGCAGCGGAATAAAATATAATAGTAAATATAGAACTTTACACAAAATGAAATCTATCACTGTTTTATACATCATATCATCAGAGTATCTCATACATCAACAATCACCAATCAGACATACCATATAATCATAGCAGCGGATATATATAGGTACATATAATACGTCTCGGACTCCTGCTCCTCTCCTGCTCCATAGCATCCTGACCTGAACAAATAATACTCGGTCTGACCCGAGCATTATAATGAAATAACACCCGAGTCAGTCTGGAATACCAGCTGATAATAATGCATCCAAATTGATTTTTAAAGTTTCAAAAAAATCCTTTGAAAAACAAAAGCATCTCGTAAGACCACGCCACAAATAAACATGTCGGGTTTTTACCTTACGATAGCTAAAACACTTTTTATAGAAATCCTCTGATATTATAATAGGGTCGATTTACAAATACTTATAAAATAGCCGAAATTGTTACATGATTAAATTCTAGCTACTAGCCACAAAAGTGGGTAATACAAACAAAACTCGTAAAAGGCTCGTAGGGAGAATGGATTTCCAACAATGACTAGGCACTGGGGTACCACCTGTCACAGTACGGGGCCTAGATCACCGTACCGAGGACTACTCCCTTCATCCCCTGCAATACAAGGCCGGAACCATTCCTTACTGAACAGTCCCGAACAAGATAAACCCCGTGGTTGGCGCGACCAACCACCCACTAAGCCGAAATATATATAAGGGACATATAGACAGGGGAAATATCTTGTCCTGCTTGGGCATGACCCACCTAACCTTGCTGCATATCCCCTGATTTTCAGTCATTCCCGGTTGATGAGGCTTGAGGCTAAGCGTTACCTTTAGAACGTTTTCACTTAGAATACCCATCGCCCACCTGACCATGTTTCGCAAGCATTCATCCATACAAGTCCGTCCCGGGTTCGAATGGAACCGAAGGCACTACTCCTACTACATCCATTTGGAAATATCCTCAGGATTAGTAGCGACTCGCCCTTGCACTTCACTGCTCCATCTTCGACTCCGAACATGTGTTTCGCACGAAACGTACAAATCGGATCGAAGTGGTTTTCGAGAAATAAATCTCGATCCCGGTCTCTTCGAAACGATCAACGCATTTGTCCAATATTGATAGTCGGTGATTTAACTATCAATTTATATTCATAAACATCCATAAGCATCCATCACACAATAAATAATTCCCACATTATTTATTTGCCTCAAATATCTTTGAAAGATATATTTTCAAATTTATAAATCCCATTTGAAAACAATTCCAAAATTTCTTCCATTACAAGGTAAATCTTTTACCATATATTCCCATTGGAAATAACCAAGTTCAAAATAACTTAGTTTGAAAACAGTTAAAAACATTTTATATTGAAATATACTTTAAAATACGTAAATTCACTACTAGTTACTTACTCAAAATAAGATTCAAAATATGTACAGTAAAACCATTTATTAAGATATCAACTTGATTTAACTCAATTTAAAAGTAGTGTTTTAATAAGATAAATACTAATTTCAAATGACTTAAGTCCAAAACTAGTCTTTTAAACAAATCCATTTATAAAAATAATTATTAAGGTATTTATAAAATTTTCTATTGCTAATTCATTAATTATCACTATAAAATAATAACTTCCAAAACACTCTCATTTAAACAAGTTTTAAATTTTTAAAACTTTCTTTTTATAAAATCGGTTTAAACTCAAACTTGGTTTTTCCCAGGAAATCTCATTTCCACATAAACATCACAGAAATACTTCTCACGATTTCTGACAAACTATTTTAATTTAGTTTTATATTTTAATAACATAAATTTTATTTTCCCATTTATCAACTAATAACCTTTCTCTTTATTAATCATTCCAGATTTTACAATTTTTCAATTCCATTCTAAATAGATTTCAAATTTTAATTCTTTTAAATTCATTATTTAACAATATCACTTGTTTCTCTAAAATTCAATTTATCCATTTAAATTAGATTTTGGATTTATAATTTATTCAGCAACATTCCAATACAATTTTATTTCAGTTTTCCATCCAAACAGATTCCAATGTTTGTATTCCCTTAAATTCCTTATTTATTAATTTCTTAATTTCTTTTGAAACCCAATTTAATTTATTTATAATTAAATCTCTAAATTTCTCTATAATTAACATTCTGGGTTTGTAGTTTATCCCACAATATCACAATACCATTTAATTCCAAAATTATCCATCACAATATATAAACAGGCATCAACATTAGTTATAAAAATAAACACTATATTGTGAGGAATCCAGTTGGATCCCTCCAACCTGTTTTCCCTGCATCCACAAATATTAGCACAACTATATATATCAATTCAATTTGATAATAATCAACATAAACAGCTAAACATCCAAACAAACAATCAATACTAACTGTCTAACTTTACTAGTAACCAGATGTGAGTGAGAATAACTCACTTTGAGTTTCGGCGAGCGTTCGAAATTCAAATTAAACCAAACGACGTTCGATTTAACTCAAATTTCTACTTGCCCGGAATAGCTCCGGATCTACACCATCGCGTAGTACTCTTCTCTGCGATTCCGGCATTTCCTGTTTCGCTGAAATCCGATATCGTATGAATGAGTTATTTAATTTTAAAGTTTGAATTTGAATTTAAAACTATTTCCTTTTATTTAAGTATAAATTTTACCACAACAAATCAAGGCCGTTCAATCCAGAGAAGAAATCACGTCCACAAACACCTTCTTCCCCCAACACGCACCCAGGTCGGCAAAGAACCCATAAACGACATTGCTAGGGCATGAAATCGCACCCACCACAACCCACGAGACGACGATCGGAAACCACCTTGACGAAGTGCGTCGCAAGCTCCATCTCAGGCCAGGGTACGGCCAGACTCGGTCATCCCTAGGGTGGCGCGATATCCCTTTGAACGCGCAGAGAACGCGACTACCTCATGCCTCCCACGCTCCACTAAAATCGAACTCGACCGTAGAGATGTGAAGCTCTTCCCAAGATCTACAGTTTTCCACTTGAAAGCACCTTCTAAAACGCGATGAATCGATCGCAAATTGACGAAGAAAATCTGGTGTTTTCGGCCATTGATACGAATAGGAACGGCGGCCTCGATTTTTGCTAGGGTTTTGAGAAAAAGAGTTAATATATATATAATTATTTAATATTAATTTAATCTCGTTCTTCAAATTTTAACAACCTATGCAAACGAACTCCAATTCTCGCGTTTCAACAGGCAATTCTAGGGTTCTTCAGCGTTCCGGACACAAAGGAACAAGTTTCGTAAGCTAATTTGGTCATACGTGCGAGTTACGGAATTAAACGATCAATTTAAAATTAAATCGGTTAAAACGATTTCGATACGTTTCGAGCTGCCACGGTCAAACGACAACTCCGATTGCTACGAAAATTGAAATCCGTTAATAACTAACTATTACGGATCCAATGGAACTAGTTTCGTCGAATTCCGAGACTGTGCCCTGGAAGGCTATTTCAACTCGTCCATTTAATCGAGCAAATTTCCGAAATTGTCGAAATCACTTGAAACTCCACTTTTAAAATTTTATTAACTTAATAATAAATCATATGAAATTAATAAGCACAATAAAAATCATTCTGGCTCATTCCGTACTAAAATCAGATTAATTGCAATATTTTATAATATTAAATTCTCTTATTAAATTAATATAAAATTCCAAATTTAACCTATCGACTTCTAATTTCATTTCAACTATCCCACATTATAATTCCAATTCAATTAGACCTAAAATAAATTTTAGAATTTAATTTTATCCCTATTAACACTCAAAATAACTAATTACCCCAATTCTAATATTAAATTAGTATTATTCAGTTTCCAATTAGGTTCACGTATTTGAAATTTGACTAATTTTACTAACTCAACCAAAGTCTTTTATTTTCCAGATTCAAATTATAATCCATATTCAACATTTAAAATGAATTAAATGTTCAAATTCCATGGTTTAAAAATACGGGATGTTACAGTATCTGAGGTATCATTGTTCGCCACCACATGCAGCCAGATAAATAATAATATCATGATAGGGTAATTTGTTCTTTCTTGTCAGAACCTTTGGTATGACTCTAACATTTGTGATACCTCTAGGATTTCTTATTCTTTTACTCTTTGTGTTTATTCACGATGTGAATATTTTGAAATGATATACTTTTGGCCAAACCTTTGACATGAATATTCAATAAAAACTTGTTTTGATATGAGAGTCTTGACTAAAGAATTCTTTGACTTGAAATGTTGATATTAAAATTCTTGTGAGATGAGCTTTGACATTCTACATTTAACATGACTTTTTGGAAATGATTTTTTGAACTGAAAACTTTAAACTTTATAGTGAACTTCTTAAGAAAGGTTATTAATATTCAAGACTGGAGGAGATTGATATTCAAGAATGAGAGTTAAGATCGGTCTAAGTTTGAGTTTTTCAAATAGGCTATTGGATTAGTATCGATACATTCGTATTGATAGACTTTGTATCGATGACGTGGCCCGATTATCATGCAGAGATCCATATTTCATGCTTGTAGACCGCTTCCCTTTGTTTGACCCATTTCTTCGTATCCATCGGTTGCCGAGCTTTTCGTATCGATCCCTATAACCTACCTTTGTATCGATGCCAAAGTCCTTGCTTTGTATCCATCCGAGGCCATGCCCTTCGTATCCATAGACCATCCCTCCTTCGTATCGATCCATGCTACGTTCTTATCGATCCCTCAGTGTGTCCTTCATATCAATCAATGGGTAATCAATACGAAATGCTTTTCTTTGTATCCATTGCCTCATATCCATCCCTTGCTCCCAAGTGCCCTTCGTATCGATCAATAATTGATCGATACGAAATGCTCATCTGATATCCCTGTGACCACCGTTTCACTTTTCGTATCGATCCCAGCCTTGATCGATATGAAGTGCACTGATTTATTTTGTCATCTAATCGATACGTGCGCATCGATTTGAATTTCACACCCATCATCCTATTCCCTCCTGAAGTCTACTTGTCGATGCAAAGTGTATCGATACGAGATGCATCGATCCAAAGATCGATCGATCCAAACCAATCATCATAGTGATTGATACGAAGGTATCCATCCAAACCTTTTCTCTCCAATATTGACCCATCCATAACTCGAGCATATTGATGTGCACGTAAATGTGCATATATTTACATCCATATTTTATCTCTTTTTATTTAAATAAACATCATATTTGGGCATTTTAACATGTTTAAAATCAAAATTCAATTATTTTCAAACCATCATATTTTCATCTTCATTCAGGGACAAAAGGGTCATTTTTGCGCTGTGTCAATTTAAGAATTTTTACTTGGACATTTTTTGATAATTTTTATAGGAATTTGGATGCATATGGAAGAGACTTATATGAAGATACATGCATGCACAAATGAAATACAAAGGAATGAAGTGGAAATAATTCAAGTTCAAGATCATGCAGGACCCCACCCATTTACCTTGATTTTCAATTAGAAGCTAAGCACATGCTAAAGGTCATTAAAGCTTCATGTACATTTAAGTGGAGAGTTAACTTATGCTAATGATTACTTGGTGGCCTCACTACCTCAAGGGCAATTTGGGAAGCTCCTTAAAAATGGAATTAGGATTTTATGCATGTATAAATAGCCCTCTTATGTACATGAACATATATCTTTTACTCTTTCATTTTACTTTGGAAATTAAGAGATCAAAGTGTAAGCTCAATGTTCTATGAAATAAAAATGGCTTCCAAGCCTCTTTCTTCTCTCTTTCCTACATGCTTTTCTTTGTTTTATTGTTAACATTTATTTCTATGCTCACTTTCGCTTTATGTTCATACCTTAAATTTACATTCATGCAAGTAGTGTAATTTATATTTTTATGCAAGTAGCTAGTAGCTAATCCCTTTTGCTTTCTTTGCTTATTTTTCTATTTTCTTCTCTTTTAATGTTGAAACTTACTTGAGTTGCTTCAATGCCACAAATGAGTAGCTAAAGCCCCTCAATTTAGGGGTAATGAAGCTCTCAAATATTATGTAATTTCAACATTTGTTATGTTTTATGATCTCTTTGTTTGTGCTTTATGAAAGTGAGTTTTGATGCAAGTTTATACAAGTGGGTTTGATAGCTTATATTGCTTATGAAAATGAGATATTTTTATTCAAGATAAACACAAATTGCATCATCATTTGCTAATCCATTTTTGATTTTGAAATTAAAGTGAAAATGAAATTTGATGATCTATATTACTAGTTACAATAGTAAATAGATCATACTTAAAATAGCTTTTTCTTTGGCTTCATGAGAATTATAAGTGGTTTATTTGTTGTATTATAGTTTGATGGTTTGAATTATGTTAATTAATAACATAAACAAACCATACTTATGATAAATGTAACAATATTTCACTTAATATCAAAGCTAGAGATAACAAATTGTTTGTTTGTTGATTTACAGAAATATGAGAGTGGATTTGCCTCTAAATTGTTCTCTTGTTCAATAGTTTCTAAATCAATTTTTAATTCTAGTTTTAGCTTTATCTTATTTCTAGTTAACAATTTCTCCTCATTTGGTCTAATTTGATTGAATAGACTTTTAATCTCTCACAATTCCCTATGAATCGACCCGCATTCGCCACGTACTGCGATAGTACGCCGTACGCTTGCGGTTTATTTTAATTTGAAAATTTTCGACCGTTTTATAATTCCATAGAATTTCCGTCGATTAACAAGTTTTTGGCTTCATTGCCGGGGTATGTATCATGGTGGTAGGTGTGCCAGTAAGTGGAGTTGCGGTAATGCGATAATGCAGCAGAGAGTTGTGTAGATCTGCAGCAATAATATGGTTGTTGTATGTATTAGTGTTGTTTGTTGAAGAAGTGAAGGGTAGAGACAGGACTAGGAAGTGATGTTGTAGAAGTTATGGAGTGGTGATGATGGGAGAGTTGTCTATGGTTTGTTTGTTTTATGGCAGCAGTAAGGATAAACTATTTGGTTAAAGGAGATACTGATATTTGATGAATTGGAATGATGTGCACAGTGCACTGATGAGGAGCAGTATGAAGTATTGCTGTGAAATGGAAGAGATTATGGAGATGTTATGTATTTTGATATGTGGTTAGGAGTGTTGGATGTTGTGTGGTTGTTGGAGAGGAATGGCACTGTTGAATATCAGTGGAGGAATTTGATTTGTATTTGACAGGGATGGTGCAATGTATTTGATAGAAAGTGGTGGCTTGAGTAGAAGGGGCAGCAATTGAAGTCGTTCAGGTGGGTTTGTGATGACGAAGTGTGGCAGTGGGTTGTTGGTGGAGGAATAAAGGTGATTGTCAGGTTTGGTAGCAGGTTTGAAATGCAGGTTGAAGGAAGTTGATGTCTGCGGTTGAGTGGAGTGAAATGTTGATGATTGAAGTAGAGGAGCAGTGTATGTTTTGATGGGTATGGGTTTGAGTGGGAAGTGAATGATAGTGTTGCTTGGCAAGTGTGTGGCCAGTTGTGGAGCAGCAGTAGTTTGTTGAATGTTTGGTCAGTAATTGCAAGGCTACAAGGTAATGTAGTTGAAATGATGTGGTTGATGTAGCAACTTCTTTGACCAGAGGCACGGTTATGAGATGGAGTAGTTTTTTTGGTGATGGCACTAGAGAAGTTAGTACGATGACAGAGTGTACAATGGAGGAGATGTGAATGAAAATAGAGAAAGTAAAGTGTAATGCAAATTGCAATGAAGAAAAGGTTTGTAATGAACTGGGATATTGTTTTTTTATTTTTAACGACAAAGAAAACTTAGAGCACAAAATGAAGGGGCAGAAATATGAGAACACAAAATAATAAAACAGAGAAAATTGAACTCAGTGAACAGTGCAATGGAAAAGAAACTGGTGCAATTTCTTTATTATATATGTACTGAAAATTCTAAACTGAAATGATTTTCTTTTATTTCAAAGAAAGATGAGAAGTGAAGCAATGTAAATTAAAATTTGTAAAATGTGCATATATTTACATCCATATTTTATCTCTTTTTATTTAAATAAACATTATATTTGGGCATTCTAACATGTTTAAAACCAAAATTCAATTATTTTCAAACCATCATATTTTCATCTTCATTAGGGAAAAAATTGTCATTTTGTGCTTGTGTCAATTTAAGAATTTCTACTTGGACATTTTTAGATAATTTTTATAGGAATTTGGATGCATATGAAAGAGGCTTATATGAAGATACATGCATGGACAAATGAAATACAAAGGAATGAAGAGGAAATAATTGAAGTTCAAGATCATGAGGACCCCACCCACTTACCTTGATTTCCAATTAGAAGCTAAGCACATGCTAAAAGGTCATTAAAGCTTCATGTACATTTAAGTGGAGAGTTAACTTATGCTAATGATTACTTGGTGGCCACACTACCTCAAGGGCAATTTGGGAAGCTCCTTAAAAATGGAATTAGGGTTTTATGCATGTATAAATAGCCATATTATGTACATGAACATATATCTTCTACTATTTCATTTTACTTAGGAAATTAAGAGATCAAAGTGTAAGATCAATGTTCTATGAAATAAAAATAGTTTCCAAGCCTCTTTCTTCTCTCTTTCCTACATGCTTTTCTTTGTTTTATTGTTAACGTTTATTTCTATGCTCTCTTTCTCTTTATGTTCATAGCTTAAATTTACATTCATGCAAGTAGTGTATTTTATATTTTTATGCAAGTAGTTAGTAGCTAATCTCTTTTGCTTTCTTCACTTATTTTTCTATTTTCTTCTCTTTTAATGTTGAAATTTACTTATGTTGCTTCAATGCCACAAATGATTAGCTAAACCCCTTCAATTTAGGGGTAATGAAGCTCTCAAATATTATATAATTTAAACATTTATTATGATTTATGATCTCTTTTTTTGTGCTTTATGAAAGTGAGTTTTGATGCAAATTTATACAAGTTGGTTTGATAGCTTATATTGCTTATGCAAATGAGCTATTATTATTCAACATAAACACAAATTGCATCATTTGCTAATCCATTTTAATTGTGAAATTAAAGTAAAAATAAAATTTAATGATCCATATTACTAGTTACAATAGTAAATAGATCATACTTAAAATAGCTTTTGCTTTGGCTTCATTTTCATGAGAATTATAAGTGGTTTATTTGCCGTATTATAGTTTGATGGTTTGAGTTATGTCAATTGACAACATAAACAAACCATACTTATGATAAATACAACAATATTTCACTTAATATCAAAGCTAGAGATCACAAATTGTTTGTTTGTTTATTTACACAAATATGAGAGTGGATTTGCCTCTAAATTGTTCTCTAGTTCAATAGTTTTTAAATCAAATTTTAATTCTAGTTTTAGTTTCATCTTATTTCTAGTTAACAATTTCTCCTCGTTTGGTCTAATTTGATTGAATAGATTTTTAATCTCTCATGATTCCCTACGGATCGACCCGTATTCGCCACGTACTACGATAGTACGCCGTGCGCTTGCGGTTTATTTTAATTTGAAATTTTTCGACGGTTTTCTAATTCCATAGAATTTCCGTCGATTAGCACATATGAACTTTGATTGACCTAATATTTGAAAAGTTTCCTCACCTAGCCTTGTTTATCATTCCCACTTGATCCCACCTTGATTGAAGCTTGGTCCAATTTTGATGGTGTCGATCATAGCCATGTTTCCAATCGATCTCCAATCCTAATATTCATTCTTTTTAGCCACTTTGTTGATATCCCGGCCTTGTCCAAAGGGCAGGGTAACATTTGCCTCCCCAAAATATGCCTTGCACAAGAAGCCATGTTTTGAATAGCTTTAAATCCATCATCCGAAATCCATATTCCATTCATAGCCATACCATTCGATCTATAATCCAATCCATTAACGAGCCTTTTTATCCAAGTACCATAGCCATATCCTTATCCAAATCCATGACTGCTCCGAGTCGATATTCAATTTCGAATCCAGTAAGCAAATCCTTAGCCAATTCCTTATCCATCCGAACCCGTCGATTAATTTTTAATTCATATCTACAATCCAATAACCAAATCCATGACCCATCTGGGTCGACTTATCCAAGTCCAAATCCAAACCCGGGACCTCTCTAGGTCCAAATTCAAATCCATAGACCTTATCGGGTCATTTTATCCTTCTTCTGCCTCGACTTTCGTGTCGGGGGATTTTTTATTTTCCGACATTGACTCTCCCTTCGAGGACTGTTGTATTCTTCGGCCTCGACTCTTCGGTCGAGGATTTTCTATTCTCCGGCCTCTACTCTCCGGTCGAGGACTTTTTATGTTCTTTGGCCTCGACTCTCCAGTCGAGGACTTTTAATATTCTCCAGCCTTAACTCCCTAGTTGAGGACTTTCATATTGCATTTGAGTCCATTCCATTGCTCTTCGGCGAAGGGATACGTAACTTGCGATTGCTGCACCGTCTCTCAGGTCGGGACCGTAATCACGTAACATGTATTATTTATTACCTTAATCCAAATCCAATTAACACAAAGTCCAATTGATAAAATAAAAGTCCACACAACCAAGAAAATCAAATTTCCATAGTACTAAGAAAGAAACCAGAGCCGCATCACTTTGGGGTTTATTACTTATTATAAGCCATAAATCCATTCAGCTGATAATAAGCTGACAATGCCTAGATCCAGTACCATTTTCGTTTGAGGTGGGAAGTGGCCACTCCTGTTCCACTGCCACAACTTAATTCCTTAATAATACCCTTTAGATGCGTGCAGTCATTTTTGTTGTGCCCATCCAGCTCATGGAATAGCAACGCTTTCCCGATGCCCGCTCGTATTCAGAGGGTCCCTTTTTGCCAGCCTTCAATACTAGAGGTGCCATTGAGTATATAAATAAATCCTTTCTAAAGTTTCATTCAAATCTGTGTAAGAAGAAAAATCCTCCATTTCCTTTTCGATGTGCTACCTTTTCATTTATTTTCCTTTTGCCTCTATCGTCCTTGTTTGAATCATCCATAAGCATACCTCCACCTTTTACCGCATAAACTTCAGCCCCTCTCCCCTCTCTTTCGGCCTTCGCATCTTCCTATCGTAAAAACCTTTCTACTTCGTGATAAAACTCCCCAAGATCCACTGGTAGATCCTGTTCCAACGATATCTTAAAATATGAATCATCCGCAATTCTTGAGACTGCTTCCATCAAACCCATCGATGGATCGGGTCGATCCACCGAAGCCACCACCACATTGAATCTGGTTAATAAATCCCTAAGTGACTCTTCCTTCCATTGTTTCATCGATGTTAAAGTCATCACATTCTTGGGTATCACGATTTGGACCCAAAATTGCCTCATAAATCTCTCAATCAACTCCATCCAACTGCCAATTGAGCCGCTCTCTAGTTGTCTAAGCCATAGCACTGTTATATCCATCAGATACAAAAAGAAGCACCAAGCCATGACTTCCTCCATTGCCCCTAGTACTTCCATGTACCTCATTTACCTTGTCAAGTGAAAAGCGGGATCCGTTCTGCCATCATACATCTCTAGCGTTGGTAATTTGAAATCTAGTGTATTCCTAGCCTACATGATCACAGGAGTGAAGGGACTACTGTTCACATCCTACAAATATATATTCACCAATCCCCTTCATAGCCCGTCCGATCATGTCTGCTAATCTGCCATTGTCATTAAGTGGTGGCCTCTGTCTGCGATCTCCAACCTGCCCCTGGGTTCGTGAGGGAATCCTGAAACCGATCCTTCTGGACGAGCATCCATATCCCGATCAATGCCAAACTGCACAATGCCACATGGTACCCTTCCTGGAATTGAGCCAACATGGTTCGGGGGCAAGCCACCTAGCTTAGGTACTACTCCTGATGGTCCCACTCTATCCTCAATCCCGGTTGCTCCATGTTCCTGACCCTGATTCCAAACTGTCTTCACTCCTGCTGCTCCAGCTTTATGATCCCTATTTCTAGCATTTCCTGTGGTTACGTTATCTTGGTTTTCACTCCAGCTTGTCCAACTTGTGGAATTAGGTTCTGCATTATTTCTTCTTGCCTTTTCAGCATCCCTTCTTGCATTGCATCCACCATCATCTCCATCTCATCTTCGCTGATGAAAACTGAGGTCTGATTAGCTCCTAAAGAAGTCTCCCACTTCCTTCATGCTGACTCCTTTCTGTTCTCTGTCTCCTTATTGATTGTTTAGCCATTTCTTCCTAAAATCTATTCCTTTAGCTTTCCAAATCTAAACTCCAAATCTGGTGTAGCGGGTGCTAGTCCTTCTCAATGAAAGCACCAAAGTGAAAGCACCAAAGTGTTTGCATCAAAATTGGTCACAAACCCTGAATATCTTGAAAGCACCAGTGTTTACACACAAATCCTCAATATCAATCATAGATTATAAATCTAGATAATGTAGAGAGCAAAAATGAAGAAATAACAAAATTAAAATGAAAGAAAATTGGAAAAGACGCGAGATTTATTGTGGTTCGGCTATCTCGGGCCTACGTCCACTTTGAATTGATCATTTTGTTGTTTTTATATTGAGATTACAGTTACAATCCTTTGAAATCAGTAAACAAAATGGCAGAATTACGCCTAGAAAAGCAGAACAAGATCTGATTCCTTTTTAGTTGCTATAAAGCTGCTATTTATAGATGCAGATCTGAAATATCCGCCCCAAAACCAGCAATACATCTTCTCAAGCGGAGGTGGGCCCACCAGATCGATCTGGAGTCGTTTGGGATCGATCTCGATCGATCCAAGTACAATTCATATCGATCCAAAAATAGTCCAATGAAGTTGAGGTCGATCATGGACGTTCTTGAGTGAATAAGCATGCTTCTGTAAAAATTTCATAGCATTTGGACTTGTAGAATGTGAGTTATGATCGATCTAAGTTTGAGTTTTGCAAATAGGATGTTGGATTCATATCGATACATTTGTATCAATAGGCTTCTTATCGATGACATAGCCCGAGTATCATGCAGAGATCCATAGTTCATCCTTGTAGACCGCTTCCCTTGGATTGACCCATTTCTTCGTATCCATCGGTTGCCGAGCTTTTCAGGTCGATCCCTATAACCTGCCTTCGTATTGATGCCAAAGTCCTTACTTTGTATCCATTCGAGGCCATGCCCTTTGTATCCATAGACCATCCCTCCTTCGTTTTGATCAATGCCACATTTGTATCGATCCTTGAGTGTTTCATTCGTATCGATCAATGGGTGATCGATACGAAATGCTTTTCCCTGTAACTATTGCCTCGTATCCATCCCTTGCTCCTATCTTTGTATGGTTCCCAAGTGTCCTTCACATCGATCAATAATTGATCGACACGAAATGCACATCTAATATGCCTGTGACCACTGTTTCACTCTTCGTATTGATCCCAGCCTTGATCGATACGAAGTGCACCGACTTATTTTCCATCCAATCAATACGTGCGCATCGATGCAAATTTCATACCCATAAACCTGTTCCCTTCTTGAAGTCTACTTGCTGATGCAAAGTGCGTCGATACGAGATGCATCGATCCAAAGACCGATCGAACCAAACTAATCATCACAATGATCGATACGAAGGTATCGATCCAAAACCATTTCTCTCCAATATTGACCCATCCATAGTTCAAGTATATGAACTCCGATTGACCTGAAATTTGAAAAGTAGCCTCACCTAGCCTTGTTATCATTCCCTATTGATCCCATCTTGATTGGAACTTGATCCAATTTTGACGGAATCGACCACAGCCTTCTTTCCAATCGATCTTCAATCCTGATATCCATCCTTTTTAGCCAAATTGTTGATATCTCGGCCTTGTCCAAAACATGGGGTAATACAATATATATTGAAACATTGTGCTATGATTTTGATTTTATGATATGGAGTACACATTCAATATGAGTTACACTAGTCGAACCTTAAATTATCGTTTTTATATTGTTAAAAAGAGGAGATTATGGAGTAAAAGTCTTGTTTGATAATAACAATGTATTCTTTTATTAAAGATTTATATCAGATTTTTTATTTTTCATATCTTGTTACAATTAGAAAATCACAAAAGCATAATTTTGTTTTCAATCAACCTATTTTCTATTATTTTTTAAAATCAACGCAATACATACAAAACATTTATTTTTATTTGTAAAAATAGATGTGTTTGTTATTATCAAAAGAAATATTATGAGATATTGTAATTATTCTGTTTGATATCAATAAATATATGTTTTAATGTGCTTATCCAGCATTGTGTATTTACAGGGTTATTACAAAAGAAGTTGTGGTAAAGTGTTGTTTTGTTAGTACAAAACAAGTGCCTATATATACAGAAGATTCTTTAAACAAAAGAAAAGAAATTGAAGCGAAGGAGATATATTTTTAAAATTAGTACACAATTAAGGACATTTGAAGCAATATAACGGGAAAGATACATCAAAAGCTTCTTTTCCAATACATAGAATTTTTTGCTTTTTACATGAAGGAAACAAAATCTTTCGCAATCCATATTCACCAGAAAAAGATTCTCACCCTCTCATATGTAAATAAAACCTCTCATACAATGCAGCTCCATCTGATAAAAATAGTGTGCTGCCAAGAGCATCTTGATTTGTTCTTCCTAACACCGCTTAAAATGTAACTGAAATGTAATATAATTATACTCTTCCTAATACCATAATTTATTTCGCTACTCAACACTTAATCATCGAACGATAAAAAAATTTGCAAATTAAAATCAATAAGCTATCTTTCAAAATTATTTTTCTAAAATAACTAAGAATTTCAAAAAATATAATTTTAAATTCAAAAAGAAGGAAGGAAATACTTTTTCTTTCAAAAAGTAGATACGTTGATTCAGAGGGTTGGTTGAAGCACAATTTAAATTCAAAAGAAAAGAAATACTTCATGATGTTGGCTTAATTTGGATTAGTTAATAGAGCTTGAATGGATTGATTGAATTTATGACAAATCATTTATTTATTTTTTGGCAAAGCTAGCTGGCTTTATAGTGGGTCATGCCACTATATAAATAAAGGTAAAAAAAGGTGCTCTGCACATGCACTTGCAGATAACAGCTTGGTGTGAGCAACCAGCCTACAAAAGAAAAAAAATAGTGCACAGGAGTTAGGCAAAGAGAGCCTAAACTGCTAAACAAAAAAAGACTATGCGCCCTCCGAAGAGGAACTGCCACTTCCCCGTGTAGATTTAGGGCCAATAACATGGACATATGCAGAGAATAGAATTCCCAGATTCGGAACAAAATTCGCTGAAATAGGTGAGTAAATGAATTTCCTATACCAACTGACATCATAAAACTTGCTTTTATTCACATCACCATTCTCACCTTCCCTAGTAAGTGTCAGAGCCTTACCCTCAATGTGATAAAAGTGAGAAGAACTCTCACCGACTACATCACTGATATAGGCAAGATAACAGTCAAATTCAGGCGAGTAGCACATGTTAGAAAAAGAATGAGTCTAGGCCCGCTCCTCAGTATTCCAAGCAATAAAATCAGACAAAATAGGAGTATCATGCTCAGTATGGACCTCACCAGCAGAAGGCACAACAACAGAAGCTATTTCAAGGGACTACCTGGCAAAGAGAGGAACGTCGGGGGCTACAGCAATGGGAGTAGCCAAAGCAACCTTAGGTACGCACATGCAGATAGAAGGATGAGGCAGAGTGTTTCGAGAAGCAAGGGTAATAAATTATTTATATTTTTGTGAATATTTATGTGTTTTTCGATGAATTTTATAAGTAATGGTACCCCTATTATTTATGGTATTATGAAGCATAATAGAGAAATTTCATGGTATTTTTTAAATATGGTATTAGGAAGAAAAAATCAAGGTGTTCCTAAGAACACACTAAAAAATAGATCTTATCAAGACGAATTTCTGAATACCTTATTCACGAACTTTTACCTGATCATACTAAAGATTATATCCACCTATCCTCCTCATCTTCAATACCCAACACTTCATTGCGGTTTCATCTCCTAGATTAAAGGACAACAAATCTTAACAACAAGATATAGTTACAATCATACTCAAGTAATCACATCAGAAAGCCACTAAAACATCCTCCTCCATCATCGAAAAATCACAACCACTTCAGGCATCCAAATAGGAAAAAAAACTTCTACCACAACATCATCCACGCAACTCCAGATATGGTGACATAACTCCATACACAACAAGAGAAAAAGTAAATACCTAGCTGCTTCGAGAACCACCATCATCCTTCTTCGTCATTGATAGGTTGCAACAACAAGGGGAAAAGGAGCAACAGCACCTACGTATAATATCTAAGCATCATCATAAGGCCTACCAAATCCAACCTGAACCAATGCAAGCACTATATATGCATCGTCAATTACACAGTACGAATCCAAACTCCCCTACATGTCGAGACAACATCCATCTAGATAAAAAATAAATCAAACATTCTGCTCAGCGGTGATTTACTTTAAGTACAACCATAGAACGATAAAAACTAAATCAGCAATGATAGTAAATAAATTCAACCAACGACGTGATCATCATCTAAGCCTTTCAGACAGCAAAATCAAACAGATCCAGCAGCATCTTCAGGCGATGAGGGAAGTAGCGAGACCTCTAGGCAACTACAGCAGCGATGACTAGTTTGAGGGGGAAGCAGTAGTAGTGAATCATCTCAGGCGATCATTTCAGATCAAGTGAAATAGTGGATACGAAAATAATGACTTCATTCGAGCAAGGTTATAATTAGTTGCATATCTATAGACGATTTCAAGATAGTGCATATTCTTTTCAGGATTATCTTGAGGAGGACATGAATTTCTAAAGGTTGATTTGTTTTATGTAGGCATTTTAGAGAAGGAGGAGGAGGACACAATATTCGAGTTCGATAAAAGAAGGTGACTAGGTCAAACTTCTTTAAAAGGGAAGAATATCATATTCACATTGTAATGACCCTGATAATTATTAAAATTATTTAGGACATTTAGTTAGTAAAATTGAATGAAATAATGAAATGGTTAAGAAATTGAGACTTGTGTAAATAAGGGGTAACCGTGTCAACTTAAACAAATGACTAAGGGAAAATGAAATAAAATAAGTTAAGGTAGTTGATAAGGGCAAGATTGTAATAAGACCTATTCTAATACCCTAAACCCTTATGCAATTTACTCTATACGTTCATAAACAAAATCAAATACTAGAGAGGCCGGCAACTATTAAGGGAAAACAAGAAGAAATAAGAGGAAGAAGCTTAAGCAACTTAATCCAAGATCAAATCTCAACCCTTAATCACAAGCTAAAGGTGAATAATAGGTTACATCTTATATTTTAGATGTTTTTGGTTTCTAGATCAGATCCGAATATTATGTGCAAAGTATATTGCATGGTTTTTATTGTTATAATCGATAAATATGCTTGTTGATGATTTATGCTATTTAATATGGACTTTTATGACAAGTTTTAATGTGAAAACCCTATTAGATGACATCCATATGCCTTGCGATTTTAATTTAAGGCCAGAAATGATATTTTAGAGCAGGGTTTCAAATTTCATAATTTTTTGAATTAATGTGGATTTATTATTAATTTTCTAGTGAAGAAAATTATTAATTGGATTTAAAATTAATTACGGCTAATTTATATTGTTTATGGGTCAAAAATTAATATATGTTAGAAAACATATAAAAAGTGATTTATGGGAACTAATTTTTCTAACTGTTTTAATAAGTATATAAAATTATTTAAGGTATGAGACTTAAATGTTTAATATATTTATAAAAGGAGAAGGGGCATTTTGTAAATATTTTAAATTGTTTATCTCTAAAATTCAGTGGTACTTTTAGCAAAGAGATTTGGAAAAGAAATTAGCATCCAATCATATTTTGACAAACAAAGCAGGTTAGTTGAAAAGAATTACTTTTTAAAGTTAAAAAGTTAGTTTTACCATGTTTTTGCTCTTTCGCCATTTTCGGCACTAACCTTTCGACTAGGTACTTCCGCCTCCATCTCCATCAAAACCAATGCGCATGGTATCAAAGACTTGGTACGTAGTGAATTGGACATAGGTGAAAGGTATATAGTTAAAATAAAGGGTTCCGAAGGGGTTGAAACCTTACTTTGCTTTTAAAAGGAAATGTGCCTTCTTTGCTTTTGAAAAGAATGCTTTCGACTTAGATAACTTTCGACTTGGTCAAATGGTTTTAAAGAATGGTTTCAAAGGTGGTTGCGCCTTTTGTTTTACAAAGAAGCTTTCGAAGGGGTCGAAACTCGTTGCTGCCGCATCTTACCTTTCAAAGTAATTCCTTAGAAAGAGTTTCTTTGTTTTAAAACCTAAGCCGCTTCTCCAATGCTTTCGAAGGGATTTGTTTCGACACCATCCACTTCTTTTACTTAAGAAATTGCTTTCGAAAGAATGTTTTTGACTTAGTCGTTTTAAGGTCCTCTGTTCTATTGAAAGTTAAACCCAAAGGTTTCGAAAGGAATAGTTTTAAACGGTTTTAAAAGATTGTTCCACATGTTTTACTTGAACCCAAAGGCTTTCGAAAGGTTTGATTTAGAACTAAGTGCTTTCAAAAGGTTTAAGATAATGTTTCGAAGGGGTGGTTCCCCATTGTTTTCAAAAGGTTTTAAATGAAAGGTTTCCAACAGTTTTAAAAGGCATGTTTAAAGTGTTTTGAAATGAGGATGTCTAAGGTTTTATAAAGCTTTCGAAAGAGATGATTTCAATGTTTTCGAAATGTTTAATGTAAATGGTTTCGAAAGGTATGTTTTGGCCTTTGGCCTAGGTTATAATATAAAGTAGTTTACTTGTATCGAAAGGGGTATTTTCAATGGTTTTGAAAGCTGTACTTTTAAAGGTTTCGAATGTTTTCATCAACAATGTTTTTTGTAAAGTATATATAACATGGCAAAGTGATTTCAGTAAAGCATAAAGTATATTTTTCCTTTTTAACTGTGATTTAAACGGTTAAATCAATTTGAATGAAATGTTTTCAAGGAAAATTTTAAGGGTAGATGACCCTAAGTAAAATGACTCTGATATTAGAATACCATATAAGACTAGTATGGGGTCGCGCCTATACTTTAGCTAGTAGCCCCTAGCTAATATAAGTCCAAAAGTCCAGTGTATCACAGATAAGACTTAAATGACGTTACACACAGAAAGGAATCTATGGAGTTTAGGTTGGTTATTGGTGAGCCCGCAAAACCATTAGGATCAGTTGACCCTAGAAGAAGTAAGTTAGGGGCAGACCATCCAAAAGAAGGGCATCTAATAGAAGTTAGATTTTTTGTTTATTTTGTTTGGTAGGCCCGAGTCAGCCAAAGGTCAGCAGTTATCCAAACAAAACTAGCGTTCGAACAAATAGTCCATTTATTACCTTATTTATATGCATACATGATATTGTTATAATTGTTTTAACCAATTTGGTTGCAGGTTTTGATTTACAAAAGATAAAATTTTAAAAGAATATAAGTGAAGGGAAACCTGTTCCACTAAGCGGTATGGTCTCACTTAATATCAGATAACCGAAATGTATAGTATTATATACACCAGGCTTTATGTCTGACTCGAAGTTTATGTTTTTCTCCTTAAACTCTTGGGTACTCAAAGTTGATTTGAGTAGGTTGAGAGTTGAGGTTTACAAGTTTAGTTGGTGGACGAATAAAGCTTCCAGAGACGAGCAGGAGGCTGATGCTAGCTATATTTAGGAGTTGTTTTGTTTTATTTCCGCTGTGTTGTATTTAATCTGATATGACTATTTAGTCCCGTGGTCAACCTAGGGGACATCTACATATGTCGCTCTTGGCATATTTATGTAATAATTATATTTGATCTGAACCTGGAAAACAATTGGGATTATGTAATTGGATATTAAACATGTTTTGTGACATGTAATTAGTAAAGTTATTTTTTTTGAATCTGTGATTTTGTTTCATATTCATGTGCTTCTGATATTATGGATACTGGTAGCATTACCCTAATTTGTCGTCAGAAGTTAAAACTATAGATGACAACAACATTTGTAGCGCTTAGCTTTGGGCCTTAAGATAGGAGATGTTACAATTGGTATCAGAGCATAGGTTTATGAAAAACTTTAAACTAAAATGATTTTTTGAAAACATAATCGTAAGGAATTAGAGAAAAGATCGGGGTATGGGAAAACGCTATAGTGACAATACTTGTATTTGTTATACATAAGTATACGCTATATCTCTATTCTCTTATCTCTCTTAGGCTATTCCTTAGTATCTTACGAATGCTTGAATGTAGATATGAATGCTAGAAGTGGAAGAGTTAACCTAGGTGGGGGAAGCACCAAAACTAATGGAAATTCCATATCGAATTCTAGAAGGAACCTAGGTCAGGCACAAGCTGCAAATGTGGGTGCTGGAGTCCCGCAAGTAGACATGGGAGCGATGTATTAGTTCTTTGTAAACATGATGCAAGTGGGAGTTGCTGCTAGAGTAGTTGGAGGAGAAAATCAAGAAGCTCCGGTGGTGAATAACTATGCTGTTTTGGTAGAGATTATGCCCAACTGGGAGGAAAGCCGTTTATTTGTACTGAAGATGCAACTGAAGTAGAGAACTGGTTGCTTCATTACGAGAGGATTTTTGCAGATTTAGGGCTCAATGATGAGCAAAAGAGGAGACTTGCTTCTAGACAGCTATATGGAGCTGCACGTTATTGGTGGAACAGTGTTACTACTAGAGTTGATGAGGAGATAATGACTTGGGTTGAGTTCAAAAGGAGATTTGAGGAGAAGTTTATGTTAGAGATTGCGAAGGCCACTCTGCTTAGGAAGTTTGCTGAGTTAGAGTAGGGAGACATGACTATGCTTGAGCATGCAACAAGGTTTGAGGAGCTAGCAATATATGGTTACGCTAGGTGGATATTGTGATTAAGAGAAATGAGAAGTTCATTTGAGGTTGAAGCCTGAGCTTTCTATGGCCACATTACCGCATATCAGGGATCCATGTGATTTTGTAGTGGAAATGGCTTTGAGGCATGAGGAGATGCTTTCTTTTTTGGAAAGTAATAAGGAAAAGGAAGCCTAATTGGGGCAGAGTCAGAAAAGAAAATTTTTCCATGAGAAAGAATCTCAAAGGTAGAGCTTCCAAGAAGGGAAAGTCATAGGTTGTCTGCGATAAATGTGACAAGAAAGGGGATTTCACAAATGAATGTCACTCAGGAGATGGAAACAAGGTGATCGAGAAGCGGAATATTAGATGCTTCAATTGCGATCAAATTGGACATTATAAAAACCAGTGCAAGAAGCCAGCTGAGGATGGAATATGCAAAGTGTTTGCACTGGAGCCAGCTACCTCGAGGCCAACAGCGGAGGAAAAGGGAAAAGCTGTGTTGGGAGTTACGCTTTTGATTTATGGTACATCAGTTAGGGTTCTATTTGATACCGATGCATCACTTTCTTTTATATCTCATTGTTTGGTAGATAAGCTTAACTCAAAACCCTCATACCTAGTTACTTCCTTAAGGGTTATAAATCTGATAGAAGGGTATGTGACACTTAGGATGAAACGTGACCACCTAAAGTTTGAATTGTTTGGTCATACCTTTGTTTGCAGTTTGTATGTCCTTGATTTCGTTGGGTATGGAATTATTTTGGGTATGGATTGGTTAAGCAAATAAGATGCTAGGATATTTTATCATGATAGGAAAATATCACTTAGACACCCTGATTATAGTGGCCAGATTATATACTCCGTAGAAAACCCTAGTTGCAAGGTTAATGCTTTGTTGGGTGTTGTGGAGGTAAAATACAAGTTGAATCAAGTTTTTGTTGTTAGAGAATTCGTATACATTTTTGAACCTGTAGTTGGATTGCTGCCGAAATGAGCCATTGAATTTCAGATAGATTTAGTGTCAAGAGCAGAATATGTGAGTAGACCGCCAAGTAGGATGACACCTACCAAGATGAGGGAGTTAAAGATGTAGTTTATAGATTTGGAAGGCAAGAATTTTATCAGACCAAGTAGTTCGCCTTGGGGAGCAGCCGCAGTGTTTGCAAAGAAGCCGGATGAATCGTCAAGGCCATGTATCGGTTATTGTAAGTTGAATGAGAAGATGATAAAGAATCGATGTTCGTTGCCTAGAATTGACGATTTGTTCGACTAGTTGAGTGGAGCCAAAGTATTTTCCCAATTGGATTTAGCGACAGGGTTCCAATTGCTTAGAGTAGCAGAGGATAGTATGCGTTTAGGACCGGATATGGATCGTACGAATGGTTAGTAATGCCTTTCGGACTAACTAATGCGCCAGCATTCTTTGTAGATTTGATGAACCGAGTTTTCTGAGAGCACTTGGATAGGTTCGTGTTGGTTTTCATAGATGATGTTTTGGTATACTCTAAGGATGAAAGAGAGCATGAAGTTCATCTTAGAGTGGTGGCTGAAACGTTGAGGCTACATCAGCTAAAAGCGAATTTTCGAAGTGTCATTTTTGGAAGATAGAAGTGAAGTTTCTTGGTCATGTGGTCTCAAAGAAAGGTTCGTCTGTAGATCGACTAAGATCGAAGGGGTGAATAATTTGAAGAGGCCCGAGACAGTGACTAAGATAAAGAGTTTACTTGGATGTGAAGTTCATTTGGACCGATATGTGTGAGCAGGCATTCCAGAAATCGAAACACTTATTGACTAATGCACCTATGTTAGCTGTTCTAGAAGGTAATTAGGATTCAGTAGTACATACAGATGCAAAAACTGGTTCAGGAGCTATGTTAATGCAAATGGGTAAAGTGATTGCATACGAATCTTGACAATTCAGACCACATGAGGTTAAGTACCCGACACATGATTTGGAATTAGCTGCATTAATTTTTGGGTTGAAGGTGTGGAGACATTACCTTTTGGGGGAGAGATTCGAGTTGTATATGAATCATAAGTCGTTGAAGTATTTATTCTCTCATAAGGAGTTGAATATGAAATAGCAGATGTGGTTAGAGTTTATAGCCGCTTATGATTTTGGCATTCGGTACACACCAAAACAGGAAATAAGTTAACAGATGCACTTAGCAAAATACATCAAAATACAGTGTTGGCGATGATAACTGAATGGAAATATTTGGAAGCGTTGACGACGTGTAGAATACGGGGGAGATCTGAGGCTAGATTTAGTAAAGAGACTGTTATGTTGTCATGTTTAGAAGTTCGACTGGTAATGATCGAAAAGATTGTTTCTTAGTAGTTGAAGGACCCATTAGTAGTTGGACAGATCAAAATGTTAAGGGATGGAACAAAGAGCGGTGACTTGGAAGATTTAGTCTTGACCATAATGGGTGGTTAAGGAAGAAAGGAAAGTTATGTGTTCCGAATATATGAAGCTTTAGGAAGGAAGTTCTTGAAGGATTCCATCATTCGAAGTTCACTATTCATCCAGGAGGAACTAAGATGTACCAGGACATGAAGAGGAGTTTCTTCTGGGAAGGTATGAAGAGAAATGTAGGCTTATGGGTGAAGTAGTGTCTGAACTATCAATAGATGAACGCCAAACACAGAAACCTAGTGGGTTACTTCAGCTTTCAGATGTTCCAGTATGGAAATGGGATTCTATTTCGATGGCTTTTGTAGACGGCTTGCCAAGATCAAATAGAGGAATAAGGGTATATGGGTCATAGTGGACAAGTTAACCAAGAGTGCCCATTTCATTCCAGCTAAGTCAACCCGGACGACACCTATTTTGGCTAAATTGTTTATGAAGAATGTAGTTTGATTGCATGGAATTTCTACTAGTATAATAAGTGATAGAGATTCCTTATTCACCAGTGAGTTCTAGAAGAGTCTATAGGAGATTCTGGGAACCAAGCTCAAGATGAGTACCACTTACCATCCACAGATCGATGGGCAAATCAAAAGAGTTAAAAAAGTCTTGGAAGATTTGTTACGAGCTTGTGTGCCAGATTTTGGAGGATCATAGGAAGACCATGTGCACTTAGTTGAATTTTCGTATAACAATAGTTATTAGACTAGTTCAAGGATCGCAACATTTGAAACTTTGTATGGAAGGCCATTCAAATCTCCAGTCTGTTGGTTAGAGACCAGGGATAGATTAGTTCTTGGTTCGGATTTAGTTAGAGAAGCTGCAGAGAATATTGAGTTAATTGAGCTAAAATCAAGGAAGCTCGGTCAAGGAAAAAGAGTTATGTTTATAGAAGATGGAAAGACTTAGAGTTCTCAGTATGAGATCTTGTTTTCGTCAAGGCATCACCGATGAAAGGTGTAATTCGATTCGGGAAATCTAGAAAATTGGAACCGAGGTTCGTCGGACCATTTCCTGTTGTAAAGAGAATCATGAAACTCGCATATAGAGTAGAGTTACCGAACAGTTTGGCAAAAGTTCATGATGTTTTTCATGTTTCTCATCTGAGAAACTCTTTTCAAGATCTAGAGACTACTATATCACCGACTGTGTTAGATAACTTAGTAGTGGAACCGAACTTGACCATAGTTAGAAATCCAGTTTGTATACTCGCGAGAGATGAGAAGAGGCTAAGGAACAAGACGGTCAGATTAGGTAAGGTCCAGTGAAGTGACGATGAGAGAGACTGTACTTGGGAGATTGAGAGTAGGATTAGAGATGCTTATCCTGATTTGTATCATAGTATGTTTTACCTTTATGATCGATTTGTTGTGTATCTTATCGTAATTTCGAGGACAAAATTCTTTAAGGAGGGGAGTCTGTGATGACCCTAATTTTGATTAACATTATTTAGGACATTTAATTAGTTAAATTAAATGAAATGGTAAAGGGATTGAAGCTTTTGAATGGGTCGTAACCCCTTACTGTCACATCTTACCTTTCGAAGCAATGCCTTCCAAAGGGTTTCTTTGTTTTAAAACCTAAACTGCTTCACCAATGCTTTCGAAGGAATTGGTTTCGACACCGTCCACTTCTTTTACTTAGGAAATTGCTTTGAATGAGTGCTTTCGACTAAGTTATTTTAAGATCCTTTGTTCTATTGAAAGTTAAACCCAAATCTTTCAAAAAAAATGATTTTAAATGCTTTCGAAAGGTTGTTCCATATGTTTTACTTGAACCCAAATGCTTTCGAAAGGTTTAATTTAGAACTAAATGCTTTCAAAAATCTATAATATAAAGATTTCGAAGGGGTGATTCCCTAATGTTTTTGAAAGGTTTTAAATGGAAGTTTCCAATATTTTTGAAAGGCATGTTTAAAGTGTTTTGAAAGAAGCATGTCTAAGATTTTATAAATCTTTTGAAAGAAATGATAATGTTTTCGAAAGGTTTAATGTAAATGGTTTCCATAGGTATGTTTTGGCCTTCGACCTAGGTTATAATATAAAGTAGTTTACTTGTATCGAAAGGGGTACTTTTAATGGTTTCGAAAGGGGTGCTTTCAAAGGTTTTGAATGTTTTCATCAATAATGTTTTGGGTGAAGTATATATAACATCGCAAAGTGATTTGAGTAAAGCATAGAGTACATTTTCCTTGTTTAAGTATGATGTAAAGGGTTAAATTAATTTGAAAGAAATGTTTTCAAGGAAATTTTTGAGGGTTGATGACCTTGAGTAAAATGACTTAGATACTAGATGGGACTGGTATTGGGTCACATCCTGTACTTTAGCTAGTAGCCCCAAGCTAATATAAGTCCAAAACTCCAGTGTATAGGGCTTTGTCACAGGTAATACTAAAATGATGTTACACACAAAAATGAATCTACAAAGTTTAGGTAGGTTAATGGTGAGCCCGCAAAATGATTTGGATCAGTTGACCTTGAGAGAAGTATGTTAGGGATAGACCATCCAGAAGAAGAGTATATAATAGAAGTTAGATTGTAGTTTTATTTTGTGTGGTAGGTCATAGTCAGCCAAAGGTTAGTAGTTAGCCAAACAAAACTATAGTGTTCGGCCAGATAGTCCATTTATTACCTGATTTGTATGCATACATGATATTGCTATTTTTGTTTTAACCAGTTTGGTTGCAGGTTTTGATTTGCAAAAGATAAGTTTCTAAAAGGATATTAGTGAGGGAAAACCCATTCCGCTAAGCGGCGTAGTCTCACTTAATATCAGATAACCGAGATGTATAGTATTATTCACACCAGGCTTTATGTCTGACTCGAAGTTTATGTTTTTCCCCTCAAACTTTCGGGTGTTCAAAATTGATTTGATTAGATTGAGAGTTGAGGTTTACAGGTTTAGTAGGTGGACGAATAAAGCTTCCGAAGACGAGCGGGATGCTGATTTAGGAGTTGTTTTGTTTTATTTTCGGTATGTTGTATTAAGTATGATATGACTATTTAGTATTCCGATCAACCAAGGGGGCATCTTCATATATCGCTCTTGGCGTATTTATGTAATAATTATAATTAATCTGAACCTTGAAAAAGATTGGGATTATGTAATTGGATGTGAAACATGTTTTGTGAAATGTAATAAGTAAAGTTGTTTTTTTGTGAATCTGTGATTTTATTTCATATTCTTGTGCTTCTGATATTATGGATAACATTAGCATTACCGTATTTTATCGTCGGAAGCTAATACTATAGATGATTGCAGCATCTGTAGTGATAGCTTTGGGCCATAAGATATGGGATATTACACATGTTAAAGTCTAATTTTTATTGTGTTTAGAATTTATTTTAAAGGGAAGTTTCTTCTGACTTTTTTATTTTTACATTTGAAACTTTATATTTTTTAGATGAGTTACGTTTGGTAGTTCAAGGATTTTGATCTTAGGGTATCGAGTTGAGGCAGGGACACTAGGCATAGGATTAGTATATTTAGGTTGGCAATGAATTCGAGTTTACATTGATTTAAATGTTTGAATATATAACTCTAATAGTAACTTTGGGTACAATAGTAGGCAATAATGGGATAGTGATCGAAGCTGGGCATATATATGTGTTATTTACCTTTTACATTTACGTTTATTCATTATTCATTTGTTTAGCTGGAAAAATTTTAAATACCTTATTCACCCACATCTAGGTATATTCCTAAGAAAGGCTACCCAAGATCGGAGGAACGGATCCATACATGCAGGATCGACGGAATGGATCTAGTGTTAGCTTTGGGTTGGTGGGCAAGTACGCTACAAAAAGGGATTTTTGCATTAATTAGTCGCAGAGGATTGACCATACAAGTTATCATATATCTAAAGAATGCAAGTGATGTGAGGATCGGTGCAGATGTAGCACAAGTGGATGACCAATTCATCTGAGGGGTGTAGCCATGACTAGACACATATTATTTTGAGGTTGTGACCATAGGTAGGTACATACAATGTTGTGGGTGATATAGGTATGAAATAGAATGCCATATATCACGAGGATGAGACTATGATGAAGATCATCTATAGTTTGAGGGTATGCATATTATGATGGATGTATAGGTAGCATAGAAATTAACACACACGTGTTATTGTTGATAGGATAATATGGTAATAATACCATATTATTTTGAATATGTGTGTTTATTCGGATGGGATATGCTGATTATTTATTCATTATTTGCACATATACCAACCCATGTTTTGTTGTGGACTTTAATTATAGTGAATTATGGTTGAACTACTGAAATGCGTGAAATGAATTAAGCTTCAAACATGAGAATTTTAACTAGAAGTAATTTTCCACAACTATTTTAAAGGTCTTAGTTTTGTAAAAAGTTATTGTAAGGCACATTGTTGCACTTATATTTTGACGTCTACCTTACTTTTGATAAAAAGCTTCTGAAAGTAAATTAAAAAGTAGGTAAATCACATCTTTTTGAATGTCTTTTGTTTTATAAATATTTCTATCACACTTTGAAAAATAATGATTACCTTTTCTTTGCACTTTTACGATGATTAATTATTCATTGAAGTAAAATTTAGAAAGAAACGTTTTATATGCCTACTTTTCTAAGTCAAATTAAACCATTTTGGATATAATTTAGACTGAAAAAAGAGTGGACACAAAATTATAATTTTAATATTGTGGAATTTTTCAATTTCAATATATATATGTATGTATGTATGTATGTATTTTTGAATGGAAATTGAAGGGTTTGTGATATAAACACTTGAGAATACTCCTTAATAAATGATTTAAATCTTTAGAATTATTTCTAAATTCGATACGAATATAGTTAGCAGCCAAAAATATATTTTTAAAATATACTTTTATGTATATGCATGATTTATTCTTTACGAGTGTTGGAAATTGGCTAATAAAATTATATATGTGTGTGTATGTACGTAAGTATGCATGCATGCATGCATGCATGTATGTATGTATGATGAAATGGTTATTAGTAATACAAAATAATATTGCAAAAATGAAGTATGAATATTTTAGAAAAATACCGAGTTATTTTAAATCTAATTATATTTTAAGTATTTAATATTGAATTAGTAAAGCTATAAAGAAATAAGCTTTGAAAGTTAATAATTTTAAGAATTGTTTAGAAGAAATTAGCTTTGGAAACTGAAATTATATAAATTGCTTTATATCAAGACTTATGAATAATTTGAAAGGATCAAATTGAAATAAATTTGGGTTATGATTTTCTATGAAATGGTTTAAAATGAAAATTTTAAAGTAAATTTTTTTGGAAATTTGCTAAGTAATATTTAAAGAATTTAGTTTGAAAATAAATGAATCAAGTTTGAACTCACTGGCTTTTGATTTAAACTAAAACAAAATTTTCACTGAAATATTCTCTTAACCTCAAAAATTGGATTGGAGTTAGAAGATAATTATACAATCTATAAAGTTTAAATAAATTATAGTGACCTAGGTAGAATAATTAATATGCCAGTATGCTAAGGACTTGCTAATATTTAACGTAATGGGTTTGTAAAGTGGTGGAAGATTTAGGTGAAGGAAAGTTTAGCATAGAAATTTGGTGGCCTTTTCAATCAATGTTTAAGTTGGAAGGGTAGAGTACCAAACTGAGTTTTCCATAATAATAAAGGATAAATACTGTTTTGTGAAATTTTACTCAAAATATGGTTTATGTTATCAGAGCTTAGCGTAAAAATGGCTCGCAAGATGAGATTTGGCTAATACTTATTAAGTATTAAACAAATACAAGTGTAAGCCAAAATATGTTGCTATATAGTCAAAGTGAAGAGATATTAAATCAAATGGAAATATTTTAATGTTAAGGGCTGAGATACCCTCACATAAGACATTATGGTGAATAAGAGCGCAAAGAGTGTGATGTTTCCCTTAAAGGTTGAAGAATAGAAGATCTGTTGCATGAGTCAGTCGACAATAGAGGATGACTAACTTGTTTATGGAGAGTATCGACATACTAATGTATCAATTATTGTTGTGACATATAAGTTTTTTTTTGTTTATGGTACGCCCACGTATTGGTTTTGTTCTACATTATATGCTATTGGGACATTTTGTACTATGATATAATTAGGTTATAGATATAACTGCAAGTATTTTTCCCTTGAGTTATGATTTTATGTAATGCACCCGAAGAGTGAAATTGTTTCCATTTGAATCAAGTTTTAGCATTTGGGTGTGCACCATTAGGGTGTAATCTTGGTATCACATATTGGCTAGTTGAATCTGATCTGGCTCTTTGTCATGTTCACTATGTTAGGACATCGATTCATTCTCTGATGTTCCTATATGAAGATCGTGGTGTTTATGGAAGCTTTATTTTTTGGTGAATAAGCGTTATATTCTTAAGTTAGTAGGGTAAGAAACTTTTTGAAATTGGTTTGCATCGATCATTATACTTTGAAAGTGAGTCAATGCAAGCTCTATGTTAAAGAAGGTATCATTAAGAAAAAATATATATGTAAAGTTCTTTTTGAATTCAATGATGTGCATAAAGGGACTCCAGCTATATGTTAGTTTACATGACCTCACAAGATGTGGAGTTAATACTATTTTTGAAGTATCAAGCATTATATGATTTCAACACACGAAGTAACCGTCTTGAATTGCACGTACTAAGGTACGAAGATGATTTTTAAGGTAGGTATGATTTGGTGATTTAAAGAAAATCGATGAAAAGGTGAGATTATTTTCCTTAATTATCTTCTAGATTGAAAGAACTACCTTATTAAGTCACTTTTCTTAAATAGTAATCTTTGTCGCATAACCTATTTTTAGAGCTCGGTGAATGTTAAAAAAATGCATAACTTAGTCTATGAGTTTGTTGTAATAACTACTAGATGAATTATAGGATAATATAGGGATGCACAGT
Source organism: Allium cepa (assembly GCA_030765085.1). Classification (NCBI taxonomy): domain Eukaryota; kingdom Viridiplantae; phylum Streptophyta; class Magnoliopsida; order Asparagales; family Amaryllidaceae; genus Allium; species Allium cepa. The sequence continues at coordinate 23,352,401 of CM060936.1, read as the reverse complement.
AGATTCATTTTAGTATATTTACGACTTATTGGATTTGTCATTTGTTGCATTTAGTATTTTTCATTTGGTTTCTTAAATAAAGTAATATTGTATTCATCAGTGATATTTAGGCATCATTCATTTGTGATGTCCATAATTGTTGACGGAATACGGGGTCCACCTAAGAATCCTAGTCCACATAGAGGGGAGACACCATCCCTTATCGTGTTATTGTCCATATCACTTAAAGAAGGAGTTTAGTAGGGTATGTTAAAGGTCGTGGAATTAGTTAGTATTTTCAATTGTTAGAGAAAGACAAGCAATCTACTCTTCTAGATCACTAGTCATGGGTCATAGAGGAATGTCGAGGCTGGATGGAAGGTTATGTGTGCTATTGGCTAGTGATGTGATGGATGAGGTACCTAGTGAGTGCCATCATTCAAGGATGACTTTTCATCCGAATGGTGATAAAATGCACTATAATGCAAAGAGGGTTTTCTATTGGTCGATGAAGAAGAAGCAATTGGCGGAGTGTATTACAAGTTATCTGACGATGGAGATATGCAGTAGTGAAGTCTATTTAAATCAAAGTTATACTTGGACATTATATGATTATAGACACCTTAGTGAAAGCTGAAGTGGTATGCAATGGAATGAAAACTGCATAGGATAACAGGCATGGAGTGTTCGTGGTAGGTGGTGTGGGTGAAGGACTCGCTTTTGAGTGTGGGAAAGCTAATGTCGCCAGTTGTTGGGCCTTTCTTATTTTTTTAGAAAGTAGGGGAGTTAGCATGCTTGAATAAAGCTTCTTAAAAGTTGGCGTGTGTTCGCATGCATTCTGTTTATCCCATTTGCAAACATACATTGATTATTTAGCGGTTATGGTAGGGCCTAGTGACTTGATGAGGTGAATGTATGTAGGGTGTAGCGACCCGACTTTCTAACACCAGAAAGACGCATCACTATTTTAGAAAGAAAGGGATAGAAGAAGAAAAGATAAGAAAGAAGAAACTCAACAACATTCGATACTCACAGCGGAAAGAATGAAATATAATATATTACCTAAAATGTTACATAGTATCGTATTACATCAGAGTACACAACTTATTCAACACATATTAGACAGTTATAAACATCTGTCTAACTATACAACTCAAGTACACAAGACACATATATCACACAAACACAGCGGAACCATAATATAACAATACGTGGAAGCCTTCTGCTCCAAATCTCCTCCAGAATTCGTCAAGAAAACCTGAATCCCTCGACTACTCATACATAATATGAGTACCCAAGAGTTTAATAAAACAGAAATAAACACTCGGGGCAGACAGGGTTCTGGTGTGAGTAAACGGGTTAAAATTTCTTAACTTTAGAAAATCCTTTGAAAAGAAAAGGTATCACGTAAGACTTCTCACACATAAACATGGAAAAAAATTTACCTTACGCTAACCAAAACATTTGATAGGAAATCCAGTGATATTATAATAGTATCTAGGGTTTTCAAGTAAATAAGAAATAGCCGAAATTGTTACATTATTAAATTCCAGCTACTAGCCACAAAAGTGGGTAATACAAACAAAACCGTAGGGTCTCGTAGGAAGAATGGATTTCCATCAATGGCAGGGCTACCGGGGTACCGCCCGTCACAGTACATGGCCTAGATCACTGTACCGAGGATCACTCCCAATCCCCTGCACCACAAAACCGAGACCATTCCTTACTGAACAGTCCCGAGTAAGATCACCCCGTGGTTGGCGCAACCAACCGCCCACTAAGCCGAAATAAAAGGTACCTCTAGAAAGGGATGACCTCACCCTGAAATGGGTGCTACCCACCTAGACTTGCTGCACCTCCCCTATTTTATCCATTCCCGGTTGAAGGGGATTGAGGCTGCATTACCTTTATAGAACACATCTATCTTAGAATGCTCATCGTCCACCTGACGATGTTCTGAAAGCATTCAATCCATACAAGTTCGTTCCGGGTTCGAACGAAACCGAAGGCACTATCTCGTTGCACTCATTTTGGAATCACCCTCAGAGTCAACGGCCATAGCCCTTGCACTCTAAATCACCATCTCGAACCTGTAAGTACTATCTCCGTCAAACTCATCACGGAATCAACCCCAGAGTTATACTGACGAATAGTTCTTACACTTTGAGTCTTCACTAAGCTCCACTTGGATTCATGACCTAACGTTTAATTTGGATCGATGTGGTTTTCGGATTATCCAAATATGGAAACCCAATCCCGGTCTCACCGAAATCCAAACGCCATTTTAATGTCCAAGTTGTTTAAGGGTTTTAAACAATTAAACTTATATTCAGGATGATATAAACAGATAGATGAATCACATTATCACAATAGATAATTCATATCAACCATTCATCTCACAAAGCAGCATAACATAGATCAAAGACATCACACCCAAATTATCCATCAACATCCAATATCAATCATCCAATATCAATCACCCAATATCAATAAATCATCCATAAGCAAAATTGATTAACCCCAAATCAATTGGATTACCTTAATCCTTCTTTATTAATTTATTCCAAATAACTAAATTAATCATCTCTTAATGATCTTCTTTAATTAATCTCCTATGATAAATCATTCTTTAATTACATTCAAGTAATTATCCTTAACCATATACAGTAATTAACCTTTAATTACTATCATTAATTACATTAATTAATGATCCTTCATTTACTTCCATTAATTAATCAACTATGATTAATTACATTAAACCTCAATTACTTACAATTAATTAATCATACTTTATTAATCAACCTTGATTAACTCATTAATTATATTAACTAATGTTTCTTATTAATTAATAATCTTTTGATTAATTAAATTATTAACTTGTAATTAACCATCTTATTAATCATAAACAGTAATTAACAACTTGTAATTACTTATCTAAATTAATTAACTTCTTAATTAATTATATTAACCTTATGATTAATTAATCTAATTATTTAATCTTTAATTACTTCATTAAGTAATCAATTAATTAATAATCCTTAATTAATTACTTTATTAATTAATTACAATTTTAATTAATTACCCTTAGTAATTAATCTTAAATTAATCACATTTATTAATTAATTAATCACATTAATTACTTAACTAAAATTAACTAAGTAATTAACCCTTAATTACTTACATAAGTAATTATCTTCTAATTACTTTCAGTAGATGATTACTCTCTTAAATTAATTACCTAACTAGTAATTAATCCCATCATTAAATAATCCTTAATTCTTTAATTAATTAATTACTCCATAACTAATTAACTTCAAAACAATTATATTATTCAATTCCTTAATTAATATCAAGTGATTGTCCATTAATCACTTCCATTTAGTTACTCCCATGTGTAGTTTTCCACTAATTACTTCCATAAGTAATTTCCTCTTTCCTTAATTACATTCAATAATTAACCATTAATTACTTCATTAAGTAATTACACTTAATTAATTCATAATTAAGTGATTATTTAAAATTAAATAAACAATTAACTAATCGTTTAAAATTAATTAAATAATTAGTTAACATCTTATATTTAAAAATCCTAAATTAATTAAGAAAATCATTTATCTTAATTAAACTCTTTGCTTATTAATAAATCACATTAAGTATTCTTAAGTTTATATCAATAATAATTTAACCTTATTTATCTTCATTAATAAATTATTTGAAATTAATCAAATTTTAATAACTTAAAAACAAATTATTCAATTTGGTTTACAAAATTATAACTTAAACTTTATTTGAAAATAAAGCATTTAGAAATCAATTTGAAATTTACAACAATTTAATCATCAAATTTAAACTTATCATTTTCAATATAATTTGAAAACTTAGTTTTTTTAAAACATACTTAAAATTTTACTTAAAACTTTGATTTAATATTCAAATTCAAAACATTCCTCTAAATTAAAATTCAAAATTTAATTTAATTAATTATTTTCAAACGAAATCTTCTTAACAATTTAAATTTGAAAATAATTTCAACTTTTACTTTAGTAGTTTGATTAACCTTTACTTCAAAGAACAAACTTTAACTTGTAAATTTATTTCTTTTTAGTAAAAACTTAAGCTTTGATTTTTTTTTTCAACAACAAGCTTAATTTAACTTATATCATTATTCAGTACTAAACCAAACAAATCTCGAGTTTAACACCAGGAAAAACACGCACAAGTCTCGACACACACCAGCCTAAACTGCTTTGAGACGAAACCATGAAATCGCGAGCGTCGCTCTGGGTTCAACTCGTCTTCCCCAAACTAACACTTCACCAGTCCCCAAATCGTGCACGGTGCACGTGCACGGTAGCTTCGGCCACCCTAGGTCGTTGCGACCATCGTCGACGATCACACGATCGCACGCGAACACAAAAACAAACTTAGATTGAACAACATACACGCGAAACAAAATTCGATCATCTGCTGTAACAACTGCAGCAATCACTTCCATAAAACCCCCCACGGCCGACCACCACGACGCCGTCGAACTTCGCCGACCTCACCATTGAACCATCTCGACCCCGAGCCTCCATCCCCCACCTCGCGATCACCTCCGGTCCATCCCTCACGTCACGAATGTCACGATAGTCAAGTCGAACAAAAAAATAGCTTAAACCCTAGTTCAAACAAATCCAAACTCCTCGACCATTGGAAAAATCCTTGAACATTTTTCCCATGCTCACCATCAATCGAACCACCTCCATACCAAAAATTGGTCAACATCGCCACGCCGTTCATCGGCAATCACCCAAAACACCCAAATCGCTCAACCCCAAAATTCACAAGAATTACCCAACTAAAAATTACAAAATGCATAACAAAATTCACGATTTTCCATCATGATTACATGCATGTAATTCAAATTAGAATTTAAGACAGTTGATTTTTAACAAAATTTTTAGTTTCACTGTGTTTTACCATTTTAAAATTTATTTGAAAACTATTTTTAAAATTACTATCAAACATTAACATTCAACTTTCATTTATATATAAGATCTAATACAGTTTAGATTAAAAGATTTTTTTTCTTTTGAATTTTTTTTAAAGAAAAAAGTTTTTGTAAATGAACAGAGATGAACATAAACAGGTTTCCTATTCTCAGACATTTCCTATCTACAACATACACACATGACAGTACAAATATTCCTTAACAAAGCCAAATTCATCACATGCAAAAATAAATTCAACTACAATATGATTAAAACTGTTTTTAAGAGGTTTACTCACCATTTTTATAAGCAAAGCAGTTTTGATTCTTCCAGGCTTGAATCTTAAATCTGAAAAATGCTTTGATGTTGAAATCCTACTGCATGCCTTCAAATTGTTGGTTTAAAACGTTGAAACTGATGTTGACTTGCTGTTGATCTTGATTTCTTTTGAATTGCAGTTTGAAATTGCAGGATTTTAATTGAATTCAGATTTGATCTTCATTTTCTTTTAGTTTTCAATTCCAGGTTTTGAAAAATTTTCTGGTTTGAGTTAAGAAAAGAAACAAAGGAATGAAAGTGTTTGCAAAAAACTAGTTTTCTTTTAAAAAAATTTATTTAAAAATTAAAATAAATATGTTGCCACTTGTTGATAAATTGAGCAAATGTCATCACACATTTATTTTAGCTTACAAGTGTTATTTTATTCTATTTTTATTTTTATAATTTATTTAAGCCTTGCATGTAATATGTAATTATGTAATATTTATATGCATTTATGAAATGTTTTTATGTAAATAAAGTTTTAAATTTTAAATAAATATACAAATATGAAATCTTTGTAAACATTTATTTTATAAATAGCTTACTTTTAAAATCAAATAAATGCATTATATATTTTCTTTTAAATTGTGAAATATGTATTTATATTTATATAAAATATGAATTTAGCAAATTTATTTATTTACATTTACAAGTTATTATAATTTAAGAGATTATTTTTAAAAGAATGTTTATTTATTACTTTATACATATATATTTATAACCATTTTAATTTTAAGCACTTTTAAGGAGAACAAAATAAAACTTTGATTAAACCCTTTTTTTAAACTATCATTTTAAAATAAATAATTATCTTATATTTTGGAAACAATTGAATTAATCTTAAATTAACTTTTTGAAAAATATTGAATTTAAAACAAAGCTTCAGATTATAATATATTCATACATATATCTTATAAATAGATTATATTAAATTTCAAAACAATTCCAAATTGTAACATATACATACATATATATTACAATTTGAAAATTCATCTTTAATTTAAAACAAAAGATCTTCTATTCACAATATATATATATACCAAATATATATATTATAAATAGAATAAAATTTTATTAGCTTTGAAAAATAAATCCTTATCAATTTTAAATTGTTAAAAAAAACATTGATCAATATTACCAGATTAAATATTTATTAACCTTTTAAAGATTTAATTTACCAATTTATATTAAAATTATAAAGAAAAATCATCAAATCAATTTAATTATTAATACAGATTATTAAATTGATATTGCCCAAAATTCTGGGTCGTTACATAGGGAATACACTGTAGATGCATTCACATCTTAGAGCTTGATGTGGTATGACACAAGAATGAAGAAATGAAATTAGTCCAAGTATAAAGAGGGAAAGATTTTGGTGGGCATACATGTTATCTTGAGGAGAGAAACTAATTTTTCCATTACAAGCTCTCTTCTATTAAGTTCCCTATTTTAGTTAGTTTGTAGGTTATTTTGCATAGGTGATCATTTGTACATTGCATGGTTACTTTACAGCTTAGTTGACATAGGCATGGATGTATAGATGTGAGGATTGGTTGTATGGACTTCCTTATGCCGCATGGTTGCCTTATTTGAGTTCTACCAATTTAGCTATATAGAGTTAGATTTTATACTTATGTCTATTCTAACTTACTTTAAAAGGTTACACACACATACACTATTTATTGCTTCTTTATTTTTCATTTACTCATTGTCTGTTTATAGAAGCGGTTATTTACTTGATATTTGATATGGATGTATGGATGCACACACGCACAAACGTACACTGTAACAACCCGCCCAAAACAAGCCTAAATCCTGATCTAGAAAAGGCCCATCAAAACTTAAACTCATTCCAAAGCTAACTGTTGGTTGGCAAATAAACAATACAGAGCTACGTATTTATTCAGTCAGAACTCACGTTGGAAGGGTAAAATATAATAGCATAAATAAATACCAATTTTATTTCAAATCGTACATGTTAATAAACCATAAAACAATGTCAACAACTACTTTTACATAATCGAGATTCATTATATTCAAATATACATTGTCATCTTTTAATCGGTACATCAGAAAATAGCATAAATAGATAAATGGACTACCGCCACAAGCTCCTTGATGTGCACGTAAATGTGCATATTTTTACCACTATATTTATTCTATTTAAATTAAATAAATGATCATATTGGGTATTTTAACTTGTTTTAACCAAAATTCATATTAATTCCAAATTTTCACATATTCATCTTCATATAAGGGCAAAATGGCCATTTTTGCGCGTATATTAATTTGAGAGAATTTAATTGGAAATTTCTATAATATTTTGTAGGAATTTAGCTTCTCATATTAGTGGGTTCATGAAGAAACATGCATTCACAAAATGGATATAAAGGAATGAAGATGGAAATAATTCAAAGTGAAGATCATGGAGGACCCCACCTATCCACCTACCTTAATGTACAAATTAAAGGCTAATGCACATGCTTATGGAGTTAATGGTTTCATGTACACTTAATGGGGGATTAAGACATGTTAATGATTACGTGGCCTCCACACTTCCTAAGGGGCATTTTGGGCATTCCCCAAAAAGTGAATTAGGGTTTAAAACTTGTATATATACCCCTTATGTTTCATGTAACCCATCTTAGTCTCTCTTAGGCCTCCTTCTCTTTAGTTTAGTTTAGATCAAAAATAAAATGAAAGCTCCTCTTTCTCTTTTCATGGCTACTTAGCTATTTTTATTTTATGTAATCTTTTTTTTTACGCAATTTAATACATGCTCTTTCCTTTTCATGTTCATTTACTTTCATGTTGTAGGGTAGATCCCTTCTCTTTTATGCAAGTAGAATAATTTTTCCTTCCATTTTGCTCTCTTTTTCCTCTTCTTTTCATTCATGTTGCAAGCTATATTTGTTCACATTATAACAAATATGAGAGGCTAAACCCCTTCAATTTAGGGGTAATGAAGCTCTCTAATCATGTAGCTTCAACTTAATTTGATGTTTATGCTCTCTTTTTGTGCTTAATGAGAATGATTGAAGTGGTTTAATGATGTTGTTTAGCTTTGAATTTGATAGTCTATGTTGTTTATAACAAATAGGCTATGCTTAAACAAACAAAACACAAATTGCCTCTTCGTCTACATATGATTATGGAAAAGAAGTGATTGTTGAAATTAAAATTTGATGGCTTATATTTCTAATTAATAGTTAATAGGCCATGCTTAAAAAAGATTTTGCTTTCAACTTTATTGTCGTATTTTATGAGATTTAAAAGTGTATTAGTGGTTGTGTTATAGTTTGATGGTTTATATTGAGCTAATTAATAGCACAAATATACCATACTTATGATAAGCACATCAACTAATTCACTAATGACAAGAAAAGAGAGATCATAACTTCATTTTGTTGATTTATGTGATCTAGAGACTGGATTTATCTCTAAATTGTCATTTAACTCTCATATTTTTATCTGTTTTTCTTTTGCTAGTTTTTGTTAGTTTCTTACATTTTTAATTAATCACTCTTTCAACTTTGGTTAATTTGATTGAGTAGAATTTTAAAATCATTAATTCCCTGTGGATCGACCCGTATTCGCCACGTGCTACATTCGTACACCGTGCGCTTACGGTTATTTTTAATTTAAATCCGTTTGACGGTTTTCTAAACCGATAGAATTTCCGTCGACGAACAAGTTTTTGGCGCCGTTGCCGCGGAGTTGTTTTGATTTTAAATTTTTATTCATCAGATTATTTTTCTTTGTTTTATTTTTGTGTGACTTTTATTTTATTTTTATTTTGTGTTTTCAAAAAAAAAAAATCCAAGTTTCTCATTTTTAGTTTCTGTTACTGGCATTTTCTGTGCACTGAACATTGCATTTCTAGTTTCTCCAAAAAAAAAAATTTACACGATTTCAAAAACAAATTTTATATTTCATTTGAAATTTTTATTTACATTTTACTTTTCCTTTTACATTGCTTTTCCCTTTAATACAAAAAAAAAGAACATTTTTCTGCTCTTTGTAAGACCACCATCTCTTCATTGCCTCACAGTTTTTCCTCTCTGCCTCACTCTCTCTGTTTTTACCAAACTTCCCATAGTTCTACACTACAACTCCACATACCATACCAATCTCAACATTTTCCCCCTTCACCTTCCAACATCAAAGACCACTGTGACATCATTCTCCACCACTGCTTCATACAAGAACTTGTTGCCTTGCCTCGATCATCACGACAACTCCTACACACCATCACCAGACCTTACTGACATCACTGCTCCTCCTGTGCATATCAGTGCACGAACCAGTGCATTCACTTCCTGCCTCTACAATCCAAACAAACTACAACTCCCCACAATAAACCACCCTTCACTACAATCATCACAAACTTCCCCTCCTACCTTCAGAACTTCCCTGATACAAAACAACAGCCACCGAACTGCAGCCCCCATTTCTGCACACAAAATAGCAACAACCCCTTCACAGTATTATTTCCCTGATAACATTTCTTTGCTGCCATAGTCAATCACTTCAAACCCTCCTCGACAAACTTCTCAAGCAAACAACAACCATCCTTCACCAACATCCAGATTCCATCAATCACCTTGCCATCCGCCTTTCAATCGACTATTGCACTCAAACATCACTTCCTACGGCAATTCACTGAACATAAAACGGTGCACATATCCCACTGATACACTCCTTCAACTCGAGCCCATTGTTGCCTGATCACCGTGAACAACTTCATTCCATATCTCTTCCCTCTTCCACTACCTGTCAATACCACCTGACAATCATAGCTGTGAACAGCCAGCAACCCACACGACCAAGCATTGTTACTACAACCAGCCCACTCCTTCAAATCACCTAAAAACATTCACAGACCACACTACATTTCAATTGAAACCCTACAGTTCACTCACCAGAACTTCAATAGAAGACCATTCGCCACTCTTCCATCCATAAACCAACAAGCAACTTCACCAATACAAGATTCAAACTCCTTTGTCCCAAACCATTATAACCGCTAACCATCAAGCAACTCCATTGCCATCTTCACCAGCCATTCAACTCGAGCCTCTACATTCACCTACTTCCTTCACAACCCTCCAATCGACCGTAAATCAACCACCAATTCGAAACCGACCCGCGAAACCAATTCGCCCATCATCTTTTCAGCCAACAATTCCTTCCCACAAACCCTCTCGCCTTCGAACCCTCCAACAGCAAACTTCCAGTCATCGCAGCCTCAACCTTCCACAAACATCGCCTTTACCCAAACACTGCAAACACCATCAACTCACTGACATCGCCATCGCGAACACACTCCAGTAATTCCAATTTCGAACAACCACATATCCCATCGCTGCACCCTAATTCGTGGATTTGGAAGTGAACGCGTGAATTCATGAATTGATTGTTAGATTGGGATTCCTATTTTGTTTTCTCGGTAGAATGTGAAATTGGGATTGCGGTTTTGAAGTTAATCGTGAAAATTGTGAATTTGAGTCTTGAATTTACCTTTGTTTGGGCCGGGCTTTCTGTAAAATCGAGAAACAAGTAAAGTCGAGTACAAGTTTTGCTTTAGTTTGTAAAAGAGCCTGCTTTGTTTTTAGTTTTAGTGCAGTCTTTTCCTTTTTTAAAAAAATACAATAAAAAATAAAATAACAATTTCAATTGTTTTGTTTCCAGTGAGGAACAATGTCAATTTCATTTGTTTAAGCGGTAAGTTTCGTTTTTTTATCAAGTATTAGCTGGGTAGGGTAGGTATAATAGGGTTTAGAAGGTTGATTTGATTTTTTTTTGTTTTGCTTGTTTTTAATTTTCATCCTTAATATATAAAAAAAACAGAGTTTGCTTTTCTTGTGTTTTGCTTTATTTTATCTCCCACTCGTTCACAAAAAAAAAAGTTTGCATATATTTCATTTTTATTTCAGGTTGCCAAAGCAGAATTTCAGAAGTAGAAGAACTGCTGCCAAAAAAAAAATAACTGCTTTCTTGCTTATCTAGTTTTATTTGAATTGCATTGTTGTTTGCCTGCATTCAAAAAAAATTTCAAAAACCAAAAAAGTAATCCATTTGTAGTTGCATTGTTAATACACGTTTAATTTCCGCTTTGCATTTCATCTTAGATTGTGATTAATAATAAACGGTTAGACATAAATACCACTTAATTGTATATTGACAATTTGTCTTCTTTGAACAATTTAATTTCTTGGTGTCTAGGCTAAGGCAGAGTAACAACCATTTATAAATATTACGGTGATTCGTAAATATTATAGTGGTTGTTCCTCTGAAGGTACTTAAACCTTCGGCATTGCTACGGTGATTCGTGGTGCACCGATAAATCCTGTCCGTTACCTGGCTGAGAACTATTTTGTTGATTTAAGACAATTTGTGAATATATAATTTTGGGTTAACTTAGGATAAATCATTTGTAATTAACCCCTGCATTCATTTAGTTGCATTAGTTCATGCATATTAAAAAAAACAAAAAAAAAATCAAAATCCAAAACTAAAAAAAATTGTAAATATTCCGTTTCCTTTGAAATTTTCAAATCCTTTTTCTTTGAAATTTCAAAAATCCAAAATAATTTAGAAAAACCAAAATCCAAAAAATATATATAAAATCTTTTCAAAAACAAAGAAAAAAAATTGAAAAACCAAAAAAACAAAACAAAAATCAATTTTCCATTTTGAAAAATAAATTCTATTTGTAAATATTTTTCCTTTATAAAAAAAAACCAAAAACATTCTTGAAAATGTCCGAATTTCATATTCACTTGAATTTTATAATAGTTGTGAAAATCAATATAATCCATATGATTTCACTCCGAATTCGTATGGATATTTTAACGACAACTATTCTTTAAACAATTCGAATTTTGAACAACAAAGTTTTCAAAACGATGACCAACCCTCGAATGTTGAAAATAGCATTTCATCTTTACTTGAAAACTCTATACAACAAAATCAAATGATAAATGAGTTGTATAATTCATATTTATGCGATAACTCGAATCAAAGTTTTCAAAATAATCAAATTTTGAATTCACTTCAAAATTCAAACGATTTCGAGTATAACCCATGCCAATCAATTTTGAACTCCAAAATGAATTTCAAAATCAAAACGAAAATGTGATCCACTTTTCAAATAATTTTGGCAATGGGAATAATCTCGACAACAATACGAATGAAAAATTTGGTTATCAACAAATTCAAAATGAAAAATTTCAAATTAGTAATCATGAATTTGATTTTGTTGAACAAATGGAGAAAGATAACGGGGATTTATTATTTGAAAAATACAAAACATTTCGTGAAAATCATAATCAAATATCAACTTGTGAAGAATCAAATAATAATCTACCGTTTGTCGAAATTGACAATTATTGTTCTCAACAAGTCCAGATCGAAAATTTTCAAGTTAATAATTACAAATTTGACTTTGTTGAGCAAATGAATGACATGTACAATGATCACATGGATTTGGTGTTTGAAACATATTTGTATCAACGTGATAAACATACTCAAATTCCAACATGTGACAAGTCAAGTGATAATCCACCTTTTACCCAAATCGATGATTTTCAAATAACAACTTTCGAAATTGAAAATGAAAATCTTAACGAAGTTGTTGAAAACATGGTAATTGAGTTGGATTTCAATTCTTTTGAGGGTATGGAACCAAATTTAAAATTCGATCTTCCTTTTCTCGATTTCGAAAATTTGAATACAACAACTTTGGATTTTGAACTTGAGATATGTAATAAAGTTGTTGATAATCCAACAAAGGAAGACGAATTTAATGAACACGAATTTTTTGGACTTTTGGATGACGAGTTGTTAAATTCCGACGGGGAAGATGAAAATCACCATCTTGATTTTGAAATCAATAACTCTGAAAATGTTTTCAATAATAAACTTGAATTTCAATTTGGTGAAAATAAGTGTGAATTTCAATCAATTGTTTTATCAACCCCAAAAATCACTGAAAACAAAACAACTCATTCAATTTTTAATAGAACAAAATTTGTTTTTCCAAATCGACAATCAACTTCAAAATCTTTTACGATTTGGTTTTTCATGCTTAAGCTGTGTCTCGCACATTTGATGAGACAAATGAATCGGTCTTTAGAAGACCGTTTCATGTACTTTTTGGCTGTATACTTTCTCATCTCTTGTAAATAATAATCTTTCATGTAAATATTGGATTTTTATTTTTATTTTTCTCCTTCCACTTGAGTTGACTATGGGAACACAGTCAAAATCAAGTGTGGGGGGAGACTCATCTTCAATTTTTCTATTTTTCATAGTTTGTTTTTGCTTTAAAATTTCAAAAAAAAATCACAAAAACAAATTTTCTTTTGATTTATTTTTAAAGGAAACACTAAGATAAATATATGGTTTTGGTTTATTAAATTGAAATTTTTGAAAATTTATTTGTCTTAACAAAAATAAAAATGAAGTTTGATTACAAATAATAATGGTTTAACTAGTATATAGGAAGATTCATACGTGTTAATTATGAAGTACATCCTAATTGAAAATCTTTGTTTTAAAAAGTGGTTGATTTAAAGTAAAGGATATAACATTTTTTTGCCTTCTAAGTTAAATGGTGCTAAGATGATTTTGCAGAACTCTCTCTCTCTCTCTTTCAAATAAAAAATAAAAAATAATAACATCCAAGTATTCACTCTCATTTAAAAGTCCTCACGGTTATGCATGAGTGGATTACTTGGAATCTTTGATTATGTGCTTTCATACTCATTTGAAAGTCCTCACGGTTATACATGTATGGAACACATATATAAAAAAAACAGACTTAATAAAAACCACCTACGGCCGATAGGTGTATGCACGAAAGTGTATGCACTCGCCATGCTCTGTACTCCCCTCACATAAACCCGAAAGGCAGTGCATGGGTGGTATATCTGGCCTCAGTTTACCTGAGCTAGGTGTGTAATTTTTCTTGCAAATAATGAGAGAGCAAGCAATTGAAATCCTAGCACTATTTTTACTTATTTGATTTGATTTGTTATTGAAAAGAAATGAAAATACCACTTTGATAAACTTTGATAATCAACTAAGGATCCATTTCATAGTTACACTTTGTTATTAACCAAAACAACGAGTTAAACTATAGTCTATTTGTTATGATAACTTGATTTTCGTTGGAAATTTTGACGAGCAAATGACATAAAATTTCAAGATAATAGCCAAAACCTATATTTAACTTATTCATGTGGATTTAAAAATAAATACTTCATTTGTAAATATTTTCAAAAACTTGCATTCATCTCTTTGTAAATAAATCTTGAATTTTGTAAATATTTTCATCATGCATTTGGATTTTGTAGGTAGTATCCGCTGAAAACCCTCACGAGACAACACTCGTCCTACTGGGGACACCCAGAGGTTTAACGGCTTATTGCATACGCTCAATGCAATCGTGGTCCCTACGAAAACGGATTTATCTTAGTTTTTCTTTATTCGAGGACGAATAAAAAGATAAGTGTAGGGGTATTTGATGTGCACGTAAATATGCATATTTTTACCACTATATTTATTTTATTTAAATTAAATAAATGATCATATTGGGTATTTTAACTTGTTTTAACCAAAATTCATATTAATTCCAAATTTTCACATATTCATCTTCATATAAGGGCAAAATGGCCATTTGTGCGTGTATATTAATTTGAGAGATTTTAATTGGAAATTTCTATAATATTTTGTAGGAATTTAGCTTCTCATATTAGTGGGTTCATGAAGAAACATGCATGCACAAAATGGATATAAAGGAATGAAGATGGAAATAATTCAAAGTGAAGATCATGGAGGACCCCACCTATCCACCTACCTTAATGTACAAATTAAAGGCTAATGCACATGCTTATGGAGTTAATGGTTTCATGTACACTTAATGGGGGATTAAGACATGTTAATGATTACTTGGCCTCCACACTTCCTAAGGGGCATTCCCCAAAAAGTGAATTAGGGTTTAAAACTTGTATATATACCCCTTATGTTTCATGTAACACATCTTAGTCTCTCTTAGGCCTCCTTCTCTTTAGTTTAGTTTAGATCAAAAATAAAATGAAAGCTCCTCTTTCTCTTTTCATGACTACTTAGCCATTTTTATTTTATGTAGATCTTTTTTTTATGCAATTTAATACATGCTCTTTCCTTTTCATGTTCATTTACTTTCATGTTGTAGTGTAGATCCCTTCTCTTTTATGCAAGTAGAATAATTTTTCCTTTCATTTTGCTCTCTTTTTCCTCTTCTTTTCATTCATGTTGCAAGCTATATTTGTTCACATGATAACAAATATGAGAGGCTAAACCCCTTTAATTTAGGGGTAATGAAGCTCTCTAATCATGTAGCTTCAACTTAATTTGATGTTTATGCTCTCTTTTTGTGCTTAATGAGAATGATTGAAGTGGTTTAATGATGTTGTTTAGCTTTGAATTTGATAGTCTATGTTGTTTATAACAAATAGGCTATGCTTAAACAAACAAAACACAAATTGCCTCTTCATCTACATATGATTATGGCAAAGAAGTGATTGTTGAAATTAAAATTTGATGGCTTATATTTCTAATTAATAGTTAATAGGCCATGCTTAAAATAGATTTTGCATTCGACTTTATTGTCGTATTTTATGAGATTTAAAAGTGTATTATTGGTTGTGTTATAGTTTGATGGTTTATATTGAGCTAATTAATAGCACAAATATACCATACTTATGATAAGCGCATCAACTAATTCACTAATGACAAGAAAAGAGAAATCATAACTTCATTTTGTTGATTTATGTGATCTAGAGACTGGATTTATCTCTAAATTGTCATTTAACTCTCATATTTTTATCTATTTTTTTTTTGCTAGTTTTTGTTAGTTTCTTACATTTTTAATTAATCACTCTTTCAACTTTGGTTAATTTGATTGAGTAGAATTTTAAAATCATTAATTCCCTGTGGATCGACCCGTATTCACCACGTGCTACATTCGTACACCGTGCGCTTACGGTTATTTTTAGTTTAAATCCGTTCGACGGTTTTCTAAACCGATAGAATTTCCGTCGACGAACAAGTTTTTGGCGCCGTTGTCGGGGAATTTGACCGACTATTCTACCAATGCGAGAGATAGTACCTAAGAAATTTAATACCTTTTAATGGAACATAGATAGAATTTGACCATTTAAGACCTCAACTGAGGTAGGCCCCCGTCATCTAATACCTACTCCCAAGGCAGACTCTTTACAGGTGCATATCTAGCTGATATTGCATGGAAATCCCTTCGAACACGTACTATACTTCCCATTGTAGCGGATCTTTCTGATATATGCTCCACCATGCCTAAACCTAATCTCCACCATTTAATACTTTATATATGGGAAAGAGGCGAGTCCTCAAACAACCACTTAATACCTATAATCCCTTTCGTATTATGACCCGTACCCCATGAAGACGTCTCGCATTAGTCCGACTATTCTTCGGAACTGGTAACCAGATTAGCTAGACAGAATTAACCTATAGAATTGAGACTAACCTCGAATCATCTGTATTTACTTATTATAGGTGATGTGTCACATTATCCCCAAAGTCACACTGCAGATAGCCAGATTTGCTGGTGTAACAACCCGATATTTTCAGCCATTCGCATCCGCACATGTCGGACTTGAATTGCTCAAAATACCGCGTTGTAAATAAAATTTGGCAAATCTCAGGACATACAGTAAATAAAAATAACATAACACAGACACAGAGTAAGAAATGCTGCGGAAGTAAAAGAGATAGTAGTTCATGAAGCTACTATGAAAATATATCAGAGTTAAACAAAATACAACAGAATAAATAAAGTACAACAGAAGTCTCAAGATGATAACCAAGTACAAGCTGAATAGAACAACAGAACTGGAATAGATAAAACTAGATAAGCAGATGATCTCCAACGATTCCAATCTCCAGAAAGTGGAATCCAAATCTGTGAATAATTCAGGCTGACCCTAGCGTAAATAAAAATACAAATACTCGAGTGAGGACAATATGTACTTATATAATGTAAACCAACTCAAGTGAAGTGTAATAAGTTAAAAGTAACTTAAAGGATGCCTGGGACCTCCCATCCTCTAAGGATCCGTTAAACTATTTACTATATAGTAATATTGCGCTATTATAATAATGTCTATAGTAAAATAAACTTACTTTTAAATAGCGTTCCGGGCTACCCATATCACCCTTCACACATAATAGTCCCAGTAGTCCATCCAATATCATGGCATCTCCACACCGGGTGACTGTCAGAGGATACCACACGGGCTACGGGAGAAAAACAAACTCGTAGTAAAGGCTTGGTATGGTAGGTGACACGGCGCACAAGGCAATGCTAGGGTAGATATACCAATTACGCACACGGGCTGGTGGTAACGCAGCAGCCACATACGCCCACCTCGGAACACACTTCCATATCAAAATCGGAGGATGGACATCTAATCAATCACAAGTAAGAGTATAGTATCGAAGGAATGTGTCCGATCGGAGGAATGACCTCACTTGGCCCGAGATCGCTCCTGTTTTAGCCACCTTATGCCAACTCACGGGAGTTGGGTTCACATAATATACCTCAAGAACGTCGCCACCATCCTACTTCATTCTGGAATCTCCACCACGCACACAGTTGTGGTTTTCGGTATTGACAAAGAGTATGTCCATATCCGATCCCGGTGTCATTAACAACCAATCGTTATTATAACCCGTAGTTATAATTTAAAAATCATAGTTTATACTTCAAAATAAAGTATCATTTCAAATTCAAATCTTTATGAAAATAAAGATCTAATCATTCCCAAACCATTTCAAAAACATCATATCTTTCCAAAACTTCATTACAAATCATTTCAATATATCAAAATATCATATCTTTCCAAAATTTCATTTCAAATCATTTTAATATATCAAAAAATATAAAATCTTTCCAAAACTTCATTTCCACTCATTTTAATACAACAAAATATCATATCTTTACAAAACTGCATTTCAAATCTTTTTAATATATCAAAATATCATATCTTTTCAAAACCACATTTCAAATCATTTTAATATATCAAAATATCATATCTTTTCAAAACCACATTTCAAATCATTTTAATATATCAAAATATCATATCTTTCCAAAACTTCATTTCAAATCATTTTAATATATCAAAAAATATCATACCCTTTCAAAACCACATTTCAAATCATTTTAATATATCATTTCAACACACATTTCAAAATAGTTTATATTTCAAAACAAATTACTTCGTTTTAAATCATAAAAATAAAGTTATTATATTTAATAATTAAATTTTTAAAATTTTCAACTTTCAAAGTTCATTTATTCACTTAAGTTTTTCAAAACAGTGAAAATTCACTTTTCGCAGCATTTAGAAAACGCTATGGAAAGTTACATTCAAAACAGTTCAATTTAACAAAAGACAGCATTTTAAAAATGTTGTAATAGGTTTTTCTTAAATTTCAAATAAACTTAGTTAAATTCAACAATTATAGCACTTACAAAAAAATGCTATAATAGCCTTTAATTCAATTTAGCTTTTTAGTCCATTATCATCAACCACAGCATTTACAATTGCTGTAATATCATTTACATTACAATTAATAGCATTTCAAAAGTGCAATTAGTTAACTTCAAATATTCAATATAATTTGACAACCAATTATATATTTTTTTATTTAAACATTTTAATTTATAAAATCATACATTTTCACATTTATAAACCTCATTTAATTTTCCTTAAGTTCATGATTTTATAAAGTTAAATTTCCATTCAAAAATCAGGATTTAATAAAATTTCACTTATTAAATTTCAACATTAAATTTTAAATTCATTGAATTAAATTTCAACTTAACACTTAGTTTAAAATTTCAAAACATAACTTAATTTCTATTTTTATTTATTTAACTTAAAATTCACTTTTAAGCCAAATTCACAAATTTCCATTTTGGTTATATTTCACAATTTCAACTTATATAATCATTCATTTCACATTTTAACTTATATTCAAAAATCATTAATATATTAAAAATCATTTTAAATTCATTTTAAATTCAAATTATCATAAATTTATCATAATTTCATATTTAATTCAATTTTCAATTGTAATTAAATCAAAATTTCCAAAATAACTTACAATCAAATTTTCTAACTTTTTCACAATTTATTTAACTTATAAATTTCCAGAAAATCAAAAATACTTTACAAAAATAATTTTTAATTAAGTTTAAATCAAAATATAGTAATATATACATTTATAAAATATTTTAAAATTTTTAGAAAAATATATTTTAACTACGGGTCTGTATATAATTTTCTAGCATAGGTAAAGTGATACGGGTAATATATCATTTCAACCCGTAATTTACAAAGAAAATCCGGGTTTTATCATTTCAAACCCGCAGTCCCAAGTAAATAAAATAAATTGAAAATCGCTCAGGCCTATCATTTCAGCCCATAACGATTTTCCCCTATTCTAAAGTCCGTTCGGGTATGTATCATTTCAACCCATAGTGATTCTAATCTAAAGGGAACTTGCAGTGTGATAAACCGATAAAAATAATAGAACAGCATAATATAACAGTAACATATGATACAAAAGGTGTGTAAGCATGGGTGAATATCATATAATCATAACATAGCACATGTGATATGGTTATGCATTTTTACAGATTCAAAAGGGGTTAATTTACCAGTTATATATGTACATATTGTCAGGTGAGAATAACTCACATGTTCAAAGCTGGAGATCGACACCAAAGCACAGATACTGACACAACAAAGGCATGAAACAATGGACAAGACTAGAGAGTGGGGAGCCAAAGCTATATCCCTTGAAAACAAGTACACAAACAATACAATGCATACATAAGTTACAACACACATTTTTCATCAAACAACATATAATGCAACACCCAAAACCATAAACATTTGCATTGCACTTGCTCTCTACCTCAGGTACTTCAGTTATGCAGTGACTAAGCTCAGCTAACACAGGGAATTGGGTCTGGTTTGGGTGTGCAAAGGGTCGGCCTACACATGGGTTTGAAGGTGGTTGTGATCTAGGTGCATAACTAGGTGTATAAGGCTAAAAATCATCACATCTAGGCTATATTATGGTTCGGCCAGAGGTCATTTGGGCTCGGCCTGATGCTTAGGTGGTGGTGGGTGGTGTGGAAGAGGGTGGAGGTCAGGTCAGAGGTGGTAGTGGTGGAGGTTGTGGCGGCAGGAGGTGGTAGAAGGAGGAGATGACAATTCTAGACTAGCCTTGGCAACATGTGATGGTTAGTGATAGTTTAGTTGGATTTTTGTGATGATCTTCACCTTGGATTGGCTCGGCCTGAAATGGAGAGGTAGTAGGATGGGTGATGGTTAGAGGAAGGGGGTGGTGGTGGTCGGGCAAAGCTTGGAGATGGAGGAACAAAGCTATGAAGATAAAGTGCCTGTGCAAATTCAATAGAAAAAACATAGAAAACAAGCAAGAAAGAATGATTTTTTACCAAGCTTCAACAAGGGGAGGGCCATGAGTTTTTTTATCTTGAGAGATGATAAAATTTTCGTGAAAATGAAAAGGAGAAATGGGCAAAGGTGGAGTAAAGGTACGACCAAGCATTGAAGAAAGGAGTTGGGAAAGTGAAAGGACGGAATGCAAAAGGACTTAAGAATTTCAAAAGTTTAAAACTCTTCGAATTTCCTATATTTTCTTTTTTTAATTTTATATAACTGAAATATATATAAACTCAGATAAAATATGAAAATTTAGTAAATAAACAAAAATAAATTAATTAATTATTAATTATATATAATTTAATTAAATAAAACAGTAAAAATTGCAACTAGTCTTGAAAATATGAAAAATAAATGCTATGAAATTTGGAAATTTTTTTATGTACTTGAAAAGTATTTATAAATAAAGATAAGAACACAAAATAAAAATGAATTCACGAAAATAAATAAATAAATTGTAATTAAATAAGTTTAAATGAAGAAAATAGCAGAAAAATAGAAGCTAGGCTTAATAAATTGAAATAAATTCAAATAAACTTTAGAAAAATTATATTATCACTTTAAAAATAATAAAAGACAAAAATACACATAAAATAACATATTAACACATATTTAAATAAAATATGACAAAGAAAATGTAATTTGTTAGTTTAAAATAAAAAAAAATTGCCAAATAAATCAAATTACACTCAATATTGAAAATTACATAACATTCACACGTTTTCAACGAAACGAAAAGTAGTATTCATGTTATTACATCTATTTTCATAATAAAAGATAAAATTTAGGATTTAAAATAATTTAAATTTGAAGTTTAAAAGACAAAGTTTGAACAGTTTGAACAGAAATTCACTTTACAGTAAAATATTCAAATTATACTAATTTGACTATAAATCACTTAAAATCATCATTTATATTTAAAAATGAAATGTTTGAAATAAAAAAATTTAATAATTTAAAAATAAAAGAAAGTCCAATTTAAATAATATATAAAAATCTAGGGTTGTTACACTCTGCCCCACTCATATCTTTTCGTCCCCGAAAAGGAATGAGGTACGGGAAAGCGCAGAAAAAGATAAAGATGAAATAAGATTAAGACAAGATGACAAGGAGATTGAAATTATACCTGATAACTATTGTTATAGGTAAGTTTAACAAGGTGGAGAATATAAATGTTATAGAAAGAATTCTAAACAGAAAAATTATAGAAAAATGCCTACACCAGCCTGAAGCAAGATAAGGAAAATAAGGACAACCAAAAGATAGTTTGAAAAACAAAATAAGATAATAAGTTAGAAACCATGGAAATTTCAACTTAAATAGATAATTAATTTTTTTTAATCTTAACTATCGCAAATTTTATTATCTTATCTTCTAATCATCTTAAATTAACAATTTCTAAGATCATGGATTTGAAAAATAATCATTCATTATACTCATAATGTACTTAATAAATTTAATTCTTCTTTATTCCTACTTAAAGTTAAATTTATTCCTCTTAATATATTTTATCATCTATTCCCATTATACATACTCTTATTATAACTACTTTAATTTATTGTTAGTTTTATTAACATCATTTTATATTGTAAATTAGTCAATTAACCTTTTATTCTATTTACTCCTGTTAATCATTTTATAAATAAAATTTAAGTGTATAACATTTATTATAACCACTCAAAATTTATTTATAAAATCTTTTTATATTGTATATTATCCAATTACATTGTTAACTTATGAAATTAAGGCAAGTTATATTTAAATGCAATTGTATTATACAAATAAAACTTTCTAATTCCCTCATCTCAAGTTTGAATCAATTTTGATTCTCTTTTTATAATTGAAATGATTCTTTAAAATAAAATTTAAGAATTAAATTTCCGATTTCTTCAAACCATTTAGAGATAAATAAATTTATAAACATAATAAGTCAAATCATATTTAAATCATATATATATATATATATATTATAAATCCAGTCTTATTTTTGAAATTCAAATCAATTAAATTTCCCAAAATAAAGATGTAGCAAGACTACATAACGATCTCTTCACTTCGAAACTCGAAAATGGACATCGATGATGCCGCGGTCATCACCGAAGTTATTTTCCAGTGATAAAGAGAAGAGCACTAATTTTTAAAATTTCAAGTTCTTTGAAAACAAATTTCTATTCGAAAATACTTTAGATATTATAACCTTTTAAAACTTTAAACACAATGTTTGAAACCATCGAAAATTGAATTCTCAAATTTCTTGTTTTGAATTCATTTCAGTTCCCAAATCAATTTATAAACAGCTATTTATATATTCATTTATGAAACAATAAATGATAAATCAAGTATTATTATTTCAAATGATTAATTTAAATCAATTTGTTAAGTTCCATAAATTTACTTATATCAAAAATTATTTCGTTAACCAAATTTTAAAATAATATTGTGTCAGTTTGTTCTGTGAAAGTGTTTTAGAAATCCTATCGATAGCGTTGATCAGACGAATCGATCGGAAACCCAAATCAACATCAATAACTCAAACAACACAATATATAAAACATAGATTTACAAGTATAGTTCAAAACGTTTGGAGACGGTTTAGAAACAAAAGACAAGATGGTTAAACAAAGTAGGGAGATGGATAAGCTTAAATAAACCGCGGGTAACCTTAACCGGGTCAACCGTGACTTAAAGAATAAGATCGATGTGGATTTTGTTAGGTAAATCTACATTCAATCTCAAGAGATAGAGTTTGAAATAATAAAGATATTAGCATCTAAATCAAGGATAAAATCTCTGGTGAATCGATGCTAATTGTAAAGGAGTGTCACCCCTTTTACAATTCAATTTGAAATTGGCGAGACCGCCGACTCACTAAAAAGATCATTCGAAGCGGAGTTATGGGATACTCCAAAATCAAAAGAAAATGAATAATGAGGGACACGAATGGATTTTGGAACGTTAGGGAACGTTCCAAAATTCAAAGGAAGTTCGAATCAGAGAGGAAAGATTCAATCTCGAGCGAAAGTGATTCTGTAAATAATTTACCTTATATTCTAAGTTTTGCCTCAAAGCCAAAGCTCTGATACAACTGTAACAACCCGATATTTTCAACCATTCGCATCCGCACATGTCGGACTTGAATTGCTCAAAATACCGCGTTGTAAATAAAATTTGGCAAATCTCAGGATATACAGTAAATAAATATCACAGAACACAGACACAGAGTAAGAAATGCAGCGGAAGTAAAAGAGATAGTAGTTCATGAAGCTACTATGAAAATATATCAGAGTTAAATAAAATACAATAGAATAAATAAAGTCCAACAGAAGTCTCAAGATGATAACCAAGTACAAGCTGAATAGAACAACAGAACTGGAATAGATAAAACTAGATAAGCAGATGATCTCCAACGATTCCAATCTTCAAAAAGTGGAATCCAAATCTGTGAATAACTCAGGCTGACTCGAGCGTAAATAAAAATACAAACACTCGGGTCAGGACAATATATACTTATATAATGTAAACCAACTCAAGTGAAGTGTAATAAGGTACAAGTAACTTAAAGGATGCCTGAGACCGCCCATCCTCTAAGAATCCGTTAAACTATTTACTATATAGTAATATTGCGTTATTATAATAATATCTACAGTAAAATAAACTTACTTTTAAATAGCGTTCCGGGCTACCCATATCACCCTTCACACATAATAGTCCCAGTAGTCCATCCAATATCATGACATCTCCACACAGGGTGACTGTCAGAGGATACCACACGGGATACGGGAGAAAAACAAACTCGTAGTAAAGGATCGGTATGGTAGGTGACACGGCACACAAGGCAATGCCAGGGTAGATATACCAATTATGCACACGGGCTGGTGGCAACGCAGCAGCCACATACGCTCACCTCGGAACACACTTCCATATCAAAATCGAAGGATGGCTATCTAATCAATCACAAGTAAGAGTATAGTATCGAAGGAATGTGTCCGATCGAAGGAATGATCTCACTTGGCCCGAGATCGCTCCTGTTTTAGCCACTTTATGCCAACTCACGGGAGTTGGGTTCACGTAATATACCTCAAGAACGTCGCCACCATCCTACTTCATTCTGGAATATCCACCACGTACACAGTTGTTAAAGTGGTTTTCGGCATCGACAGAGAGTATATCCATATCCGATCCCGGTCTCTTTAACAGCCAATCGTTATTATAACCCATAGTTATAATTTAAGAATCATAGTTTATACTTCAAAATAAAGTATCATTTCAAATTCAAATCTTTATCAAAATAAAGATCTAATCATTTCCAAACCATTTCAAAAACATCATATCTTTCCAAAACTTCATTACAAATCATTTCAATATATCAAAAATCGTATCTTTCTAAAACTTCATTTCAAATCATTTTAATATATCAAAAAATATCATATCTTTCCAATACTTCATTTCCACTCGTTTTAATACAACAAAATATCATATCTTTACAAAACTACATTTGAAATATTTTAATATATCAAAATATCATATCTTTTCAAAACCATATTTCAAATCATTTTAATATATCAAAATATCATATCTTTTCAAAACCACATTACAAACCATTTTAATACATCAAAATATCATATCTTTCCAAAACTTCATTTCAAATCATTTTAATATATCAGAAAATATCATATCCTTTCAAAACCACATTTCAAATCATTTTAATATATCATTTCAACTCACATTTCAAAATAGTTTATATTTCAAAACAAATTACTTCATTTTAAATCATAAAAATAAATTTATTGAATTTAATAATTAAATTATTAAATTTTCAAAATTTTCAACTTTCAAAGTTCATTCATTCACTTAAGTTTATGAAAACAGTGAAAATTCACTTTTCGCAGTATTTAGAAAACGCTACTGAAAGTTACATTCAAAACAGTTCAATTTAACAAAAGACAACATTTTAAAAATGCTGTAATAGGTTTTGCTTAAATTTCAAATAAACTTAGTTAAATTCAAAAATTATAGCACTTACAAAAAAAATATGCTATAATAGCCTTTAATTCAATTTAGCTTTTTAGTCCATTATCATCAACCACAGCATTTACAATTGCTGTAATATCATTTACATTACAATTAATAGCATTTCAAAAGTGCAATTAGTTAACTTCAAATATTCAATATAATTTGACAACCAATTATATATTTTTTATTTAAACATTTTAATTTATAAAATCATACATTTTCACATTTATAAACCTCATTTAATTTTCCTTAAGTTCATGATTTTATAAAGTTAAATTTCCATTCAAAAATCAAGATTTAATAAAATTTCACTTATTAAATTTCAACATTAAATTTTAAATTCATTGAATTAAATTTCAAATTAACACTTAGTTTAAAATTTCAAAACATAACTTAATTTCAATTTTTATTTATTTAACTTAAAATTCACTTTTAAGCCAAATTCACAAATTCCCATTTTGGTTATATTTCACAATTTCAACTTATATAATCATTTATTTCACATTTTAACTTATATTCAAAATCATTAATATATTAAAAATCACTTTAAATTCATTTTAAATTCAAATTATCATAAATTTATCATAATTTCATATTTAATTCAATTTCCAATTATAATTAAATCAAAATTTTCAAAATAACTTACATTCAAATTTTCTAACTATTTCACAATTTATTTAACTTATAAATTTCCAGAAAATCAATAATACTTTACAAAAATAATTTTTAATTAAGTTTAAATCAAAATATAGTAATATTTACATTTCTAAAATATTTTAATTTTTTAGAAAAATATATTTTAACTATGGGTCTGTATATAATTTTCTAGCCTAGGTAAAGTGATACGGGTAATATATCATTTCAACCCACAATTTACAAAGAAAATCCGGGTTTTATCATTTCAAACCCGCAGTCCCAAGTAAATAAAATAAATTGAAAATTTATCAGGACTATCATTTCAGCCCATAACGATTTTCCCCTATTCTAAAGTCCGTTCGGGTATGCATCATTTCAACCCATAGTGATTCTAACCTAAAGGGAACTTGCTGATGTGCACGTAAATATGCATATTTTTACCACCATATTTAATCTATTTAAATTGAATAAATGATCATATTGGGTATTTTAACTTGTTTAAACCAAAAATTCAAATTATTCCAAATTGTCACATATTCACTTCATATGGGCAAAACGGTCATTTATGTGCATATATTTCTTTGAGAAAAATTAATTGAAAATTTGTATATATTTTTGTAGGAATTTGATCTCAAATAGAAGTGGTTTCATGAAGATATGCATGTACAAAATTAATACAAAGGAATGAAGATGGAAATAATTCAAAGTGAAGAACATGGAGGACCCCACTTACCCACCTACCTTAATGTACAAATTAAAGGCTAATGCACATGCTTTTGGAGTTAATGGCTTCATGTACACTTAATGAGGGATTAAGACATGTTAATGATAATTTGGCCTCCACACTTCCTAAGGGGCATTTTGGGCATTCCCCAAAAAAATGAATTAGGGTTTTAACACTTGTATAAATACCCCTTATGTTTCATGTAGCCATCTCTCCTCTTAGTTAGTTAGTTAGTTTTAGTTTAGAAAATAAATCAAAGCTCTCTTTCTTTCCATGACTACTTAGCCATTTTATTTCATATAATTTTCTTTTCTTTTATGCAATGTTAATTCTCTTTTGTTTACATGCTTCTTCTCTTCTTATGTAATAGTGTAGATTTACCTTTATGTAATTAGATTAGCTGTCTTTTCCATTAGCTTTCATTTTCCTTTCTTTTTGCTTTCATGTTGCTTTCTACATTTGTTGATTTGATAACAAATATGAGAGCTTAATCCCTACAATTTAGGGGTAATGAAGCTCTCTAGTATGTAGATGCAACATTTTGATGTTTATACTCTCTTTTTGTGCTTTAATGGAAACACTTGAAGTGGTTTAATGATGTTGTTTAGCTTTGAATTTGATAGTCTATGTTGTTCATAACAAATAGGCTATGCTTAAACAAACATAACACAAATTGCCTCTTCATCTAAATATGATTATGACAAAGAAGTGAATGTTGAAATTGAAATTTGATAGCCTATATTTCTAAACAATAGTTAATAGGCTATGTTTAAAATAGATTTTATTTCAACTTTGTTGTCATATTTCATGAGAGCTAAGTGTGTATTAGTGGTTGTGTTATAGTTTGATGGTTTATATTGGGCTAATTAATAGCACAAATATATCATACTTATGATAAACACATCAACTAATTACACTAATGAAAAGAAAAGAGAGATCATAACTTCATTTTGTTGATTTTTATGATCTAGAGAGTGAATTTATCTCTAAATTGTTCTTTTAACTCTCATATTTTTATCATTTTCTTTTGCTAGTTTTTGTTAGTTTCTTACATTTCTAACTATTCACTCTCGGCTTCGGTATAATTTGATTGAATAGAATTTTAAAATCATCAATTCCCTATGGATCGACCCGTATTCGCCACGTGCTACATTCGTACACCGTGCGCTTGCGGTTATTTTTATTTCAAAATTCGTTCGACGGTTTTCTAAACCGATAGAATTTCGTCGACGAACAAGTTTTTGGCGCCGTTGCCGGGGAGTTGTTTTGGTTTTAATTTTCTATTCTTCGAATTGTTTTTTTTATTTGATTTTATTTTGTGTGTTCAAAAAAAAAGCAATAGTGTGTTTGTTTTTGCGATTTGTTTTGTGTGCATTTTGTTGTGTGTTTGTTTTTCTTGTTTTCTTTTCCATTTTCATATTAAAAAAAAATTACATTGCAATTGCTTTTCACATTTTTACATTTACAATTTTCTTTCCTTTCTTTCATTTACATTTACAAAAAAAAGGGATTTCTGTACATATAACAGTGCACTGTGCACCTTACTGCACATACCACTCTCTGTTTACATCAGTTAGAACTCCATTACAATTCAAATCCACTGCCACTTTTTCTTACTGCCTTGTTCATCCATTGCCACATTTCTGCCATCAACCATATCTCTACAAACACCACCACCTTCATACTTCACTGACAATTTCCAGCATACATTCACCATCACAATCCCACCAATAACATTTTCATCACTGCTACACCCCTTGTCTCTGTCACTACAAAACAGCCACAACAATCAAACCTTCAAGCATCACTACCCACCCACACACTCACAATTCAATCACCTCTACCAAACAGCCCTCCTCTACATTTACATCCACATTACTTCTACCTAAAACAGCCTCTCACCACTTATACAACCTCAACCACATCACTGCTGCTTAACAACCTTCCATCACCACTAACAACAATCAATTGATCCACCTCCTATTCCTCTGCACATCCTTTCAAATACCTCAACTTCACATATCCTGACCACTACCTCTTCATCACCATTGAACAACTGACCTACTCTCAATTTCCAGCATCATCGGCCACTTCATCATCCACTTGCTTCGAGCAGCACCTATCACCCGAACACAAACTCCTTTCAATAACCATCAAGCTGTGCATATCGTTCACTTCCCTTCAACGATCACTGCCTTGCTTAACATTCACAGCACAAACCATCTCACCAGACTTCCCACTCAACATACAACTTCATTACGGTCCACCAAATCATCCACTCACTGCCATCCCACAAAATCCTTGCTGCCACAAACCAACAAAAACCAAAATTTCACCAACAAATCGAGAAAAAAAACCTCACGTTGTTCATCACCGACCACCTCCTGAACAGCATCCTCATCGCAACCTCCAAGTTCAATTGCGACATCCTCTACAACAGTCTGCTACTGACAGTCTTCAATCCTACTCTACTTGCTGTTATTATAGTCCCATTCACATAACCTTCCCACTTCCTTCATCGTTGACTACACGCGCCTCAATCCAACATCACGAAGTAGAGACTTAAACGAAATCTACAACCAACCCTCAACTGACATCAGTTCATCTCCATCTCCAGCAACCCCGCCTTCGACCACCACTCCGACCTTATACCCAAAACCGACTTCATAACCCAGACCATCTCACCAGAGAACCCTCTCATCGCAACAGCCAAGTTCACTTCTACGTCCGCCTGAATCATCAAACTCGATCGCCTCAAACTCACGAACAATCTCCAGCAACCCCAAAACACTGCGACATCAATTCGACCCTCAACCACCTCATAATTCGACAAACACAAGCATGAATTTCTTGCCTTCGAACAAGTTTTTGGCTGCGAGATTTAATTTTGAATTTGATTTTGTGAATTAAGAATTTAATTTGGAAGATTAAGAATGAGATTTTGGATGATTCACCGTGTAATTTAGCGTACTGGTTTCGTTTTTTTAAGATGGGATTAGTTTTGTTTTTAAATGTAGGCTGGACCATGTGATTAAAAAAAAGAGTTTATTTGGTTTGTGCTGGTTAGTGGGCCGGGCTGTAGGATTGGTCCATTATTTTTTTTGTTTAGTTCAATTTAGTTTTCATTCTTTCAAAAAAAAAAACAAAAAAAAATCAATAATTTTGTTTAAAATTTTCTTTTATTTGGAGTTTAGTTGTATTGTGATTTGCTGGCTTTTGTTATCCTCTATTTTGGGTAAAAAAAAGGTTGTATATATCGTGCTTTTGGTTTTAGGTTGCCCAAGCAGAAGGGATTAGCTTGCTGAAAATTGAAGAATTGCCGCCAAAAATAAACTGCTTGCTTGCTTAAAAAAAATTGCTGCTTTCATCTCTAATGTTATTTGAATTGCATTGTTGATTGCTTGCATTAAAAAAAATCCAAAAACAAAAACAAAAATCCATTCATAATTGCATTGTTAATACACGTTTAATTTCTTTTTTGCATTTCATCTTAGATTTTGATTAATAATAACAAGTAGACATCGATAAATTTTAGTTGTATTTTCACAATTATTTTCTTTGAACAATTTTATTTCTTGGTGTCTAGGCTACGGCAGAGTAATAACCATTTATAAATATTACGGTGATTCGTAAATATTATAGTGGTTGTTCCTCTGAAGGTACTTAAACCTTCGGTTGCATTGCTACGGTGATTCGTGGTGCACCGATAACCCCTGCCCGTTACCTGGCTGAGAAATATTTTTGTTGATCTAAGACAATGTGTGAGTATACAATTTTGAGTTAATTTAGGATAATCATTTGTAATTAACCCTTGCATTCATTTAGGTGCATTAGTTCATGCATACTTTAAAAAAAAAAAAAAATTCAAAGTCCAAAACTAAAAAAATTGTAAATATTCATTCTTCTTTGAAAATTTTAAATCCATTTTCTTTGAAATTCCAAAAAAAAATAGAAAAACCAAAATCCAAAAAAAAATTATAAAACCTTTTCAAAACAAAGAAAAAATTTGAAAAAAAACAAAACAAAAATCAATTTCCCTTTTGAAAAATAAATTTTATTTGTAAATATTTTTCCTTTATATATATATAAAAAAAAATCTTGAAAATGTCCGAGTTTCCTTCCCCTTACTCACTTAAATTTTACAATAGTTGTGAAAACCAATATAATTCATATGACTTCACTCCAAATTTGTTTGGATATTTTAACAACAACTATTGTGTAAATAATTCGAATTTCGAACAACAATGTTTTCAAAACAATGAACAACCCTCGAATCTCGAAAAAAGCATTTCATCTTTACTTGAACTTTCTACACAACAAAATCAAAGTATAAATGAATTGTGTAATTCATATTTGTGTAATAACTTGAGTCAAGGATTTCAAAATTTGAATTCCATTCAAAATTCAAACGAGTACGATTATAACCCATGCCAATTCAATTTCGAAATCCAAAATGAATTTAAAGCTCAACATGAAAATGGGGACAACTTTTCAAACGAATTTGGCAATGGGAATAATCTTGACTACAATACGAGTGAAATTTTTTGTTCTCAACAAATCCAAATTGAAAATTCTCAAGTTAATAACTATAAATTGGATTTTGTTGAGCAAATGAACGAAATTTACGATGATCACACAAATTTGTTGTTTGAAACATATATGAAACAACATGATAAACAAAATCAAATTCCAACGTGTGATGAGTCAAGTGATAATCCATCTTTTACCATAATTGACGATTTTCAAACAATAGCTTTTGAAACTGAAAATAACAATCTTAATGAAGTTGTTGAAAACACGGTAATTGAGTTGGATTTCAATTCTTTTGAGGGTGAACAACTCGATTTAAATTTCGATCTTCCTTTTACTGAAAATTTGAATACAACAACTTTCGATTTTGAAATGGATATATGCGACAAAGTTGTTGATAATCAACCAAAGGAAGATGAATTTAACGAACACGAGTTTTATGGAATTTATGAAAATGAGTCATTAAATTTTGACGGGGAAGATTTCAATCACCATTTTGACTTTGAAATCGATAATTTGGAAGAAGTTTTCAATGATAAACTTGAATTTCAATTTGGTGAAAATAAATATGAATTTCAATCAATTGTTTTATCAACCCAAAATTCATTGAAAACAAAACAACTCGTTCAATTTCTAATAAAACAAAATTCGTTTTTCCAAATCAATAATCAACTTCGAAATCTTTTACGATTTGGTTTTTCGTGCTTAAGCTGTGTCTTGCACATTTGACGAGACAAATGAATCAGTCTTTAGAAGACCGTTTCATTTACTTTTTGACTGTATACGTTCTCATGTCTTGTAAATAATCATCTTTTCATTTTCATTTAAATAAAGGTTATGTTTTTATTTTTCTTCTTCCACTT
This sequence comes from Allium cepa, assembly GCA_030765085.1. Taxonomy (NCBI): domain Eukaryota; kingdom Viridiplantae; phylum Streptophyta; class Magnoliopsida; order Asparagales; family Amaryllidaceae; genus Allium; species Allium cepa. The sequence continues at coordinate 23,319,793 of CM060936.1, read as the reverse complement.
GGGTTGACTGTGGGGACACAGTCAAAATCAAGTGTGGTGGGAGACTCATTTTCTTTTAGTTTTTTCATGATTAAATTTTCATTTTTTCTTTTTTCTTCCAAAACTCAAAAAAATATCAAAATTTTAAAATACAATTTTTTTTAGCATTTTGATTTATTTTTAAAAGAAACACTATAAGATAAATATATGGCTTTGGTTTATTAAATTGAAGTTTTAGAAAATTTATTGGTCTTAACAAAAATAAAAATGAAGTTTGATTACAAATAATAATGGTTTAACTAGTATATAGGAAGATTCATACGTGTTAATTATGAAGTACATCCTAATTGAAAATCCTTGTTTTAAAAAGTGGCTGATTTAAAGTAAAGATATAACATTTTTTTTGCCTTCTAAGTTAAATGGTGCTAAGATGATTTTGCAAAACTCTCTCTCTTTTAAAAAAAATATAAAAATAAAAAATAATAACATCCAAGTATTCACTCTCATTTAAAAGTCCTCACGGTTATGCATGAGTGAATTACTTGGAATCTTTGATTATGTGCTCTCATGCTCATTTAAAAGTCCTCACGGTTATGCATGTATGGAACACATGTAAAAAAAACAGACTTAATAAAAACCACCTACGGTCAATAGGTGTATGCACGAAAGTGCGTGCACTCGCCATGCTCTGTACTCCCCTCACATAAGCCCGAAAGGCAGTGCATGGGTGGTATATCTGGCCTCAGTTTACCTGAGCTAGGTGTGTAATTTTTCTTGCAAATAATGAGAGAGCGAGCAATTGAAATCCTAGCACTATTTTTACTTATTTGATTTGATTTGTTATTGAAAAGAAATGAAAATACCACTTTGATAAACTTTGATAATCAACTAAGGATCCATTTCATAGTTACACAATGTTATTAATCAAAACAATGAGTTAAACTATAATTTATTTGTTATGATAACTTCGTTTTTATTGGAAATATTGATGAGTAAATGACATAAATTTTCAAGATAATAACCAAAACCTATATTTACTTAGTTGTGTCAATTTAAAAATAAATCTTTCATTTGTAAATATTTCAAAAACTTGCATTATTCTCTTTGTAAATAAATCTTACATTTTGTAAATATTTTCATCCTGCATTTGGATTTTGTGGGTAGTATCCGCTGAAAACCCTCACGAGACAACACTCGTCCTATTGGGGACACCCAGAGGTTTAATGGCTTGTTGCATACGCTCAATGCAATCGTGCTTCCTACGAAAATGGATTTATCTTAATTTTAGTTTATTCGAGGACGAATAAAAAGATAAGTGTGGGGGAATTTGATGTGCACGTAAATATGCATATTTTAACCACCATATTTAATCTATTTAAATTGAATAAATGATCATATTGGGTATTTTAACTTGTTTAAACCAAAAATTCAAATTATTCCAAATTGTCACATATTCACTTCATATGGGCAAAACGGTCATTTATGTGCATATATTTCTTTGAGAAAAATTAATTGAAAATTTGTATATATTTTTGTAGGAATTTGATCTCAAATAGAAGTGGTTTCATGAAGATATGCATGTACAAAATTAATACAAAGGAATGAAGATGGAAATAATTCAAAGTGAAGAACATGGAGGGCCCCACCTACCCACCTACCTTAATGTGCAAATTAAAAGCTAATGCACATGCTTTTGGAGTTAATGGCTTCATGTACACTTAATGGGGGATTAAGACATGTTAATGATAACTTGGCCTCCACACTTCCTAAGGAGCATTTTGGGCATTCCCCAAAAAAATGAATTAGGGTTTTAACACTTGTATAAATACCCCTTATGTTTCATGTAGCCATCTCTCCTCTTAGTTAGTTAGTTTTAGTTTAGAAAATAAATCAAAGCTCTCTTTCTTTCCATGGCTACTTAGCCATTTTATTTCATGTAATTTTCTTTTCTTTTATGCAATGTTAATTCTCTTTTATTTACATGCTTCTTCTCTTCTTATGTAATAGTGTAGATTTACCTTTGTGCAATTAGATTAGTTGTCTTTTCCATTAGCTTTCATTTTCCTTTCTTTTTGCTTTCATGTTGCTTTCTACATTTGTTGATTTGATAACAAAATATGAGAGCTTAATCCCTACAATTTAGGGGTAATGAAGCTCTCTAGTATGTAGACGCAACATTTTGATGTTTATACTCTCTTTTTGTGCTTTAATGGAAACATTTGAAGTGGTTTAATGATGTTGTTTAGCTTTGAATTTGATAGTATATGTTGTTCATAACAAATAGGCTATGCTTAAACAAACATAACACAAATTGCCTCTTCATCTAAATATGATTATGGCAAAGAAGTGAATGTTGAAATTGAAATTTGATAGCCTATATTTCTAAACAATAGTTAATAGGCTATGTTTAAAATAGATTTTTATTTTAACTTTGTTGTCATATTTCATGAGAGCTAAGTGTGTATTAGTGGTTGTGTTATAGTTTGATGGTTTATATTGGGCTAATTAATAGCACAAATATATCATACTTATGATAAACACATCAACTAATTACAGTAATGAAAAGAAAAGAGAGATTATAACTTCATTTTATTGATTTATATGATCTAGAGAGTGGATTTATCTCTAAATTGTTCTTTTAACTCTCATATTTTTATCATTTTCTTTTGCTAGTTTTTGTTAGTTTCTAACATTTCTTACTATTCACTCTCGACTTCGGTATAATTTGATTGAATAGAATTTTAAAATCATCAATTCCCTGTGGATCGACCCGTATTCGCCACGTGCTACATTCGTACACCGTGCGCTTGCGGTTATTTTTATTTCAAAATTCGATCGACGGTTTTCTAAACCGATAGAATTTCGTCGACGAACACTTGCACTGTGATAAACTGATAAAAATAACAGAACAACATAATATAATAGTAACATATGATACAAAAGGTGTTTAAGCATGGGTGAACATCATATAATCATAACATAGCAGATGTGATATGGTTATGCATTTTTACAGATTCAAAAGGGGTCAATTTACTAGTTATATATGTACATATTGTCAGGTGAGAATAACTCACATGTTCAAAGCTGGAGATGGGCACCAAAGCACAGATACTGACACAACAAAGGCACGAAACTACGGACAAGACTAGAGAGTGGAGAGCCAAAGCTATATCCCTTGAAAACTATTACACAAACAATACAATGCATGCATAAGTTACAACACACATTTATCATCAAACAACATATAATTCAACACCCAAAACCATAAACATTTGCATTGCAATTGCTCTCTGCCTCAGGTACTTCAGTTATGCAGTGACTAAGCTCAGCTAACACAGGGAATTGGGTCTGGTTTGGGTGTGCAAAGGGTCGGCCTACACATGGGTTTGAAGGTGGTTGTGATCTAGGTGCATAACTAGGTGTATAAGGATAAAAATCATCACATCTAGGCTATATTATGGTTTGGCCAGAGGTCATTTGGGCTCGGCCTGATGCTCAGGTGGTGGTGGGTGGTGTGGAAGAGGGTGGAGGTCAGGTCAGAGGTGGTGGTGGTGGAGGTTGTGGTGGCAAGAGGTGGTAGAAGGAGGAGATGACAATTCTAGACTAGGCTTCGCAACGTGTGATGGTTAGTGATAGTATAGGTGGATTTTTGTGATGATCTTCACCTTGGATTGGCTCGGATTGAAATGGAGAGGTAGTAGGATGGGTGATGGTTAGAGGAAGGGGGTGGTGGTGGTCGGCCAAAGCTTGGAGGTGGAGGAACAAAGCTATGAAGATAAAGAGCATGTGCAAATTCAATAGAAAAAACATAGAAAACAAGGAAGAAAGAATGAATTTTTACCAAGCTTCAACAAGGGGAGGGCCGTGAGTTTTTCTCTCTTGGGAGATGATAAAATTTTCATGAAAATGAAAAGGAGAAATGGGCTGAAAGGTGGAGTAAAGATACGGCCAAGCATTGAAGAAAGGAGTTGGGAAAGTGAAAGGACGGAATGCAAAAGGACTTAGGAATTTCAAAAGTTTAACACTCTTCGAATTTCCTATATTTTCTTTTTTTAATTTTATATAAATGAAATATATATAAACTCAGATAAAATACGAAAATTTAGTAAATAAAAAAAAATTAATTAATTATTAATTATATATAATTTAATTAAATAAAACAGCAAAAATTGCAACTAGTCTTGAAAATATGAAAAATAAATGCAATGAAATTTGGAAATTATTTTATGTACTTGAAAAGTACTTAAAAATAAAGATAAGAACACAAAATAAAAATGAATTCACAAAAATAAATAAATAAATTTTAATTAAATAAGGTTTAAATGAAGAAAATAGCAGAAAAATAGAAGCTAGGCTTAATAAATTGAAATAAATTCAAATAACTTTAGAAAAATTATATTATCACTTTAAAAATAATAAAAGACAAAAATATACATAAAATAACATATTAACACATATTGAAATAAAATATGACAAAGAAAATGTAATTTATATTGTTTAAAATAAACAAAATTGCTCTTCTCGGGGACCCCTCCTCGTTTAATTCCTCTTCCCGCCGACCCATCCCATCCTTCCTCTTTGCATCAGCCCTGTCCTTCTTCTCCCATCCTTGTACCTCCTTTTTCCTCTTCCTTACCTCCCCTGTCAGTCACAGTCCCTATGCTCATTCCTTGTCCTATCCCTGTCCCATCTAACTCTTTTCCCTATGCTGCAGCTTCCACTGTTCCGCCCATCCTTTCTGCCCCGATTCTCTCATCCCCTTCTCTGCCCCCGCATTCATCCTCTTCCCTTGCTTGGAACTCCCTGTTCAAGGCTAAACCTAGCAATACTGGTAAATATGTTCCTCGTGACTTACAACTTGTGTTCAATAGAGAGTCCATTGTTCCACCTGATGAAGTTATTCAAGCTGGTAGTGCTATGTGGAAAGATTTCCTTGTTGATTTTTTTCTTGATAATCCATTGCGTTACTCCACTGTCTTGTATTTTATGAAGAAGGCATAGAAATTGAAGGGATCTATCTCTGTTAAATCTGATGGATTTCTGTTTTTGTTTAAGTTTACTAATGATGAAGATAGGAATAAGATTGTTGAATCTGATCCAGTTGTGATGAAGAATAAGCTATTTATTGTTAAGCCATGGGATGAGAATATTGGTAACAGCTGTAGTAGTATCAAAGCTGTTCCTATTTGGATTAAGCTATCTAATATTCCCTTGTATCCTGGTCGCCTCTGGGTATTAATTGGTTAGCTCCAAGGGTTGGTAAGCTTCTCTGTATGGATGCTTCAACAGAAAAATTTGAGCGTATATCTTTTGCTAAATGTTTAGTTGAGGTGTACCCAAACCATGAGCTACCTGAAAATTTCTCTGTCAAATTGCTTGATGGTTCTGAGCAGTTTGTGAAAGTTGATTATTTGTGGAAGCCTGAAATTTGTACTTTATGTAAGGAATTTGGGCATTTGTTAGCTAGCTGCAAGAAAGCATCAGGTGAAGGAAATGCTAATATTAGTGAAAATAATGTGCACTTTAAATTTAGTGAAATGGAACAGAACAGAGAGAAGCCAGGGAAAAAAGTAGCTAAGGAGGTCAAAGTGAAACAAGTTTGGCAAAAAGTTAATAATAGCAGGGGGGAAAAGGTCATATGCGTGAAGAAGTGGAAGTTACTATTTTGAAAATGCCAAGTGAGAAAGGAAAGAATGCCTCAAATGGAAATGAGGAAAGTATAACTAATCTTGATGAAAGGAATACCATGCACAGTGTTGTCCATGCTTGTAGTAATGTTACCACCTCTAACAAGTTTAACTTGCTTCAAACTGATGATCAAATCTTATTGAAAGATTTAGATGTGGAGGAGGGTGAAATTCCAACTGAAGTGGTATGTGAGGTTAATGCTATGACCTCTTCCCTGAATAAGGTTTGCATTGTAGATGGACATGATTCTGGAAGTAAGGAAATAAATCAAAATTCTTATGTGGTGGAGCATTCATTGGTTATAAATTCTAATACTGCTTGCAGTAATAAGAATGTGAGTAATGTAACTGTAGATGTGCATGAAAATGGTGATACCCATGTATCAGACTTTGACAGAAACTGGTGCTCTTCTTTTGAATCTCAAGTTAAGGAATTAATTTATTCCATGCATAAATCTGTTGTGGATGTTCCTTCTGCACAACCATCAGAATATAACTTTTCAATTGACTTGCCAGGATGTCCATTAACCTCCCCTTCCCTAGCACTTCCTTTTGACCCACCTCCTGATCCATCCTCCTCTAAACCTATCCCTGATCATCCTTCCCCAAGGTCTCTGATTCTTAGGCAAATTGAAACTAGGGCTCTTTCTGCAAAGAGAAGAAATCAATCCCACTTATCCCCAAATCTTATCAATGAATAAAAAATTTGCATCTTGGAATATCAGAGGTGCCCATGGCAATTTGAAACTCGATCAGGTGAAAAGTCTTGTCATCAAACATGATATTTGTCTGTTTGGTCTTCTTGAAACTAAGCTCAATCAAACCTTATCCACTAAAGCTGCTAGGTATATCAATCCAGATTGGGAGTATCACCATAATCTTGATTCTACTTCATATGGAAGAATACTTGTTCTTTTTGATCCCACTGTGTTGACTCTATCTCCATTTCTACAAACAAGGCAATCCATTCATTTTTATGTCGATGTGCTTCATTCTCAAACTTCCTTTTACATATCCTTTGTTTATGCAGATAACTCTGTTTCTTCCAGGAATTTCTTATTTAATTCCTTTCCTCCTCTTAGACAAAATTCTCATCCCTGGGTTGTTATGGGAGATTTCAATTCTTGTTTTGATTTTGAGGACAAATTTGGTGGTCCTCCCCTTCTTCCTGGAGACATTGCTCCACTGAATCTTGCGATCATTGAATTTGATCTAATTTTGGTTAATAAGTCTGGGGCTAAATTCTCTTGGAACAATCGTAGCCGTAGTGGTGTTAGAACCTTCACAACTATAGATCATGCTTTTTGTAATATTCAAGCTCTTCATCTTTGGCCTTCCTTGTCTGTGTTTCTTCCACAGCCAATCATGTCTGACCATTCTCCTTTGATTTTGTCTTTTGGTCCTCATTTAAGAAGAGAGAAGAGAAGTTTTAATTTTTTTAATGCTTGGGTTAAGCATGACCATTTTCTTGTTTTAGTTTCTCATGTACACTCTAACTTTAAATGTTTTGGTAATCCTATGTTCAAGTTTTACAGGAAGTTAAAATGCATCAAGCAAGAGATCAAATTATGGGCTTCTACCACATTTGGAACTGGTAGCTTGTTATCAACCACCTTGAAGGAACAACTGAAGAAATGTCAAGACAAGATGATGGAGCTTCCTGATGATGTTCATGCTGCTGAAGAGGAAGGTCGATTATTTAAAGAAGTTAATAATGCTCTTCTTTTGGAAGCTAGTATGAAAAGACAGCAATTGCACACCAAATGGATTGAAGATGGTGACAGGAATACTAAATTCTTCCATGACTCTTTAAAGGTTGAACATGCCACTGAGAATTTATTTAGTATTTCTGATGAACATGGCACTCTTTTTACAACTCCTGAATCTGTTGACAAAGTGTTTATTGACTACTTCATTAATCTTCTTGGCAATTCTGATTGTTTGACCTAATTTCTTCACTTGACTTGCCATGCATTTCTCATCATGAAGTTGCTTCTCTTATTTTGCCTGTCACCGATGTAGAATTTAAATCCACCCTCTTTTCTATGAACCGGTAATCTGTTGGAGGACCGGATGGTCTCAATGTTACATTCTTTATATCTTCATGGAGTGTGCTTGGACCTGAGTTTTGCCAAGCTATTCATAACTTCTTTAACAAATGCAAATTACTGGGGGAAGTCAATTGCACCAATATTGCTTTAATTCCTAAAGTCTCTCCTCCTTCCAGTGTTACCTCTTTCAGGCCTATTTCTTGTTGTAATGTTGTGTATAAATGTATCTCCAAAATTCTTGCTTCTCGTCTTGTTACTGTCTTGCCCTCTGTTGTTTCCAACAACCAAGCTGCATTCATTCCTACCAGGAATATACTTGACAATGTTCTGCTTGCTCAAGAATTATTATATGGTTATAGTAGAGGTAATGTGTCTCCTGCAGCTGCTCTGAAAATTGATATTTCCAAAGCATATGACTCTATTCATTGGGCTTCTATTGTTAGAATTATGGCAAGGATGGGTTTTCCTAAAATATTTCTGTCCTGGGTTTATGTTTGCATTTCCACTCCTTTCTCAGTTATTATTAATGGTAGGTCTGTTGGATTTTTCAGAAGTAAGAAAGGTATTCGTCAAGGTGACCCTATTTCTTTATTTCTATTTCTTCTGGTCATGGAAGTTTTCACAGTTATTCTTAAATTTAGTTATTCCCATAAGATCATCAAGTATCACCCTAAGTGCTCCAACCTCCAAATATCTTCTATCATGTTTGCTGATGATGTTATGTTGTTTACCAAGCCTGAGTTCTCATCTATCAGTGGTTTATTGGAGGCACTGCAGTCTTTCTACTTAATGACTGGCCTTTCAATTAATCATACTAAATCATCCATGCTTGTTGCTGGTGTCTCTGATGTTCATGCTGCTGCCCTTTACCAGCATTTTGGTTTCTCTTGTATGGCATCTGATATGAGTTATCTTGGTCTTCCATTAATAACTAAAAGAATAGATAATGTTGACTGCTTAACCCTATATAATAAAATAACTTCTGTCATGTCCAAGTGGGGCAACAGGCGCTTATCTCAATGTGGAAGGCTTATTCTTATAAAAGCTGTTGTTTTTCCTTTCATTTTCTATTGGGCTCGTACATTTATCTTGCCTACTAAGCTTTTGTTGTTAGTAAGATCTGCCATGCATAGGTATTTTTGGACTGGAAGTGTTCATAACAGAAAGTTATGGCCTTGCTCATTTTCCTTATTTGAATCCACTATGAAACTGGGTGGGCTTGGTATTATCAATGTTAGGAAGTGGAATACTGCTGCTTTTAGTAAACACTTTGATGATCTTATCAACAAGAAAGAAAGCCTATGGGTCAAATGGACATGGCAATACAATATTAAGAGTAGATATTTTTGGAATATGGATATACCTCAAAACTGCAGCTGGAATTGGAGAAATCTGCTGAAACTTAGGGATATTTTCTTACCAATGGTTCACTATCATCTTAAACCCAACACTACTATTAGTTTCTGGCACGATCCATGGGTTGGGAAGGGTTTGATTCTATCTAAAGTATGTGAGTATTCCCTGATTCACCAAAGTGGAATTCATAGTGATGCAAAGGCTAATGATTTTTTATTTGAAGGCAATATGTTGTTGCCTTGCAATAGCAATCGGTTGATAAGGCAAATGAGGAGGGATATTCTTTATTTGTTCAAGCCTGCTAATCATACTATTTCTGTTACTTGGGAACAGAAGTTACACTCTATATCCTCTATGTACAACCACTTATCTGCATCTACTCCTCTGCCTTCTGCTAGGTGGTTCTCTGTAATCTGGACAAAAGACTCTGTGCCAAGGGAGAACTTGATGATGTGGAAGGTTGTTAGTCATGCCTTGATGACTAGGAATGTTTTGAGCAAGTTTGGGTTGACCTGTTGCACTGATTGTGTTTTTTGTAACTTGTGTGAAGAAACTATTGAGCATCTCTACTTTGAATGCCCAGTGTTACTTATCGTGATGAGTTGAATAAGTTGTATTACTGGGTTTGATTTAGCATCTGCCAACTCTGTCTCTGTTTGGAGTATAATTTATAAAGCAACTAGAAGGAGGAATGATGAGGTTAGAGCTTTGGTTGTTTGCTTGAAATTTTATTTGGATGTGATTTGGAGAGAAAGGAATGCTATTTTGTTTGAGAACTTGAGGAAAAATATTGATACTCTCTGGTTTGAAGTGAGGACTAGAGTTTTTTTGCAACTTAAGGGGAGCATTAATCTGTACCCTCATGGCATTATTCATGCTTGGGGTTCCTAGTTTAATTCTTCCTTGTTTTTCTTCTTCTCCTTTTCTTTTTTTTCTTTTAAGCTTGATTCAAAGCTTGTTTGAATCTTTATTTTATTGTTTTGCAATAAATTTGGTAGGGGTCCAGTCAACCTCGCTGGCTTTGCCAAAAAAAATAAACAAAACTGCCAAATAAATCAAATTACACTCAATATTGAAAATTACATAGCATTCACATTTTAAATCCATTTTCAACGAAACGAAAAGTAGTATTCATGTTATTAGATCTATTTTCATAATAAAGGATAAAATTTAGGATTTAAAATAATTTAAATTTGAAGTTTAAAAGTCAAAGTTTGAACAGTTTGACCAGAAATTCACTTTATAGTAAAATATTCAAATTATACTAATTTGACTATAAATCACTTAAAATCATCATTTATATTTAAAATGAACTGTTTGAAATAAAACAAATTTAAAATAATTTAAAAATAGAAGAAAGTCCAATTTAAATAATATACAAAAATCTAGGGTTGTTACAGCTGGGCAGACTTCGATGTGTTTTTGACTGATCCCTTTAACTTAGTCATATTTCATAACACTCTCTAAGCATATTATCACACATCTCAGCATATTCATTATTTAGGCCTTATAAGAAATCCTTCTTATTTTATCTTAACAATCAATTACTTTCATAAGGAGGAAATGATAGTTATTACCTTAATAAACTACACAATCAATATGTCATAATTGTACATTATTTACGGTAGTTTATATATAAATACACATTATTAATTTCTATGAGTGTTGAGATTATGTCCTAAACTAATGTTTAAATGTCAAATCTTCCAAAACTATATAGTCTCGCTTCCTCAATAACATTGATACCATAAATCAAACATTCCAATATCAAATCAATAGACTTGTACTTGGAATCCAAATCCAACTTACCTTATATTAAAATAGTGGAATAAATCAATAATAGCGGAAACTTATAATTTAACTAACTAAACGCTCTATTCAACTTCTTTTACATGAAAATAGACAAGGGAAATTCTATTTAATTTGTAGAAATAGACGATATAAACTACGAATGAAAATTCATACCTTAAAAACCATTTCTTAATCAAATCTAGAGAAAAAGAAAGAATAAGAAGTGAAATAGAAGGTAAATCATTTAAATTGCAAAATTTACACAAGCTTGTTATTTTAATACAAAACAATTACGGTTCCAACGTAAGAATTTCCATTTTGCTTTAGGAAATTTTGGAGGTTTTTATTGTGATGTTTTCATAATTCAAAACTCCTTAAGGCATATATCAAACCAAAACTATATTATTCAATTACTAAAACAGAAAACTAAGATTTCTACTTACTGTAGGTCCTTAGCTTTACCTTCTTTTTGATTTGATACACCATCAATAATCCATTTCAGATCGTTCCTTTTTGATACATACAAGAAGAAATTTTTATTTATGTTAGATTCAGAAAATTAGAGGTTTGGTGGAAAATAGGTTTATGAAATAAATAATGAACAAATGTAAACATATAGGATTTCTTACCTGAAACCGTAAAGATGTTTCTCTAAATCTTTGAAGAGATGAACAGATAGAGCTTCGCTAGGTTCCCAAAATAATTTGTGAATAAAAGTGAGGGGATAGACTCCAATTAATAATAGTTGAATGCATTAGAACCGTCAAATTCAAGTTCGTTTAAAATAATAAAAATCTATACATTAACTGTTACACAAACCTTAGCCGCCGCTATCCTTCACCGGTCGGTCGCCTCTTCCCACTGGTCTGTAGGTCAAGAGTTGACATGTCCCCTATTTTGGGAACGTTTATTGCTTTGTCATTGTGAATTATTTACTCCCTTTACTATAATTTAATGCTATCATTAATTTTAACGTTTACTTAATCCCTAAATCTAATTATTGTTAACTTTCAAATTTCAAATTTAAGAATTTTTTGATTATTTTAATTCTACTTAAATTATTTTAAATCCAAAAACTTCAAACGTCCATAAATTTTCTTTTCGAGCTCCCTTTTGAACATATTATGTACAGAAATTGATCCGAATTTTGTCAAGAATGTAACGACATAACTTCCGTGGTTAAATTTTGACTTTTGCAAAATTTCCATTTTTAGCTCTATTTATTTAAATTAATTTATCCAACTTAGTTATTTGTGACTGGTTTTACAGGGTATAACATCCGCCCCCTTTAAAAAGGATTTCGATCCTAAAATCTTTCCAAGGGGCAAATAGCGTAACAAGCAATAAACATTCATGTTATACAACCAAGTTACCTGCACAACCATCTACTCAACTAAAAGCGCAATGTTATTATATACTGCAGATATACTATAAGTGAGCTCGGTCCTAGCGGGAGTGTATGATCGTGATATATATGTATGTATGTAAACACCCTAAACGTGCGTAAAATTTTCTATATGAATGTCAAGTGACCGTGAAAAGTGTAGCAACTATCTTCTACCATCTAATCTAGCAACCATGATGTAACCAAAACCTAATTTTGTAGAGGAAAAATTACCAGAGAAAAGTTTAGGATGAGATGTCCTTATTCTTTCCATTGGATTTTCTCCCCATTGTACTCAAAGCAACCTAGTTTCTTTGTTACGGGGCTTCTTAATTTCCTACTCAATAATGCGTGTAACGACCCATAAATTTTAACAGTTTTATTATTAATTGAATTTTATGAAATTTTAAAAAATTGAATTTGGAAATAAAAATATGATATTTGGAGTACGTCTATTTAAACATCGCAAATGGTAAATTTTCATCAGATAATATGGAAGTTTATTTTATTATGTAATTTTATTTAAATTTAAATCAGTTAATATGTGCTGATAATTAAATATTTTCCAAACTTGAATATTTTTATATAATAAATTTGTAAATCATCTTTTGAGTTAGATATCATATTTCATTTCTTCAAATTTGGACTGCTATTTCTCCATTTATCTTATTCTCGACGTTTTAGCAGCATTTTCGGTACCGATTATTGAATTTTGATAGGATGGTCATATAGCTAATATCTATTTACCGTTTTGATTGTCTCATTGTGCTAATCTCCACAGTATATTCCATAGTTAATTTCGAAGTCCGGTTCAACACAAAATCCACAAAACGATTTCCTTATCGGTACCCAATTCTGAAATCTTTTGGTTGCTTCTGTCCATTCATTGACACACCGTTTGAAAACTATCAGCGATCGACTTTTATTGTTCTCCAAATATTTATATCTAACTTTTGCTATTTCCTATGTTGCAACGTATATCTATCATTTCGTTTGATCTTCTGGTTCACGTTTCTCTGTCCACCACTATTCTCTTTTCTCTGTTCTATCCCCTTCTCTTATTACTTTACCGGATCTATTATCTTCCTCTCCTCCTTCTTATTTCCATTTTTTTCTTGAGTTTATTATATTTAAAAAACATTTTTAACTAAAAATTTGTTGCTCCTGAAACCTTTCCCCTCAAGCCCGACCTTCTCAGCCTAGTCTCCACCAATAACCGACCGACCACATGTCCTCCTCCCTATCGCACGCCTTGCAGCCGAACATCATGTAACGACCCACCTTTTTGGACAGTTTAAACCGACGATCAAATACACATGATGATTCCAAACCATTCAAAAGGGCAGATAGTTATTGGGGTAAATAAGAAAAGGAAAGAAAGGAAAATAAAGGAAATGAAACAACACAGAATCTTGCAGCGGAACGATACAATATAATAGTCAAATAAACAGTTCATGAAGCTGTTTACAATACTTTGATCATTATTTATACAACATTTATCAGAGTTATACATATACAACAGAACAAATAAAATAATGCAGCAGACCGCATGATGCAAAGATAATAATAGAAATAGTACACCAAATCTTCGTCTTCGTCCTCCTGAATAGATCTTCAATAAGCTGAAAACTCAGGTCTGACCCGAGCGAAATGAAAAGACAAAACACTCGAGTCAGGACTAAAATATCCTCATGTAAGTTAAATCAATCGTAAATAAATATGAGTGTAACGACGTCAGAGATGTTTACGGGGTTTGACATCTCCTATCCAGTGTCAACGTGAGTGTAATAACTTAAGAGATGTTAAGGGATTTTCCATCTCTCAAGGATCCGTTAAACTATCTACTATGTAGTACAATACGCTATTATAATATGTCTACAGTAATGTAAAAGTATTAAAATAGCGTTAAGGCGTTAGCATAATTCCCCTTAACACATTTTATAATGCCATAGTCTATACAGCACCATAAACCACACCGTAAACTAGTGGTAATCAGAGGGTACCCCATAGGTATAACACAAAACAAAACGTATTGGTCGCGAATAGGATAATCGGTATGACAAGGTACATGAGGCGATACCAACTAGGATACTATTAGTTGCGTGATCCGGACTGATGTTGAGCATAGCCAGTAGCTACCTCAACACTGCGAAACAACACTCCCAAATCAAGCGGTGCACCTAAATCGAATCACAAAAGTAATAGATATGGTATCAGAGAAGTGTGTCCGCTAGAGATGGCGAACCTCCATGGCCAGGCGCGGCTCCTGTTTTAGTCATGTCAGGGGTCATCTAATATCGTTCTCTTTCTTCAATCAACGCGTTCACCAAACCATCCACTTCATTCTGGATCAACACTCCGCGTATAGTAGTTATTAAAGTGGTTTTCGGTATCGACAGAGAGTATGTCCATATCCGATCCTGGTCTCTTTAATAACTACGTATTATTACACCGATGGCTCTTTCACATTTCAAATCGATTCAAAATTGATATCAAAATATCATATTCGCTTCAAAAATCAAATCCATTTGAAATATCATCATATCTATTCAAAATGTAAGGTTTCGTTTCGAAAATCATTTTTCTTTCGCCTCAATATCTCATTTCGATTTTGAAATCATTTCGAGTTTCAATTTAGGTTGCAACTTCATTTAACCCAATTCGTATTTAAATTCAAGATTTAAACATAAACATTTCACCTTATTGACCAGCTTGAAATTTTAGAAAATAGTTTTAAGTAGTTTAAAAATAGTTTTAAATAATTAAAATAGTTAAAATACTTAAAATATTTAAATGGGTTTCAAATAGATAAATTAATTTAATATAGTTAATGTAGGTTAAAATAGTTTAAGTATTTAAAATGGTTTATATAACAGAGTAATTTGGAAAACAAAATGAAACAGCTTCAAAACCAAACCATTTCAATTACAACTTCCCAATTCAAATCAATTTCAATTTCCATCCTACCGATTAAATTTCGATTTCAATTCAAATCAATGTCAACTTTGACTTCAAATTAATTCAATTCTACATTCACCTTCAATTAATTCAATTTCAATTTATATCGATTTGGAGCTTGATTTTTCAAAATATCAATTTATAACACTTAACAAAATTATCCTTAAATATTCAAATTTAAATCCAAATTTCAAATATGATTCAATTCCAAGCTCAATTTCAAAATATCATTTTTATGTCACTTTTACTTAGTAATATTCAAAGCTCGAAATACTGTTCAATCTTTAAAACAAATAAATTTTCGAAATTCAATCATATCCTGGTTTTTATTTCAAAGTCTCAACTTAAATTATTTAACAATTTCTTATAACCAAAAGTTATTTCAACATTCCAAACTCAATTTGCGATAAATTCGATTTCTATATATTGATTTTATTTATAACTTTTAAATCAAAACATTTAAATAAATTTCAAATAACCGATTTTAAAATTTATTAATTTTAACGATCCGGTGTCCGTATATAGTTTTCTATCCTATGGCCAAGTGATTAGTTATTTCAATTTAATGTCAGGGATGAGTATATATCACTTAAATCAAACCACAGTGTCATATGTATGTATAATAAGATATAAGCAAATAAACATCCCAACATTAAAATATCAACCAATAGCATCCATCCAAAAAAATCATCCAATAAACAATACAATTCACGGCAATTTCATAGTTCTCAATATCATGTAATTTAATCGCAATTCAATTTTAATTTCAATTTGACTGTCAACTTAATTTTTCAACGGTGAATTCAAATGACAATCTATATGACAATTAAATTTTATCAAACAACGACAAATAAAATTCATATCACTTCATAATATCAAATTTAACTACCATAAAGATATTCAGTACGTTGTGAGCGTTATGAAACACTCACCTTGAATTTCAATTTCAAAGCAAATCGAACGACGTTCAATTTGACCCAAAATTTTAACTGGCTCTAAACGTCTCCAAATCTATCCCAGAGCATATTGCTTGTCGCCACGATCCCATCGCCGCTTGTTTTATCCGATTCTGATCTCGTACGAAGGAGATATAGGGTTTTTAAGTTATCAACATTTCAATTCATAAAATAATTTATATTATATTTAAATTAATTCATACCCAAAGAAAAAGAAGCCCATCCCACTCAACATCTTCTTCCCCAAAAGTTTCCTCAAGCCTGTACACACGTGACGCACCATAGTCGTGCACCCTCCTTCGATGATACAGATCTATAGTTTACGAAACTCGAATCCGTCTTCGCCGACGAACTCTCCTCCTCGATCTCCACCTCCCGGACCCCTCACCTTGACGCATGCACCTTCCTATCAAATCGCGACAACTCCCCCCATCAATCGCACGCGACCAGGTCGCACTCCTCAAGACGCGGCTGAGCTCCACCATAACGTGCGTCCAGATGTTGTTCGACGAGGAGAATCCAAATACGAGCTTTATTTCTCGAATCGATGAATGAAAGCGAAGTAAAGCTTAACCCTAGCTTCAAAACCTCTCACGTTTCACTATCGCGCTCCCACCCATGGCCGCACCTTTCAAACTACCACCAGATTGAAGCAAACGATGAAATTTGATTTTTAAAATCGGTTTCGTGATTTTTAATCGAGTATTGGAAGAGAAAGAAAATTTTGAAGTTTTGATTTATTATTTTCCTACTGCCTGAAGCTTGCGTGCAAATTTAGAAGGGAGGAGACATGATTCTTGCGTATGGGAGGCTTACTACAGTGATTTGAAATGAAATAAAAGAAGCTGATGTGAAAAGTTGACTAGGCAATATATTAATTTAAATTTCAAAATATCCCAATTTATGCAACTTAAAATCTTGAACCCCTATCGAGGCATGCCGCTAGGCGTTCATAATGTTATACCCCTATTCCGGACGCAATGGAAAAGGTTTCAAGCCCTAATTCGATTGTATGTGCGAGTTACGGAAATAAACGATCAATTTTAAATTAAATCGATTAAATTAATTTCTAAGCGTTTTGAGTTGCCACGGTCAAACGACAACTCTGATTGCTATGGAAATTGAAATCCCATAATAATAAACTATTACGGATCTAAAGGGACTGGTTTCGTCGAATTCCGAGACTGTGCCCCGAAAGGCTATTTTTAACTCGTCGGCTAAATCGACGACTTTTCATAATTTTACATAATTGCTTAAGATTCCAATTTTAAAATCTTATTAACTCTATTATAATCCAAATATAACTTATATTCACTTTGGAAACCAATTTGAATCATATTAAATCGAATTTCAGTTATTCACTCTATCTTCATACATTAAAACTTCAATATCAAATTAATCATATCAAAGTCTGGATTTAATTATTCAAACATTTGAAATATTAAATTTAAAAAAATTCGATTTATTCTTAAATCACTATCTTTTGAAATATTCAAACGAACTTATCAAATTAACTTTTGAAACAATTCAAATTATAGAACAACCACTTCCATTAAACAGTTATTCGATTCCCGCTATTCAATTATTCAATAAATTCCAAATATTAAATTTAAACAATTTAATTATTCAATATTTGACGGATTTCAATATTGGAATTTAAATAAATTTTCATTATCAGTCGATTACTTTATTACATCAAATGAATTCCACATTATTATTTAACTTCAGTTAGAGATAATGCACTCAACTAATATATACTTTCATTTCAATTGCAATTGGTTCCCAAATTCAATTCGACTAACTAAATGAATAGGTAACTTAAATAATTATCACCGTTAACTTTTAATTACACTTATAAGTATATTATTTACAAACAAGTGTCACAATTTCCTATATAATACAACTTCATTCCATTACCATTGACTATATATTATTTCAATTGATTTGGGATTTCATTCAATTCATAAATAATTAACTTAGATAAAATTTGTTGCAATTCATTCTAGTTATTATTATCATAAATAAATTACAAATTTTTAATTCTTCCCACATTAACCATGAAACCTTATTAAATTAAAAAATTTAATTATCGAATTTTTACGGGTCGTTACACTCTCCCCCACTCGAAACTTTTCATCCTCGAAAAGGAAAAAGAAGGGAAAAGAAACTAAGTAAAGAATTCAATATTTGATATATTTTATTCAAATTATCAACTTATAAAACAATGAAACTCCATTCACAAAATCGTTACTACACTTCCACTATGCTACTCTGATTAGCCTATGAACTTTACGAGTTAGTTATCATAACAAGTTATAAAATTTTAAAACTTGAAAACTTTTCTAACACCTGAATTTACGAAAAAATTCGGCAGAGTCTCCTTTGCGCGGCTCGATCGGTACAGCTACAAAATGCCTCTACGGGCCCCAAACCAACAAAAGAAAATCAAAAGCCAAGTGGCTCATCAAAATCACCAAATCCAATGACAAAATAAACATGTACCTTTTGTTGGGCAATCCACATTTTCTTGATTTTAAATACCTGCATCTCATTTACCAATGATATCCAATTATATAATTTAACAGAATCATTTTATATTTGGCATCTTCGATTTCTAATATTAGCTTTTAATTAAGTCCGTAAGCCGTACATATATCATCCATGAGCAATATCAAATCTAATCGCTTATTCGATCACACAATTTCACTTCCAAACTAGTATCGTTCGCACGACTCTCTAGTGCGGACTCAGATTTGGTTCCTTGATTGGAAACTGTTACCCTCCTTGCATAGCCATATACTATGATAGAGAATTTCTGAATCAAATCAAAAATCCATATCCAGGGTTCGCCGTCGAGAATCGAGTGAAAAATCCTAACTTGGATCGATATAAATCACCTCGAAATTTTGCGCTCGAATTTGGATCAAATCATTATGCGAATAAAATAATACTCGTACAACTTACGTATTACCTTTCAATAGATTTCTATACAATGTATCTATATTATATTTCTTTTTCTAACCTTCATTTCATTTACAGTTAATGATTTACAGTACAATATTCGTATCCCTAATTTACTTGGTATTTATTTCTTTACCAAGTATATTCTTTAATGTTATCATTTCTTAAACATTATTCGATAGAATTTTGCTTACTCAAGTCCATTTTTAAACATTATAAAAATTTAAATTTAAATTCAATTTCCTTTCCAATTGATTCTTAGCCATGCCAAATTCTTTTGTTTACATTTACTTCATATTCATAGTTTTAGTTAATAACAAATTTATTTGTGGAACATTTTATTAATCGCCACTTTAGTTTATAGTCATTCTATAAAAGTCTAACTTCTTATATATGACTTTTCTTAGTTTATAATTATCTCAAAAGTTACAAATTTATCTTCACATATATTATATTTTTTCTTCACTTTTTTTTTGTTGCAAACTTATATTTAATTCCACAACCAGTTTACAAAGACATTGCTTGACTCAATGGCCTTCTTTCTTAAGTTCACTTACTTGTTCCATTTATCCATTCATCATTTCATATTATATTTAAGTATTAATAATTTTTATCACAACCAAATTTTCCATTTATATACATTTTAATTCCTCTTGAGTTTTCCTTACTTGTATACTTCAATTATTTTCAGGTTTTGTTTATTCGTACGACATCTCATTACATATCCAAAACATCATTTCAACTTCTTAATATTTGGTAAGTCATATTATATGTTATTAGAATGCTAATTTGGTATTATACAAATTTATAGAATTTCATTTTACTTAATTAGAATGCTCATAATTTAATTTATTTAAATCCTCTTTACCTTTTAAATTTAAAGGTAAACTACAACTCTAAAGTTTTCCCAAAATATAAGCTTAAATATCTTAATCCTCTTATTTTATAAATTCTGGTTATTCACATTTCATTCAAATAATTTGAAAATTACTAATTAATATAACTTAGAAAATTAAATGCCCGGTTCTTTTCAAATCGTTTGAAATAAACATATACACTTATATCTTTAATATATCAAATCATACCTTTGGAGTTTAAACCAAAACCCATTTACCTAAAATAATTTCGAAGAAAAGCAAAGCTTCTTAGAAGTCTCCACCACTTTGAGACTCGAAAATGAACGTCGACGATGCTGCGCGATCATCATCGAAATTTATTTTCTAGCGACAGAAGAGAGGAGTACTGAATTCATTCCTTCTTAAAAATCCTTTCGAAATATTTCTCATAAATATTTTCCAACTAATATCACAATATATTTTCTTCAAAGCTTTGAGAACCATTGTCAAAACCTCCGGTTCTTAAATTCAATATTTTCCATTTAAATCTATTTTAATTTTATAAGTCACCTTTATAAAATATTCTTATTGGATTTTCTTTCTTAAAACATTCCACAAGTGTTTTATCACTGTTCATTTTGTAATCCACCATATTTATTAAATTACAATATCCAGTTAATGATAATAACCAATATTATCATTCCTAACAACCAGGTAAGCAAGATAAGTCATAATAATTTCTAAAAAAAATTCTTTATATACAAAATATAATTAGAGCAAAAAAAATTCATTTACCCAATTTCAAAATAATACTATGTCGAATTGTTCTGTTTAAGTGTTTAGAGATCCCTAGCAATGACGTTAATTGCTCGTATTGACCACGATCCATAAGCCACTCAACAAATCAACCGACACAATATAAAACATTTTATATCACTAACAAATACACTCTCTCATATGTATACACTCAGCGACTCATCATAGGGTATTACTACCCTATTTATAAAGAGTCAGACCCCACAAAGCTAAGGTTATCGCTAAACCAAAGCTCTGATACCAACAGTAACGACCCACCTTTTTGGACTGTTTAAACCGACGATCAAATACACATGCCGATTCCAAACCATTCAAAAGGAAGATAGTTATTGGGGTAAATAAGAAAAGGAAAGAAAGGGAAATAAAGGAAATGAAACAACACAGAATCTTGCAGCGGAATGATAAAATATAATAGTCAAATAAACAGTTCATGAAGCTGTTTACAAAACTTTGATCATTATTTATACAACATTTATCAGAGTTATACATATACAACAAAACGAATAAAGTAATGCAGTAGACCTGAGCGAAATGAAAAGACAAAACACTCGAGTCAGGGCTAAAATATCCTCATGTAAGATAAATCAATCGTAAATAAATATGAGTGTAACGACGTCAGAGATGTTTACGGGGTTTGACATCTCCTATCCAGTGTCAACGTGAGCGTAATAACCTAAGAGATGTTACGGGATTTTCCATCTCTCAAGGATCCGTTAAACTATCTACTATGTAGTACAATACGCTATTATAATATGTCTACAGTACAGTAAAAGTATTAAAATAGCGTTTAGGCGTTACCATAATTCCCTTTAACACATTTTATAATGCCATAGTCTATACAGCACCGTGAACCCCACCGTAAACTAGTGGTTATCAGAGGGTACCCCATAAGTATAACACAAAACAAAACGTAGTGGTCGCGAATAGGATAATCAGTATGACAAGGTACATGAGGCGATACCAACTAGGATACTAGTAGTTGCGTGATCCGGACTGATGTTGAGCATAGCCAGCAGCTACCTCAACACCGCGAAACAACACTCCCAAATCAAGGGGTGCACCCAAATCGAATCACAAAAGTAATAGATATGGTATCGAAGAAGTGTGTCCGCTAGAGATGGCGAACCTCAATGGCCCGGCGCGGCTCCTGTTTTAGTCATGTCAGGGGTTATCCAATATCGTTCTCTTTCTTCAGTCAACGCGTTCATCAAACCATCCACTTCATTCTGTATCAACACTCTGCGTATAATAGTTATTAAAGTGGTTTCCGGTATCGATAAGGAATATGTCCATATCCGATCCCGGACTCTTTAATAACTACGTATTATTACACCGATGGCCCTTTTACATTTCAAATCGATTCATAATTGATATCAAAATATCATATTCCCTTCAAAAATCAAATCCATTTGAAATATCATTATAACTATTCAAAATGTAAGGTTTCGTTTCGAAAATCATTTTTCTTTCGCCTCAATATCTCATTTCGATTTCGAAATCATTTCGAATTTCAATTTAGGTTGCAACTTCGTTTAACCCAATTCGTATTTAAATTCAAGATTTAAACATAAACATTTCACCTTATTGACCAGCTTGAAATTTTAGAAAATAGTTTTAAGTAGTTTAAAAATAGTTTTAAATAATTAAAATACTTAAAATACTTAAAATATTTAATTGGTTTTCAAATAGATAAATTAATTTAATATAGTTAATGTAGGTTAAAATAGTTTAAGTATTTAAAATGGTTTATATAACAGAGTAATTTGGAAAAAAAATGAAACAACTTCAAAACTAAACCATTTCAATTATAACTTTCCAATTCAAATCAATTTCAATTTCCATCCTACCGATTCAATTTCGATTTCACATCAAATCAATGTCAACTTTGACTTCAAATTAATTCATTTCTACATTCACCTTCATTTAATTCAATTTCAATTTATATCGATTTGGAGCTTGATTTTTCAAAATATCAATTTATAACACTTTACAAAATTATCCTTAAATATTCAAATTTAAATCCAAATTTCAAGTATGATTCAATTCCAAGCTCAATTTCAAAATATCATTTTATGTCACTTTTACTTAGTAATATTCAAAGCTCGAAATACTGTTCAATCTTTAAAACAAATAAATTTTCGTAATTCAATCATATCCCGATTTTTATTTCAAAGTCTCAACTTAAATTATTTAACAATTTCTTTTAACCAAAAGTTATTTCAACATTCCAAACTCAATTTGCGATAAATTCGATTTCTATAATTTGATTTTATTGATTACTTTTAAATCAAAACATTTGAATAAATTTCAAATCAATGATTTTAAAATTTAATAATTTAACCAGTACGGTGTCCGTATATAATTTTCTATCCAATGGCCAAGTGATTAGTTATTTCAATTTAATGTCAGGGATGAATATATATCACTTAAATCAAATCACAGTATCATATGTATGTATAACAGGATATATATATATATATATATATATAAGCAAATAAACATCCAAACATTAAAATAACAACCAATAGCATCCATCGAAATAAATCATCCAATGGACAATACAATTCACGGCAATTTCATAGTTCTCAATATCAGGTAATTTAATCGCAATTCAATTTTAATTTCAATTTGACTGTCAACTTAATTTCTCAACGGTGAATTCAAATGACAATCTATATGACAATTAAATTTTATCAAACAACGACAAATAAAATTCATATCACTTTATAATATCAAATTTAACTACCATAAAGATATTCAGTACGTTGTGAGCGTTATAAAACACTCACCTTGAATTTCAATTCCAAAGCAAATCGAATGACGTTCAATTTGACCCAAAATTTTAACTGGCTCTAAACATCTCCAAATCTGTCCTAGAGCATAGTGCTTGTCGCCACGATCCCATCACCGCTTGTTTCAACCGATTTTGATCTCGTACGAAGGAGATATAGGGTTTTTTAGTTATCAACATTTCAATTCGTAAAACAATTATTATATTTAAATTAAATCATACCCAAAGAAAAAGAAGCCCACCCCACTCAACGTCTTCTTCAAGCTTCCTGAAGACTGTACACGCGTGACGCACCATAGCCGTGCACCCTCCTTCGATGATACGGAGCTATAGTTTACGAAACTCGAATCCGTCTTCGCCGACGAACTCTCCTCCTCGATCTCCACCTCCCGGACCCCTCACCTTGACGCACGCACCTTCCTATCAAATCACGACAACTCCCCCAATCAATCGCACGCGACCAGGTCGCACTCCGCAAGACGCCGCTGAGCTCCACCAAAACGTGTGTCCAGATGCTGTTCGACGAGAGAATCCAAATACGAGCTTTATTTCTCGAATCGATGATTGAAAGCGAAGTGAAGCTTAACCCTAGCTTCAAAACCTCTCATGTCTTCACTGTCGCGCTCCCAAACCCACGGCCGCACCATACAAACTACCACCAGATTAAAGCAAACGATGAAATTTGATTTTTAAAATCGGTTTCGTGATTTTTAATCGAGTATTGGAAGAGAAAGAAAATTTTGGAGTTTTGATTTATTATTTTCCTACTGCCTGAAGCTTGCGTGCAAATTTAAAAGGGAGGAGACATGATTCTTGCGTGTGGGAGGCTTAGTACAGTGATTTGAAATGAAATAAAAGAAGCTGATGTGAAAAGTTGACTACACAATATATTAATTTAAATTTCAAAATATCCCAATTTATGCAACTTAAAATCTTAAACCCCTATCGAGGCGTGCTGCTAGGCGTTCATAATGTTATACCCCTACTCCAGATGCAATGGAAAGGGATTCAAGCCCTAATTCGATCGTATGTGCGAGTTACGGAAATAAACGATCAATTTTAAATTAAATCGATTAAATTAATTTCTAAGCGTTTTGAGTTGCCACGGTCAAACGACAACTCCGATTGCTATGGAAATTGAAACCCGATAATAATAAACTATTACGGATCTAAAGGGACTGGTTTCGTCGAATTCCGAGACTGTGCCCCGAAAGGCTATTTTTAACTCGTCGGTTAAATCGACGACTTTTCAAAATTTACAAAATTGCTTAAGATTCCAATTTTAAAATCTTATCAACTCTATTATAATCCAAATATAACTTATATTCACTTTGGAAACCAATTTGAATCATATTAAATCGAATTTCGTTATTCACTCTATCTTCATACATTAAAATTTCAGTATCAAATTAATCATATCAAAGTCTGAATTTAATTATTCAAACATTTGTAATATTAAATTTAAACAAATTTGATTCATTCTTAAATCACAATCTTTTGAAATATTCAAACGAACTTATCAAATTAACTTTTGAAACAATTCAAATTAAAGAACAACCACTTCCATTAAACGGTTATTCGATTCCCGTTATTCAATTATTCAATAAATTCCAAATATTAAATATAAACAATTTAATTGTTCAATATTTGACGGATTTCAGTATTGGAATTTAAATAAATTTACATTATCAGTCGATTACTTTATTATATCAAATGAATTCCACATTATTATTTAACTTCAGTTAGAGATAATGCACTCAACTAATATATACATTCATTTCAATTGCAATTGGTTCCCAAATTCAATTCGACTAACTAAATGAATAGGTAACTTAAATAATTATCACTGTTAACTTTTAATTACACTTATAAGTATATTATTTACAAACAAGTGTGACAATTTCCTATATAATACAACTTCATTCCATTACCATTGACTATATATTATTTCAATTGATTTGGGATTTCATTCAATTCAAAAATAATTAACTTAGATAAAATTTGTTGCAATTCATTCTAGTTATTATTATCATAAATAAATTACAAAATTTTAATTCTTCCCACATTAACCATGAAATCTTATTAAATTAAAAAATTTAATTATCGAATTTTTACGGGTCGTTACACTCTCCCCCACTCAAAACTTTTCGTCCTCGAAAAGGAAAAAGAAGGGAAAAGAAACTAAGTAAAAAATTCAACATTTGATATATTTTATTCAAATTATCAACTTATAAAACAATGAAATTCCATTTATAAAATCGTTACTACACTTCCACTACGCTACTCTGATTAGCCTATGAACTTTACGAGTTAGTTATCAAAACAAGTTATAAAATTTTAAAACTCGAAAACTTTTCTAACCCCCGAATTTACGAAAAAATTCGGCAGAGTCTCCTTTGCGCGGCTCGATCGGTACAGCTACAAAATGCCTCTACGGGCCCCAAACCAACAAAAGAAAATCAAAAGCGAAGTGGCTCATCAAAATCACCAAATCCAATACAAAATAAACATGTACCTTTTGTCGGGCAATCCACATTTTCTTGATTTTAAATACCTGCATCTCATTTACCAATGATATCCGATTATATAATTTAACGGAATCATTTTATATTTGGTATCTTCGATTTCCAATATTAGCTTTTAATTAAGTCCTTGAGCCATACATATATCATCCGTGAGCAATGTCAAATCTAATCGCTTATTCGATCACACAATTTCACTTCCAAACTAGTATCGTTCGCACGACTCTCTAGTGCGGACTCAGATTTGGTTCCTTGATTGGAAACTGTTACTCTCCCTGCATAACCATATTCTATGATAGAGAATTCCAGAATCAAATCAAAAATCCATATCCAGAGTTCGCCGTCGAGAATCAAGTCAAAAATCCTAACTTGGATCGATATAAATCATCTCGAAATTTTGTGCTCGAATTTGGATCAAATCGTTACGCGAATAAAATAATACTTGTACAACTTACGTATTACCTTTCAATAGATTTCTATACAATGTATCCATATTATATTTCTTTTGCTTGCCTTCATTTCATTTACAGTTAATGATTTGCAGTACAATATTCATATCCCTAATTTACTTGGTATCTATTTCTTTACCAAGTATATTCTTTAATGCTATCATTTCTTAAACATTATTCGATAGAATTTTGCTTACTCAAGTCCATTTTTAAACATTAAAATTTTAAATTTAAATTCAATTTCCTTTCCAATTGATTCTTAGCCATACCAGATTCTTTTGTTTACATTTACTTCATATTCAGAGTTTCAGTTAATAACAAATTTATTTGTGGAACATTTTATTAATCGTCACTTTAGTTTATAGTCATTCTATAAAAGTCTAACTTCTTATATATGACTTTTCTTAGTTTATAATTATCTCAAAAGTTATAAATTTATCTTCACATATATTATATTTTTTCTTCACTTTTTTTTGTTGCAAATTTATATTTAATTCTACAACCAGTTTACAAAGACATTACTTGACTCAATGGCCTTCTTTCTTAAGTTCACTTACTTATTCCATTTATCCATTCATCATTTCATGTTATATTTAAGTATTTATAATTTTTATCACAGCCAAATTTTCCATTTATATACATTTTAATTCCTCTTGAGTTTTCCTTACTTGTATACTTCAATTATTTTCAGGTTTTGTTTATTTGTACAACATCTCATTACATATCCAAAACATCATTTCAACTTCTTAATATTTGGTAAGTCATATTATATGTTATTAGAATGCAAATTTGGTATTATATAAATTTATAGAATTTCATTTTACTTAATTAGAATGTTCACAAATTTAATTTATTTAAATCCTCTTTACCTTTTAACTTTAAAGGTACACTACAACTCTAAAGTTTTCTCAAAACATAAGCTTAGATATCTTAATCCTCTTATTTTATAAATTCTGGTTATTCACATTTCATTCAAATAATTTGAAAATTACTAATTAATATAACTTAGAAATTTAAATGCCCGATTCTTTTCAAATCGTTTGAAATAAACATATACACTTATATCTTTAATATATCAAATCATACCTTTGGAGTTTAAACCAAAACCCATTTACCTAAAATAATTTCGAAGAAAAGAAAAGCTTCTTTGAAGTCTCCCCCACTTTGAGACTCGAAAATGAATGTCGATGATGCTGCGCAGTCATCATCGAAATTTATTTTCCAGCGATAGAAGAGAGGAGTACTGAATTCATTCCTTCTTAAAAATCCTTTCAAAATATTTCTCATAAATATTTTCCAACTAATATCACCATATATTTTCTTCAAAGCTTTGAGAACCATTGTCAAAACCTCCGGGTCTTAAATTCAATATTTTCCATTTAAATCTATTTTAATTTTATAAGTCACCTTTATAAAATATTCTTATAGGATTTTCTTTCTTAAAAAATTCCACAAGTGTTTTATCACTGTTCATTTTGTAATTCACCTTATTTATTCAATTACAATATCCAGTTAATGATAATAACCAATGTTATCATTCCTAACAAACAGGTAAGCTAGATAAGTCACAATAATTTCTGAAATTTTTTCTCTATATACAAAATATAATTAGAGCAAAAAAAATTCATTTACCCAATTTCAAAATAATACTATGTCGAATTGTTCTGTTTAAGTGTTTAGAGATCCCTAGCAATGACGTTAATTGCTCGTATTGACCACGATCCATAAGCCACTCAACAAATCAACCGACACGATATAAAACATTTTATATCACTAACAAATACACTCTCTCATATGTATACACTCAGCGACTCATCATAGGGTATTACTACCCTATTTATAAAGAGTCAGACCCCACAAAGCTAAGGTTATCGCTAAACCAAAGCTCTGATACCAACAGTAACGACCCACCTTTTTGGACAGTTTAAACCGACGATCAAATACACATGCCGATTCCAAACCATTCAAAAGGAAGATAGTTATTGGGGTAAATAAGAAAAGGAAAGAAAGGGAAATAAAGGAAATGAAACAACACAGAATCTTGCAGCGGAATGATAAAATATAATAGTCAAATAAACAGTTCATGAAGCTGTTTACAAAACTTTGATCATTATTTATACAACATTTATCAGAGTTATACATATACAACAGAATAAATAAAATAATGCAGCAGACCGCATGATGCAAAGATAATAATAGAAATAGTATACCAAATCTTCGTCTTTGTCCTCTAGAATAGATCTTCAATAAGCTGAAAACTCAGGTCTGACCCGAGCGAAATGAAAAGACAAAACACTCGAGTCAGGACTAAAATATCCTCATGTAAGTTAAATCAATCGTAAATAAATATGAGTGTAACGACGTCAGAGATGTTTACGGGGTTTGACATCTCCTATCCAGTGTCAACTTGAGTGTAATAACTTAAGAGATGTTACGGGATTTTCCATCTCTCAAGGATCCATTAAACTATCTACTATGTAGTACAATACGTTATTATAATATGTCTATAGTAAACTAAAAGTATTAAAATAGCATTAAGGCGTTACCATAATTCCCCTTAACACATTTTATAATACCATGGTCTATACAGCACCGTAAAGCCCACCGTAAACTAGTGGTTATCAGAGGGTACCCCATATGTACAACATAAAACAAAACGTAGTGGTCGCGAATAGGATAATCAGTATGACAAGGTACATGAGGCGATACCAACTAGGATACTAGTAGTTGCGTGATCCTGACTGATGTTGAGCATAGCCAGCAGCTACCTCAACACCGCGAAACAACACTTCCAAATCAAGGGGTGCACCCAAATCGAATCACAAAAGTAATAGATATGGTATCAAAGAAGTGTGTCCGCTAGAGATGGCGAACCTCCATGGCCCAGTGCGGCTCCTGTTTTAGTCATGTCAGGGGTCATCCAATATCGTTCTCTTTCTTCAATCAACGCGTTCACCAAACCATGCACTTCATTCTGGATCAACACTCCGCGTATAATAGTTATTAAAGTGGTTTTCCGTATCGGCAGAGAGTATGTCCATATCCGATCCCGGTCTCTTTAATAACAACGTATTATTACACCGATGGCTCTTTTACATTTCAAATAGATTCATAATTGATATCAAAATATCATATTCGCTTCAAAAATCAAATCCATTTGAAATATCATCATATCTATTCAAAATGTAAGGTTTCATTTCGAAAATCATTTTTCTTTCGCCTCAATATCTCATTTCAATTTTGAAATCATTTCGAATTTCAATTTTGGTTGCAACTTCATTTAACCCAATTCGTATTTAAATTCAAGATTTAAACATAAACATTCCACCTTATTGACCAGCTTGAAATTTTAGAAAATAGTTTTAAGTAGTTTAAAAATAGTTTTAAATAATTAAAATACTTAAAACACTTAAAATATTTAAATGGGTTTCAAATAGAGAAATTAATTTAATATAGTAAATGTAGGTTAAAATAGTTTAAGTATTTAAAATGGTTTATATAACAGAGTAATTTGGAAAACAAAATGAAACAGCTTCAATACCAAACCATTTCAATTATAACTTCCCAATTCAAATCAATTTCAATTTCCATCCTACCAATTCAATTTCGATTTCAATTCAAATCAATGTCAACTTTAACTTCAAATTAATTCATTTCTACATTCACCTTCAATTAATTCGATTTCAATTTATATCGATTTGGAGCTTGATTTTTCAAAATATCAATTTTTAACACTTAACAAAATTATCCTTAAATATTCAAATTTAAATCCAAATTTCAAATATGATTCAATTCCAAGCTCAATTTCAAAATATCATTTTTATGTCACTTTTACTTAGTAATATTCAAAGCTCGAAATAATGTTCAATCTTTAAAACAAATAAATTTTCGAAATTCAATCATATCCCGGTTTTTATTTCAAAGTCTCAACTTAAATTATTTAACAATTTCTTATAACCAAAAGTTATTTCAACATTCCAAACTCAATTTGCGATAAATTCGATTTCTATAAATTGATTTTATTTATAACTTTTAAATCAAAACATTTAAATAAATTTCAAATAACCGATTTTAAAATTTATTAACTTTAACGATCCGGTGTCCGTATATAGTTTTCTATCCTATGGCCAAGTGATTAGTTATTTCAATTTAATGTCAGGGATGAATATATATCACTTAAATCAAATCACAGTGTCATATGTATGTATAACAGGATATATATAAGCAAATAAACATCCAAACATTAAAATATCAACCAATAGCATCCATCGAAATAAATCATCCAATAGACAATACAATTGACGGCAATTTCATAGTTCTCAATATCAGGTAATTTAATCGCAATTCATTTTTAATTTCAATTTGACTGTCAACTCAATTTTTCAACGGTGAATTCAAATGACAATCTATATGACAATTAAATTTTATCAAACAATGACAAATAAAATTCATATCACTTCATAAGATCAAATTTAACTACCATGAAGATATTCAGTACGTTGTGAGCGTTATAAAACACTCACCTTGAATTTCAATTTCAAAGCAAATCGAACGACGTTCAATTTGACCTAAAATTTTAATTGGCTCTAAACGTCTCCAAATCTATCCCGAGCATAGTGCTTATCGCCACAATCCCATCGCCGCTTGTTTCATCCGATTCCGATCTCGTACGAAGGAGATATATGGTTTTTAAGTTATCAACATTTCAATTCATAAAAAAATTTATATTATATTTAAATTAATTCATACCCAAAGAAAAAGAAGCCCAGCCCACTCAACATCTTCTTCCCCAAAAGCTTCCTGAAGCCTGTACACGCGTGATGCACCATAGTCGTGCGCCCTCCTTTGATGATACAGAGCTATAGTTTACGAAACTCGAATCTGTCTTCGCCGACGAACTCTCCTCCTCGATCTCCACCTCCCGGACCCCTCACCTTGACACACGCACCTTCCCATCAAATCGCGACAACTCCCCCTATCAATCGCACGCGTCCAGGTCACACTCCCCAAGACGCCGCCGAGCTCCGCCAAAACGTGCGTCCAGATGCTGTTCGACGAGGAGAATCCAAATACGAGCTTTATTTCTTGAATCGATGAATGAAAGCGAAATGAAGCTTAACCCTAGCTTCAAAACCTCTCACGTCTTCACTGTCACGCTCCCAAACCCACGGCCGCACCTTACAAACTACCACCAGATTGAAGCAAACGATGAAATTTGATTTTTAAAATCGGTTTCGTGATTTTTAATCGAGTATTGGAAGAGAAAGAAATGTTTGAAGTTTTGATTTATTATTTTCCTATTGCTGTTCGTCGAATAATTGGCCACAAACACCCAATATCGTGAAACACCCGTTTATGAACACAAATCAGCAACAATCAATATAGAACTCAGATCTAAGCAATAACAATCACAATAATTCACGAATAACAATCACAAACACAGGATTTATAGTGGTTCGGCGATCTTGCTTACGTCCACTCTGAAGCTTATGTCTTTATTGATTCACTTGATGATTTCAATCGATTACAGCGAGTTACAGCAAGTTATAGCTCTGATACTTGATTACAATGGTGATAGAAAGACGTAGATCTGAATCCGGCAGAGTCTGGATGTTCAATCGCCGAAGATCCTCTTTTCTGAAGGCTTCAGGGTGCTATTTAAAGGCGTAGGAGGCCCAGATCTCGCTCAAACTTCGGAAAACTTTTTCTGGCACGTGAGTGGGCCTTTTGACTCGATCTAAGATCGATACGAAGTGATTTCGAATCCATCAAAAAATTATCCAATCGAGTTGAAACTTGGCAGGAACAATCTTTACCTTGTATGGAAGCTACTGTGAAAATTTCGTTGCATTTGAATCAATGGTTTAGGAGATATGATCGATTCATGTTGTGGTTTTTCGTGAGGGCTGTTGCGTTTGAATCCATTGGTTCGAATCCACTCCCTTCGACTCGATCGGTCACGTGGTTCTTTGGTGACGGGGCGCGCACTCCTCGCATCGATCCTATTTTTTCTCTGAGTCGACCGCTTCGCATCCATGATCTTTGCCTCGTTTGTATCCTTGAATGACACGTCACCCAAGCTAGTTGACTTGGTGGACACGAACGAGTGATTGTTCATGGATTCGAATCTGATGGATGCGAAGACGATCGATACGAAGCAGTGCATGGGCATGAAACCGATCGATTCGAAGTAGGGCATACTGATGGTGATGGATTCAAAGTGCTCTGGACTCGATGGATACGAAACAGTGCTCTAGCATGGATACGAACGTGCTGAGGGGATGCCCATCTGATGGATTCGAACCGATCGATTCGCAGTGATCAATATCATGCCTGATCGGTTCGAACTCGATTGACTCGAAGCGTATGCAAACCATCGGATTCGAACAAGATGGATACGAATCCTATGGGTTCGAAATGAGCATCTCCTCCACTTTTTGATGGGTTCGAACGACATTCTTTGGCTAACTTGCATCGATCATATCTCGTTCGTACGACCTCCGATTAACCTGAAATTTGGAAGACTGGCTTTCATGGTCTTGCTTATCATGTCCTATCAATTGTAGCCTGATCCGGGCTCGGAAAAAATTCATCGTTATCCATAGCGAAGTGAAGTACAACCAATCTCTGAGACGAACTGTCTTTTGTTTTTGACCGATCTTTTAGTATCACGGCTTTGCCAAAAAGCAGGATAACATTTGCCCCCCAAAATATGCCTTGTGGTAGGAAGGCGTGTTTTGTAATGCCATGAGCTGGATGTTCATATCCTGTTGATGTCCTGCAAAGGAATTTACAGTTTTATGTGACCTCAAATAACGACCGTTCGGGATCGAGATATTTGAGATGAAGTGCTACCGTTCATGGTCAAGCGCCTAACTTCAAATGACGATCGTTCGGGATCGAGCCATTTGAGGTAAAGTGCGACCGTGCGCGGTCAAGTGGCGGACCTCAAATGATGACCGTTCGTGATCGAGCCATTTGAGGTGAGGTGAGTTGTGCCGTTCGGGGCGAGCTGTGCCGTTCGAGGCGAGTTGTGACTATTTGAGGTCGGGTGGCGTTCGAGGCGAGTTGTGACCGTTTGAGGTCGGGTGCCGTTCGAGGCGAGTTGTGACTGTACGAGGTCGGGTGCCGTTCGAGGCGAGAAAGTGTGCTCGGGAGGGCTTGGTATTATCGATGCCATTGTCATGTTCGGGTGAGTTCCTGTATCGTTTGTGTGCCTATTGGAGGCAAATAAGTGTGCCCGGGGGGGCTTGGTATTGTTGATACCAGGTTCACGTTTGAGTGGGTCCCTAGATCGTTTGTCAGGGTGGCATATCGCCATCTCAGAGCATGCCTAAGGACCGTTCACGACCCCGTACATGTGTAAGTAGCTTAGCCATTCTAGAATTATCCGAACCAAATATCCATTCAACTGATGAGTTTTAAAATAGAAATGTCCAAACAAACAAAGTCTAAATGTTCAAATCAAAACGAAGCAAAAGAAAAGCAAGGATGTCAAAGTGTAAATTTTCACAACGATAGGATTAATAGCGATTCAGAGCATGCCTTTGGACCGTTCGTGATCTCGTACATGTGTAAATGATTAACCCACGTTAGTGAGAGGTTTACTACTTGTTCATCGTTATTTCAATTAATTGATAACCAGACGATGTCCTGGTTCAGGTCACCCCTAGCTGATGTAGACGGTGGCCGCTCTGGCTCTACCGTTGGGGCTCGTCTCCTCACATACTGAAGCAGCATACCATTCCTGATGTGCCCTTCTACTTCATCCTTTATATGCCTACAATCGTTAGTGTTATGACCGTTCAGTTCATGGAATAAGCAATATCTCTCTGATTTTCTCTCGTCAACAGTGGGGTCCCTTCGTATTGGCCTACGGTATGGAACTTGCTCTCGTGTATCGCGGTAGATTCGCTCCAAACTCTCATTCAGCTCTGAATAGGTGGTGAATCGTGCCTCTCTCCGTAGTTGTTTTGACCCGTTAACACTATCCTCAGCCTTTCGTTTTCCTTTATCCTTGCCTGAGTCCTTTTCGAGAGGTTTTTTGTCTTTAAGAGCATAAATTTCTATTCCCTCTCCTTCTTCTCTTTCTGCATTCGCATCCTCTAATCGTAAAAACTTTTCTGCCTCGTCGTAGAATTCTCCGAGATCCATAGGTGGATCTTTAGTCAATGAATTTTTGAACTATGTGCCGTCAGCTACTCCGGACACAGCTGCCATCACAACCATAGATGGATCTGCTCGATCCACCGAAGATGCTGCTGCATTGAATCGCGTTAGATAACTCCTCAAAGTCTCTCCGGCTTTCTGCTTTAGAGTTTCCAAAGTCATCACATTCTTGGGTCTTGTAATGTGAACCCTGAATTGCCTCATAAATCTCTCAGTTAAATCATTCCATGTTCCGATAGATCCACTCTTTAGTTGTCTAAACCATAACGCTGCGATATCCTCCAAGTAAAATGGAAAGTACCGGGCCATAACCTCCTCTGATGCCCCCAGCACCTCCATATGCCTCATATATTTTTTCAGATGAACTGTAGGGTCTGTTCTCCCGTTATACATGTCCAACGATGGTAACTTGAAATTCGGTGGGTTCCTAGCTCGTCTGATTGCTGGAGTAAAAGGACTCCTATTAACATCCTCCAAATCTTTGTTTACCAAACCGCCCCTCATAGCTCTTCTAACCATCTCCGCTAATTTGTCATTGTTTCCAAGACGTAATCTTTGTTCATCACTTTCGACCTGCCCCCCGAGTTCATGAGGGAACTCTGGGATCTGCCCCCTTGACTGAGCTTTCACTCCTCTGCTACTCCCGGGTTGCGCAGATGCTCCTCTCTCTCTCTCTCCGAAATTGGATCAACGTTCTCCATGGGTGTGCCTCCTAATCCAGGTGCTATGCCGGATGGTCCTGCTCCGTTCTGAACTCCATCAGCTTCTCTATTCTGTGCTCCAAGTTTTCCTATCTGTTGAAATAAACTCTGGATCAACTCCTCTTGTTTCTTCATCATTGTCTCGATCTCGTCCCTAGTGATGAAGATCGACGCTTGATTCGCTCCTGAGGAAGCCTTTTGACTCCCTTGATGTTCACTTCGCTCTAGCCTTGGCCTTCTGCTTGATTGTCTCGTCGTGGTTTCTCAATTCTGAACTTTCAAACTCTCTGAATCAACTTCTAATTGGTAGAACTCCTGAATTAGCCTTCTCAGTGAAAGCACCAAAATGTTCGTGGAATAATTGGCCACAAACACCCAATATCGTGAAAGCACCCGTTTATGAACACAAATCAGCAACAATCAATATAGAACTCAAATCTAAGCAATAACAATCACAATAATTCACGAATAACAGTCACAAACACAGGATTTATAGTGGTTCGGCGATCTTGCCTACGTCCACTCTGAAGCTTATGTCTTTATTGATTCACTTGATGATTTCAATCGATTACAGCGAGTTACAGCAAGTTATAGCTCTGATACTTGATTACAATGGTGATAGAAAGACGTAGAACTGAATCCGGCAGAGTCTGAACGTTCAATCGCCGAAGATCCTCTTTTCTAAAGGCTTCAGGGTGCTATTTATAGGCGTAGGAGGCCCAGATCTCGCTCAAACTTCGGGAGACTTTTTCTGGCAAGTGAGTGGGCCTACGCGACCGACCCCACCATGTTTCGACTCGATCTGAGATCGATACGAAGTGATTTCGAATCCATCAAAAAATTATCCAATCGAGTTAAAACTTGGCAGGAACAATCTTTACCTTGTATGGAAGCTACTGTGAAAATTTCGTTATATTTGAATCAGTGGTTTAGGAGATATGATCGATTCAAGTTGTGGTTTTTCATGAGGGCTGTTGCGTTCGAATCCATTGGTTCGAATCCACTCCCTTCGACTCGATCGGTCACGTGGTTCTTTGGTGACGTGGCGCGCACTCCTCGCATCGATCCTATTTTTTCTTCGAGTCGAGCGCTTCGCATCCATGATCTTCGCCTCATTTGTATCCTTGAATGACACGTCACCCAAGCTAGTTGACTTGGTGGACATGAACGAGTGATTGTTCATGGATTCGAATCTGATGGATGCGAAGATGATCGATACGAAGCAGTGCATGGGCACGAGACCGATCGATTCGAAGTAGGGCATACTGATGGTGATGGATTCGAAGTGCTCTGGACTCAATGGATACGAAACAGTGCTCTAGCATGGATACGAACATGCTGAGGGGATGCCCATCTGATGGATTCGAACCGATCGATTCGAAGTGATCAATATCATGCCTGATCGGTTCGAACTCGATCGACTCGAAGCGTATGCAAACCAGTGGATTCGAACAAGATGGATACGAATCCTATATGTTCGAAATGAGCATCTCCTCCACTTTTTTATGGGTTTGAACGACATTCTTTGTCTAACTTGCATCGATCATGTCTCGTTCATACGACCTCCGATTAACCTGAAATTTGGAACACTGGCTTTCATGGTCTTGCTTGTCATGTCCTATCAATTGTAGCCTGATCCGGGCTCGGAAAAAATTCATCGATATCCATAGCGAAGTGAAGTACAACCAATCTCTGAAACGAACTGTCTTTTGTTTTTGACCGATCTTTTGGTATCACGGCTTTGCCAAAAAGTGGGATAACAACTGCCTGAAGCTTGCGTGCAAATTTAAAAGGGAGGAGACATGATTCTTGTGTGTGGGAGGCTTACTACAGTGATTTGAAATGAAATAAAAGAAGCTGATGTGAAAAGTTGACTAGACAATATTATTATCCCAACTTTTGGCATAGCTGAGATACCTAAAAATCAGCTGAAAATAAATGATTACTATTCTTGAATATCAACCATGCATTGCAGGATAACCATGGATGTCGATGAATTTTGTCTGAGTCCGGATCGGACCACAATTGACAAGAGATGATGAGCAAAGCTGTAGTAGCCAGCGTTTCAAATTTCAAGTCAATCTGAGTTCATACGCTCAAGTTATGATCGATTCAAGTTGAAGGAAATAACCCTAAGTTCGAATCCATCAGGTGGCCAAGCTTCGTATCCGTCCTGTGACCTTCCTTCGAATCCATCAGGTTGCCAAGCTTCGTATCCGTCCTGTGACCTTCCTTCGAATCCATCAGGTGGCCAAGCTTCGTATCCATCCTGTGACCTTCCTTTGAATCCATCAGGGCAAGGTACCTCGAGTCCGTGAAGCGATTATACTTCGAATCCATGCAGTTGATTCAATCCGAATCCATCCTGTAACCTCACTTGGACTCCATCCCATGACCTACTTCGAATCCACCCTGTTGGAGAAGCTTCATATCGATCAGCTATGGGATACCTCGATCGATACGAAGGAACATCCATTCGATCGATTCGAAGGAACATACCTCGAATCCGCAACCTCGAATCCACTAAGTCAAGGCGGCTAAAACCATGGATTCGACCCAGTAAACTCGGAGAAAAAGATGGATTGACCCGAGAAGCGCGCGCGCAACGTCACCATGCACATGCACAAACCATCGATTCGACCCTATCGATTCGAAGGGATCGATTCGAACCAAGCATGATAACCGCAAATACAATCTTGAATCGATCATAACTCAGGATCTACAAGTCCAAATGCTATGAAATTTTCACAGGAGCTTGCGTACACGCTGAAGAAGGTCCACACCAAATTTCACCTCGATTGGATGCATTCTTGATCGATTCGAACCCAAGTTCGAATCGATCCCAAAGTGGGCCCGGATTTCCATAATCCGAGCGTGTGGGCCCCCTCACGTGCCAGAAGCGGTCTCCCTGGATTTTAGGCGAAATATCAGCCTCCTACACCTATAAATAGAGCCCCAGGTCATTCAGAAAAGGGAGCTCTCTCTCTCTCTCTGACCGGATCTTGATTCTAAAGCGCCCAGACTCTACCAGACTCTACTGTGCACTTCACTACTATCGGTATACTCGAATTTCAGAGCTATAATCCATTGTAATTCGCTGTAATCAACTGTAATCAGCGAAGAACATCAATAAAAGTGAAAACCTTTGAAGTGGACGTAGGCCGGAGATAGCCGAACCACTATAAATCTTGTGTTCTTGTTCATAATTTCTGTTTTGCTGCGTATTTCTTGCTTAGATCTGTGATTTGTGTTTGAATATTGCTGATTTGTATTCATACACTGGTGCTTTCACAATACTTGGGGTTTGTGACCAATTTTGGCGCAAACACTTTGGTGCTTTCACCGAGAAGAACTAGCACCCACTACACCAGATTCAGAATTCATATTTGAAAGTTTAAAGGATTCAGATTTATTCAACAATGACTCGACAGAACAGTAGAAGGCAGAGGGATGAGAGAAGCTAACAGGGAGGAAGTCAGGAGGCATCCTCTGGAGTTGGAGAAGGACAAGCCTCGATTTACATCACTAGGGATGAGACGGAGGCTATGGCAAATTCGATATGAGAAAGCATGATGAAGACTCAACAGGAGATGCTGCAGAATTTCCTCGAACAAATGAGGGCAGCGAATGTGAAAACCTTGGACCAACTACAACAATTGCAAGTGCGGGACAAGGAATCAGGATTGTAGAAGCTAATGAAGGTCAGGTTCAACACCAGAATACAGGAGCTGAAGATAATCAACAAGGACTTGGGGGCAGACCCTCAGGGTCCGATACTGGAAGACTAATAGACGGAGCTCAACAGGCTGGAACCAATGCTTATGCTAACGAGCCTCACGAAGAGTATGTACCAGAGTTCCCTTCAAGACTCGGGAGGCGGGACAGGAATGTGGCCAGGGGTCAACCCATGGATGGAGACGAGAGAATGATTGGACTCATGCGACGAATCATGAGAGGACGATTGTCCAGTGGAGGGCTGGAAGAAGTCAGTCGGAGTCCGTTCACTCCGAATATCCGAAACGCAAGGAACCCTTCAAAATTCAAACTACCAACGCTAGATCCTTATGACGGGAGGTCAGACCCGACCATGCACATTACTAGATATATTAGACACATGGAAGTGCTGGGGGCATCCGAGGAAGTGATGGCACGATGCTTCCCTCTATATTTGTCAGATTTGGCCGCACTTTGGTTCACGCAATTAGAGACTGGATCAATCAGAACATGGAGCGAGCTTGTAGATTGCTACAAGAGACAGTTTAGGGTCCATGTGACGCGACCCAAAGTGTGATGACTTTAGCCTCAATAAAGCAAAGGACCGGAGAGTCCATAAAAGATTTTCTACTGAGATTTAATGCAACGGTGACTTCTGTAGATCGCCCAGATCCATCAATGGTTTTGATGGCGGCAGAGTTGGGGAAGTCACCAAATTCAAAGATTCTCTGACTAAAGATCCACCGCAAGATCTCGGAGAGTTCTTTCATAAAGCTGAAAAGTTCATCCGATTAGAACAATCACGAGCCGAGAGGCAGGAAACAAATGCTGCGCAGGGCGAAGGAACCGCCAGGGAACTGTCCGGAGCGGACAAAGGAAAGAGGAAACAGGATGACAGATATTATGGTCCCGATAAACGGAAGAAATTACGAGAACCAAGATTCAGGCAATACATAGATCTGACTGCAGGCCTGGAACAAATTTACACTGATACTCGGGGGCAACTCCCCTATCGAAAGCCACCCAGAAGGGATCCCACTGAGCGGGAGCGCAGAATTGGAAAATACTGCCTATTCCATGAGCTGGATGGGCACACTACAGAGGAATGCTGCCACCTAAAGGATGAGGTGAAAGAACATGCCAGGAGTGGAAGATTGCCACAATATGTCAGAGAACAGACAGCGGCGGTAAGGCCTGAGCAACTACCGCCTCCACCTAGCAGGAACGATCCTGGACCGGGATCACGACTCGTCATCAACTGATTAAAGATGGCAAGGGCCAAGTCCAGGATTTGGACCTCGATCGAATAATTTCATTTAGATTTGTTTTCAGAATAAACGGTTACTCCACTTACTCATGTACGAGAACCGGAGAGATCCCTAGGCATGCTCTGAGATGGAGATAAACCGATATGCCCGGAGGGGCAATGTTTAGCTTTTTTCTGATATTTGAGATTGAACATCTAAGACTCGAATTTAAATAAATAAATTAGAATTTCTTGAAACCTTTGATCGGAGAGTCAAAGGACGAACATTAAATACCAATATAAAAATGATCGCTTTATGACCCTACCCAGAGAGGCAGGATCCGGAGTGCAAGAAGTGAGTTGCTTCGCCGGAGAGCGACAGGATCAACTCACTTAAGCGATGTTTCCCCTTCACCAGAGAGTGATAGGATGGGATCCAGCAAGAGCCCGGAGAGGCTATGATCGGTCTAGAACGGCCAAGGCATCGCTTAATGTTCAAATACACTGAACCGGAGTGCAAGAAGTGAGTTGCTTCGCTGGAGAGCGACAGGATCAACTCACTTAAGCGCTGTTTCCCCTTCACCAGAGAGTGACAGGATGGGATCCAGCAAGAGCCCGGAGAGGCTATGATCGGTCTAGAACGGCCAAGGCATC
Organism: Allium cepa; assembly: GCA_030765085.1. Taxonomy (NCBI): domain Eukaryota; kingdom Viridiplantae; phylum Streptophyta; class Magnoliopsida; order Asparagales; family Amaryllidaceae; genus Allium; species Allium cepa. The sequence goes on along the minus strand of CM060936.1, from coordinate 23,278,772 downwards.
GCTTAATGTTCAAATACACTGAACCAGAGTGCAAGAAGTGAGTTGCTTCGCCGGAGAGCGGCAGGATCAACTCACTTAAGCGCTGTTTCCCCTTCACCGGAAAGTAACAGGATGGGATCTAGCAAGACCCCAGAGAGGCTATGATCGGTCTAGAACGACCAAGACATCGCTGTACGTCCTAACCAGGACCAAAGTGCAATAGGATCTTTCTATTCAATCGCTAAGTCGGGAATGGGCTTGGCAAGGGTCCGGAGTGATCATCGATAGTCTAGAGAGACTGAAAAATTTAATTCTTAACTTCCACTGGAAGGGATTGATAACAACTTGGCTCCGAACAGCCATGAACTTAATTGATAGTACTGCAGCTACGAATGAAACGTGAATTTACTACACTCGATTTAAGACTGTTCAAAACATACCTTTTACAAAAAGGCATGTTTTGAGGGGCAAAGTGTTATCCTAACTTTTGACAAAGCTGAGATACCCAAAAATCAGCTGAAAATAAATGATTACTATTCTTGAATATCAACCATGCATTGCAGGATAACCATGGATATCGATGAATTTTGCCTGAGTCCGGATCGGGCCACAATTGACAAGACATGATGACCAAAGCTGTAGAAGCCAGCGTTTCAAATTTCAAGTCAATTTGAGTTCATACGCTCAAGTTATGATCGATTCAAGTTGGAGGAAATAACCCAAAGTTCGAATCCGTCAGGTGGCCAAGCTTCGTATCCATCCTGTGACCTTCCTTCGAATCCATCAGGTGGCCAAGCTTCGTATCCATCCTGTGACCTTCCTTCGAATTTATCAGGGCAAGGTACCTCGAGTCCGTGAAGTGACTATACTTCGAATCCATGCAGTTGATTCAATCCGAATCCATCCTGTAACCTCACTTGGACTCCATCCCATGACCTACTTCGAATCCACCCTGTTCGAGAAGCTTCGTATCGATCAGCTATGGGATACCTCGATCGATACGAAGGAACATCCATTCGATCGATTCGAAGGAACATACCTCGAATCCACAACCTCGAATCCACTAAGTCAAGGCGGCTAAAACCATGGATTCGACCCAGTAAACTCGGAGAAAAAGATGGATTGACCCGAGAAGCGCACGCGCCACGTCACCATGCACATGCACAAACCATCGATTCGACCCTATCGATTCGAAGGGATCGATTCGAACCAAGCATGATAACTGCAAATACAATCTTGAATCGATCATAACTCAGGATCTACAAGTCCAAATTCTATGAAATTTTCACAGGAGCTTGCATACACGCTGAAGAAGGTCCACACCAAATTTCACCTCGATTGGATGCATTCTTGATCGATTCGAACCCAAGTTCGAATCGATCCCAAAGTTGGCCCAGATTTCTATAATCCGAGCGTGTGGGCCCCCTCACGTGCCAGAAGCGGTCTCCCCGGATTTTAGGCGAAATATTAGCCTCCTACACCTATAAATAGAGCCCCAGGTCATTCAGAAAAGGGAGCTCTCTATCTCTCTGACCGGATCTTGATTCTGAAGCGCCCAGACTCTACCAGACTCTACTATGCACTTCACTACTATCGTTGTACTCAAATTTCAGAGCTATAATCCATTGTAATTAGCTGTAATCAACTGTAATCAGCGAAGAACATCAATAAAAGTGAAAACCTTTGAAGTGGATGTAGGCCGGAGATAGCCAAACCACTATAAATCGTGTGTTCTTATTCATAATTTCTGTTTTGCTGCGTTTGCTTGCTTAGATCTGTGATTTGTGTTTGAATATTGCTGATTTGTATTCATACACTGGTGCTTTCACAATACTTGGGGTTTGTGACCAATTTTGTCGCAAACAAATATATTAATTTAAATTTCAAAATATCCCAATTTATGCAACTTAAAATCTTGAACCCCTATCGAGGCATGCCGCTAGGTGTTCATAATGTTATACCCCTATTCCGGACGCAATGGAAAAGGTTTCAAGCCCTAATTCGATCGTATATGCGAGTTACGGAAATAAACGATCAATTTTAAATTAAATCGATTAAATTAATTTCTAAGCGTTTTGAGTTGCCACGGTCAAATGACAACTCCGATTGCTATGGAAATTGAAATCCGATAATAATAAACTATTACGGATCTAAAGGGACTGGTTTCGTCGAATTCCGAGACTGTGCCTCGAAAGGCTATTTTTAACTCATCGGTTAAATCGACGACTTTTCAAAATTTACAGAATTGCTTAAGATTCCAATTTTAAAATCTTATTAACTCTATTATAATCCAAATATAACTTATATTCACTTTGGAAACCAATTTGAATCATATTAAATCCAATTTCGGTTATTCACTCTATCTTCATACATTAAAATTTCAATATCAAATCAATCATATCAAAGTATGAATTTAATTATTCAAACATTTGTAATATTAAATTTAAACAAATTTGATTTATTCTTAAATCACTATCTTTTGAAATATTCAAACGAACTTATCAAATTAACTTTTGAAACAATTCAAATTATAGAACAACCACTTCCATTAAACAGTTATTCGATTCCTGTTATTCAATTATTCAATAAATTCCAAATATTAAATTTAAACAATTTAATTGCAATATTTGACGGATTTCAATATTGGAATTTAAATAAATTTTCATTATCAGTCGATTACTTTATTACATCAAATGAATTCCACATTATTATTTAACTTCAGTTAGAGATAATGCACTCAACTAATATATATTTTCATTTCAATTGCACTTGGTTCCCAAATTCAATTCGACTAACTAAATAAATAGGTAACTTAAATAATTATCACCGTTAACTTTTAATTACACTTATAAGTTTATTATTTACAAACAAGTGTCACAATTTCCTATATAATACAACTTCATTCCATTACCATTGACTATATATTATTTCAATTGATTTGGGATTTCATTCAATTCATAAATAATTAACTTAGATAAAATTTGTTGCAATTCATTCTAGTTATTATTATCATAAATAAATTACAAATTTTTAATTCTTCCCACATTAACCATGAAATCTTATTAAATTAAAAATTTTAATTATCGAATTTTTACGGGTCGTTACACATCACATCAGCCTCACTCTCAACCGTTGGGCTGTGCAACGTCTCAACTTGATCGAAAGCTTCCACCACCGTGCAGGCACCTCCTCTCTACTATCGAAGTCAGACCCCAAGTCCATCACCCTCAGACATAGCACGCAAGCCTCCGCCTCTCTTTCCTCGGCTTTTTGCCTCCCCTAGCAAAGGCCGTGCCTACCCATCCACCAACTTTCCTCTCGCCCAGCCTCTTCTCTTTGCTTTGTCCATTTTCTCCCATGCAGCTAAGGTATACATATACATATATGATTTGTATATATTGATATATGAGTTATATGTTGTATAATCTATTTTTACAGTTTATAAAGAAGAGAAAAATATGTTACAATCTGTTATTTAAATATGTAAGTGTATATATTAGTCTATATATACATGAGTTTGGGTTTTGTATAGGTATATATAGGTTCTGATGGTATATAAGTTATATAAGCTTAGTTATTATATGGTGTGTGTGTGTGTATATATATATACTACTTAATTTTATACATATGATTCATTTGGGTGTTAATGTATAAGTTATAATATATATGGTTACTGTTTTTAACATATCATGTCTGCATTTATTCGTATATGTCTGTATGTATATGTTGGTGTTTATATGTATGTTGGTGTTTGTATGTCAGTATATAATTTTGTTTCCAAAGTTTTTTGAATGATGGTTGTGTCTTGCTTTACGTAGATATGTACTAATAAGGTTCATAATGGTAATATATATTGATTCTGTAGCTTACATGCATATATATTGTTGCATATATGTAGTCCAGGTAATGTCAGTTTATATCTGATTTATATAAATGTTTGATTATATATATATATATATATGAATTTATATACGGTATATATATTATTATTTTGATCTTAAAATACATATGTTTTATATATATATTTACTTTATAGTTCCTTAGCCAGTATTGTAACTATGTACATGACTATATATTAGTTTATTTATAAGTATATTTGAGTCTGGGTTTTGGAACAGCATATATAGAGATTTTTATTGTATAGGTGTTTAAATTTAGTATTTATAAAAAGAATTATATATATTATTATAAATATGAGTTTAAAATCTTATATTAATTATTAAAGAATATATATGGGTATAATATTTATTTTGTTCCAGTTTATGTTAAGCTAATTTTGATTTGTTTTCATCAATTCCTATTAATTAGCCTTGCCCTCAAATTTGCGCAAATCTTGCTTTGCGTCGGAATCATACTTGGATTCGTAACACATCTCATTCTCGTTCATCTCTAGCCTCGAAAGATGAGCAATCACTCATGAATAACATTCTTATATTTATTAGATTTGATTTCATTTGAACCAACAATTAAAATATGCTGCAAAATTTAACCGTTAATTATATAATTGCTGTATATGTTACGCCATTATCTGTTCACCTGTGAGATATGACACCATATCATGTTGTTTATATTTTATCACTGATGATATATGCCTATGTTGATATTATTATCTTATATGTTCTCACTCTGCAAGTTCCCTGCTAATTTGGAATTCCCTATGAGTTGAAATGATAAATACTTGAACGATCTTGTAGAAAAGGAGAAAATCGTTATGGGTTGAAATGATAAACCCAAGCGATTTTCATTGACTTTGAATTTGGGATTGCGAGTTGAAAAGATATATACCCATAGACATTTAAATTGCGAATCGAAATGATAAATATCTGTATCACTTGACCATAGGATAGAATATTATATACAGACATCGTTGGTCTCTCTCTATATATTTTGAAATGATTTCCAAAACTTTAAAAAGTGAAATATATATATGGTTATATGTAAATATTGATTTCAAAATATTTTTTATATATACGTTATTTTATATATGTTTAAAATTCTTGATTTTTAAAATTATATGTTTTGGGAAAATTAAATTTATAAGTTAGTTTTGAAATTATAAATTTTAAGATTTTACTTATAATTTTACTATTTCTAAATCATGTAAAATAAATTTAATATAAAATAAATCTAATATAAAATAAATTTAATAATAAAATTTAATTTAATAAAATTTAATCTAATTTGTATGTAATATGTTTAAGTATTTATTTAAATTCATATTTTTAACAATAGCTTTTATAATAGTTTTTAATAGATTAAGGTTGGGAAGATAGTTTAAAATTGATTTGAAATTGTATTTGTTTAAAGATTATACATAAATAAAACCGATTTGAAACATATTGAATTTGAGATTTTAAAGATATGATTTATAACTTGATTTTGATTAAGGGTGATTAATTGAATATTTTCAAATTTAAATAAATTTAAATTGGAAATTTAGTCTTATTTAAATTTGTAATTTGAAATTTTATTTAAATGATTATTGGATTGATTAAGTGAATATTTCAAAGCTAAATAATAGTAAAGTTGAATTTGAAATATAAATAAAATTGTTAAGTTGAGTTATTGTGAAAGGTAAATATTTTAAAGCTTTAAAATCTATTAAAATAGAAATGGTTCGATTTGTAGTTCAAGTCTACATTTAAAATCGATATTAATTAATGGTTATTGAGATGTTGAATTAAGTTGATATTTGTGGCCTAAGATTTAATTAAATTGAATTTTCAAATTCAAGTAGATTTGATTCATTTGAGAACTTTGAGGAAACTATTTTTAATTATAAAGAATTTTAATATATATATATAACTATTTATTTTATAAATTATTTTAGTATATAAACTATTTTAATATACTAATTATTTTAATATAAATTATTTCAACTTATAAATATTTTTAATATACTAATTATTTTATTATATAAACTATTTTATTATGTATACCATTTTCTATATCTAAACTGTTAAATGGAAGTATTATGATTTCAAGTTATGATTTCAAAGTGTTATGATTTCCAAAGTGTTATGAATTTCAAAGTATTATGATTTGAAAATGTTATAATTTTGGAAACTGTTATGATTTTGAAATGAATATTATTTTAAAGGGAGTAATGATCTCAAATTTTTATGATTTTGAAATAGATATGATATTTTGAAATGATCACGGTATTATAATAACGTTTGGTTGTTAAAGAGACTGGGACCGGATTGTCATGCTCTCTACCGATATCAAAAACCACTTTAACAACTGTGTACATGGTGGAGATTCCAGAATGAAGTAGGACGGTTGGCGACGATTCTATATGAGGTATATACATGGACCCGACTCCCGTGAGCTAGCTTAAGGCGGCAAAAACAGGAGAAAATGATGGGCTAAGTGAGGTAGCTCCTCCGATCGAACACACTTCTTCGATACCATTCTATTACTTTGTGATTGATTGGGTGCACTCTTGTATTTTTGGGAGTGTGGACGAGTTGGACAGTAGCTGCGGCTATACGCTACCAACAGCCCAAAAGTGTAATTGGTATATATACCTTGGCATTGTCAAGTTATGCCGTGTCACCTACCTTATCGAGACCACTACAAGTTTGTTTTCTATCGTACGTATGGAGTGCTCCCTGATAATCCCACCGTTTTGGTGGAGTTTACAGTACTGTATAGACTATGGTATTATATAAAAATGTGTTAAGCGGGATATGGGTAATATCTTAACGCTAGTCATTTACCATATACATATTATAATAGCATATTGTACTACATAGTAGATAGTTTCATGGATCCTTGGAGGCTAGGTATCCCAAACATCCTTCGAGTTACATGTATTTCAGTTGATATTTCACTTGAGTTGGATTTATTGATATAAGAATGTTATTCCTGACTCGAGTGTTTTATGTTTTGCTTTATGCTCAGGTCAGATTGAGTGTCACAGCATTCGAGACTCACCTTCAGCTTTCAGTTTTTCAGTTGACTCTAGTGATATATTCATATTTTGTTATTTGACTATTGTATTGACACTTCTATGTATTCGAGACTTCTGTTGTATCTTGTTTTAACTCTTTTATATATATATATAGTAGCTTCATGAACTACTGTTCAATTGTTTCCGCTGCTTGTTGTTATATTGCTCTGTGTCTGTGATTCTATGATTGATTTATTTACTGTGTATGCTTTGTTTTTCCAAATATAAATTAACAATCTGATATTTTGAGCAATTCAAGTCCAACATGTGCGGATGCGAATGACACGAAATACTAGGATGTTACATGTGGTATTAGAGCTCTGGTTTTAGGCAGAACTTAGCATATAAAGTAAAAATAATAATTACAGAATCACTTTTGTTTGAGCTTGAAATTTCTTCTCTTTGACTAGGATTTCTCTTGAATTTTGGAACTTTCTTTTTTGTTCTGAAATCCATAATTGTCTCTCCCTATTCGTGTTCTTGTTGATTCCGGAGAATCCCATAGCTCTACTATATGATTTGTAAAGAGGTGAAACTCCTTTACAAGGAACATTGGTTCACCAGATATTTTGGATCCTCGGTTTAGATGTTGTTATCTCTTTTTATGCCTGAATGTTCTCTAGTAGACGACCATGGTAATTCTCTTGTGATCGAATGTCGATTTACCTCATAATTCTGAATCGATCTTATTCTTGAAGTCACGGTTTACCCGGCTAAGGTCGCCCGCGATTTATATAAGTCTATCCACCTTTTCTCTTTTGTAATATAATTTTCTTATCCCCTTTTTGAGCCTATCTTCTAGTTAGATTTCTCTTTGGTTTGGGTCCCCTAGAATTTGAATCCTTATTCTTGTTTTGAAATTCTTTCTGGAATCATCGAGTGCGGGAGTGTATTTGTAATTAATATAAAAATATAATATAGTGTGTTGTTTGAGTTGTTAAGTTTGAATTTTGAGTTTCGATTGATTCGTCTGATCAACGTTATCGGTAGAAATTCCAAAACACTTGAACAGAGCAAACATACACAATATTGTTTTCAAATTTGGTAAATTAAATAAATTTTGTATGATTATTATATATATAAGTATAAATTTTTTGAAATTAAATAGTTAAATGAATTGGTTGTTGAAAATGATAATATTTGATTTTCACTTATTATTTTGTAAACCAATGACTATTGCCACATAAAATAAACAAATGGAATTATAAAACATAGTTTATAAATTGATTTGGAATTTAAATGAGTTTAAATTAAGAATTTGAGAATTCAATTTTCGGTATTTTTAGAAAATTTGGTTTTAAATTTAAGGGTATATTATTTAAAAGTATTTTCGAATAGAAATTGTTCCAAAGAATTTTGAAAGTTTTAAATCAGTACTCTCCTCATTTGTCGCTGGAAATAGTTTCGGTGATAGCTGCAGCATCATCGACATTCATTTTCGAGTTTTAGAGTGGGCAGATCGCTTAGTAGCTTTGCTACACTTTTTCCTTGGTAAAAATGAATTTGATTTGAATTTCTTAAGTATGATTAGATTTATAATGTATATATAGATATATGTTTATAGATTTGATTTGATATATATATATATATATATATATAATATATATGTATACATTTATCTCTAAAAGGTAGAAGAGAAATGGAAATTTAACTCTTAAATTTTATGTTAAAGGATGATTTCAATTTTAAATGAAGCCAAAAATTTTGAATAAATATTTTAAACTTGAAATAATCGAATTAGGAAAATTTTACTTGTATAATACTTAGTTGTTGTCCAGTATATATAACTCACCTAAATTATTTAGAAATTAGCTATGTAATTGAATAGTATACAATATAAAATTATATTAAAAGAATTTATAAATAGAATTTGAGTGGTTATAATAAGTGCCAATGTACTTAATCTATGTGATAGGATATGTTAAGTGGTATAAATTGAATAATAATTAGGGAAAAAGATAAAGAATTAATTTGTTGAATAAAATACGATTATAAAAAATGTTCATACACCTAATTGATGATTATGGAAAATGTTAATTTAAATTGAATGATAAGATAATGAATAAGTAAATATTGATTTAGAAATAGTTAAGATTGAATTATAAGTGAAATTAACATAAGTGAAATTAAGTGGATTAAACCAAATTGTTGAATATTAATATATGAAATTCATATGGTTTAAAATAAATTATTTTATTTTATATTTGAAATCTATTTTTCTTTCTAGTTGTTTCTATTCTCCTACCTCCTTCCTTTTCGGGGACAAAAAGTTTTTGAGATGAGGAGAGTGTAACGACCGATAAATTTTAATGGTTTCAATAACTTAATTAACTGAATGTTGTGAAATTTTAAATAATTGAATTTGGAAATAAAAATTTAATATTTGGAATAGGTCTATTTAAACTTAGAAAATGGTAAATTTTCATCAGATAATATAGGAGTTTATTTTATTGTGTAATTTTATTTAAATTTAAATCGGTTAATATGTGCTGATAATTAAATGTTTTCCAAACCTGAATATTTTTATATAATAAATTTGTAAATCATCTTCTGAGTGAGACGTTATATTTCTTTTCTTCAAATTTGAACTGTTATTGCTCCATTTATCTTATTCTTGGCGTTTTAGCAGCATTTTCGGTACCGATTATCGACTTTTGATAGGATGGTCGTATAGCTGATATCTGTATACCACTTTGATAGTCTCGTCGTGCTAATCTCCACAGTATATTCAATAGTCAATTTTGACGTCCGGTGCAAGACAAATTATGCAAAATGATTTCCATAACCAATTCTGAAATCTTTTGGTTTCCCTTGTCCATTCATCGACACACCGTTTGAAAACTGCCACCATCGGCTTTTATTGTTCTCCAAATATTTATATCTAACTTTTGCTATTCCCTATGTTGCAACATATATCTATCATTTCATTTTTTCTTCTGGTTCACTTCTCTCTGTCCACCACTCTTCTCCTTTCTCTGTTATATCCCCTTCTTTAATTACTTTACTAGATCCATTATCTTCCACTCCTTCTTCTTATTTCCATTTTTCCTGAGTTTATTATATTTTAAATAAAAAACATTTTAAACTAAAGATTGGTTGCTCCTGAAACCTTTCCCTTCAAGCCCGACCATCTCAGCCTAGTCTCCATAATAACCGACCGACCACATGTCCTCCTCCCTGTCGCACGCCTTGCAGCCGAACATCACATCAGCCCTTGTAACAACCGTAGATTTTTGAATATAATTTTGTAACGAGCCATAGATTTCGTGAATTTAATTGGGTTAAATTAATAAGTTTTGTAATTAAATTTAGTAGAAAAAAACACTTACAAATTTATATTGAAATGAAGGCTAAAATAAAATATATGAATGGTAATTAAAGCCTTTATTTGTAATATGAATAAAATTTCAATAAATAAATGGTGTAAGTATTGTACCTGTATATAAGGTGAATTGAATTAATCCTATTTATTGGAACCTTGTTTATTGATATGCGAAACTATAGTAAATGAGTTATTACAAGAGATTGAAATTTTAATAGAATTCAAATGAATGAATAGTGGAAAGGATTATACAGGTGTATAATTTAATACGAGAAAGGAAAGTATTTAATTGACTATGTAATAAAAACATTGTAACGGTAATTGGAATATGTTAGTTTAAGTTAATTATTAATAACTTGAAAGGAAATCCAACCAATTCAAGTTAAAAGTTACAAATATAATACAAGAGAACTAATAAATTTTGGAATGTATATTTAATTTAAATGGAAATATTAAAGGTTTACAATAACGGAAATTTAGGTAATAAAGTTAGAACAAGTTGATAAATAATAACCAAATAAGGAAATAACATTAATAGAAATAAAGTTGGAACAAATTGGACAAAGTGAAATAAATGTAAGCATTCAATATATTTATTTAATGTTGGTTGATGATAACATTACTTGGTGATTAATTATATAGTAACGAAAGTGTGAACGTAATGTAATAAAAATCGTAAATTTATGTAAAGTAATAATTTGTGGATTTGGGGAATAAGTTGAAATTTTGATAATTAAGATAATTAATACGAAAAGTAGGTAAAGTAAGTTATAGAATGTAAAGTAATTAATTGAATGTAAATTTAATGTTGTAAATTTTTTATAGCGCGTGAAGTATCTTAAAACCTTAATTTATACATTTAATTGATAGAAGCGCACTTAGGGATATAATATTTATTCAAATTAATGTAAATAGGGGTATGTTAATGCAAGGAAATAAATTGGCGTTATATATTGAATTATGTTAGTTATTACACGATAAGTGGAAATGAAATAGTTAACAAGGATAAAAGTGAAACGGGAAATATGAATGCAATAGTGTGAATCCAATATTTAATTCATCTAATTGAAATATAAGGATTCGTTAATTTAATTTAATAGATAATTTCTAAATTTGAATGGAATTAAGGGAATTCCTGAAATCGATAAATTTAACAACTTTCAATTAAATTCAATTTGCTAACTATTGTAATTGATTTAGAAATATAAAGAGTTGTTTATTTATTCGAAGTTAAATTTTGAAATTGGGTTATTTCAATTAAATGGGATTTAGATGTTAAATATTACATTAATGGAGTTTAAGTTGAAAATCTAGAATAACAATATATTAGACCATTAACCAATGCTGATTTATTTACTTGGTGATAATGGAATGAATAAAAGAATTTAAAAACCAAATAAATGAAGTTCTTGGGCAAATTAAGTTTAATTACAGGATAAATTGAAAATTTAAAACTTAATATTGTAAATTTGAAATTTTTAACTATAAACAAATGTAGAGATTGGTTAAAGGATTCTAGATTTACCAAGTAATCCAAACTGATAAAATTTGTAAATAATTTAGAGTAGAATCAGTAAATTTGATTAATTTGACTAATTTTTAATTTATTTAATCAATATAAAAATAGCCATTTTGGCCACTGACTCGGATTTCGACGAAACCAGTTTCATCGGATCTGTATCGGTGAATTATTGTAGGGTTTCGAGTTTCGTAGCGATCGGATTCGTCATTTGATCGTACGACTCGAAACGCCTTGAAATCGATTTAATTGAAATCAATTTGAAAATATTAATTTCAGCATAACTTCTTCATACGATTGAAACGTTTTCCATCGCGTTCAGAATATTTTAAAATACCTATTGTGATATATGGGTTGACCAATTTCGTTCCAGGGTCAGAACGGGATTTTTGGGCCAATTATCGTTCAGTACGTTGTTTATCGGATCCATCTACTCTGTTTCTAACCTACCTATATAAACCCAGTTATAAACCCTAGCCTTCATCTATGCTCATTTGTTTGTGCGTTCATTTCTTCAACTCCTCCTCTTCCCAATGGCTACAAATCCTAGATCTAAATTCAAATTTCAAAAAAAATCAAATCCAAAGTCAAAAAATTTAAATTCCTCAGAAAATTCTGGAAAAATTATATATCGAAGATCTCATCGATACAAATCTAAGTCAACTGTTCATCTGTGGAGATATTGCTCGAATCAGCGGGAAATCGTGGTAAAAGTTCCAAATTTCGAAACCCATATGTCGATTTGGGCATTTTTGTTTTCGACATTAATTGAGAAATTGCTTTCTGGGTTTTGGAGAGGGACGCTTATGGAGTCGATTGATGGTGGTGTTGAGGGCTAACGAGGCCTGAGGTGGCCGAAAATTGCCGATTAGGGTTCGTATGGGCGGCGGCCGGCGATGGCGTTGGGCGACCGGAGGTGGGGCGTTGCGTGCGGTAGGAGCAGGGATCCTCGATGGCAGTGGTCGGCGGTGGGATGGTGGCTGGTGGCAGCGGCAAACCGCGGTCAAAGGCGGTCAACGCAGATGGGTTACGGTCATTATTTTCGTTATTGGGATTTTCTGAAATGCGTGATGGATGGGGGGGAGACGCGTGTGACGTGGCTAGTGTTGGTTAGTTTATTTAATTTTTTTTATTCTTGTTTTCAAACGATTTGAATCAAATAACTTTCACATACGAACTCCGTTTCACGCGAGATTTTTTTGGTTAGGATCATAATAAAATTCCGGACGCTTTGACACTGGTTTGGAAAGATTTGGAGACCGTCGAATTTTTGAGTTTAAATTAGATTTAAATTCAATTTAAATTCAAAAGGTGAGTGTTTTAACCCACTCACAACTTCTAAGTTTTCTTATGTTTGTTAAATTGATTTAAGATATGAGTAGAAATTCATTTATGACTGTTTTGTTTTATTCATCATCTCAGTTAAATCGCATTTATTTAATTTAACTGTTAATTAATTTTATTATTGCATATAAATTGTCGGTTAAAATTTATTTATTTTGCATATAAACTGCTAGTTAAACAGTTATTTATTTTTTTATTTTTTTGAATATAAACTGTTCGTTGATACGTGTTATATTTTATATGCTCTATTGATGTTTGTTTAAATTGATGATGATTGAAATAAATTGGTTGATGATTGATATTAGGTGAATGGATGATGTGTTCTATCTATATATAACTGCAAGTTATCGTGCATTTTTATTTCTTTCGGGATTGTGGTTTGAAATGATATACAACCGCATTTTTATTTTTAAATTGCGGATTGAAATGATAAATATCCGTATCACTTGACCATAGGATAGAAAATTATATACAGGCACCGCGGTATATATATAGAATTATTTTGAAATGTTTTTATGGTTTGGATATGATACGGTTTAAATAAGTATTAAATTTGGATATGATATAAATATATATAGAGTTTTAAATTATTCAATCAATTAAGATTTAAAGATAAATTGGAATTTAATTGGAATTGAGCTTATTAGCAAATTTAACTCATAAGTTGATGTTAACTTATAAAAATTGGAAATTTTAAAGGTATGATATTTATGACTGGATTTAATGAATAATTCTAGTATAAAAAAAATGGAAAGAAATATTTAGTGTTAATAAATTGAGTTTTATTTTAAATGGTTATGGATTTATCATGTAAACCTTTCAAAACTAAAAATATTAGGAAAATGAATTGTTGATTAGAAATTCCCAACCTTAGTTTTGAAATTCATTAAATACTCAAAGTTTGGAAATACTAAAATCGAAGTGTTTTATGCAAACTGAAAGTGAATCTAAAAGTTATGGATTTAGACTGGATTTAAAGTGAATAAAAATTGTGAAGGTGTTTACTTTTAAAGAAACACTACTACAAAACAGATCATTTGCATCGGTTGTTTACCCCCCTTTTGCGTCAGTTCAACAACCGATGCATATGCAACCGATGCAACAGGGTTAACACTTTTGCATCAGTTTTGAAACCGATGCAAAAAGGTCCTTTTTGCATCGGTTGTTACTAACAACTGATGCGAAATATCATGGTTGATTGCTTGAACACAGGCCCCTTGTTGCATCGGTTTTTTATAACAACCGATGCAAACTAATCCCTCTATTGCATCAGCTATTTATACCTGATGCAAAAAAGTCATTCTCAGAAATCATTATTACAGTACTCAAATAGACTATATATATATATATATATATATATATATATATATATATTATTGATTATAACAAACAATTGTTGCATGCAATATTACAATCATTCAAAATTAAATTTGATGGCAAATATAAATTGAATAACATAATACCAAAATAAGCATATATCAATTACAGTGTTAATAATCTATACAAAATAAGTGTGGATACATCAAACTGATTAACAAATTCTGCTCATATATCAATTACAGTGCACCATAACAGTCGCCACCCCCATCCATCTGCCTACACACACCGGCAACTTACATCTCTGTCTGCTATATATCCATCTTTGTGCACACTGCAGATATACATTCATCAACATCTTCCAACATGTCATCCCTCTTCCACCACCTGAAACTACACACACCATTCTCTGTGCAAACACATCTTCCTGCCTCAGCCACCATCCACCAAAACTGCACACCACACTGTTCCTTCATACAAACCCCACTGCCTCACTTCAACAACAACAAACATATATCATACTCAACCACAACTGCTTCATGATACAATACTTCGTACAATACATTTCTCTGATCACCTGCTCCTTGCACATCCTCCTACCAATCACCAACCATTTCACTTATGTGCATCAACCCCGGCGTATCATTGACATCTCATCACTTCATAACTGCCTCTACCCTGCCACTGCATCTTCAACAGTGCATACTTCAACCATTAACTAAACTATCATCTACCTACTACATACTCCACTGTAAATTCACTACTTCTGATCATCAACTCTTTACTGCAAACCACATCACCAGTACCACCAATGAACATAATTGTAAATTCCATCCACAACTGACTATAAATTACAACTACCACCCCTTCATCACCAATTTCAAATAGCTGCTTTACTCCTCTACCAAACTCAAACTGTCCCTGCCCACATACAACAAAATCTACACCTCTGCAAGCAGCACTTCTTCACACTGCCACTCCCATATCACAACCACCAACTTCTTCTACCATCATAATCACAATCAACCAACAACATCTCCACTATCATAACCATTTTATACCACTACCATCACAATTCCAGTGCAAGGCTTGTTTTGGATGCAATCCAAAGTAATGGCAACTGGTTGGGTTGACGTCCCCCTCAGATTTCGTAACGTTACCTGGCTTAGAGCCACTGCTGATGTCTTCCAACATATGAACAACAAAATTCAAGTGTTACTTATATTTGTTTTAAAAACACAAGAAAGAAAGTAAAGTGTAAACAAATTAATATGAATTAGTACAGGAGCTACCTCATTCGCACAACCTCCACGTGGACAGTAAAACTGACTGACTTCAATTGGATTTTCAACTGCAGAAAATATAATGTCCTGGAACAGTATGTTCCTTGCATAACCAGATCCTCCCTGCATGCACATATAACTGAATAAATTAGAATACTTAGTGTGTGTATGTGTGTTTCTTTCATTGAAATGCGGAGTCATGACTTAAAAGACTAACTGCCACATAGTTGTATACCTGCCATGTCTTGATCCTTGCACTAGTTAAAGTTCCAGAAACTGTACTATTGAAAATCTTGATATTCTCCACCCTATATCAAAGTAACATTGATTTTTTTTTTCTTTTCAGTTTTTTATATCCTGTCATATCCTTCCATCATGTACACATTTGTAAACATTGTGCTTCTCATACACTAGTTAGTAAATAATGGTCAAGGTCAAATCTATATTACCTTTACCAATTTACCAGACTCGATCATTCTTTTCAACCTTTCGAAAAGATCTTGTTTGAAGTCTGGAGGAAGCACGCCAAGGCACTACAAAAATACCATTAAGAGTAAGTGAATATGTGATAGCGAAGCAACAGGTTTACTAGATCAGAGAAAGTAGAACAAATGTTTTGCATATATAGTAGGAAAACGTGTCCAAAAGATGTGTCGCATAAATGTTTTGAAGCTAATAAGCAGAGAGGAGGTTATACAACCGCAGTTTTGCAAAGATCAGAAATATAAAATACAACTGACCACTTATGACACGTTTTATTTTCAGGAAGGCTGAAGTACAACAAGGGGAACTGTTAGTGGCACATTTTATGTTGTTTGCAAGTGGCCAGAGCCCAATCGATAAGCGAATAGAAATAACATAGCTTTAAAATATGGTTATTCCTGCACCAGAATCAAGAAGCAAATAAAATTCAAGCGCACAAGTAAAGATATAAATAAATTGCAAAAAACAAAGACATCAAAATATAATGATTTAATCAAAATTAAAACGCCATATTTTATGCAGCATTTATGGTACTTCTATATGGTTTAAATGACAATGATGTACTTATTTTTGTTTAAATTTATTTTTTTTATATTCTAAAAGCTTAGGTTAGACAAATAAGTTAATTGTACATTTTTGTATGTTTAATTAATGTAAATTGACGCATGATATATTATCGATGATGTTTGGTATGTTGTTTTGTTAAAATATAAATAAAACATTCGAAGTTTTAACTTACTTCTTTTATATCAAATGTAATTATCGTTCCAACATCTTTATAGAGTATACTTTAACTTCATACATTGAAAATATACACCACTTTTAAAATTTTAAAAACCGTGGATGACTCAATCACGAGTTACAGCACTTCTAAAAATATACAGCACTATTTGTTATTATGTCATGTGTTTTAACTAATAAATTGCTTTATTTTTAATAACTGTAACGGTTTAAAATTTTCTTCAGCATTGTGCACGAAAGCAAGGATCATCACTACTGCCAATCAAAATTTTAACTAGAGAATGTGAAATGTTAGCATCCTAAACTGAATTTCCTAAAATTCCAAAAATGGAAAATGAATTATTTATAATAAAAAATCATGGTAAGCTGTGTACAACTACAGCACTGATCTCTATGTTTATGGCAATAGCTGTTTTATTAGACCCATTAGGAATTATTTAAGATAAAATAAAAATCATGTTAAGCTGTGTATAACTACGGCACTGACCTCTATGTACATGGCAATAGCTGTTTTATTAGACCCAGTAGGTTCCTTTGAGTTGGCTATTGCTTCCAGTACCATATTATCAATCCTGAATGTAAATAAACAGATTGCAAAATTGAATCAAATATATAAAAGTATTATTTACTGTTTACCATAAATAAATTGATGCTCACACACCTAACTTTGTGTTGTCATATCAGTTATCAAGTCAAACTTGATAGACTTCGTAAAACTATTTTGTTTATGCGAAAAGGTACTTGCTCTTTTTTGCACTTAATTGTGTCAATCCTATGACTGTAATCATCGGTAAGGGGAAAATAGATAGAGAGAAGAATTAGAGAAAGATTCAGTCAAAACTAGATGTAACCGAATAAGCAACAACTCGGAGGAGGAACGGATACCTGCTCTTCACCCAAACCCGCTATGTTATGCGTTCCCAACGCTACTTTCCTTCTAGGTCACATAAATTTTACTGGTTCCTGTACAAGTCATCAGATCACATTTCGTAATAATGGGACTTTGATCGCTGATCCAACGCTCAAAGGGCATTGGATCAAATTTGAAAGGACTACCGGTTTGACCGTTGATGGTGGAGCTTTCAATGGTCAACTTTGTCTGTTCAGGTGACGAACAAATGATGAACCGAACAAATATTTCTTGCCCATTTGACATGGCTAAATGCAAAGCAACCAACACCACAGATATGTATCTAGTATAAACTACATATAATGCTCAGTTATACATATCACATAGAATTTATAATGCTCAGTTGCTTCTTATCATTTATTTGCTACAGCAGGCTAAAATTATTACTCCAATGCATAGTGTTACAGGTTATATTTGATCCCTCCAAAAATGTTTTATCTGTCTCATCTAAATTCCAAGTACAGATCAGTTTAAACATTGTAAGTTGCATCTTTTGATAGCAAGTACAAATCACTTTAAAATTTGAAATTTCGATATAATATATATACTATAAAATAATAGATTGAAGGCACAGTACCCTTTCTTCAAAAGGAGATAACATAATAAACTCAGTCAATATTTTAAAGGTATAGCAATGATATTGGCAATATTTTAAAGGTACGGCGACAAATTATTAGGAAAGAAGAGCGAAAAAAATTAAATCATAAAAACCATAATTTGTTGTAACAGAAAAAATAAAAGAAAAGATAACGATTGAAATAAATAAAGGCAACCTGAACAACATTAAAGAGCCAAGAAACGAACAGAAAATCTATAGTAGCAAACTTTTGGACTGTCAACTTACTGTATGTATGCCTACTTTATGTTCAAGTACTAGGTTTGGTTTGATTAATAAGATGTACTTTTTCCTTGTACAGAATTTCCAATAATCTCCATGTTATGAGCAGCGATATTTATATGTATTTAAGTTTTTTGTAATCTAAATATAATACTTTGCATCCTGTCATAAAAACTGCTCTTAAAAAATACCAGAGTCAAGAGTCAGTCACTGATTGTGGAAGCTATAATAGACTAGATTTTTTGTTGAAACACAAAATTTGCATCTATATTACTTCAAATAAAGTACTACGTTTATGTTCTCTAAAGTGAGGACTTCTAATATACTACCCTGCATGAAATTATCTGGACTTCATTTGAAGAACAACCTTTTTTTTCAAAAAAAAGAGAAGTGAAAGTAGAGATATCAAACAAAATGAAGAGTGAAATATCAAACTCAAAAGGTAACTGAATTTGTTGTTGCTCTGAAACCCCCAAAACATTGATATCAGAACATCAAAATACAATATACATGCTTAAAACACATTTTCTCTCTTTTACCTAAAATGAGAATCCACCATCTAAACCTCTAGTTAACCCATTTAAAGGATTCAAATGTCCCCCACACAATATACATAATAAATGATCATGATGAAAATGATGAATATGATGATAGAGTTCATAAATATGGGTTCGGTGAGAATTGTTAGGTTGATGTGATAAAAAGAATAACCTTGGCCCTGAAAAAGTTGTGAGTGCTGAATTAATTACGCGTACTATTTTGTAGCCAACTTGGTGTTGAGAATCCTGATGATGCTGCTGCAAACTGTGTGCCATTGCTTGATCCATGTTGCTCGCCCCCCATTGAAAGATCAAGAGTTCTATTACTCATTGCTGCAGTGCTGCTACTTGGAAGCTGCTGCATTGCCTATCACATTATTCAGTATAGTATTACACAATTAACAACAATATTAAGAACAGAAATATATCCTATTTTCAAATGTTAACATTGTCGAGCGAAACTGGTGTTGTAATGCACAGGAGTAACGTAAAATAGACCATTACTTGTTAAAACAACCAAACTTTTCATGATTATAGTATTGATACTTTATGACATATAGTTGTTAAACAAGCCTACGTGATTTGTTTCAAATATGAAGCCTGAACACTAAATGCAGATTGTTGCAAGTGTGATTTATTTTCATTCAGAATTGTACACATATTTTCAGTCTTTTCATATTGTGATTAGCATTAAGATCTTCAGTAAGGACTACAAAAAAGTTTAATGGTTAATAGTTATGATTAATTAAAAGGCACTTATTGCAACAAGTGTTTCATGACATTGAACAAAACTCTCTGATTAAACTTTATAACTTTGAATTCAAATGCCAACTTACTTTGAATTGTGTTACTTCTAACAGTTAAAGCCCATAATCTTAAACATGTAATATTGACATATACATTAGAACTCGTTACTAGGGGAGCTTATTATATAAAATAACAAGGCAATGGAATAACTCACATTGTGATATCTGAAAGGGTTGAACTCATTCCGGGTATATCCATTGATCCCATTAGATGGAAATCGAACAACCGAATCGTGAAAGTGTAATCCTCGTGCATAAGGAAAGTTCATCCTGCTTACTTGTGCAGGCAACTCCAGCTTGTCATCAAACTTGAAAATCAAAAGATCGCATTTGTAAGTTTAGATGGTATTTGAAGATCAAAGTTTGTATGAAAACAAAGAGGAATATGATCCAAGTTAGTGTACCATTTTGTGCATGCTTTGGTTTCTCCAGTCTGACTCGTAAATCATAGGGACTCTTTGATCCATTCCCACTGAGCATTCTTCCTCGTTTTGATCAAGATTATTTCTTTTTGATCCTGAGCTTCCTAGACTAAGATCTAGGTTATGATCATCGCTATTACAATCTGCAAAAAGAAAAATGATGATTATTTTGAGCTCATAAATCAACATTGAGCTACAATGAACTCACCATTCAAATTAAGTTCATCTTCATAAATGCTTGGATCAAAGTTGGTGACTGCATCTTTTCCACTACATTTTATAGCAGCTTTATCATAGGCTCTGTATAATAAACACATCGTATTAGCGATCTACACACTAGTATACACATAAGACTTTATAGACTCAATGTGATTAGCTTACCTTGCAGCTTCCTCTTCAGTGTCGAAGAGACCCAAATATACATACCTACTAATACATTCCAACATTTAAATTTACATGTCAATCTTACAGAAAGAGTTATTAAAAAAAATACAAGCTCAAGAAGTATTACTTTCTTCCCAAAATTGACCCATTCCTGCCTCCCATCTTCCACACTTATGCAATGTTACCCTTCTATATTTTGAACTTCCTCTTGGAAACACAGTGCTTTGTCTACGAAAAACATGCACAAATTCCTCCTTTAAGAGATTGCTCATCTATTCAACAATAGTACATGTTCCTCTTTACATTCTTTCTTGACAATGTAAAGAAGAAGAAAAGTAATTAACAATGTACAAGCTCACTTGTTTCAAATCATCATGATAATCTTCAAGGGCAAAATTTATATCAGCTTCCGCTCCGTGAAACTTAATTGCTGCTCTATCATAAGCTCTGTAGTGCAATCCAAGCAACTGAGTAATTATCGAATAATTGTGTATTTTATTGTTATGACTCACCTTGCTGCAGCATGTGCTGTATCAAATCCACCTACAATATTTGCCATATTACATATAGTTGATCGAAAGAAAAGGAATTTCAACTAAAGATTAGTATTATTTTTCTCTTGATACATACCCAAATAAACCTGCTTTCCGCAATCCCTGTGTGCGTGAGCGACGTAACTTCAAGTTAGCGTAGAGAGAGGTATCGACGGTATGACGCTGATTTTCTTTCCCATTTTTCTTCTTGTCTGCCATTATCGGAGCTTCAACTGAGCTATTGTAGATGATGGATGCAAGACGGCTATTATTTCCATTTTTCAATCAAAGGTCGTCGAGTCGTGCTTGATAGTGTTTTCCATTTTTCAATCAATTTTAGGGTTTTTTTTGCTTTGAAGCAGGCTAATTATTTGGGGAAAAGAATGGGAGCGGGGAATTTTTTTGGAAAGGCGGGATGTAACAGGTGAGCAGTTGCATCGTCTCTGTTGGGGAACCGATGCCAAAATTATTATTTTGAACGCAGTTGCATCGGTTGACTTTAAAACCGATGCAATTAAAATTATTTGCATCGACGTATTTGCATCGGTTGTTGGTGACAACTGATGCAAATTTAATTTTTTTATTACCTATTGCTTTCCACGTACCAATTGCATCGGTTATTAAGACAGAACTGATGCAAATAGTCAGTTTTTACTTCAACCGATTCAAATGAGGCGATGCAAATGGCCTGTTTTGTAGTAGTGAAATTTTAAATTCAATTGTTTATTTTATATACTGTTGAATATCCAAACCATTTAAGTTTGAAAGTTATGGTTTTTAAACTATGGATTTCGAAGTATTATGTTGAAAGTTAAAATTCAAATATTTGGTTTCGAGGTATTATAAATTTTAAAGTGGCATGATTTTTGAAAAGAAATATATTTGAAATAAAATGATATCATATTTATTTGGGATTTTAAAAGGAAATGATATCGTATTTATGGGTTTTGAAATGGCTAATTTTATTCTGGTTTTTGAAAGTATAATTATTTTTAAAATGACCGCGATGTTATAATAACGTTTGGCCGTTGAAGATACCGGGATCGGAAGTTGTCATACTCTCTGCCAACTCCGAAAACCACTTTAACAACCGTGTATGCGGTGGAGATTCCAGAATGAAGTAGGTTGGTGGCGGTGTTTCCTGTAAGGTAAATACGTGGACCCAACTCCCGTGAGTTGGCATAAGGTGGCTAAAACAGGAGCGATTGATGGGTTAATATGGTAGCACCTTTGATCGGACACATCCCTTCGATATATACTTTGACTTTTGGATTGATTCGGTGGCCACTTTTGATTTTATTTGGGGGTGTGGCTCGAGGTGGGCGGTAGCTGTGCGCTACGCGTTACCACCGACCTAGAAGCGTAATTGGTATATCTACCCTGGCATTGCCTAGTTGTGCCGTGTCACCTACCCTATCATGCCTTGTACGAGTTTGGATTTCTCCCGTAGCCCGTGTGGTATCCTCTGGTGGCTTCCCGATCAGGAGGGACTATGATATTGAATGGACTACTGGGACTATTACATATTAAGGCTATATGGGTAACCCCTTAATGCTAAGAAAAAGTGAGTTAATTTTATAAATAGACACTTTATAATAGTGAAATATACTACATAGTAAATAGTTTAACGGATCCTTAGGAGATGTAAATCCCGAGCATCTCTTGAGTTACTGCACTCATATTTATTTCTGCTGATTTAACTTACATAAGATCTTTCAGTTCTGACTCGAGTGTTTTGTCTTTTCAATTCGCTTGGGTCAGTCCAAGCGTTTCAGGATTTGAAGATTTTATTCTGAAGAACGAAGATGAAGATTTGTAGTATTACTATCTACTATATAATCCCACTACACTATTTAATTCCGCTGCATTGATATTATTGGTATGTGAACTCTGATATTTAATTGTATAAAGAAGAATCAAATGTTTTGTGAACAGTTTTATGAACTGTATATTTTATTATTATATTTTATCCTTCCGCTGTGAGATTCTGTTTTCTTTTTATTTCTTTCTTGTTTTTCTTATTTACCCCATAACAATCCGCCCTTCCGTATGGTTTGAATTGGCACGTGTGTCGATTTATAGCGTGCGAAAAGGCGAGACGTTACATCTGGTATCAGAGCTTTGGTTTAGCGATAAACCTTAGCTTTGTGGGGTTTGACTCTTTACTAATAGGGTAATAGAACCCTATGGGAGTCGCTGAGAGTATATATATGAGAGAGCGTATTTGTTAGTGTTATAAAAAGTTTTAATATTGTGTTAATCTGTTCCGTTTTGTATTTATAAATTCTGGTTGATGCATGGGACGCTATGACATCAATAGGGATTTCTAAACACTTAATAGGACAGACCGACATAATATTTGTTTTTTCATATAGGTGAATGAAATAATTTCGCCTATTATATTTTCTATATAAAATAATTTTTTTTTTCAAATGATATCTATATTTGGCTGCAATAGATTGGTTGTAGGTATTAAAGTGTATAAATAATAATAGAAATAAGATTGTAAAATAAAATAGGGTTTTGAAATTTCTTTCGAATAAATTTTGGAATATAATAATATTGTTTATTAGTATTTTCTGATATAAATATTTTAATATAATTCGAAAGAATTGTTTCAAATAGGATTTTGGAGAAAATAAGTTTTGTACTTCCTCTTTGTCGCTGGAAAATAATTTCGGTGATGGCGGCCGCATCATCGACTTTCATTTTCGAGTTTCAAAAGGGAAGGCCACTGTAGTTGTTTTACTGCAGATTCATTTTTGAAAAAAAATTATATATAAATTTTGAATTGTTTTAAATATAATTAGAGATATATAAGTTGTAAGAATATATTTATCTATTATTTTAAAATAATTTGAAATATAACCTGGTATTAAATTCTTAACTTTTCGTAAATTAATTGTTTCGATTATTGCAGTGAAATAAAAGGTAAAAATTTATTGAACCATTAAAATAAAGAATTGAGGAAACTTGTATAATTTTCATGTACATTCTTTAAAATCATATATAACTTACCAAATATTAAAAGTTGAAATGTTCGATAGGAAATGTAATAAAAATTACAAGTAAAAACAAGAAATGAAGTATTCAATGAATTTGCTATTATAAATGAGAATTTAATGTTGTAAACTTAAGTTATAATTGAAATTTTACTATAAGCGAATATAATTAAAGGTAAGTAATTCAAATAGATGATTTTCAACTTAAGTAAATAAAATGGAAATACTAAGAATTTAAATGGGACATGAATACTATTGATAAACAAATGTAAATAAATGAAGGCATGCGATAAATGAATGTAATATAATAAAGAGAAATTGTAAACTTAAGAAAAAGAGTTGAAGTTATTTCTAAAAAAAATTGAAAGAAATAAGTGAGAATAAAAAGATAAACCATTATGTGAATAAAAAGAATCAAACAACAAATGTATGAATGGAATGAAAAAGAATAGACTAAAACTATTGCTGAAATTGTTGTTTGTCGTGGTTTGTGGTTGTTGGGTAAGGAAACTTTAATTTTGTAGGGATGGATGAATAATCCATTGTGTTTAATCTAAGACTGTTGAGTAAATGATGCACTTGATGGTTTATTCTTCATTCCGTACAATTTAAAAGTTTTGAACCCGAACAACTGTTTGTTTGATTGTATGGTTGTTTTGTTTTTGTTGTATGTTGTTTGTTGAAATTGATGGTTGTTGTATTGATTTTGTTAGTGATTGAAACCGCTTAAATATTTCACTTTATATAAATTATTAACCCTTTGGATTTTATAAGAGAAATACAAGTTATGAAAGCAATTGCTACTGCTTTTGGTTCCATAACTTAAGCGTAAATTTCCCGACAAATAGGTACGTTTCGGATCTCGGTTCATAGCGCTATTTCATATATTTTTCCAAGTTGGGATATAATATTTTGGATAATATATGTAATATAATTGTTATATTTTGATATTATATTTTCTCCCGAGCCTCTCCGTATAAGGGAGACTCTGCCAAAAAATTTCGTAAATTTTGGACTTAGAAATCAATTTGAACATGTTTTTCCAAACTTTATTTATTCAAGTATAAAAAGATATAATGATTATAAAATGGGTATATTTTATTTAAAGTAATAAATTTTGTAAATTATTGTTATAAGTTAATATTTTGAATAAGATATATTGTTATTTAATTCTTCCTTCTCATTTCTTTCCTTTTCGAGGACGAAAAGTTTTGAGTGGGGGAGAGTGCAACGACCCATAGATTTCGTGAATTTAATTGGGTTAAATTAATAAGTTTTGTAATTAAATTTAGTAGGAAAAAAACTTATAAATTTATATTGAAATGAAGGCTAAAATAAAATATATGAATGGTAATTAAAGCCTTTATTTGTAATATGAATAAAATTTCAATAAATAAATGGTGTAAGTATTGTACCTGTATATAAGGTGAATTGAATTAATCCTATTTATTGGAACCTTGTTTATTGATATGCGAAAGTATAATAAATGAGTTATTACAAGAGATTGAAATTTAAATAAAATTCTAATAAATGAATAGTGGAAAGGATTATACATGTGTATAATTTAATACGAGAAAGGAAAGTATTTAATTGACTATGTAATAAAAACATTGTAACGGTAATTGGAATATGTTAGTTTAAGTTAATTATTAATAACTTGAAAGGAAATCCAACCAATTCAAGTTAAAAGTTACAAATATAATACAAGATAACTAATAAATTTTGGAATGTATATTTAATTTAAATGGAAATATTAAAGGTTTACAATAACGGAAATTTAGGTAATAAAGTTAGAACAAGTTGATAAATAATAACCAAATAAGGAAATAACATTAATAGAAATAAAGTTAGAACAAATTGGACATAGTGAAATAAATGTAAGCATTCAATATATTTATTTAATGTTGGTTGATGATAACGTTACTTGCCGATTAATTATAGAGTAACGGAAGCGTGAACGTAATGTAATAAAAAGCGTAGATTTAGGTTAAGTAATAGTTTGTGGATTTGGGGAATAAGTTGAAATTTTGATAATTAAGATAACTAATATGAAAAGTATGTAAAGTAAGTTATAGAATGTAAAGTAATTAATTGAATGTAAATTTAATGTTGTAAAATTTTTATAGCGCGTGAAGTATCTTAAAACCTTAATTTATACATTTAATTGATAGAAGTGCACTTAGGGATATAATATTTATTCAAATTAATGTAAATAGGGGTATGTTAATGCAAGGAAATAAATTGGCGTTATATATTGAATTATGTTAGTTATTACACGATAAGTGGAAATGAAATAGTTAACAAGGATAAAAGTGAAATGGAAAATATGAATGCAATAGTGTGAATCCAATATTTAATTCATCTAATTGAAATATAAGGATTCGTTAATTTAATTTAATAGATAATTTCTAAATTTGAATGGAATTAAGGGAATTTCTGAAATCGATAAATTTAACAACTTTCAATTAACTTTCAATTAACTTTCAATTTGCTAACTATTGTAATTGATTTAGAAATATAAAGACTTCTTTATTTATTTGAAGTTAAATTTTGAAATTGGGTTATTTCAATTTAATGGGATTTAGATGTTAAATATTACGTTAATGGAGTTTAAGTTGAAAATCTAGAATAACAATATATTAGACCATTAACCAATGCTAATTTATCTACTTGGGGATAACGGAATGAATAAAAGAATTTAAAAACCAAATAAATGAAGTTCTTGGGCAAATTAAGTTTAATAACAGGATAAATTGAAAATTTAAAACTTAATGTTGTAAATTTGAAATTTTTAACTATAAATGAATGTAGAGATTGGTTAAAGGATTCTAGATTTACCAAGTAATCCAAACTGATAAAATTTGTAAATAATTTAGAGTTGAGTCGGTAAATTTGATTAATTTGACTAATTTTTAATTTATTTAATTAATATAAAAATATCCATTTTGGCCACTGACTCGGATTTCGACGTAACCAGTTTCATCGGATCCGTATCGGTGAATTGTTGTAGGGTTTCAAGTTTCGTAGCGATCGGATTTGTCATTTGATCGTACGGACTCGAAACGCCTTGAAATCGATTTAATTGAAATCAATTTGAAATCAATTTGAAAATATTAATTTCAGCATAACTTCTTCATACGATTGAATTTGGATGTGAAACTTTTTCCATCGCGTTTAGAATATTTTAAAATACCTATTGTGATATATGGGTTAACCAATTTCATTCCAGGGTCAGAACAGGCTTTTTGGGCCAATTATCGTTCAGTACGTTGTTTATCGGATCCACCTACTCTTTTTCTAACCTATCTATATAAACCCAGTTATAAACCCTAGCCTTCATCTATGCTCATTTGTTTGTGTGTTCATTTCTTCAGCTCCTCCTCTTCCCAATGGCTACAAATCCTAGATCTAAATTCAAATTTCAAAAAAAATCAAATCCAAAGTCAAAAAATTTAAACTCCTCAGAAAATTATGGAAAAATTATATATCGAAGATCTCATCGATACAAATCTGAGTCAACTGTTCGTTTGTGGAGATGTTGCTCGAATCAGCGGGAAATCGTGGTCAAAGTTCCAAATTTCGAAACCCATATGTTGATTTGGGCGTTTTTGTTTTCGACATCAATTGAGAAATTGCTTTCTAGGTTTTTGAGAGGGAGGCTTATGGAGTCGATTGATGGTAGTGT
Source organism: Allium cepa (assembly GCA_030765085.1). Taxonomy (NCBI): domain Eukaryota; kingdom Viridiplantae; phylum Streptophyta; class Magnoliopsida; order Asparagales; family Amaryllidaceae; genus Allium; species Allium cepa. The sequence continues at coordinate 23,250,710 of CM060936.1, read as the reverse complement.
TGAGGGTTAACGAGGCCTGAGGTGGCCGGAAATTTCCGATTAGGGTTCGTATGGGTGGCGGCCGACGATGGCGTTGGGCGACCGGAGGTGGGGCGTTGCGTGCGGCAGGAGCAGGGATCCTCGATGGCAGTGGTCGGCGGTGGGATAGTGGCCGGTGGCAGCGGCAAACCGCGGTCAAAGGCGGTCAACGCAGATGGGTTTCGGTCGTGATTTTCGTTATTGAGATTTTCTGAAACGCGTGATGGATGGGGGGAGACGCGTGTGACGTGGCTAGTGTTGGTTAGTTTATTTAAAATTTTTTATTCTTGTTTTCAAACAATTTGAATCGAATAACTTTCGCATACGAACTCCGTTTCACGCGAGATTTTTTTTGTTAGGATCATAATAAAATTCTAGATGCTTTGACACGGGTTTGGACAGATTTGGAGACAGTCGAATTTTTGAGTTTAAATTGGATTTAAATTCAGTTTAAATTCAAAAGGTGAGTGTTTTAACCCACTCACAACTTCTAAGTTTTCTTATGTTTGTTAAATTGATTTAAGATATGAGTAGAAATTCATTTATGACTGTTTTGCATATTTTATTCATCATCTCAGTTAAATCGCATTTATTTAATTTAACTGTTAATTAATTTTATTATTGCATATAAATTGACAGTTCAAATTTATTTATTTTGCATATAAACTGCTAGTTAAACAGTTATTTATTTATTTATCTTTTTGAATATAAACTGTTCGTTGATACCTGTTATATTTTATATGCTCTATTTATGTTTGTTTAAATTGATGATGATTGAAATAAATTGGTTGATGATTGATATTGGATGAATGGATGATGTGTTCTATCTATATATAACTGCAAGTTATCGTGCATTTTTATTTCTTTCGGGATTGTGGTTTGAAATGATATACAACCGCATTTTTATTTTTAAATTGTGGATTGAAATGATAAATATCCGTATCACTTGACTACAGGATAGAAAATTATATACAGGCACCGCGGTATATATATAGAATTATTTTGAAATGTTTTTATGGTTTGGACATGATACGGTTTAAATAAATATTAAATTTGGATATGATATAAATATATATAGAGTTTTAAATGATTCAATCAATTAAGATTTAAAGATAAATTGGAATTGAGCTTATTGGCAAATTTAACTCATAAGTTGATGTTAACTTATAAAAATTGGAAATTTTAAAGGTATGATATTTATGACTGGATTTAATGAATAATTCTAGTATAAAAAAAATGGAAAGAAATATTTAGTGTTAATAAATTGAGTTTTATTTTAAATGGTTATGATTTATCAAGTAAACCTTTCAAAACTAAAAAATTAGGAAAATGAATTGTTGATTAGAAATTCCCAACCTTAGTTTTGAAATTCATTAAATACTCAAAGTTTGGAAATACTGAAATCAAAGTGTTTTATGCAAACTGAAAGTGAATCTAAAAGTTATGGGTTTAGACTGGATTTAAAGTGAAAAAAATTGTGAAGGTGTTTACTTTTAAAGAAATTTTAAATTCAACTATTTATTTTATATACTGTTGAATATCCAAACCATTTAAGTTTGAAAGTTATGGTTTTTAAACTATGGATTTCGATGTGTAATGTTGAAAGTTAAAATTCAAATATTTGGTTTCGAGGTATTATAAATTTTAAAGTGGCATGATTTTTGAAAAGAAATATATTTGAAATAAAATGATATCATATTTATTTGGGATTTTAAAAGGAAATGATATCGTATTTATGGGTTTTGAAATGGATAATTTTATTCTGGTTTTTGAAAGTATAATTATTTTTAAAATGACCGCGGTGTTATAATAACGTTTGGTTGTTGAAGAGACCGGGATTGGAAGTTGTCATACGCTCTGCAAACTCCGAAAACCACTTTAACGACCGTGTACGTGGTGGAGATTCCAGAATGAAGTCAGTTGGTGGCGGCGTTTCCTGTAAGGTAAATACGTGGACCCAACTCCCGTGAGTTAGCATAAGGTGGCTAAAACAGGAGCGATTGACGGGTTAATAAGGTAGCACCTTTGATTGGACACATCCCTTCGATATATACTTTGACTTTTGAATTGATTCGGTGGCCACTTTTGATTTTATTTGGGGGTGTGGCTCGAGGTGGGCGCTAGCTGCGCGCTACGCGTTACCACCGACCTAGAAGCGTAATTGGTATATCTACCCTGGCATTGCCTAGTTGTGCCGTGTCACCTACCCTATCGCGCCTTGTACGAGTTTGGATTTCTCACGTAGCCCGTGTGGTATCCTCTGGTGGCTTCCCGATCAGGAGGGACTATGATATTGGATGGACTACTGGGACTATTACGTGTTAAGAGCTATATGGGTAACCCCTTAATGCTAAGAAAAAGTAAGTTTATTTTATAAATAGACACTATTATAATAGTGAAATATACTACATAGTAAATAGTTTAACGGATCCTTAGGAGATGTAAATCCTGAGCATCTCTTGAGTTACTGCACTCATATTTATTTCTGTTGATTTAACTTACATAAGATCTTTTAGTTCTGACTCGAGTGGTTTGTCTTTTCAATTCGCTCGGGTCGGTCCGAGCGTTTCAGGATTTGAAGATTTTATTCTGGAGAACGAAGACGAAGATTTGTAGTATTACTATCTACTATATTATCCCACTACATTATTTAATTCCGCTGCATTGATATTATTGGTATGTGAACTCTGATATTTAATTGTATAAAGAAGAATCAAATGTTTTGTAAACAGTTTTATGAACTGTATATTTTATTATTGTATTTTATCCTTCCGCTATAAGATTCTGTTTTCTTTTTATTTATTTCTTGTTTTTCTTATTTACCCCATAACAATCCGCCCTTCCGTATGGTTTGAATTGACACGTGTGTCGATTTATAGCGTGCGAAAAGGCGGGACGTTACAAATTTAAATTTGACTTTATTTCATTTTGAAGTTTTTTTAAATTTTTTTTATTTCTGAGATTTCATTTCTAAATATTTTTGAAGTGATAATAGAATTTTTCCAAAATTTATTGCATTTATTTCCTATTTTTAAAGGCTAGTTTCTATTTTCTGTTATTTTCTTCATTTAAATTATATTTAATTAAAATTTATTTATTTATTTTTGTGAATGCATTTTTATTTTATATTCTTATCTTTATTTATAAATATTTTTCATGTAATAAAAATTTTCCAAAGTTCATTGCATTTATTTTCAAATTTTCTAGCCTGGTTGGTAATTTTTGCTATTTTTCTTGATTTAATTATATATAATTAATATTTATTTATTTATATTTTGTTTATTTGTTATATTTTCAAATTTTAAATTAATTTATATATATATATATCTGTTATTTAAAATTATAAAAAGAAATAAGAGAAATTTGAAATGTTTTGTGACTTTTTATTTCTTAAGGCCTTTTGTATTCAACACCTTTTCAACTCCAACCAACACCTATCCAATTTCTGCTGCCTTAACTCATTCTCTTCAGCCGACTATCTCATACCATTTCATGTACAAAAAAATTATCCCAGCCTGAGAAAAAAATGTCGGCCTCTTCTTGTTCAAAGACTTTGGTAAACTTTTTTTCTTTTTTTCACTTTTCATTGTTTTTTGATTTGAATTTGCACTTGCCTTCTTCCATCTAGGTTCGGCCCTGCCTCCTCCTTTAGCCTTGCCGCCTCCACCAATACTGGAACCCATCACCACCACCTCCTCCTCATTGGCCATCCCTAGCCGAGCCACCCTTGGTGGTAGATCCATCACCAAATGCAAAATGATTCACCTATATGACCTAGCCGAGCATCTATGCATCCATCACCTTCAACCACCCCTTAGCCGCCACCTACACCACCATCTCCAGCCCCTGCCTCACCTGACACCATTGCCACGTCAACCTCTTGACGCCACCAGAGATGGTCGTGCCTTTATGGCCTTGGCCGTGGCCTTGATTTGCTTGAAAACCATATGGTGTTGCTTGTTTTGTGTTGTTTCACATCACCTACCTTTGCACCTTTTTTCCCCATGAATGGCCGACCTCTTATGAACCCAAAACTAGATTAAAAACCATGCTTTATCCATGTATTCTAACCTATGGCCGAGCCTGAGGAAGGTTGAAAGCAAGTGCAAACATTTTGGCTTTGTTTTATGCAGTTAATTCTAACATTGTTTAATCGTATTTTGGGTTGAAAGCTTATGTTTGTTATATTGTTTTGTTTGAATTGTATTCAAGGAAATTAATCTTTGGCTCTTCCACTTGAATCTTTGTCGTGCTTTCATGCCTCTAAAGATCATTGTTTGTGTGTTTTAGTTGTCATCTCCAGCTTATACCTGTGAGTTTTTCTCACCAGACAGTTTATACCTATATAACTAGTAAATCGATCACATGTGAATCTGTAAAATGCATCACCATATTATATCTTCTATATTATGACCATATGATGTTCACCCATGCTTAAACACCTGTTATAACATCTGTTACTGTTATATTATGTTGTTCTGTTATTTATATCAGTTTCTCACACTGAAAGTTCACTTTAGATTAGAATCACTATGGGGTTGAAATGATATATACCCGAACGGACTTTAGAATAGGTGAAAATTGTTATGGGCTGAAATGATAGGCCTGAGAGATTTTCAATTATTTCATTTTTACTTGGGACTGCGGGTTTGAAATGATAAAACCTGGGTTTTCTTTGTAAATTACGGGTTGAAATGATGTATTACCCGTATCACTTTACCTAGTGTAGAAAATTTTATACAGACCCGTAGTTAAAATATGTTTTTCTAAATTTTTAAAATATTTTAGAAATGTAAATATTATAATATTTTGATTTAAACTTAATTAAAAATGATTTTTGTAAAGTATTATTGATTTTCTGAAAATTTATAAGTGAAATAAATTATGGAAAATTTAGAAAATTTGAAATGTAAGTTATTTTGGAAATTTTAATTTGGTGATAATTGAAACTTAAATTAAATATGAAAATATGATAACCTTATGATAATTTGGATTAAAATGAATTTAAAATGATTTTATAATATATTAATGATTTTTGAATAAAGTTCAAACGTTAAATGAATGAATAATGAGTTGAATTTCGAAATATAACTTAAATTGGAAATCTGTGAATTTGGTTTAAAAGTGAATTTTTAAGTTAAGTAAATAAAGTAAAAATAAGTTATATTTGAAAATCTAAACTTAAGTGTTAAGTTAAAATTTAATTTAATGAATTTAAAATTGAATGTTGGAATTTAATAAGTGAATTATTATTAAATATTGATTTTTGAATGGAAATTTAACTTTATAAAATCATGTATATAAGGGTATTTGAATGATTGTTTTAAAAGTGAAAATATGTGATTTTATAAGTTAAAAATGATTGAAATAAAAATATAATTGTTTGTGAAATTTAATTTAATATTTGAAGTTAATTAGCTGCATTTTTGAAATGCTATCATTTGTAATGTAAATGATAATACAACATTTGTAAATGCTGTAGTTGATATAAATATAACAAATGGCTAAATTTAATTAAAGGTTATTATAGCATTTTCTATGTGCTATAATTGTTGAATTTAACTACGTCTTATTTGAACTAATGTAATCCTATTACAACATTTTAAATGATGTCTTTTGTTAAATTGAACTATTTTGAATGTGACTTTCCGTAGCATTTTCTAAATGCTGCGAAAGGTGAATTTTCACTATTTTGATGAACTTAAGTGAATGAATAAACTTTGAAAGGTTTAAAATTTTGGAAATTTAATAATTTAATTATTAAATATAATAACTTCATTTTAATGATTTAAATGAAGTAATTCAATATGAAATATAAACTGCTTTGAAATGTGAATTGAAATGGTATTTTAAATTGAATAAAATGAATGTGATTTTGAAATGAGATGATAAGTTGGATATTTGAAATGGATTTGAAATGATATTGAATTGTTAAATGATATTTGATTTTTGAAATAAATACCATTTTTAAATTTATAACTACGGGTTATAATAACGATTGGTTGTTAAAGAGACCGGGATCGGATATGGACATACTCTCTGTCGATACCGAAAACAACTTTAACAACTGTGCACGCGGTGGAAATTCTAGAATGAAGTAGGATGATGACGACGTTCCTAAGGAGCATTACGTGGACCTAACTTCCGTGAGTTAGCCTAAGGTGGCTAAAACAGGAGAAATCTCGGGCCAAAGGAGGTAGCACCTCTGGCTGGACACACTTCTTCGATACCATTTTATTACTGTTGTGAAAGATAGGGTGCACCCCATGATTTTGGAGTGTTGTTCGGGGTGGGCGTATGTGGCTGCTGCGTTACCACCATGCCCGTGTGCGTAATTGGTATATCTACCATGGTATTGCCTAGTGTGCCGTGTCACCTACCATACCGAGCCTTTACTACGAGTTTGTTTTTCTCTCGTAGCCCATGTGGTATCCTCTGATAGTCTCCCGATCTGGAGATATCGTGATATTGGATGGACTACTGGGACTATTATGTATGAAGGGTGATATGGGTAGCCCAGAACGCTATTTAAAAGTATGTTTATTTTACTGTAGACATTATTATAATAGCGCAATATTACTATATAGTAAATAGTTTGACGGATCCTTAGAGGATGGGCGGTCCCAGGCATCCTTTGAGTTACTTGTTCTTTATTACAGTTCACTTGAGTTGGTTTACATTATACAAGTATATATTGTCCTGACTCGAGTGTTTTGTGTTTTTCTTTACGCTTGGGTCAGCCTGAGTATTCACAGCTTTGGATTCTCTTTCTGGAGCCGGTCTTTGCTAGAGTTTATGCTTATCTACGTTTATATCTATTTCTATTTCAGCTGTTCTAGTTTATCTCATGTATTAGTGAACTTCTATGTATTTGGGATTTCTATTATGTTATTTTCAGAATGTATTATGTATTTGGTATGAGACTCTGTTATAGTAGCTTCATGAACTACTATGTTATTTTATATTCCGCTGCGAGTTATTCTGATTGTTTTGTGTCTGTGATTCTGTGTATGTGATTTCATTGCTCCAAATTTATTTACAATCTGTTATTTCGCATCATTCAAGTCCGACATGTGTGAATTATTGTCGATTTGAATGGTACGAAATAATTGGTCGTCACAGTTGGTATCAGAGCTTTGGTTTTTGGCAAACCATTGCCTCTGAGGAGCAAAAACTCATTAGAGATAGGGTATTTCTACCCTAGAATGAGTGAAATCAATCTCAGAATTATATCTTTGTGAGAGACGTATTTTCAAAGTATAAAATGATTTTTCAAAATGTTTTCAAAAGATTTTCAAAGATTATTTTGATATATAAAATATTTTCTTGTTTTAAAGGATTTTCAAATATTTTCTAACTTCCTTCCTTTCGTATCTGCCTTATTAGATTTTTCTTTCTTTAGGATTTTCATCTAAGTGTATTCTCTTGTCTTATCTTAATTGATCTTTGGCTTTTCTTTATCTTGTCCTAAATTCATTCTTGATATTTGTTAGGATGAATCGAGGAAATGCCAGAGGTAAGGGTTGTGGTATTGCCCCAGCTCCTCAACCTGTTGCTCCTGTTCGATTCACTGTTCTCTGTAAGGAATTCTCTCAACTAGGTGGAACCCCATTCACCGGTTCAGAGAGCATCATTGAGGCTCAGCAGTGGTTGCGGAGTCTTGAGAGGATATTTACTGGTTGATATTACTGATGCCCAGAAGCGTCAGTTAGCAGCTTAGCAGTTGCGTGATTCTGCTTTAGATTGGTGGGAGTCCGTTACGGCTTACACCGTTGAGGCTGAAATCACTTGAGAGCAGTTTAGGTATCCTTTGTATTATCCTGAATTTTCTTCCTATTTCCTTTTACTTTTAAATCTATCTTAAGCTTGCTTTCTGTACCTCTTTTCCAGGGAGGCTTTTGTGGTAAAATGGATACCAGAAGCCGGGAAATGTCAGCTTTATCGAGAGTTTATGGATCTTAAGCAGGTAGCATGTCTTTTGCTGAGTATGAGAGGAAGTTCAACGAACTTTCCAAGTTCGGTCCTTGCCTTATTGATACTCCTCTCAAGAAGAATGAGAAATTCATTGCTGGTGCTCGTCCAGAGTATCATAGTCGCCTCATTTCTCATGTTCATGGCTCTTTCACCCAGCTTATGGATATGGTTATGCGCTATGAGAACCCCACATCCAAAGGTCCTGCGGTTTCTGGTGCTCAGTCTTCATCTACTAATTCCAAGAAGCGTAAGCCTAATTTCCAACAGTAGAACAAGAATTGGCAGAAGCGTTCTAGTTTAGGATCTTCATTATCTGCTCCTGCTCAGAGGCAACCAGTTGATCTCTCCTCCATCACTTGCTTTAGGTGTGATCAGAAGGGACACTCTGCCAATAGCTTCCTATGCTGCTATTCCTCCACCTGCTCAGTTGGCTAGGCGTGATCTTTGCCATATCTGTCTCCAGCCTGGTCATTTTAAGAAGGATTGCCCTACCCAGTAGAGGGGTACGCCTTCTGGTATATTTGCTGTCACTTCTGCATCATCTCCTGTTCCTCCACCAACTCCTGCTCCTAGTTATGACCAAGGTACTCTCCAGGGTTCATTTATTTATTCCATCATCCTGTTCATGTGTTGTTTGATGCTGGATCTTCGCATGGTTTTATTTCTGTTGATTTGTGTGATAAGTTTGAGCATATCCTATCTCCTGAGTATGCTTCTGTTCCATTATGTGTTTCAAATCCTATTGGGGGTCCTGCTAACCTTAATCGGATTTGCAATCAAGTGAAACTTCTCCATTCTGATCATCGCTTTTGTGGTGATTTTTATGTTTTAGGCTTCGATGCTTTTGATTTACTGCTTGGTCAGGAATGGTTAGTGAATCATGATGCTCATATCTCTTGTAAAGCCTGGACTGTTCATCTTGTTGATGATCAAGAGAATTCCTTAATTATTCAATGCCGCATGCCTCAGGATTTTAATAGCAACTTTATTTATTCTCTGGATTCCTCTCCCAGTGATCTTGATTCAACTCCTGTGGTTAGATTATATCCTGATGTTTTTGGTGAAGTCACTTCTTTACCTCCGAAGCGGGAAATTGATTTTCGAATTGATCTTATTCCTGGTGCTCGACCTGTTGTTCTTCCTCCTAGAAGAATGGCACCCCGCGAGAAGGTCTAGTTGGGAAAGAAAATTGAGGTCTTGTCTTCCAAAGGTCTGATTAGGCCTAGTTTTTCTAAATGGGGAGCTGCGGTGGTTTTTGTCACCAAGTCTGATAGTTCTCTTCGGATGTGTGTTGATTATAGGGAGCTGAACAAGCTCACTATGAAAAACAGATATCCAATGCCTCGTATCAATGACATGTTTGATCAGCTTTATGGTGCCACAGTTTTCTCTCAGCTTGATCTTGCCACTGGTTTTCATCAGCTCAGGATTGCCGAGGATAGCATTCCCAAGACTGCTTTCCGCACTGAGAATGGTTTTTATGAATGGTTAGTCATGCCTTACGGTTTGACTACTGCTCCTGCTTTCTTTGTTGATTTGATGAATCGTGTCTTTCGTGATTTGCTTAACAAATTTGTTCTAGTCTTTGTTGATGATATCCTTGTCTTCTCTAAGACTAAGGAAGAGCATAAGTCGCATTTGAAATCTGTTCTAAAGACTCTCAGAAATCATCAGTTGAAGGCTAAATTTTCTAAATTCCATTTCTAGAAGGATGAAGTCCGATATCTCGGGCATATTGCTTCCAGTAATAGAGTTTTTGTTGATCCAGTCAAGGTCACTGCGATCAAAGTAAGTCTTTCTTTCTTCTCTTTTCTTTATTATTTAATAATTCTATCTTTCCCATTGTCCTTATTTTTCCCTATTCTGTTTTAGGACTGGGAAACTCTAAAGACTCCATTTGATATTCGTAGTTTTCTAGGCTTACTACCGAAGATTCATTAAGAATTTTGCTCGAATTGCTGCACCTCTCACAGCTTTGACTCGTAGGAATGCCAAGTTTGTCTGGGATGATCAGTGTAAGGTTGCATTCAATGAGTTAAAGAGCAAGCTAAATTCCGCACCAGTTCTTACTGTTCCGAACGGAAGTGATGGATTTACAGTATATACTGATGCTAGTCGTGAGGGTTTGGGTGCTGTTCTCATGCAGGATGGTAGGGTCATTGCCTATGCCAGCCGTCAGTTGAAAACCCATGAGGCAAATTATGCTGCTCATGATTTAGAGTTGCTTGCTGTTGTCTTTGCTTTGAAACTTTGGAGGCATCATCTTCTTGGAACCAAGTTTGAGCTTTTCACCAATCATGATTCTCTAAGATATATCTTCTCCCAGAAGGATTTGAATTAGAGGCAAGTTTGTTGGCTTGAGTTTCTGGCTTCTTACGACCTCGATATTAGCTATACTCCCGGTAAAGCTAATGTTATGGCCGATGCTCTGAGTCGGAAGAAGGCTTTGCTGTGTCAGCTTGTTGTTTCTTCTTCTCTTCTTCTAGATCGTATTATGGCTAAGAAGGATGAGGATGAGATGCTTAGATTGATGAAGAAGAGTGTTTGTAGCAGGGTTGGTGGTAGTAGTGGTAGTTGTGGAGCTCAGATTGATGATAGAGGGATTCTGAGAATTAATAGCAGGATTTGTGTCCCGAATGTTGATGGTTTGAGGCAGGAGTTGCTTCAGGAGAATCGCCGATCTAGGATTTCTATTCATCCTGGTGTGTCGAAGATGTATCAGGATATGAAGAAGCTTTATTGGTGGAAGGGGATGAAGAGGGATATCTGTATCTTTGTTAGGGTGTGCGACTTGTCAGCAAGTGAAAGCCGATCACCAGAAGACCCTTGGTTTGTTGCAGCCCCTTGAGATTCCCAATTGCAAGTGGGAACAGGTTTCCATGGATTTCATCAATGGTTTACCGAGGACTCGGAGGGGTAATGAGAGTATCTGGGTTATTGTTGATAGGCTGACAAAGTCCACTCATTTCATTCCGGTCAAGTCTACTCGTTCTGCTTCTAGCTTATCTGATATCTACATGAGAGAGATTGTTCTTCTCCATGGTGTTCCTCTCAGTATTGTTTGTGATCGTGACCCTATCTTTGCCAGTCAGTTTTGGAAAGCTTTTCAGGAATCTCCGAGTACTCATTTGAATCTGAGCACTACTTACCATCCACAAACCTACGGCAAAACGAAAAGAGTGAATCGGATTCTCGAGGATCTTCTTCATGCTTGCGTGCTTGATTATGGAGGATCTTGGGAAGATTGTCTCCATCTAGCCGAATTTACCTACAATAATAGCTATCAGGTATAATATTATCTTTTGTTTTTCAGTCTATTCTTGATCTTTTTATCTATCTCATTCCATCTTCGCATTCAGGCTAGTCTCAAAATGTCTCCGTTTGCTTCTCTACAAGGACGACCCTGTAGATCCCCATCTTGCTAGATTGAATCCAGTAATCGTTTGGTTTTTGGTCCTGATGTGATTTTGGAAGCTTTTGAAGAGTTGAGGAGATTAAGAAGAGGTTAAGAGCCGCTCAGGATAGGCAGAAGAAGTACGCTGATAGGCCTAGGCGGAATTTGGAATTTTCTGTTGATGATCAGGTGTTCCTTAAGGTTTCTCCCTTGAGGAATGTTATTCGTTTTGGTTGTAGAGGGAAGCTTTCTCCTAGCTTCATTGGTCCTTTCTGCATTGTGGAAAGAGTTGGTTCTTTGGTTTATCGTCTGGATTTGCCCGAGAAGCTTTCTGGAGTGCATAATGTATTCCATGTCTCGCATCTTCACCGACATCTTCATGATCCATCTCTTATTGTCCAGCCTTCTATTCTCGATAGTTTGGATATTGAGCCTAATCTGACTGTTGAGAGGAAGCTACTTCGTATTTTCGACAGAGGTACGAAACATCTTAGAAGGAAATCTGTTAATCTGATCAAAGTACAATGGAGTACTAACGATCGAGATTGTACCTGGCAAACAGAGGAGAGCATTCGTGCATCGAATCCGGAATTGTTCGTTTCAGGTACTATTTTGTTTTCTATCTTGTTTCTCTTTATTTTTTCTTTCCGTTCTTTTCGAGGATGAAAAGATTTTGAGTGGGGGAGAGTGTAACAACCCTAGATTTTTGAATATAATTTAAATTTGACTTTATTTCATTTTGAAATTATTTTAATTTTTTTTTATTTGTGATATTTCATTTCTAAATATTTTTAAAGTGATAATAGAATTTTTCCAAAATTTATTGCATTTATTTCCTATTTTTAAAGGCTAGTTTCTATTTTTCTGCTATTTTCTTCATTTAAAATTTATTTATTTATTTTTGTGAATGCATTTTTATTTTATATTCTTATCTTTATTTATAAATATTTTTCATGTACATAATTTTTTGCAAAGCTCATTACATTTATTTTCAAATTTTCTAGCCTATTTGGCAATTTTTGCTATTTTTCTTGATTTAATTATATATAACTAATATTTATTTATTTATATTTTGTTTATTTGTTATATTTTCATATTTTAACCGAATTTATATATATATTTCAGTTATTTAAAATTATAAAAAGAAATAAGAGAAATTTGAAAGGTTTGTGACTTTTTATTTCTTAAGGCCTTTTGTATTCAACACCTTTTCAACTCCAACAAACACCTATCCAATTTTTGCTGCCTTAACTCATTCTCTTCAGTCGAGTATCTCATACCATTTCTCGGACAAAAAAATTATCCCAACTTGAGAAAAAAATTTCGACATGTTCTTGTTCAAAGACTTTGGTAAACTTCTTTTCTTTTTTTCACTTTTCATTGTTTTTTAATTTGAATTTGGACTTGCCTTCTATTTAGGTTCGGCCTTGCCTCCTCCTTTAGCCTTGCCACCTCCACCACCACCTCCTTTTCACTGGACATCCCAAACCGAGCCACCCTTGGTGGTAGATCCATCCCCAAATGCAAAATGATTCGACTATATGACCTAGCCGAGCATCTATGCAGCCATCACCTTCAACCACCCCTTAGCCGCCACCTATACCACCATCTCCTGCCCCTGCCTCACCTGACACCACTTCCATTTCATCCTCTTGACCCCACCAGAGATGGTCATGCCCTTGTGGCCTTGTCCGTGGCCTTGATTTGCTTGAAAACCATGTGGTGTTGCTGTTTTGTGTTGTTTCACATCATCTACCTTTGCACCATTTTTTTCCCATGAATGGTCGAGCTCTTATGAACCCAAAACCAAGTCAAAAACCATGCTTTAGCCATGTATTCTAACCTATTGCCGAGCCTAAGGAAGCTTGAAAGCAAGTGCAAACATTTTGGCATTGTTTTATGCACTGAATTCTAACATTGTTTAATCGTATTTTGGGTTGAAAGCTTATGTTTGCTATACTGTTTTGTTTGAATTGTATTCAAGCAAATTAATCTTTGGCTCCCCTACTCGAATATTTGTCATGCTTTCATTTATTTCATTTTACTTGGGACCGCGGCTTTGAAATAATAAAACTAGGGTTTTGTTTGTAAATTATGAGTTGAAATGATATATTACCGATATCACTTTACCTAGCGTAATTTTTTTTATACAGACCCGTATTTAAAATATGTTTTTATAAAAAATTTAATATTTTAAAAATGTAAATATTATAATATTTTGATTTAAACTTAATTTAAAATGATTTTTGTAAAGTATTATTGATTTTCTAAAAATTTATAAGTGAGATAAATTTTGGAAAAGTTAGAAAATTTGAAATGTAAGTTATTTTAGAAATTTTAATTTAGTGATAATTGGAACTTAAATTAAATATGATAAATTTATGATAATTTGGATTAAAATGAATTTAAAATGATTTTATAATATATTAATGATTTTTGAATAAAGTTAAAATGTTAAATGAATGAATATTGAGTTGAATTTCGAAATATAACTTAAACTGGAAATCTGTGAATTTGGTTAAAAAGTGAAATTTTAAGTTAATTAAATAAAACGAAAATAAGTTATATTTGAAAATTTAAACTTAAGTGTTAAGTTAAAATTTAGTTTAATGAATTTAAAATTGAATGTTGGAATTTAATAAGTGAATTATTACTAAATATTGATTTTTGAATGGAAATTTAACTTTATAAAATCATGTATATATTGAATGATTGTTTTAAAAGTGAAAATATGTGATTTTATAAATTAAAAATGATTGAAATAAAAATATAATTGTTTGTGAAATTTTATTGAATATTTGAAGTTAATTAACTGCATTTTTGAATGCTATTATTTCTAATGTAAATGGTAATACAGCATTTGTAAATGCTGTAGTTGATATAAATAAACCAAAGGGCTAAATTTAATTAAAGGCTTTTATAGCATTTTGTAACTGCTATAATTGTTGAATTTAACTAAGCCTTATTTAAACTAATGTAATCCTATTACAGCATTTTAAATGCTGTCTTTTGTTAAATTGAATTGTTTTGAATGTGACTTTCCGTAGCATTTTCTAACTGCTGCGAAAGGTGAATTTTCACTATTTTCATAAACTTAAGTGAATGAATGAACTTTGTAAGGTTTAAAATTTTGGAAATTTAATAATTCAATTATTAAATATAATAACTTCATTTTAATGATTTAAATGAAGTAATTCAATATGAAATATAAACTATTTTGAAATGTGAATTGAAATGGTATTTTAAATTGGATAAAATGAATGTGGTTTTGAAATGAGATGTTAAGTTGGATATTTTGAAATGGATTTGAAATGATATTGAATTGTTAAATGATATTTTATTTTTGAAATACCATTTTTAAATTTATAACTACGGGTTATAATAATGATTGGTTGTTAAAGAGACCGGGATCGGACATGGACATACTCTCTGTCGATACCGAAAACCACTTTAACAACTGTGTACGCAGTGGAGATTCCAGAACGAAGTAGGATGGTGACGACGTTCCTAAGGTACATTACGAGGACCTAACTCCTGTGAGTTAGCTTAAGGTGGCTAAAACAGGAGCGATCTCGGGCCAAAGGAGGTAGCACCTCTGGCTGGACACACTTCTTCGATACCATTCTATTACTGTTGTGATCGATTGGGTGCATCCCTTGATTTTGGAGTGTTGTTCGGGGTGGGCGTATGTGGCTAGTGCGTTACCACCAGCCCGTGTGCGTTTACCCTGGCATTGCCTTGTGTGCCGTGTCACCTACCATACCGAGCCTTTACTACGAGTTTGTTTTTCTCCCATAGCCCATGTGGTATCCCCTGATAGTCTCCCGATCTGGAGATATCATGATATTGGATGGACTACTGGGACTATTATGTGTGAACGGTGATACGGGTAGCCCGTAACGCTATTTAAAAGTATGTTTATTTTACTGTAAACATTATTATAATAGCGCAATATTACTATATAGTAAATAGTTTGACGGATCCTTGGAGGATGGGCGGTCCCAGACATCCTTTAAGTTACTTGTTCTTTATTACAGTTCACTGGAGTTGGTTTACATTATATAAGTATATATTGTCCTGACTCGAGTGTTTTGTATTTTTCTTTACACTCGGGTCAGCCCGAGTATTCACAGCTTTGGATTCTCTTTCTGGAGCTGGTCTTTGCTGGAGTTTATGCCTATCTACAATTATATCTATTTCTGTTTCAGCTTTTCTAGTTTATCTCATGTATTAGTGAACTTCTATGTTTTTGGGATTTCTATTATGTTGTTTTCAGAATTTGTTATGTATTTGGTTTGAGACTCTGTTATAGTAGCTTCATGAACTACTACTATGTTATTTTATATTCCGCTGCGAGTTATTCTGATTGTTCTATGTCTGTGATTCTGTGTATTTGATTTCATTGCTCCAAATTTATTTACAATCTGTTATTTCACATCATTCAAGTCCGACATGTATGGATTATTGTCGATTTGAATGGTACGAAATAGCCGGTCGTCACAGCCCCACTCTCAACTGCTTGGCACGCAACCCTTTAACTCAGCCGAAAGCTTCCTCCACCACGCAGGCACCTTCCTCCCCACTACCGAAATAAGACCCCAAGTCCATCACCCTCCAACATAGCATGCAAGCCTCCACCTCTCTTTCCTCGGATTTCCACCTCCCCTAGCTATGGCCGAGCCTACCCACCCACCAACCTTCCTCTTGTCCAGCCTCTTCTCTTTGCTTTGTCCATTTTCTCCCCTACAGCCAAGGTATACATATACATATATGATCTGTATATATTAATATATGAGTTATATGTTATAAAATCTATTTTTACAGTTTATAAAGAAGAGAAAAATATGTTACAATCTGTTAGTTATATGTGTAAGTATATATTAGTTTATATATACATGAGTTTGGGTTTTGTATAGGTATATATAGGTTCTGATGATATATAAGTTATATAAGCTTTGTTATTATATAGTGTGTATATTTATATTAGTTAATTTTATACATATGATTTTTTTAGGTTTCAACATATAAGTTATAATATATATGGTTGTTATTTTTAACATATTAAGTATGCATATATTTATATATGACTACATGTATATATTGGTGTTTATATGTATGTTGGTGTTTGTATGTTAGTATATATATTTTGTTTTCAAAGTTTTTTTGAATGATGCCTTTGTCTTGCTTTACATAGATATGTACCAATAATGTAACAACCCGATATTTTCAACCATTCGCATCCGCTACATGTCGGACTTGAATTGCTCAAAATACCAAATTGTAAATTAAATTTGGCAAAACACAGCATAAACAGTAAATAAATAGTTACAGATCACATACACAGAGTAATACAATGCAGTGGAAGTAAAGAAATAGTTGTTCATGAAGCTATTATATAAATATACATTAGAGTTAAGCAAGATACAATAGAAGTCTCAATATGATATCAAGTACAAACAGAATTCATCACTAGACTCAACTGAATAGCCGGAATCAACTGGATAACTGAAAGCGAAATAGATAGCTGGGTTTCCAAGTGAAGCTCCAACTCCATAGGCGAGTCACTAATGTTGTATCACTCAGTCTGACCCGAGCATAAAGCAAAACACAAAACACTGAAATCAGGACATACATACATACTTATACAATGTAAACCAACTCAAGTGAACTGTAATATAAGGTACAAGTAACTTAAAGGATGCTTGGGACCGCCCATCCTCTAAGGATCCATTAAACTATTTACTATACAGTAATATTTCGCTATTATAATAATGTCTATAGTAAAATAAACTTACTTTTACATAGCGTTAAGGGGTTACCCATATAGCCCTTAACACGTAATAGTGCCAATAGTCTATACAGTACCGTAATACCTCCTCATCGGGAGGCTACCAGAGGATACTCCATAGGTACGACACAAATCAAACTCGTACAAGGCATGCTAGGGTAGGTGATACGGCACAACAAGGCAATGCCAAGGTAGATATACCAATTACGCTTCTGGGCCGGTGGCAGCACATAGCCGCAGCTACCGCCCACCTCGAGCCACACCCCCAAATCAACAAAATCAAAAGTGACCACCGAATCAATCCAAAATTCAAAGTATAATATCGAAGGGATGTGTCCGATCAAAAGTGCTACCACATTAGCCCGTCAATTGTAACGCCCCACCCCGAGACCTACCTTAGTAAAGGGAATTAACGAGTAATTCCGTCTACTAAAGCGGAGAATAGGGCTGGTTAAGAGCGACCATCTATAACTTTGTCTTAAACATCTACGAAATACATCGATAAATGCAATATAATTTTTCTTTTCTATCTCAATGGATCGACATACACAGTAAATGCTTAATCCAAAACTATAGGTGGTTGACGGATCTTTCAGAACAAAATACAATAACTAAATGTGAAGCACATCACAGAACAGTAATCGACATCACATATATACATATACACTGATACATGTTTAGTACAATACAATATGAATACAATAAAGGTGGTACTCGACCACACCATATACATCAAATCAAATGTAAAAACATCAGTGTATGCGGAAGAAATAAACGACTCAAGCAAAAGAAGAGATGATATACAACACCAACTTCAAGCTAAGTCCAATAGATGATACCTGAAGCAACTCGGTCTGACCCGAGTATAAATACACGGGTCAGTCTAGCTACACAAATCAGTCAATATCGATAATATGAAGCAGAATGGATATAGTGATACTTCTTCTCGAATGAGGAGAAAGATTAGATAACTCATAGCTCAATACTTAAATAAAACACAAGTGCTTCATATCATTAGCGATAGCCCATAATGAAATCAAATCAACTCATATAAAACTCAAGCAAAACTCAAATGGTTCGATGAACCATTATTCCAAAAAGGAGAAAACTCATCTCAATCACAAATAGAAGTCATGAAAGCAACACAAGACAACTCCATAAGAATGTGAGATCTCAAACTCATAAGTAAGCCAAGGCGGCTAAATCTCACACATACATCTCAATCATAAAAAATCGTGGAACTCGATACAAATTCAAACTCATAAAATCTCAAACTCAATAAAGAATTCGATGCACGTTCAAAACTCAGAAAATCTTAACACTAATGCGCTAAAAACGGCGAATTCAAATCTCTGAAAACCCGAATTGGCCGTATCCCTGAATACAATGCCGAAGCAATGCTGAACGTGCTAAACTCAGAAGGCCGAAGCCTTAGACAATGTCGCTAACATCTTCCAAACCAGTTCGTCCTAATGACAAGGTCGCTGACACCTTTCCAAAGCAGTTCGTCCTCATGACAAGGTCGCTGACACCTTTCCAAGCCATTTTGTCATCCCTAACAAGGTCGCTAACACCTCCAAAGCAGTTCGTCCTCATGGCAAGGTTGCTGACACCTCTCAAAGCAGTTCTGCTAGGTAAACATCGTGAATGTGTCACAAACTCACGGATAGGAACCCTTAAAGTATTAACGTATGTCTCATACCACACGTTCACACTTAGCGGTTTACTAGTCGTTAGTCGATGCCACACTAGGAACATCTTAAAACTCAGAAAATCATATCTCGCCTCGTCCCATTGGCAAGTGATAGAAAGACACCATACTTGTTTCATCTCATCTACAAGAACTAAATAGCATCGTAACTTGTCTCATCTCCTTGACAAGTAAAAACATCGTGATGGTTCCTCATAAACCATAAATCTCAAAATATGAAATCATATACTAAAGACTTGTCTTATATCATTGGTAAGTAAATAAAACATCATGATGGTTCACATCAACCATACTCCTACATAGGAGGTATTAAACCACAATACTTGTCAAATATTGGCCATCTTAAATAATTCCAATAAATAGTAATTATAAAAATCAAAATACGCCATAAAATGGCAAAACATCTCAGAATCATTAAACTCAAATAGCTTCGATCGTACAAGTCCGGAATTAACCGAAATAGTAAACGCACATGTCCCATACCATGTGTTTTACTAAATCGTTTAATTCTTTTTCTTATATGTTTGAATAATGAAAAAGTGTGTATATACATTTAAAATAGTTCACTAGAGAAAACAAGCTTTTAAAACTTTTTCCTGAAATGATTAATAAAACCAATATTTGAAATTCCTTTATTATAGGAAATAAATAGATTTTATATTAGAAGAATAATTTTAAAATACTATATAATAATAATTTGAAATTTTCATTTATTTCAAAAAAACTTCAAAATGGTTTAATGAAAACCGTGCTCGAAAACAATGAAAAACAAGAAAGATAACTCAAACTCAATAACTTGAGTTCAATACGAATTCAATTCAAATTTAACCCAAAATCAATTCAAATTCTATTTAAATTTAAATTTTCAAATTCTCCAAATATAGCTAGCCTGTTAATAGGCATTATAGCTTTCAAAACATCTTAAAAACAATCATCAAAATCAAGTAAAAGTGAGAGCAAAAATAAGCTAAAACACTCCTCAAGTCAATAATTGTTATCGTTGTCGTTTTGCTCTCGTACCAGTAACAAACAACCACAGTTTTGACCAAGCAAACATCAAAAATTTAGAAAACATAAAACATGAAACTTTTAGTACAAAGTTTAAGCTTTTTGAAACATCTAAGATTATCAAATTCGGTTTAGAGACAAAGAAGTTATGGCAAATCTTGTTTCAGTTTCGACTATAGAGCAAATATTGCTTTTGCTCTCAGGTTAGCAGTAGAAAAGTTCAATTTTGACATAGAAGCACTCAATATACATAAAAATCAACAAATGAAATTGTAGTATATGATTTGTTCTTTCCAGAACATCCAAAATTATCAAAATCCGATCAAAAACGTGAAAGTTATCTCTAATTTTGTTTCAGCTTCAAGCACAGAGCAAATATAGACTTTGCTCTCGGGTTAGCAGTAGAAAAATCAAATTTTGACATATTTACCTCAAAATTACTGAAACCTCAAAACATTAAAGTTGTAGCACACTATTTGTGCTTTCCAGAACATTAAAAATTATTGAATTCCGATGAAAGACTAAAAACGTATGGCAAAAACAATTCTATGTTTCAAAGTTGAAATTAAAAACACAGGACAAAGGGGTTATTAGCTTTTCAAACACATATTACGATTAGAAAAATGTTGATTTACAGAAAATGGTAAACACAAAAGTTGTTCCTTATAAATATACCTTCAAAATTAAAAATACCTTACTCAATTTTGATCTACCATTCAAAAGTAATGGAGATTTTAAGATCAGGTTTCAACAAAATAATTGCTCAGAGCAGAGCCGTGTACATCAGTTTCAAACTAAATTTCGACCCTGTAAACAACAGAATTTCAGAAAGTAATTAAAAGAAAAGTTGTAGCTAACATAATTTTCTTTCAACCGCAAAAAGACGGAGCTAATTATGGTAAATATGAACTAAGAGATTGATGTTTTACTACAGTAATTTTTCACAAATAATTTTCAGCAAGCCACAACCAACTTGAAAGCAATTCAATCAACAACCCATCCAATTAATTCAGATAGCAACTAACAATTATTCTAGTAGATTATAGCTAGTAGTGTGAGTGATTAACTCACCTTGTAAAAATTGAAGATTAAATTATGCTAACTCAAGAAGGTAGATGTCTTTAGGCAAGAAGATCCATCAACAACCTATCAAATGAATAAAATAGAGGCATGCAACAAGAAAAGAAACAATTACAGACAACCCAAATCTCAAAATCGAAATTTGATGATATAATATATGTTTTGGAGTTGATTACCTATAGAAAAATCTATTAATTTGATTTATTTCAACAAAGACTTGGATTAATTGGGGATTTGAAGCCTAGGGTTTGAAAGAGGAATAGTTTTTCTTCTTTTTATTTTCTGGTAAAAATGTACGTATACTGTTTTGAGGAAGAAGACGCTTTCTCATTACTCTACTGGTTAGTGAACAAATGGGCTTGACCCAAAAGAATTAATTAGCCTAAAAATCTAATTAACACTAAATTTACCCTGACACTCTCAAATTTACATAATACAACATATGTGTATTTACATGATTTCATCTCTACAAATTGTACAAACATATTTTTATGTTTCACAAACATTCTTTTACAACAATTAAAAAGATAATTTAGTTATAAAAATATTTTTCATTATTAAAAAGCCTTATTTTGCTTAAATACACAATTTACACAATAATTCATATAAAACTCTATTTTTTAACTCCGAAAATTACATAAAAATTATTTTCTTGTGCAATAAAATATAACATAACATTTTTTTCAACATTTTACAACCGAAATTT
This sequence comes from Allium cepa, assembly GCA_030765085.1. Taxonomy (NCBI): domain Eukaryota; kingdom Viridiplantae; phylum Streptophyta; class Magnoliopsida; order Asparagales; family Amaryllidaceae; genus Allium; species Allium cepa. The sequence goes on along the minus strand of CM060936.1, from coordinate 23,229,031 downwards.
ATTTTTAGACCAAATTTCCATTTTTAATTATAATATATCACTTATTAAATGAAATGCTTCTTTTAAAAATATATAAAAGAAACGTTTGGTAATAATTATCAAAATTATTGCATTTCTTTATATTAAATCATGATTAGCTCATTTTTAACTTAATTAACCAAGTAAAGTTTCAAAACTTTATTTTTCACATTTTATTCCCCAAAATCAATTGCTTATTCCAAATAAATAATTTAAATCTCCAATTTATTCTAAATTTACAATATTAAATTATAACTACCATTATAATTTAATATTTACAGGTAATCGCCAAAACTAGGGTTGTTACATCAATCGCTCCTGTTTTAGCCACCTTATGCCAACTCACGGGAGTCGAGCCCACGTATATACCTCAAAGGAATGCCGCCGCCATCCTACTTCATTCTGGAATCTCCACCGCATGCACGGTTGCTAAAGTGGTTTTCGGTATCGACAGAGAGTATGCCCATATCTGATCCTGGTCTCTTTAAGAACCAACCATTATTATAACCCATGGATATTTCTTTCAAAATCATTACACTTTAAACCAAAATATCATATCCATTTCAAAACTAAACACTATATTATTTCCTTTCAAAATCAAATCAATATATCATTTCCCATTTCAAAAACCAAAGTAATAATACATCCTTTAAATTCCAAGGACCAAATCAATATCTCATTTAAATAACACCCAAGTTTCCAAATCATTGAATATTCCTTCAATTTATTAAACTCGAAATATTGTTTTAAATCATCTTAAACCAAACCACTTTATAAAGTCATATTCTTAAATCTTCATTTTCAATTAGTTCAAATTTATGTATTTAAAGACAATTCTTAATTAAATGCAATTTTCAATAATTTCATTTCCAAAGCCATATTACTTTCAAGTTATAACAACTCTGAAACCAAAAACGTTGAAACCATAATACTTTGAAATCCTAAAAATTTAGAAATGTCATCATTTGGAATTCATACTGCTGAAATCACAATACTTAGGAATCATAGCATTTTTGGAATGTAATACTTTTCACTTTAACATTTTATATAACCAAAGTATTTATATGCTTACAAATTTTAACATGGTCATTATATCATAGCCTTATAGTTAAATAAACTTTATTACTGTAATATACAATTTAAAGCTGAAATTCTTATGTTAAGTTAAAAGTACCTTATTAACTTAAATTTTTGTTACAATAAAGAAACTTTATTATTTAATCATTTAAAATATGTCATTTACATTAATTACAACTTACATATTAAATGTACGTTTCAACTTACATTTATTACAATAAAGAGCATTTATCATTTTAATTGATATTACACTAGTTAAAATTTACATTATCAAATGTACATTTTAATTTACATTTCTATTACAATAAAGAGCATTTATTAATTTAATCAATACCACACTAATTAAAACTTTACATGTTTCTTTCATTAATTAGCACTTTACATGTTTCTTTCATTAATTAAAACTTTACATGTTTCTTGCATTAATTAAAATCTTTACATGTTCTTTCATTAATTAGGACATCACATGTTTTTTACATTAATTAAAAACTTACACGTTTCTTTCATTAATTAAAATTTTACATGTTTCTTGCATTAATTAAAAACTTTACATGTTCTCTCATTAATTAGGACTTTACACGTTTCTTTCATTAATTAAAACGTTACACGTTTCTTGCATTAATTAAAAACTTTACGTGTTCTTTCATTAATTAGGACTTTACATGTTTCTTGCATTAATTAAAAACTGTATTTCATTTTCTCAATTCAAAATACATCATTTATTATACAACCATACTCATTTCAAAACTAAAGATTGATTGCAATTATCAGGTTAGATATTAAAATTCCATAATAATCAACTTTAATTATTGAATTATTTATCACAAATAAAAATCTTTAAATTGCTATTTAAAACCAAATAAAGATTTTTGAATTACACTTTAAACCAATTACCAGCTTATAACATTTTAACTTATAAAAACCGATATCTCTTTATATTTCCAATCTTTAAATCAGATTTTAAGTTAAAATTCCATATATTCCAAATTTCAAAATACTTAATAAATTTTTAGGAAAATATTACTTTAAAAATATTAACCATTGGCCTGTATAATATTTTCTAACCTAGGTCAAGTGATACGGATATATATCATTTCAATCCGTAATTTAAAAAAAATCCGGGTTCCATCATTTCAAACCCGCAATCCCAAGAAAATAAATACGACAAAAATCAATAAAAAATCACTCAAGCCTATCATTTCAGCCCATAGTGATTTTCCTTATCCTAAAGTCCATTCGGATATGTATCATTTCAACCCATAGTAATAGGAAACTCACAGTGTGATAAACATTAAATAAATATAACAATATAGCATATAATATCATAACAATGATATAACAAATATATAAACAGCATTTAACATCATATAATCAATCATAGGCATGTATGAACATAGCATAATAATTTCTACAATTCACTTGTCATCATTTCACAATTATAAAAGTACGTTGTCTAGAGTGAAAAATCTCACATTTTTTTGAAATCTAGAATCAAAATCAAACACATAACCAAACTCCTGCAAAGCACGAAAAGGCACGACAAAGCACAACCATATTTTTTGAGTGAATGAAGAGTCAGATCCGAACTTGTAAACAATAAAATACAATACATAACATATATAAGCAATTATTCAATACAAAAGAATATAGATAAAAACAATGAAAAGAAAGAAAGTAAAATGATTCTAACCTTGATAAATCAAAGCAAGGTGATCAATACATGGCTTGTTTAAGGTTTGATAACAACTTTGGTGATGTATGCTTCCATGATGGTCACGGCTAGGCTTTGGTGGTGAGGAGGAGGTGGTGCGGTCGGCAATAGGTGGAGACCAAGCCATGCTTGAAGAAGAACAAAAGAAAAGAGAAAAGAAAATAGAAAAAGAAGAAGAGGAAGCCATGGAATAATTAGAGCTTGCTGTATATTTTTCTTCACGCAAATGATAATGAGGAGTTTTAAGAATTGTTTGTGCGTGAGTTATCAAAAGAAATACACGGCTAGAGATGGAAGAAAAAAAAGAAACGGCTAAGGAGGAGTAAATGATAGGAAACAAAAAGGCATAAGCTAAGGAGAAATAAACTTGCATATATTTTATTCTTAAATGCAAATGAATATGAGAAGTGGGAAATAAATTTTTGTACGTGAATTGATAATTTTCTCACGGTTAATAGATGGAGTTGTTTGGAAGGCAAGTAAAGAAGTAAATGCTAGGAAACGGAAAAGGCATAATTAAGGAGAAAGGAACATATATACTTATTCTTAATTGCAAATGAAAATGAGGTGTTTGAAATGAGAAATAATTCTTCTTATACGTGATTTGTGGAATGATTTCTCATAGCTAGAAGAAAAAAAATATACACGGCTATGGTAGGTAATTAAATAGATAGGTAAATAAAAACAAGAAATAAAGCAAATGTAATCTATGCCTAATCAAACAAAGTAATGTATGTATAATTAATTTGTTTCCAAGCCATTAAATAAAAGAATATACACAAATAAACTCCAATAAATACAATAAAAGCCTAGAAAAATAAAAATAGAAAGATAAAATAGAGGTAGATATAGGAAAAATATAAAATATGTATATAATAAAAGTACAGAAATTTATTATGTGTAAAACACTTAATTTATCCAGTTTAAAAAGTATAAGTTTTAAATTCCCAATAAATCCATATTCTTAACTCCATCTAGTTATTCAATCCATTTCATTATACGGTATAATTATCATGGTTTATACCATAATGCATTAATATTCCTATTTTATTTTAATTTCAAATAATGTAATATTTAATTCCATTTACTACAATAGATCCAATTTATTTATACAAATAAATTTACAAAATTAATTATTTTGAATAAAATATACCAATTTATTTAAAAATTCCTTTAACACCATTTATACTGTATATTATTCAATTAACCTTTTTATTCTATTTACCTCTATCAATCTTTTATAACTAAAATTTAAGTGTATAACATTTATTATAACCACTCGAATTTTATTTATAAAATCTTTTTATATTGTATATTATCCAATTACATATTCAACTTTTGAATAATTTAGGTAAGTTATATTGGAATGCAATAGGATATTAATCAAATAAAACTTTTTAATTCAATTATCTAAAACTTAAACATTTATTCAAAGTTTTGATTCTCTTTTACATTTGAAATCATCCTTTAAGATAAAATTTTCGATTAACTTCAACTATTTTAGAGGTACATAAATATATATACTAAATATATATCAAATCAACTTTGAAATCATATACCAATATATGTATTGTAAATTAAGTCATATTTTTTGAATTGCGAATCAATTTATTTCTCCAAAGCAAAACTATAGTAAAACTACAGGATAGTCTCTTCACTTCGAAATTAGAAAATGAATGTCGATTTTGCTGCAGTCATCACCGAAATTATTTTCCAGCGATAAAGAAAAGAGCACTGCCTTAAAACTTTAAAATTCTTTGAAAATGATTTCTATTCGAAAAATACTTCAAATAATACATCTTTTAAAACTTTAAAACCAAAGATCAAAATCATCGAAAATTAAATATCAAATTCTTGATTTAAATTCATTTTAATTTCCAAATTAATTTATAACCATGTTTTATAGTTTAATTATTTATATATGAAACAAAAGCTAATGGTTACAAGCTATATACAAAGTCAAGTATTATTTCTAAACATCCAATTCAGTTAACTATCAAAATTCAGAAAACTATACTTATATATACTATAATTATACAAAATTTATTCATTTACCAAATTTGAAAACAATACTATGTTAGTTTGCTCTGTTCAAGTGTTTTGGAGACCCTATCGATGGCGTTGATCAGACGAATCAATCGAAAATCCAAATCAACACCAACAACTCAAACAACACAATGTATAAAACAATTTAAATATAGGTTTACAAATACACTATATAGGAATAGATTTTCAAAGCAAGGATAGAGATTCAAATTCGATTAACTCAAATCAAAGAAAATTTTGATTTGAAAATAAGTTGGAAGAAAAGATAAGATGATTAACTAACCGAATAAGGAAATGGGTAGGCGTATATAAATCGCAGACAACCTTAACCAGGTCAACCGTGACTTCAAGAATCAAATCGATGTGGAATTCTAAGGCAAGTTTACATTTGATCTCAAGAGATAGAACTTGGGATATCAAGAGACACTGGCATCTAAACCGAGAATATATAAAATCTCTGGTGAATAAATGCCTATTGTAAAGGAGTTCCACTCGTTTACAAGCCATTTGAAGTGGAGTTATGGGATACTCCAGAATTAAAAGAATACGAATAGTGAGGGACAAGAATGAATTTCGGAACCGAGGGAACGTTCCAAAATTCAAAGGAAATCGAGTCGAAAAGAAAAGATTCAAGCTTGAACGAAAGTGATTCTATCAATAAATTTACCATATATGCTAATTTTTTCCTAGAGCCAAAGCTCTGATACCAAATGTAGCAACCGATATTTTCAACCATTCGCATCCGCTACATGTCGGACTTGAATTGCTCAAAATACCCAATTGTAAATTAAATTTGGCAAAACACAGCATAAATAGTAAATAAATAGTCACAAATCACAGACACAGAGTAATAGAATGCGGCGGAAGTAAAGAAATAGTAGTTCATGAAGTTACTATATAAATATACATCAGAGTTAAGCAAGATACAACAGAAGGTCGCAAACGACCGGGGGATGGCATACTTGTGCCATTAGTAACCTAGTTATAGAGCTAGCCCGGCCTTGTGTTGGTAGAGATCCCCTTAGGTTCTTGGGACGTCCCTCCAGAGGCGTACCCATGTGGCCTAGGAAGTTCCTTTGCCTGACCATTTGTTGAAAATCCAATTACCAATATTCGCCTTGTACGGTTTAGTTGTAGAACCTGCCATCTAATATGGTAGCTATAGTAGGCATACTATAATGGTACGTATGCTAGCTAAGATTAATATTATACTTTCGAAATGTTTTCCACTATGCACTAATAATAATATCAGAAAAGGATTTTTGCGTAGTAAGCATTTTTGACTATCATAAGGAGAAATCTTCCCCAAGTGTGTGATTGCATGGTGTGTGTGCCTGGAGGCCATATGTTAGTTTCATTTTCCAAAAAGCATTGCGAATTTCTTTTAAATTCTTTTGTTTTCTTTGGTAAAAGAATAACCATTTTAAGATCTCATACCAGTCCCATGACTTACCCGGAGTTTTTTGTTCCCTTTCTAAACTCTGGGTGCCTATAATTTCCCACACGAGCAGCCTAGAGTCGGTTATCATTATTCTGGAGCGAAGTCGAAAAAGAGATACTGTGGAGATCTGGAGTTCAAGTTGGATGGCGAGACGTATCATTATACTATGTATTATCCACTGCGTTGGGATTGCTGTAAGTCCAATTTTAATATGGATTAAATGTTGTAAATGCTTAGTGCTGAATAGTGTCATTGTAAACTCTAGTGTTGTATTGTAATAACTATATGATTCCTTGTTTTAAAGATTATTCATTTATCTATTATATCTATTCCGCTGCGAAATGTGAGAATCTGATTATTCTTATTATTGTTTCTGTTTCTTCTTCTATCTTTTTTCTCTTAAACCTTAATGGTTCGGTTTTCCAGCATTCAATCGTGCAGCATTGGTTACAGTGGACATATCGATGTCGACTTTCGAAAGCCGAAAAATTAGGTTGTTACAATGATTTTATTTTCCACCTTAGTAAATTATCATCATTGGTTGCAGTGGGCGTATCGATATCGACTTTCGAAAGTCGAAAAATTGGGTCATTACAAGTTTGGTGTCAGAGCATTTGGTTAAGAAACAAACCTTGGCTTTGGTGGGGATTACTCATTAGAGATAGAGTCACTAGTACTCTAGAATGAGTTTAAGTTTAATAATAGATATGAGCGCGTATTTGTTAGTGAATATAAAAAAATGTTCTATATTGTGATGATTGGTTTGTTGAGTGGCATATGGATACTGGTCTGTATAGTCTACACAACTCTATCGACAGGGATCTCTAAACACTCGTACAGAACAATTCGACACGATATTATTTTAAAATCGGGTAAATGAAATATTTTTACCCAAATTATTTTTGATATAAAAGGAATGATTTCTATAAATTATATAGTATATGGTTGCTTGTTTGTTAGAAAGTGATAATATTAGATTATTATCATTGAAATTGAATAAGAAATTGAAATCATAATCAAAAGTTCAGAAATAAAATCCATATACAAATGAAATTTGAAAGATTTGGGAAAGATTAAATTCCTTTTGGGTTTGAAAATAGTTTTCAAAGATTTTTGAAAAATGTTCTGAAGGGATAAAAGCTCTAAACTCCTTCCGGTCGCTAGAAAATAACTTCGATGATGGCGCAGCATCATCGATGTTCATTTTCGAGTTTCCAAGAGAGGAATTGCTTCCAAATTATTTTAAATGGAAGTTGTTTGCAAATTGGGTTTGGTTTTGAGAATTCAAAGGATAATTTGAATTGATTTCAAAGATGATTTTGAAAGGTTTAAAAGACTCTGGAATCTTATTAAAAATATTTATGGAATAATAAATAAGTTTGAAAACTTAGAAAATTCAGATTTAAACTGAAATTAACTTGAGTTAATTTGTATGAAGGTGAATTTGAGAAGTCTTATAGACTAAATGATTGGAATAAAATCTCTAAAGATGGAAAATAAAATTGTGAATGAATGAATAAATTTTCAATAGCAATTAAATGAAAGTGAAATTGAATGTTGAAATTCATTTCGAATTTGTAAGCAAATAGAACTAGAATTGGAATTGAATTTGATTTGTAAAGCAAAGTGTTAAAATAAAATTAGTAAGTGAAATTAATTGAATGAATGACAAATTTGATATGGTTTGAAATGAATTGAATTCAATATTTATAAATAAAAGATAAATTAAATTCATATGGAATTTGAAATCCAGTTTAAATATAATTGGTTGTATAACCAAAATGGTGAATTGAAATTGAATTGTGTTTGGGAATGAACAAAATAATAAGACTGGAATTGAAACTGAATATTAAAAACCAATTTGAATTGTGTGAAATAAATGAAGTTGTAAAATTGGTTCGAAGTGAACTAAAGGTAATAAAGGTGGAAAAAAATGGGTTGAGATAAAATGAATTGGAATTTGTAGTGAATTAGTAAATGGAACTAATTTAAAATAGTGATATGAATCAATTGTGAATGAAAGATAATTGATAAATTCAATATTCAGAAGGTAAATTAAATCCAAATAGAATTGAATTTGTAAATTGAATTCAAATGAAATTGAAAATGTAAGATTGAATGATAATGGAAATGTAACTTCAATAGTGAAATAAAAAGGGTATAAGAAGCAAGTATTCAAACTTTTGTAATAGAATGTGCAAAATGATTTTTGAATGTGGAGATTGGATATAGTTGTTAAATAGCATACTGGTATTATAAAGGAAATGGAATTGGGATTTTAATTTCGAAGATAAATCTGAATTGCTCGAAAAAAGGTATGTATTTAAATTTAAATATGAAATTTGATGACTTTCTTGTCCAGCCGCTTGGTTTTTTGTTTTCCTTTTGAATCTGAGGGCCCGTGGTGCCATTTTGTAGTCATACCGAGCTAGTTGCGCAAAGGAGACGCTGGCGAAATTTTTTGGAAATTTAGGGATTTGTAAAAAATTTGAGAAAATTTTGAAAATTTGAAATTTAAATTTGAATCGTTGAGAAACAATGTTGTCTGCAATTTATGAAAGGTTTTGGAAAGATAGTTGAAGTGATAAAGGGACTTTAATAAAAAGATTTGTATTGGCAAGTTGATAAAACTATTTGGTTTTGGAAAAATAGTTAACGGGTTGAGGATCATTTTTCTCAACTAGTAATTTCGGGATGAAATTCTTTTAAGGGGGGAAGAATGTAACGACTCAGAATTTTGAACATTTGAAATTGAAATAGTTAATTGATTTTAAATATTTGAATGATATTTTAACTTGGATTTCAAATATAACTCTGAATTTGGAAAATAAATTATTGAATTTAATTATAGAAATTTGGGTAAAAATTTGAATCTTGATTTTTAAGCTGATTAAAAATATTTTGATGGCTTAGAAAATTTATATTGATGATATTGGAGATAATAGAATTTTTAAAATTGAATTTGAAAGCGATTTGTTCGGTTTTGAAATTTTTTTGTTTAAATCGATACTCAAAAATAGCCTTCCGAGGCACAGTTTTGGAATTCGACGAAACCTGTTTCATTGGATCCGTAATATTGTATTATTATCAGATTTCAATCTTCTTAGTGTTTGGAGTTGTCTTGTAACCGTAAGTTAAATAAACGCTTTGAAATTTAAATTGAAAATTCGATATTTTAACTAGTTCAAAAAGCTATCTTCTCCATACGATCAAATTTGGACCCGGAACCTTTTTTAGTGTGTCCGAAATAGGGGTTTAACATTATAAACGCCTAGCGGCATGCCTCGATTGTAGATCGAGATTTTGAGTTGCGTGATTTTGACGATTTGAATTTAAATTTAAAATATAATATGTTTTACAAGATAAATTATACACGTTCTTCTCACCTAACATATGGCAATTTTCTTTTAACACGTGTCCTTTGCAATATAACACACGTTCGTTTGTTAAAAAGAAATTAGGGACAGCCGTGCTTCTCTTTGGAAAAAAATGATGAAAATTGAATTTCAAATTAAATGGCCGAGAAAAGAATCACTCCTCTTCCCTTCTAAAATTTTTTGAATCGAATAAAAACAAAGGGCCGAGCCTTTCATTAAAATTTCAAAATAGAAATTGAATCCCTCTTTCAATGGAAAAAAAGGGGATGCGTACTCGAAAGCGTAATAGAGGGAAGACATGTTCGTCTCAGTCGATCGAGCTCGAGGCTACAAGCAGGGGGAAGGGCGTTCGATTTCAGTCTCGAGGTCGGCGATCAATTCGTCGATCATCGCAGGAATCATCGCGAGGGGGAGCTCGACTTCGCCGTAGGGTTCGTTTGAAGGTCGCGAATCGAGTAGCGACGCAGGTTATGGAGATTTGTGATTTGGGTTTCGCGCGCGAGTGGCTAGAGTCGTCGTTCGCGAGGAGATGTCGAAGGATAGTTCAGCCACAGGAGGAAGTGACGGTAGTGTGTGCAAGTTTGAACGATCAAGGTGGGGTTTGGATTCGACGATGAAATTTTTTAGGCAATAAGGTAATCTCGACCCTTTTCGAATAAATTAATTTTTGTAAAATATTGAATCTATAATTAAGTTATTTTAATAACACAGATATATGTTAATTTCTGTTATATACGTGCAGATTTGGAAAATTTGTATATAAAGTTTTTTTAAAAACAAAGGAAATTTTATTTTTACTGTAAGCTGTAAAATAAATTCTGTTTTGAATTATATATATATATATATATATATATATATATATGTAGGTTAGAAAAATATATGATATATATATATATTCACATACCAATTTCATTATTACAATTATTTTAACTGCCAAGAGTAAATTACTAAAGAAAATTAGATAAATTTAATTTTCGATTAAATAAATTTTTTCAAAGGAATTTGTTTAAAAAATTAAAATCCTTAGTTTAAAATAAAATTATTAGTTGAATTAAAATTATAAAATGCTAGTAGATTGTCAATTTAATCGAATATTAATAAGTTGTATAAATTATTTATACAAGGTCAAAATCGTGGAGAAAACAATTTGGATTGGAAATGGGTTGCATGCGTAGGCAAAGGTGAGATCTTCTCACTCAATTAGAATCTTCAATTAATTTTAAATAGTTAAATTTGAAACTGATTGGTTGTGTGCTTGGATGATTAATTTATTATCAGTTATATTAGTTTAGACCCTATGCGTCGCATAATAGCGGATGATATTATATTAAACCCATATACCGCGATATTCCACCTCGAAGTGGAATTGGTATTATATACATATTTGAGTGATTGATTTCCCGCATTATATAGCGGATGAGACCCTATGCGCCGCATAATAGTGGATGATATTTTATAAATCCCATATACCGCGATATTCCAACTCGAAGTGGAATTGGTATTTAATTGTTGTTCTAACATTTGTGGATGCAGGAAAACAGGTTGGGGGGATCCAACTGGATTCCTCAAATATTTAATTAGTTTCAACATTGTGTGTTGATTTTTTATAATCTATGTGTGATTATTTGTGATTGAAACTGTTGAAGGCCATAATTTAGCCGAATATATTTTTGGTATCGTAGGATACCAGAAATAAATAAATAAATTGGATTTTGAAATTTGGGTAGAAAATTTATAATAAATTCATTCAAAAGAATTGGTGAATCTAAAAGAGGAAATTTAAATAGATAAAGTTTAATATTGAAAAATTATTAAACAAATTCCAAAATATGGGAAAAGTTTAATAGATGGATTTCGAATAATATTATTTAATAGTTAAAGAATTTATTTAAAATACGAATTTTTAATATTTGAAAGAGATAAAGGAATTTATTTCAAAAGGTAATAAATTTTAGAAATTTAACTTGTAATTTAATTTGAGTTGAAATAAATTTTAGAAATTAAATTTGGGATTTAATTTGGAGTTAAAATAAATTTGAGGAATCGATTTGGAAATTTGATTTGGTGTTTTGGAAATAAATTGGGAAATCAATTTGAAATTAATCCGGTGTTAAAAATAAACCTTTGGGAAATTGATATGAAAATTTATTTCTTGTTTGAAATAAATTTAGAAATAAATTTGGAATTGGACTTGGTAGTTTAAATAATTTAGAAATTAATTTGAAAATTGATTTGGTGTTGAAGGTGAATATTTGGAAAACGATTTTAAAATCGTATATCAGTAGAAATTTGAAAGTTTAAAATTCACAATGGAAATTTTATAAAGGAAAGGGAATTTTGTTTTAAAAATAAATATCGGTTTATTTTTAAGAATGTGGAAAGAAATTTACAAATTTGGAACGTAAATTAAAATAAATCGAGAAGATTTATTAATTTATTTGAATGGACCATTTTGTAATGGACAAAGAGGATTCTTCTCTGGAAAGCCGAGTATATTTTTAAAATAGCTTTTGAAATAAAATTAAAAGTTCTAGATTTGGTTTTAAAATAATATTGTTGGAGAAATTAGTTTTGAAGATTGTTTAAAACTTTAGAGTAAAAATTATTTAATTAATTATATAGGGGATTATTTTAAAGATTAAATTGATATTTGATTTAGAAAATAGCTATTTAAATATTTATACTCTATCTACTAATTTAATTTTAAAATTAGTTTGGACTTGAAGTCTTATATGTGATAATTAGTATAATGTTTTCATAACCAATATTTAAGTAAGTATTTAAGATGGTTTTATTTTAAATGTTTCCAAGTATATTTTGGATAAGTATTTTATATTATTTTAAAATATTTGAACTCGGCAGATTTTCAATGGAAATGAATAAATATCGGAAATGTTTTCCGCGTAAGGAAAAATTGATTTGAAATTTGCTTTCAAAGTGTTGAAAAGTGAAATTATATCTTGCAAAGATACTTTGAAAATAATAATAATTGGTGGCAAATTATTTGAAAATTCAGTGACTGTGGTGGATGACGATTGATAGTTAAATAACCGACTATCAATATTAGCCTTTTTAACGGCATTTGAATTTCAATGCGACTGGGGCTCGAATTCCAAATGAATATTCGAAAACCACATCGTACCTTTGTGATTATGATGGATATTTTATTTAAAAGATCAAAGTGGAAATTTGTTGTGATTTGTTTGAAATCTGAATGTAACACTTATTTTTAAAAGAAGCGCTCGTTATTCGGATTAGCCGGGAGAGGACCTTGTGTCATTAAACTCATTTCGAATAACGATACGACGAAATAGGATTGCATTTGAAGATGGTGTTGAAGACTGGGTATTTTCGAAAGCGAAAGGATTACCTGTCGAATGTCTCTACACCGAGTTGCTTCGGCATAGAGATTTTATCACCCTTTGTGATGGGGTTTCCGGACGTGATTAGTGAATATCCGGATTGCAAGGGCATCTTTGGAAGCGCCTTCGGTTCCGTTCGATTCCAAAACGAACTTGTATGGATGTGTGTCTGACATTACACTTTGAGATGTAAAGCTAGTTTCTATCAAATACACTTATGTTGGTGGCGGAGAATTTATTCTCTTAGCTTAACTCCATTCTCTGAGACGTACGAGCTCGGAGGTTATGTAGTTGATGGTTAATAGTGATACATTCCCAATTTGGTAATGTGGCATACGAAATGCTGCTGATCATTTGTTGATCGAAGCATAACTTTTGTTAAATGCGTAGCTTTGTGGACGAGACTTCGTCGAGCCTCACAACCCGGAATGGTCGAAACAGGAAAGATGCAGCAAGGTTATTTGGAGGTAGCGCCCTCTAAGGGTATGTCATTTCCTTCTGGAAAAGGGTAGTATCATGGTATGGAGCCCAGATATTTTACCTACGTTGATGCTGCAAATTTATTATACTTTATGGTTTGTTGCTTTGTGGTTGAGGATCCTCGGATAAAGGTCGCAAACAACCGAGGGATGTCATACTCGTGTCAGTAGTTACCTAGTTACAGAGGTAACCCGACCTTGTGTTGGCAGAGATCCGGTTAGGTTCTCGGGACGTCTCTCCATAGGCGTACCCATGTGGCCCAGGAAGTTCCTTTGCCTAACCATTTGTTGGAAATCCAATTACCATTACGCGCCTTGTACGGTTTTAGATGTAGAACCTGCCATCTAATATAGTAGCTATAGTAGGCATAATATAATGGTACGTATGCTGGCTAAGATTAATATTATACTTTCGAAATGTTTTCCACTATGCAATAATAATAATATGAAAAAAGGATTTTTGTGCAATAAGCATTTTTGACTATCATAAGGAGAAATCTCCCCCAAGTGTGCGATTGAATGGTGTGTGTGTGCTGGGAGGCCTTATGGTAGTTTCATTTTCCAAGAAGTACTACGAATTTCTTTTAAATTCTTTTGTTTTCTTTGGTAAAAGAATAACAGTTTTAAGATCTCACACCAGTCCCATGACTGACCCGGAGTTTATTGTTCTTATTCTAAACTCTGGGTGCCCATAATTTCCACACGGGCAGCCTAGATTCAGGTTATCATTATTCTGGAGCGAAGTTGAAAAAGAGATACTGTGGAGATCTGGAGTTCGAGTTGGATGGCGAGATGTATCATTATACCATGTATTATCTACTGCGTTGGGATTGGTGTAAGTCTAGTTTTAATATGGATCAAATGTTGTAAATGCCTAGTGTTGAATGGTGTCGTTGTAAACTCTAGTGTTGTATTGTAATAACATATATGATTCCTTGTTTTAAAGATTATTCAGTTATCTATTATATTTATTCCGCTGCGAAATGTGAGAATCTGATTATTTTGATTATTGTTTCTGTTCTTCTTCTATCTTCTTTTCTCTTAAACCCTAACGGTTCGATTTTCCATCATTCGATCGTGCAGCATTGGTTACAGTGGACGTATCGATGTCGACTTTCGAAAGCCGAAAAATTAGACTGTAACAATGATTTTATTTTCCACCTTAATAAATTGTCATCATTGGTTACAGTGGACGTATCGATATCGACTTTCGAAAGTCGAAAAATTGGGTCATTACAAATTTCGTATCATAGCATTTGGTTAAGCAACAAACCTTGGCTCTGGTGGGGATTACTCATTAAAGATAGAGTCAGCAGTACTCTAGAATGAGTTTGAGTGTAATAATAGATATGAGCGCGTATTTGTTAGTGAATATAAAAAATGTTCTATATTGTGATGATTGGTTTGTTGAGTGGCATATGGATTCTGGTCGGTATAGTCTATACAACTCTATCGATAGGGATCTCTAAACACTCGTATAGAACAATTCGACACGATATTGTTTTATAATCGGGTAAATGAAATAATTTTACCCAAATTATTTTTGATATAAAAGGAATGATTTCCATAAATTATATAGTATATGGTTGCTTGTTTGTTAGGAAGTGATAATATTAGATTATTATCATTGAACTTGAATGAGAAATTGAAATCATAATCAAAAATTCAGAAATAAAATCCATATACAAATGAAATTTGAAAGATTTGGGAAAGATTAAATTCCTTTTGGGTTTGAAAATAGTTTTCAAAGATTTTTGAAAATTGTTTTGAAGGGATAAAAGCTCTAAACTCTTTTCGGTCACTGAAAAATAACTTCGATGATGGCGCAGCATCATCGATGTTCATTTTCGAGTTTCCAAGAGAGGAATTGCTACCGAATTATTTTAAATGGAAGTTATTTGCAAATTGGGTTTGGTTTTGGGAATTCAAAGGATAATTTGAATTGATTTCAAAGATGATTTTGAAAGGTTTAAAAGACTCTGGAATCTTATTAAAAATAGTTATGGAATAATAAATAAGTTTGAAAACTTAGAAAATTCAGATTTAAACTAAAATTAACTTGAGTTAATTTGTATGAAGGTGAATTTGAGAAGTCTTATAGACTAAATGATTGGAATAAAATCTCTATAGATGGAAAATAAAATTGTGAATGAATGAATAAATTTACAATTGCAATTTAATGAAAGTGAAATTGAATGTTGAAATTCATTTCGAATTTATAAGCAAATAGAACTGGAATTGAAATTGAATTTGATTTGTAAAGCAAAGTGTTAAAATAAAATTAGTAAGTGAAATTAATTGAAGGAATGACAAATTTGATATGGTTTGAAAAGAATTGAATTCAATATTTATAAATAAAAGATAAATTAAATTCATATGGAATTTGAAATCCAGTTTAAATATAAGTGGTTGTAAACCAAAATGGTGAATTGAAATTGAATTGTGTTTGGGAATGAACAAAAGAATAAGACTGGAATTGAAATTGAATATTGAAAACCAATTTGAATTGTGTGAAATAAAATGAAGTTGTAAAATTGGTTCGAAGTGAACTAAAGGTAATAAAGGTGGAAAAAAATGGGTTGAGATAAAATGAATTGGAATTTGTAGTGAATTAGTAAATGGAACTAATTCAAAATAGTGATATGAATCAATTGTGAATGAAAGATTCAATATTCAGAAGGTAAATTGAATCCAAATAGAATTGAAATTGTAAATTGAATTCAAATGAAATTGAGAATGTAAGATTGAATGATAATGGATATGTAACTTCAATAGTGAAGTAAAAAGGGTATAAGAAGCAAGTATTCAAACTTTTGTAGTAGAATGTGCAAAATGATTTTTGAATGTAGAGATTGGATATAGTTGTTAAATAGCATACAGGTATTATAAAGGAAATGGAATTGGGATTTTAATTTCGAAGATAAATTTGAATTGCTCAAAAAAAGGTATGTATTTAAATTTCAGTAAGAAATTTGATGACTTTTTTGTCCAGCCGCTTGGTTTTTTGTTTTTTTGAATCTGAGGACCCGTGGTGCCATTTTGTAGTCGTACCGAGCTAGTTGCGCAAAGAAGAAGCTGGCGAAATTTTTCGAAAATTTAGGGAGTTAGAAAAATTTTGAGAAAATTTTGAAATTTGAATTTCAATTTAAATTTGAATTTTTGAGAAACAATGTTGTCTGCAATTTATGAAAGGTTTTGGAAAGATAGTTGAAGTGATAACGGGTCTTTAATAAAAAGATTTGTATTGGCAAGTTGATAAAACTGTTTGGTTTTGGGAAAATAGTTAATGGGTTGAGGATCATTCTTCTTAACTAGTAATTTCGGGACGAAATTCTTTTAAGGGGGAAGAATGTGACGACCAAGAATTTTGAACATTTGAAATTGAAATATTTAATTGATTTTAAATACTTGAATGATATTTTAACTTGGATTTCAAATATAACTCTGAATTTGGCAAATAAATTATTGAATTTAATTATAGAGATTTGGGTAAAAATTTGAATCTTGATTTTTAAGCTGATTAAAAATATTTTGATGGCTTAGAAAATTTATATTGATGATATTGGAGAGTAGAATTTTTAAAATTGAATTTGAAAGCGATTTGTTCGGTTTTAAAATTTTATTGTTTAAATCGATATTTAAAAATAGCCTTTCGAGGCACAGTCTCGGAATTCGAAGAAACCAGTTCGATTGGATCTGTAATATTGTATTATTATCGGATTTCAATTTTCATAGTGTTTGGAGTTGTCGTGTAACCGTACGGTAAATAAACGCGTTGAAATTTAAATCGAAAATTCGATATTTTAACAGGTTCAAAAAGCTCTTCTCCTTACGATCAAATTTGGACCCGGAACCTTTTCCACTGTGTTCGGAATAGGGGTTTAACATTATAAACGCCTAGCGGCATGCCTCGATTGGAAATCGAGATTTTGAGTTGCGTGATTTTGACGATTTGAATTTAATTTTAGTTTTAAAATATAATAATGTTTTACAAGATAAATTATTCACGTTCTTCTCATCTAACATTTGGCAATTTTCTTTTAAAACGTGTCCTTTGCAATATAACATGCATTCATTTGTTAAAAAGAAATTAGGGACAGCCGTGCTTCTCTTTGAAAAAAAATGATGAAAATCAAATTTCAAAGTTAGTGGCCGAGCAAAGAATCACTCCACTTCCCTTCTGAAAATTTTTAAACCAAATAAAATCAAGGGGGGTCGAGCCTTTCATTCAAATTTCAAAATAGAAATTGAATTCCTCTTTCAATGAAAAAAAGAGGCTGCGTACTCGAAAGCGTAATGGGGGAAGACATGTTCGTCTCAGTCGATCGAGCTCGAGGCTGCAAGTAGGGGGTAAGGGCGTTCGATTTCAGTCTCGAGGTCGGCAATCAATTCGTCGATTATCCCAGTAATCATCGTGAGGCTGGGATTCGTGAAGGGGTGCTCGACTTCAACGTAGGGTTCGTTTGAAGGTCGCTAATCGAGTAGCGACGCAGGTTATGGAGATTAGCGATTTGGGTTTCGCACGCGAGTGGCCAAAGGCATCGTTCGCGAGGAGGTGTCGAAGGATGGTTCAGCCACAGGAGGAAGTGGCGGCGGCGTGTGCAAGTTTGAACGATCGAGGTGGGGTTTGGGTTCGTCGATGAAAATTTTCAGGCAATAAGGTAATCTCAACCCTTTTCGAATAAACTTATTTTTTTTAAATATTGAACCTATAATTAATTATTTTAATAACACAGATATATGTTGATTTCTGTTATATACGTGCAGATTTGGAAAATTTATATACAAAGTTTTTTTTTAAAACAAAGGAAATTTTATTTTTACTGTAAGATGTAAAATAAATTATGTTTTTAATAATATATATATATATATATGTAGGTTAGAAAAATATATGATATATATATTCACAAACCAATTTCGTTATTACAATTATTTTAACTACTAAGAGTAAATTATCAAAGAAAATTAGTTAAATTTAATTTTCAATTAAATAAATTTGTTAAAGGGAATTTGTTTAAAAAAATTAAAATCTTTAGTTTAAAATTAAATTATTAGTTGAATTAAAATTATAAAATGCTAATAGATTGTTCGATTTAATCGAATATTAATAAGTTGTATAAATTATTTATACAAGGTCAAAATCGTGGAGAAAACAATTTGGATTGAAAATGGGTTGCATGCGTAGGCAAAGGTGAGATCTTCTCACTCAATTTGAATCTTCAGTTAATTTTAAATAGTTAAATTTGAAATTGATTGATTGTGTGGTTGGATGATTAATTTATTATCAGTTATATTAGTTTAGACCCTATGCACCGCATAATAACGGATGATATTATATTAACCTATATACCACGATATTCCACCTTGAAGTGGAATTGGTATTACTTATGTATTTGGTGTGATTGATTTCCCGCATTATATAGTGGATGAGACCCTATGCACCGCATAATGGCGGATGATATTTTATAAATCTCATATACTGCGATATTCCACCTCGAAGTGGAATTGGTATTTAATTGTTGTTCTAACGTCTGTGGATGTAGGGAAACAGTTTGAAGGGATCCAACTAGATTCCACAAATATTTAATTAGTTTCAATATTGTGCGTTGATTTTTTATAATCTGTGTGTGATTATTTGTGATTGAAACCGTTGAAGGCTATAATTTAGCCGAATATATTTTGAGCATCGTAGGTTACCAGAAATAAAAAAAAAAATTGGATTTTGAAATTTGGGTAGAAAATTTATAATAAATTCATTCCAAAGGATTGTGTGAATCTAAAAGAGCAAATTTAAATAGATAAAGTTTTATTTTGAAAACTTATTGAATAAATTCCAAAATATGCGAAAAGTTTAATAGATGGATTTCGAATAATATTATTTAATAGTTGAAGAATTTATTTCAAATATGAATTTTAAATATTTGAAAGAGATAAAGGAATTTATTTCAAAAGGAAATAAATTTTAGAAATTTAAGTTGGAATTTAATTTGGAGTTGAAATAAATTTTAGAAATTAAATTTGGGATTTAATTTGGAGTTAAAATAAATTTTAGGAATTGATTTGGAAATTTGATTTGGTGTTTTGGAAATAAATTCGGAAATCGATTTGAAATTAATTTGGTGTTAAAAATAAACCTTTGGGAAATTGATATGAAAATTTATTAGTTGTTTGAAATAAATTTAGAAATCAATTTGGAATTGGACTTGGTAATTGAAATAATTTAGAAATTAATTTGAAAATTGATTTGGTATTGAAGGTGAATATTTGGAAAACGATTTAAAAATCATATATCAGTGGATATTTGAAAGTTTAAAATTCACAGTGGAAATTTTATAAAGGAAAGGGAATTTTCTTTAAAAAATAAATATCGGTTTATTTTTAAAAATGTGGAAAGAAATTTAGAAATTTGGAATGTAAATTATAATAAATCGAGAAGATTTATTAATTTATTTGAAAGGACCATTATGTAATGGAAAAAGAGGATTCTTCTCTGGAAAGCTGAGTATATTTTTAAAATTGCTTTTGAAATAAAATTAAAATTTCTAGATTTGGTTTTAAAATAATATTATTGGAGAAATTAGTTTTGAAGATTGTTTAAAACTTTAAAGTAAAAATTTATGTAATTAATTATATAAGGGATTATTTTAAAGATTAAATTTACATTTGATCTAGAAAATAGTTATTTAAATATTTATACTCTATCTGCTAATTTTATTTTAAAATTAGTTTGGACTTGAAGTCTTATATGTGATAATAAGTATAATGTTTTCATAATCAATATTTAAGTAAGTATTTAAGATGTTTTTATTTCAAATGTTTCCAAGTATATTTTTGATAAGTATTTTATATTATTTTAAAATATTTGAACTCGGCAGATTTTCAGTGGAAATGAATAAATATTGGAATTGTTTTCCGCGTAAGGAAAAATTGATTTGAAATTTGTTTTCAAAGTGTTGAAAGGTGAAATTATATCTTGTGAAGATATTTTGAAAATAATAATGATTGGGGGAAAATTATTTGAAAATTCAGTGACTGTTGTGGATGATGATTGATAGTTAAATAACCGACTATCAATATTGGTCTTGTTGATGGCATTTGAATTTCGATGCGACCGGAGGTCGGATTCCAAATGGATATTCGAAAACCACATCGAACCTTTGTGATTGTGATGGATCTTTTATTTAAAAGATCAAAGTGGAAATTTGTTGTGATTTGTTTGAAATCTGAATGTAACACTTATTTTTAAAAGAAGCGCTCATTATTCGGATTAGCCGGGAGAGGACCTTGTGTCATAAAACCCATTCCGAATAATGATACGATGAAATGTGATTGCATTTGAAGATGGTGTTGAAGACCGGGTATTTTCGAAAGCGAAAGGATTACCCGTCGAATGTCTCTGCACCGAGTTGCTTCGGTATAGAGATTTTATCATCCTTTGTGATGGGGATTTCGAATGTGATTAGTGAATATCCAGATTGCAAGGGCTTCTTTGGAAGTGCCTTCAGTTCCGTTCGATCCTGGAATGGACTTGTATGGATATGTGTCGGATGTTACACTTCGGGATGTAAAGCTGGTTTCTATCAAATACATTTCTACTGGCGGTGGAGAATTTATTCTCTTAGCTTAACACCCTTCTATGAGACGTACGAGCTCTGAGGTTACGTAGTTGATGGCTACTAGTGATACATTCCCAATTTGGTAATATGGCATTCGAAGTGCTACTGATCATTTGTTGATTGAAGCATGGCTTTTGTGAAAAGCGTAGCTTTGTGGACAAGACTTCGTCGAGCCTCACAACCCAGAATGGTCGAAATAGGAAAGATGCAGCAGGATATTTAAGGGTAGCGCCCCTGAGGGTATGTCATTTCCTTTTGGAAAAGGGTAGTATCATGGTATAGAGCCCAGATATTTTACCTATGTTGATGCTGCAAATTTATTACACTTTGTGGTTTGCTGCTTTGTGGTTGAGTATCCTCGTATAAAGTCGCAAACGACTGGGGGATGGCATACACGTGTCAGTAGTTACCTGCTTACAGAGGTAACCCGGCCTTGTGTTGGCAGAGATCCGGTTAGGTTCTCGAGACGTCCCTCCAGAGGCATACCCATGTGGCCCGGGAAGTTCCTTTGCCTGACCATTTGTTGGAAATCCAATTACCAACACACACCTTGTACGGTTTTAGTTGTAGAACCTGGCGTCTAATATGGTAGCTATAGTTGGCATACTATAATGGTATGTATGCTGGCTAAGATTAATATTTTACTTTCAAAATGCTTTCCACTATGCACTAATAATAATATCAAAAAACGATTTTTGCGTAGTAAGCATTTTTGACTATCATAAGGAGAAAACTCCCCCAAGTGTGCGATTGCATGGTGTGTGTGCCGGGAGGCATTATGGTAGTTTCATTTTCCAAAAAGCATAGCGGATTTCTTATAAATTCTTTTGTTTTCTTTGGTAAAAGAATAACTTTTTTAAGATCTCACACCAGTCCCATGACTGACCCGGAGTTTATTGTTCCCTTTCTAAACTCTGGGTGCCTATAATTTTCCACACGGGCAGCCTAGAGTCAGGTTATTATTATTCTAGAGTGAAGTCAGAAAAGAGATACTATTGAGATCTGGAGTTCGAGTTGGATGGCGAGACATATCATTATATTATGTATTATCCGCTGCGTTGGGATTGCTGTAAGTCCAGTTTTAATATGGATTAAATGTTGTAAATGCCTAGTGTTGAATGGTGTCGTTGTAAACTCTAGTGTTGTATTGAAATAACAGATATGATTCCTTGTTTTAAAGATTATTCATTTATCTGTTATATTTATTCTGCTGAAAATTGTGAGAATCCGATTATTCTGATTATTGTTTCTGTTCTTCTTCTATCTTCTTTTCTCTTAAACTCTAACGGTTCGGTTTTCCAGCATTCGATTGTGCGGCATTGGTTACAGTGGACGTATCGATGTCAACTTTCGAAAGCCGAAAAATTAGGCTATTATAATTATCACAAATAAAAATCTTTAAATTTCTATTTAAAACAAAATAAAGATTTTTAAACTACACTGTGAACCAATTATCAGCTTATAACATTTTAACTTATAAAAACCGATATCTCTTTATATTTCAAATCATTAAATCAAATTTTAATTTAAAATTCCATATATTCCGAAATTTCAAAATACTTAATAAATTTTTAGGAAAATATTACTTTAAAAATATTAACCATGGGCCTGTATAATATTTTCTAACCTAGGTCAAGTGATACGGATATGTATCTTTTCAATCCGTAATTTAAAAAGAAAAAACCGGGTTCTACCGTTTCAAACCCACAATCCCAAGAAAAATAAATACAACAAAAATCAATAAAAAAATCACTCGAGCCTATCATTTTAGCCCATAGTGACTTTCCTCATCCTAAATTCCATTCGGGTATATATCATTTCAACCCATAGTAATAGGAAACTTGAAGTGTGATAAACAGGAAATAAATATAACAATACAGCATATAATATCATAACAGATGATGTAACAAATATATAAACAGCATTTAACATCATATAATCAATCACTGGCATGTATGAACACGGCATAATAATTTCTACAATTCACTTGTCATCATTTCACAATTATAAAACTACGTTGTCTAGAGCGAAAAATCTCACCTTTTATTGAAATCTAGAATCAAAATCAAACACACATCCAAACTCCGCAAAACACGAAAAGGCACGACAAAGCACGACTATATTTTTTGAGCTGATGAAGAGTCAGATCCGAACTTGTAAACAACACAATACATAACATATATAAGCAATGATTGAATACAAAAGTATATAGATAAAAACAATGAAAAGATAGAAAGTAAAATGACCTAACCTTGATAAATCAAAGCAAGGTGATCAAGACATGGCTTGGTTAAGGTTTGTTATCAACTTTGGTGATGTATGCTTCCATGATGGTCACGGCTAGGCTTTGGTGGTGAGGAGGAGGTGGTGTGGTTGGAAATAGGAGGAGACCGAGCCGTGCTTAAAGAAGAACAAAAGAAAAGAGAAAAGAAAATAGAAAAAGAAGAAGAGGAAGCCATGGAATAATTAGAGCTTGCTGTATATTTTTCTTCATGCAAATGATAATGAGGAGTTTTAAGAATTGTTTGTGCGTGAGTTATCAAAAGAAATACACGGCTAGAGATGGAAATAAATTTTGTACGTGAATTGATAAAATTTCTCATGGCTAATAGATGGAGTGGTTTGGAAGGCATGCAAAGAAGTAAATACTAGGAAACGTAAAAGGTATAATTAAGGAGCAAGGGACGTATATATTTATTTTTAATTGCAAATGAAAATGAGGAGTTTGAAATGAGAAATAATTCTTCTTGTACGTGATTTGTGGAATGATTTCTCACAGCTAGAAGAAAAAAAATGTACACGGCTATGGTAGGTAATTAAATAGATAGGTAAATAAAAGGCAAGGAATAAAGAAAATGTAACCTATGCCTAATCAAACAAAGTAACATACGTCTAATTAATTTGTTTCCAAGCTATTAAATAAAAGAATATACACAAATAAACTCTAATAAATACAATAAAAGCCTAGACAAATAAAAATAGAAAGATAAAATAGAGATGGATATAAGAAAAAAATAAAATATGTATATAATAAAAGTATAGAAATTTATTGCATGTAAAACACTGTAATTTATCCAGTTTAAAAAGTATAAAGTTTTAAATTCCCAATAAATCCATATTCTTAACTCCATCTAGTTATTTAATCCATTTCATTATACGGTATAATTATCATGGTTTATACCATAGTGCATTAATATTCCTATTTTACCTTAATTTCAAATAATGTATTATTTAATTTCATTTACTACAATAGATCCAATTATTAGAGATTGAATTTCAATACATAATTTGATTCAATTCCAAATCTTTTTATTAAGTCCACTACTACTCTACAAACCTAGTTAACCATTCATTCCTTAATATACTCTAATTTAACAACTTCTAAACATTGTATTACATTTCACATTAATGTAACTTTTGTTTATATTTATTAAAAAATGACTTCTCATTTCAATTTAATAGACTAAATAAACATGCAACACATAATAATTGTCACTGTTTACTTTTAACTACATTTATAAGCTTATTGTCTACAGACCAAAGTTACAATTACTTACAGGACCATGATCTTACTCAATTTCCATTCATTATATTGTACCTCGTTCATAAATTCAAAATTTACATTATTTCAATTTATTGTAATCTCCTTCAATCTATCAATAATTTAGCTTAAATTACATTTTTTACCATTCAAATTAGTTATTACATCCACATTAAATAACCAATTTCTATTTCTTTTAATATTTTAATTACAAAAATCTAATTAAATAAACTATTTTTAATTACCAAAATTTACGGATTGTTACAAATAATGGTAATAATGGTAATATATATTGATTCTACAGCTTACATGCATATATATTGTTGCATATATATTGTTGCATATATGTAGTCCGGGTTATGTCAGCTTATATCTGATTTATATAAATGTTTGATTATATATATATATATATATATATATATATATGAGTTTATATAAGTTATATATATTATTATTTTGATCTTAAAATACATATGGTTTATATATATTTACTTTATTGTTCCTTAGTCAGTATTGTAACTTAGTACATGATTATATATTAGTTTATTTATAAGTATATTTGAGGTTGGGTTTTGGATCAGCATATATAGAGATTTTTATTGTATATGTGTTTAAATTTAGTGTTCATAAAAAAAATTATATATATATATATATTATTTTAAATATGAGTTTAAAATCTTCTACTAATTGTTAGAGGATACATATGGGTATATTATTTATTTTGTTTTAGTTTATGTTAAGCTAATTTTGATTTGTTTTCATCAATACCAATTTATCAGCCCTGTCGTCAAATTCGTGCAAATCTTGCCGTGCTTTGGAATTCATGCTTGGATTCGTAACTCATCTCATTCTCATTCATCTCTAGGCATCGAAAGGTGAGCAATCACTCATGATTAACATTATTATATTTATTAGAGTTGATTTCATTTGAAATGACAATTGAAATATGCTGCTAAATTTAACTGCTAATTACATAATTACTGTATATGATATGCCATTATCTGTTCACCTGTGAGATATGACACCATATCCCGTTGTTTATATTTTATCACTGATGATATGTGCCTATATTGATATAATTATTATATTTGTTCTCACTCTGCAAGTTCCTTGTTAATTAAGAATTCCCTATGGGTTGAAATGATACATACCCGAACGATCTAGTAGAATAGAAGAAAATCATTATGGGTTGAAAGGATAAACCCAAGTGATTTTCATTGACTTTGAATTTGGGATTGCGGGTTGAAAAGATATATACCCATAGATATTTAAATTGCGGATTGAAATGATAAATACCTATAGAATTATACTCGTAGATATTAATTAATGGTTATGGAGATGTTGAATTAAATTGAGATTTGTGAATTAAGATTAAATTGAATTGAATTTTTGAATTCGAGTTGATTCGAATCGATTTGAGAACTTTGAGGAAACTATTTTTAATATATATATATAAATATTTATTTTATAAATTATTTTACTATATAAACTATTTTAATATACTAATTATTTTAATATAAATTATTTTAGCATATAACCATTTTTAATATACTAATTATTTTGTTCTATAAACTATTTTATTATATAGATTATTTTATTATATATACCATTTTCTATATCTAAACTATTAAGAGGATGTATTATAATTTTAAAGTTATGATTTCAAAGTGTTATGATTTCCAAAGTATTATGAATTTCAAAGTATTATGAGTTGAAAATGTTATAATTTTGGAAACTGTTATGATTTTTGAAATGAATATTATTTTAAAGAGAGTAATGATCTCGAATTTATATGATTTTGAAATAGATATGATATTTTGAAATGACCACGGTGTTGTAATAACGTTTGATTGTTAAAGAGACCGTGATTGGATTGTCATAATCTCCGCGAATTTCGAAAACCACTTCAACAACTGTGTACGTGGTGGAGAGTTCAGAATGAAGTAGGACGGTTGGCTATGATTCTATATGAGGTATATACGTGAACCTGACTCCCATCAGTTAGCTTAAGGTGACTAAAACAGGAGCAATTGACGGGCCAAGTGAGGTAGCTCCTCCGATCGGACACACTTCTTCGATACCATTCTATTACTTTTTGATTGATTGGGTATATCCTTTGATTTTTGGGAGTGTGTAACATCCCGCCTTTTTGTATGCTTTAAATTGATGATAAACCACACACGTCAGACTCAAACATACGGAAGGGAAGATTATTATTGGGGTAAATAAGAAAAAGCAGAGAAAGAAAAAAAACAAACAGAATCTTGCAGCAGAACGACAAAATATAATAATCAAATAACAGTTCATGAAGCTATTTTACAAAACCTTTGATTATACTTATATCACACATATCTGAGTCATACGTACCAGAGAATAATAAATAACAATGCAGCGGAACAATGTGATGCAACGGAACAATATAGTAAATAATAGTAATAATACAATCTTCGTCTTCGTCCTCCAGAAATAAGGTCTTCAAACCCTGAAATGCTCAGGCTGACCCGAGCGAATTGAAAGGACAAAACGCTCGAGGCAGAACTAAAAGGTATTATGTAAGTTAAATCAACAGGAATAAATATGAGTGGAATGGCGCCAAAGATGTTTAAGGGATTTGACATCTCCTATCCAGTGTCTAACGTGAGCGTAGTAATTTAAGAGATATTCGGGATTCACATCTCCTAAGGATCCGTTAAACTATTTTCTATGTAGTAATATACGCTATTATAATAATGTCTAAAAGTAAAATAAACTTACTTTAAAACAGCGTTAAGGGGTTACCATATAGCCCTTAACACGTAATAGTGCCAATAGTCCATACAGTACCATAATACCTCCTGATCGGGAGGCTACCAGAGGATACTCCATAGGTACGACACAAATCAAACTCCTACAAGGTGCACTAGGGTAGGTGACACGGCATACAAGGCAATGCCAGGATAGATATACCAATTACACACACGGGTTGGTGGTAACGCATAGCAACTACTACCGCCCACCTCGAGCAACACCCCCAAATCAAAAATCAAAAGTGGCCACCAAATAAACCTCAAAGTCAAAATATAACATCGAAGGAGTGTGTCCGATAAGAGGGGCTACCTCCTTGGCCCGAGATCGCTCCTGTTGTAGCCACCTTATGCCAACTCACGGGAGTCGGGTACATGTATATGCCTCAAAGGAACGCCGCCGCCGTCCTACTTCATTTTGGAATCTCCACCGCGTACACGGTTGTTAAAGTGGTTTTTGGAGTTGGCAGAGAGTATGATAACTTCCGATCCCGATCACTTTGACAATCAAATGTTATTATAACACCACGGTCATTTTCAAAATAGTTTATGCTTTAAAACCAAATACCATTTCCTTTCCAAAAACCAAATCAATACGATATCATTACATTTCAAATATATCCTTTTCTAAAATCATAAGACTTTCAAAGTTATAACATTTCAAAATCAAAACAATTGAATATAACACTTTCAAATTATAATACCTCGAAACTCATAATTTTGAAACATAACTCCCACCACTTAAATGGTTTAAATATTTAAAATACTTTATATAATAAAATAGCTTCTTCAATTTGAAAAATCAATTCCAAAACAACTTGAATTTCGTTTAACCAAATCCCAAATCATAAATTTCAATACAATTCAGTTTCCAAATGAACTATTCCAAATTCTTGTTTTCAAAAAAGGTTTGATCCACGGAATAAACCATTTCAAATTCAATATATTTCGAACTTTAAGTATTCACAATTTTAAACTAAGTTTGGTAATTACGATTCAACAATTCACTCTTCTATTATTTAGTTTGAAATTTTTTACATAATAAATCCATTATCATCTAAACAAAACTCAAATTACAAATAACTTAATATTTCCTTCAATTTATTTATACTTGAAATATTCATTAAATTCACCCTAAACTAAAATCAAGTTATAAAATCATACATTTTAAATTTTCAAATTTAATAAATTTTACATCAACTTATTTGAGTTTAATTCTTAAATAAATTCAATTTCAAATAAATTTCCAATTTATCTTCCAACCTTAATTTATTTAAATCATTATAAACTCTATATTAAAATAAAATTTAAATACTTACCCATATTATCTCAATGGAAATCAATCTTATTATTAAGCTTATTCTATATTAAAATAATTTATACATAGCTTAAAATCAAGGATAAAATAACATTTATATAATATCTAAAATCAATATTTCTCTAAAACCATATATTTCTTGACAAAGCCATAGAAATCATTTCAAAATATTTTTATATATAGACCACGGTGTCTGTATATAATTTTCTATCCTATGGTCAAGTGATATGGATATGTATCATTTCAATCCGTAATTTAAAATATAAATACGGTTATATATCAATTCAAACCGTAATCCCGAATAAAATAAAAATCCACAATAACTTGCAGTTTATAACAATATAAAATACAATATCCATTCATCCAATATCAATCATCAAACATTTATCACAATCATCATCCAAGTCAATCAATAATATCCACATACAACATATAATAAATAACAGGTATTTACTGGCATTTTATATTCAATAATAAATTAAATAAATATTTTATCCAAAAAAATTCAAATAAACTGAGATGATGATTCTAAATATGCCAAACAGTCATAAATAAATTTCTAATCACATCATATATCAATTTAACAAACATAAGAAATTTTAGAAGTTGTGAGTGGGTTAAAACACTCACCTTTTGAATTTAGATTGAATTTATATCCGATGTAAACCAAAAATTCAAACGGTCTTAGAATTCATCCAAACCGACATCAAAGTGTCCAGAATTTCAATACGATCCTAGCGGAGAAAATCGCGCGTGAATTTGACCTCATATGTAAAAGTTACGCATGTTAGAAGATTTGAAATCAAAATTTTAAATAAATAAAATACAACCAATTGTCGATAGCCACGTCACTCACCTGGAACGTGCGCACGAGAGCTCTACCCACTATCGAACGCGAGCACGAAGCAGCAGATTCTGCCACCTCGACATCACTAACACACGTCGCTTCCCCGCCGATGGTCGAACACCACGCTCCGACCACGTCCTCCTCTCGTCGACGACCCCCTTAGCCTCGCGATCGCCTAAACCGCCACCGGTCGCCACCTATACCGAAACCCTAATCCAATTCTGGCCGATGATCTAGCCGTCCAATCATCGAATGCAACACGCCGGTGCCATCCCTTCAGTCCCCTCTACACAGTGGTATAATTGATTTGACAATCCAACGACGTTCACCAAAACATGATGAACAACCAATAATTGTTCTTCGATTTTTGTCCAAATAGTGACCCAAATTGGAAAATGAATTATAGATCTGAGATGCGCTCGTCAAGAGCTTCAGATCGATATATAATTTGATATGCATTGAGGAGGTTGAATTTTTGAGGTTGAGTTTTGTATTGAAACTGGGTTGTGAATTTTAGGGTTTGTCTGCCATTAAGAAAGTAGAGCAACAGAAATTTCTGTACGTACAGAAATGAAAAATAGAAAGGCTTCTAGGGTTTATAACAATATATATATATATAGGCACAACACAATAGAAACAAATGGTCTTGATTGGTTTGGAAAATTAAACGATAACGACCCGAAAAGCCCGTTTCGACTCCGGAACGAAAATGGATCAACCCATATATCAAAATAGATGTTTTAAAATATTTTAAAATCAATGGAATAGGTTTCAGGTCCAAATTCCATCGTATGAAGAAGTTATGCTAAAATCAAGTTATTTCAAATTGATTCCAATTCAATTGATTTCTTGGCATTTCGAGTCCTACGATCAAACGACAAGTCCGATCATTACGAAACTTGAAATCCTATAATAATTCACTGTTATGGATCCGATGAAATTAGTTTCGTCGAAATCCGAGTCAGTTGCCAAAATGGCTATTTTCCACGTAATTAAACTAAATTAATATTTAATTAATTAAATCACTCTTCAGTTTATATTTTAATAATTTAGAACTTTTATCATCTTTGATCTCTTAATCATTTATAAAAAATTTAACAAATTTAGGTGTCAATTTAAAGTTGATTAACCCATCAACTTCAGTGTTAAATTTCAATATTAAATTTAGAAATTAAAAAAAATTCAATAATTCCATTTAGTTGAGCTTTCATCCTATCATTCAATCCATATTTATTGAATAAATAAAATTAACATTAGTTCATGATTAATTACCCCAACATTCTCAAATTTCATCATAATTTCCCATTATCATAATATTTAAATATTTAGTTTCGTTTATTTGCAATTAATCCAATTATTAAATTTAAATTCCAATAAATTAATAAATCTTGATTTTCCGTTCTTTTATTTCCAATTATCATATTATTATAACTAAAATTAACATCACTTCCAAATATTAACCTAATTTACATTAACATAATATTTAGTTACATTGGTTGTGATAAATTCCAATTTAATTTAACGGACTAAATATATATGTAACATATAATAATTATTGCCATTAACTCTCAATCACATTCTTATAAGTTTATCATTTCCAAACCAATATTATGGTTACTTACAGAACATTGATTATCCAACATTTTACATTAATTCATTAATTAATTCAATATTTATGTTTGTTTTCTTATATTCAATTTATAGCCTAGTATAACATTTACACAAATTTCATTAATTGTAATTTCATTCAAATAGTTAATAAATAACTTAGGCTAGCCTTATTACATATCATTTAAGTTATTATTTCATTATTGAATCAAAATTTCTGTTTTTCCAATAATAGATAACAAACATTTAATAAAATTAATAATTAAATTATCAAAATTTTTACGGGTCGTTACACTCTCCTCCACTCAGAACTTTTCGTCATCGAAAAGGAAAAAGAAGGGAAAAGAAAGAATTAAGTCAACAATGCATGTTATTCAGAAATATTAACTTTATAAATGAATAAATTTTCAAAATTAATTAATCTAAATAATATATACCAATTTATAACCATTAAATCTTTTTATACTCAAATTAATAATGTTTGGAAAACATTTTTCAAAATTTTTCCAAGTCCAAAATTTGCAGAAAATTTTGGCAGAGTCTCCTTTGTACGGGGAGGCTCGGAAGAAAATATAATATCAAATATAGCAATATATATCACAATATCTCAGAATAATATATCCCAACAACGGGAAAAACAATACAATAGCGCTATAAAACCGTAATCCGAGAACGTACCTATTTGTCGGGCAAACAACGCTTATATTATGAAACCAAAAGCAGTAGCAATTGATTTCATAACTTGTATTTCACTTATTTAATCCAAAAAGAGTTAATAATTATATAAAATGAAATACTTAAAGTTGTTTCAACCACTAACAAACAAATCAATAATAATCACTTGCAATCACAGCATACAGCCATCATATGAGATCAACACAAATCAATTATCCATTCATATCAACAAAACAAATATTTGTTCGGGTTCAAAAACTTTAAATTGTACAGAATGAAGAATTAACTACTAAGTGCACCATTTACTTAACAGTTTTAGATGAAACTAAATAGATTATTCCTACATCCAAACAATTTTAAAGTATCCTTGCCCAAACAACCATAAACCAAACAAACAACAATTTCAAACAATAGAACAAGTTCATTCTTATTAATTTCATTTCATAATATCTGTTGTTTGATTTCTTTTCTTTCATATAACGATTTATCTTTTTAATTTACATTTATTTCTTGCAAATTTTCATTTCCATCCATTGTTTCAGTGTTTATTTCACTTATTTGCACTTATACTTACATAAATTCATTTTTATTTATTCATATCATATAAATTTTCTTTTCATTGCATCACATTCATTCATTTCTCAATTTCATTTATTTTCATTCATTTATCCATAGTATTCATGTTTAATTCAATTACTTAGCGTTTCAGTTCATTAACTTAAGTTTATAGTCATCTACTTGCAATATTTACTTTCTATCACATCTTATTGTAGTAGTATTTCAATTATAACTTAAGCTTATAAACACTATAACATCAAATTCTTATTTATAAAAGTAATTCATTGAACCTTTCTATTACATAAGTTTTACTTGTAAATTTTTCCATTACATTTTCTTATCAGACATTTCAACTTTTAAATCTTTTGGTAAGTTATATATATATATATATATATATGCTTTTTAAGAATGTAATTGAAAATTACACAAGTTTATCTTATTTATTTTAATTAACATAATGTTCAATAATCATATCCTTCGCTTTTTATAGATTACAATTTTAACCTTCTTATAGTTTCATTTATAACTTAGCATTTAATCGCTTATTTCATTTAGTGGGTCCAATTATTAATTAATTACATTCCATTTCACTATAATAATTGAAAATATTAATTAACGGAACTTAAGAATTAAATACCGGGTTTAATTTCAAATCATTTTAAAATAATAGATAAATATATACTTACAACTTATATATCCAATTATATTTAAAACAATTTAAAGTTTATATTTGTTTATCCGAATAAATCTACAGTAAAACTACTACTGTCGCCTTTCCACTTAGAAACTCAAAAATGAATTTCGATATACGTGCACTCAATATCGAAATTATTTTCCAACGACAGAGAAGGGAGTACGTAACTTATGTCTTTCCAAAATTTCTTTAAAACAATTCTTTCAAATCATATTGAAATATTTATATCAGAAAATACTTCTAATAATATTATTATTATATTCCAAAATCGTTCGAAAGAAATTTTCAAAACCCTGGAACTTAAGTTCTAAATTTCTAGTTTATTCTTATTTATTTTACTTTTCAAATCTTATTTCCAACCTATATTCATAAATTTCACTATCAAACAACAATTATTTTACAACCAAATATATATCATTTATAAAAAAATTATTTTATATATAGAAAACATAATAGACAAAATTATTTCATTCACCTATATTCAAAACAAATATTGTGTCGGTCTGTCCTATTACGTGTTTAGAAATCCCTACTGATGTCATAACGTCCCATGCACCAACTAGAATTTATAAATACCAAAGGAACAGATTAACACAATATCAAAATCTTTTATAACACTAACAAATACGCTCTCTCATATATAAATACATATACGCTCAGCAACTCATCATAGGGTATTACTACCCTATTAATAAAGAGTCTGACCCTACAAAGCTAATGTTTATCGCCAAAACCAAAGCTCTGATACCAAATGTAACATCCCATCTTTTTGTACGCTTTAAATTGACGATAAACCACACACGTCAGACTCAAACATACAGAAGGGCGGATTGTTATTGGGGTAAATAAGAAAACACAGAGAAAGAAAAAAAAACAGAATCTTGCAGCGGAACGACAAAATGTAATAATCAAATAACCGTTCATGAAGCTATTTTACAAAACCTTTGATTATACTTATACAACACATATCAGAGTCATACATACCAGAGAATAATAAATAACAATGCATCGGAACAATGTGATGCAGCGGAACAATATAGTAAATAATAGTAATAATACAATCTTCGTCTTCGTCGTCCAGAAATAAGGTCTTCAAATCCTAAAATACTCAGGCTGACCCGAGCAAATTGGAAGGACAAAACATTCGAGACAGAACTAAAAGGAATTATGTGAGTTAATTCAACAGAAATAAATATGAGTGGAACGGCATCAGAGATGTTTATGAGATTTGACATCTCTTATCCAGTGTCTAACATGAGTGCAGTAACTTACGAGATGTTCGGGATTCACATTTCCTAAGGATCCGCTAAACTATTTACTATGTAGTAATATACGCTATTATAAAAATGTCTAAAAGTAAAATAAACTTACTTTAAAATAGCGTTAAGGGGTTACCCATATAGCCCTTAACACGTAATAGTGCCAATAGTCTATACAGTACCGTAATACCTCATGATCGGGAGGCTACCAGAGGATACTCCATAGGTACGACACAAATCAAACTCATACAAGGTGCGCTAGGGTAGGTGACACGGCACACAAGGCAATGCCAGGGTAGATATAACAATTACGCACACGGGCTGGTGGTAACGCGTAGCAGCTACTACCGCCCACCTCCAGCCACACCCCACATCAAAAATCAAAAGTGGCCACCAAATAAACCTCAAAGTCAAAATATAATATCGAAGGAGTGTGTCCGATAAGAGGGGCTACCTCCTTGGCCCGAGATCGCTCCTGTTTTAGCCACTTATGCTAACTCATAGGAGCCGGGTCCACGTATATACCTCAAAGGAACGCTGCTACCATCCTACTTCATTCTAGAATCTCCACCACGTACACGGTTGTTAAAGTGGTTGTCGGAGTTGGCAGAGAGTATGACAACTTTCGATCCCGATCTCTTTGACAACCAAACGTTATTATAACACCGTGGTCATTTTCAAAATAGTTTATGCTTTAAAGTCAAATATCATTGCCTTTTCTAAAACCAAATCAATATGATATCATTTCATTCCAAATATATCCTTTTCGAAAATCATAACACTTTCAATGTTATAACATTTCGAAATTAAAACACTTGAATATAACACTTTCAAATTATAATACCTTGAAACTCATAACTTTGAAACATAACTTCCACCACTTAAATGGTTTAAATATTTAAAATACTTTATATAATAAAATAGCTTCTTCAATTTCACAAATAAATTCCAAAACAACTCGAATTTCATTTAATCAAATCCCAAATCATAAATTTCAATACAATTCAGTTTCCAAATGAACTATTCCAAATTATCGATTTCGAAATAGATTTGATCCATAGAATAAACCATTTCAAATTCAATATATTTCAAACTTTAAGTATCCACAATTTCAAACTAATTATGGTAATTACGATTCAACAATTCACCCTTCTATTATTTAGTTTGAAATATTTTACATAATAAATCCATTATCATCTAAATAGAACTCAAATTACAAATACTAAATATTTCCTTCAATTTATTTATACTTGAAATATACATTAAATTCACCCTAAACTAAAATCAAGTTATAAAATAACACCTTTTAAAATTTTAAATTTAATAAATTTTACATCAACTTATTTGAATTTAATTCTTAAATAAATTCAATTTCAAATAAATTTCAATTTATCTTCCAACCTTAATTTATTTAAATCATTATAAACTCTACATTAAAATAAAATTTAAATACTTATCCATATTATCTCAATGGAAATCAATCTTATTATTAAGCTTATTCTATATTAAAATAATTTATACATAGCTTAAAATCAAGGATAAATTAACATTTATATAATATCTAAAATCAATATTTATCTAAAACCATATATTTCTTGACAAAACCATTGAAATCATTTCAAGATATTTTTATATATTGACCACGGTGTCTATATATAATTTTCTATCCTATAGTCAAGTGATAAAGATATTTATCATTTCAATCCGTGATTTAAAATATAATTACGGTTATATATCATTTCAAACCGCAATCCCGAATGAAATAAAAATCCATAACAACTTGCAGTTTATAACAATATAAAATACAATATCCATTCATCCAATGTCAATAAAACATTTATCACAATAATCATCCAATCTAATCAATAACATCCATATAGAACATATAATAAATAACAGGTATTTACTGACAGTTTATATTCAATAATAAATTAAATGACTATTTAATCCAAATAAATTTAAATAAACTAAGATGATGATTCAAAATATGCCAAACAGTCATAAATAAATTTCTAATCACATCATATATCAAT
The DNA here is from genome assembly GCA_030765085.1 of Allium cepa. Taxonomy (NCBI): domain Eukaryota; kingdom Viridiplantae; phylum Streptophyta; class Magnoliopsida; order Asparagales; family Amaryllidaceae; genus Allium; species Allium cepa. The sequence continues at coordinate 23,192,588 of CM060936.1, read as the reverse complement.
CTAACAAACATAAGAAATTTTAGAAGTTATGAGTGGGTTAAAACACCCACCTTTTGAATTTAGATTGAATTTAAATCCAATTTAAATCCAAAATTCGAATGGTCTCAAAATTCATCCAAACTAACGTCATAGTGTCTGGAATTTCAATACGATCCTAGCGGAGAAAACCACGCGTGAATTTGACATCGTGTGTAAAAGTTACGCGTGTTAGAAGATTTGAAATCAAAATTTTAAATAAATAAAATACAACCAATTATCGATAGCCATGTCACTCACCTGGAACGTGCACACGAGAGCACTACCTGGTTTCGAACGCGAGCACGAAGCAGCAGATTTCGCCTCCCTCGACCTCACTAACGCACGCCGCATCCCCGCCGATGGTCGTACACCACGCTCCGACCACGTCCTCCTCTCGCCGCCGACCCCCTTAGCCTCGCGATCGCCTAAACCGCCACCGGCCGCCACCCATACCGAATCCCTAATCCAATTCTTGCCGACGATCTAGCCGTCCAATCATCGAACGTAACACGACGATGCCATCCCTTCAGTCCCCTCTACACAATGGTATAATTGATTTGACGATGCAACAATGTTCACCAGAACGTGATGAACGACCGATAATTGTTCTTCGATTTCTGGCCAAACAGTGACCCAAATTGGAAAATATATTATAGATCTGAGATGCGCTCGTCGAGAGCTTACGATTAATATATAATCTGATATGCATTGAGGAGTTTGAATTTTTGAGGTTGAATTTTGTATTGAAACTGGGTTGTGAATTTTAGGGTGTCTGCCATAGAGAAAGGGGAGCAACAGAAATTTCTATATGTACAGAAATGAGAAATAGTAAGGCTATTAGGGTTTATAATGAAATATACATAAGCAGAACACAATAGAAATAAATGGGCTTGATTGGTTTGGAAAATTGAACGATAACGACCCGAAAAGCCCGTTTCGACTCTGGAATGAAAATGGGTCAACCCATATATCAAAGTAGATGTTTCAAAATATTTTAAAATCAATGGAACAGGTTTCGGGTCCAAATTCCATCGTATGAAGAAGTTATGCTCAAATCAAGTTATTTCAATTGATTTCTAGGCGTTTCGAGTCCGTACGATCAAACGACAAGTCCGATCGTTACGAAACTTTCCTATAATAATTCATTGTTACGGATCCGATGAAACTAGTTTCGTCGAAATACGAGTCAGTCGCCAAAATGGCTATTTTCCAAGTAATTAAACTAAATTAATATTTAATTAATTAAATCACTCTTCAGTTTAAATTTTAATAATTTACAACTTTTATTGTCTTTGACCTCTTAATCATTTATAAAAAATTTAACAAATTTAGGTGTCAATTTAAAGTTGATTAACCCATCAACTTCAGTGTTAAATTTCAATTTTTATTAAATTCAGAAATTAAAGCAAATTTCAATAATTCCCTTTAATTGACATTTCATCCTATCATTCAATCCATATTTATCGAATAGATGAAATTAACATTGGTTCATGATTAATTACCCCAACATTCTCAAATTTCATCTTAATTTCCCATTATCATAGTATTTAAATATTTAATTTCATCTATTTGCAATTAATCCAAATATTAAATTTAAATTCCAATAAATTAATAAATCTTGATTTTCCATTCTTTTATTTCCAATTATCATATTATTATAAATAAAATTGATATTACTTCCAAATATTAACCTAATTTTCATTAAGATGATATTTAATAACATTTGTTGTGATAAATTCCAAATTAATTTAACGGATTAAATATATATGTAACTTACAATAATTGTTGCCATTAGCTCTCAATCACATTCTTATAAGTTTATCATTTCCAAACCAATATTATACTTGCTTACATAACATTGATTTTATCCAATATTTAACATTAATTCATTAATTAATTCAATATTTACGTTTGTTTTTTTATATTCAATTTATAGCCTAGTATATCATTTACACAAATTTCATTAATTGTAATTTCATTCAAATAGTAATAAAGAACTAAGGCTAGCCTTATTACATCTCATTTAAGTTATTATTTCATTAACGAATCACAAATTTTTGTTTTTCCAATATTAGATAACAAATATTTAATAAAATTAACAATTAAATTATCAAAAATTTTACGGTTCGTTACGGAGTGTGGACAAGTTGGGCGGTAGCTGCGGCTATGCATTACCAACAACCTGGAAGTGTAATTGGTATATCTTCCCCGACATTGCCTAGTTGTGCCGTGTCACCTGTCTTATCGAGACTGCTACGAGTTTATTTTGTGTCGTACCTATGGAGAGCTCCTTGATAATCCCACCAGTTTGGTGGACTTTACAGTACTTTATAGACTAGGGCATTATATAAAAATGTGTTAAGGGGGATATGGGTAACGCCTTTACTCTATTTTAATAGTATACTTTACTATAGGCATATTATAATAGCGTATTGTACAACATAGTAGATAGTTCCACGGATAGTTAGAGGATGGCAATCCCAAACATTCTTTGAGTTACTTGTATTTTAGTTGATATATCACTTGAGTTGGATTTGTTGATATTAGAATGTTAATCCTTACTTGAGTGTTTTGTGTTTTGGTTTATGCTCGGATCAGACTAAGTGTCACATAATTTGAGACTCACCATTGGAATTAGAGCTTCGCTTGGAGATCCATCTATATCTATTCAGCTTTCAGTTATTCAGTTGACTCCAGTGATATATTCAGATTTTGTTATTTGACCATTGTATTGAGGCTTCTATATATTCGAGACTTCTGTTGTATCTTGTTTTAACTCTGTTATATATATAATAGCTTCTTGATCTACTATTCATTTTTTTTCACTGCTTATTGTTATGTCACTATGTGTCTATGATTGATTTATTTACTGTATATGCTGACTTTTTCCAAATATAAATTAATAATATGATATTTTGAGCAATTCAAGTTCGATATGTGCGGATGCGAATGACACGAAATACCGGAATGTTACAATGCATGTGGTAGAAAAGGATGCTTTTGGCTCCATCTAATTATCCTCTAGTTGTTTAGGCTTTACCCCCATTTACTGTGTTATCAAGGTATTTCCTCAAATGCGAACATGAAAAACATCATGGGCTCCAACCGGTTTATCCAGTAACTCCACACGATGTGCAAGTTTTTCTATCTTTCCCAAAATTGGGAAAGGCCAATAAATCTTGGTACCAATTTTTCTGACATCCAAATCTTACGACCTTCGCATGCTACCTTAGCCACTCTATCTTTTCAACATCTAGCGAATTAAATCTTGTCGAATATGATTTTGTCGGTAGTTTCCCACCAACAACTTGACGATTTGCATGGCTTACTATAAAGCGCTTCAAAGGGCGCCATACCAACCATCGATTGGTGAATATTATTACATGCAAATTCTACTAAAGGTAAGTGCTGCTCCTAATGTCCTCCAAGATCCAACTCATTCTTCTTGTTTTTTCATCGGTGTGCGGTTGGTAAGCAGTTCTAAAATTCAACAGAGTTTCCAAAGCTGTAAATTCTTGCTAAATTTCTCTAGTAAATAAAGGGTCTCTCACACTAATGATACTAACTCGAATTCCATGAAGTCGAACCACAGATTTGATAAAACACTGTGTTAGAGATGCTGAAGTCCTATTGCTCCTAACGAGAAAAAAATTTAAACACCTAGTAGCAAATTCTGCCATCTTTTTCTTCATCCTTGTCCAATAGAAAGTTCTCTTCACATCCCTATACATTATATCTCTTTCTTGAATGATGACAATCTACAGGCTAAAATATTTTTTCCCAGAATCCTAAAGCTTCTGAGATTGAAGCATGCTTTTATTTCTGCTTGCCAACCTGATTTCCTCATTAAGTTTCAGACTTACCTATGTTTTATCGCTAGTTAAGTGTCCCTATTAATTTTTTTTTACATTGCTTCTCAATATGCATATATTTATCTAGCGGTTTAACCCATTCATAAAATCAGCACAGTAATAAAACAGGGACATATCTTATACCATATCTTTTCTAATAACTAAGGGAGACAACTTAGCGATTACAGCACAAAAATTCTAAAAGAAAATTTGGCTAGAAGTTGCCATCTATCATCAACCAGTGTAAATAATATTATGGTCCTAATACCCCTTACTAAATTAAGATGGAAATTCCTAATATGTCATTCCACCATCACCCATCTTCTTTAATTCTCCTTTTTGGTATCTAATAAATGCAGTCCATTTATTACTTTAATAAATGTACCCATAATAGTCGATCATTATTGTCAAAATTGGACCGTCTCTAATCAACCATCATCAATACTCTTAAATCTATTTCTCTGATTTTATTCTTCCATAAATACTATGTTAAACTTCCCTAATAAGTCCCCATTTAATTCCTTTTTACTCTCATTAATTACAAATTTGTTGCCGTTAAATCTATAATTAGTATCCTTAAATCTTAATCCGTTAATTACTAATTAACACATTCATAGTCATAAATTATGCTATTTATATGTATTTTAGTTTTAGTTTTTAAGCACGGTTATATGTTTTTATCGATCTCTAAACTAGAACACTTATTTCCATATTTTTAAGTTATCAAAGCCATCTTTCTAAAAAGGATTAAAGTTATATTTCCCCTAATAACCACAAATTAAAATTTTGCTTTGTATGAAATTACAAAGAATTATTTCTTTTCTTTTATTGCAATAGATTGTGTAAACTACCAAAAAGGATGTAACGAATGCGGTTTTATCGGGATCCGAAGGTCGGCATTCTTACATCCACTGTATCAAATACCGCATAATCGAATGCCGGAAAATCGAACTGTTATGATTAAAAAGAAGAGGTAGAAGAAAAAGATAGAAGAAGTAAGAAAACAGAACAGAAACAATATCAGAATCTCACAGTCGCAGCGGAACAACATATAATAGAAAATTGTATAATCTTTAAAACAAAGAACTGTCTCAGTTATTACATTACATCATCAGAGTGTACAACAACAATATACAATACAACAAACAATGGAAAGTTATACAAACATGCCCTTACAAGTGAATTTACAACGGAAAGATAATATCATATACAAGTAATACGTCTCGCCATCTAGCTCGCCACTTGAGCTCCATAGCACTTCTGAATCCCGAATGACCTGATAACCTGACTTTAGACTGCCCATGTGGAAAATTATGGGCACCCAGAGTTTAGGAAGAGAACAATAAACTCCAGGTCAATCATGGGACTGGTGCGAGAACTCAAAACAGTTATTTATCTTTTAAAACAACAACAACAAGGGAAGTGAAAAATATCCGCAATGCTTTTGAAAATGAAACAATCATAAGGCCTCCCAGCACACACACAATGCAAACGCAGAATTGGAGGAGATTTCTCCTTATGATAGTCAAAGATGCTTACTACGCAAAACAAATAATTTTTGATATTATTATTAGTGCATAATGATGAAAGCATTTTGAAAATAGAATATAAATATTAGCAAGCATAGACAATCCGAACTATGCCTACTATAGCTACCATCCAAACAGTGGGGCGCCACCATAAGTGAATGACAGGTAATACAACTAAAACCGTACAAGGCTTGTATTTTTTCTTTGGATTTTCCAACAAATGGTCAAGCTAAGGAACTTCCTACTTCCACATGGGATCGCCTCTGGCGGGACGTCCCGAGAACCTAACCGGATCTCTGCCAACACAAGGCCGGCTTACTTCTTTAACTAGGTAACTACTACTCGAGTATGCCACTCCCCGGTCCTTTGGGACCTTTATCCGAGGGCCCTCTATCACCAAGCAACAACCACATAGAAAAATGAGATTGGAGCAACCACATAGGTTAAGCATCAGGGCTCCATACCTGACACCACCCTTTTCTAAAAGGAAATGACATACCCTAAAGGGAGCGACCCTCATAACCTTGCCTCATATTCCTGTTTCGACCATTTCTGGGGTATGAGGTCCGACGAAGTCTCATCCACAAAGCCACACTTTGATCAACAAATGATCAATAAATAATCATCACACAGCAACACTCAGCATGCCACCTAACCAAATTGGGAATATATCGCTGATAACCTTCAACTACATAACCTCTGAGCTCGTACGTCTCAGAGAAGGGTGTTAAGCTAAGAGAATAAATTCTCCGCCACCAACAGAAATGTATTTGAAAGAAATTTGCTTTATATCTCAAAATGTAAGGTCAGACATGTAACCATACAAGTCTGTTCCGGGCTCGAACAGAACCGAAGGCACTTCAAAAGAAGCCCTTGCAATCCGGGTATTCACAATCCCGATCGAATTTCCCATCACAAAGGAAATCTCCATACCGTAGCTAACGGTGCAGAGACAATCGATAGGTCATCCTATCATTTTCACAAATACCCGGTCTTCACCACCGGTCTTCAATGTTATCCATTACGTCGTATCACTATTCGGGATGGGTAGTCCGAATAACGAGCGCAATAACTTAAAAATAAGTATAGCATTCAATTTCGACCAATTCACAACAAATATCCATTTAAGGGTCAATATTGATAGTCGGTTATTTAACTATCAATCAATATTCACAACATCACCCGATTTCAAATAATTTCCTAAATTATTTATTTTCAAAAATATCTTTACAAGATATATTTTTCCACACTTCAACCATTTGAAAAGAGATTTCAAATCACTCTTCACCTTTACAACTTTCAATTCAAAATGGTTCATTTAAACCAACCAAATAAATCCTTACCGATTTATTAAATTTACGTTCCAAATCCGTAAATTTATTTCCACACTTTTAAAAATAAATCAATGTTTATTTTTAAAACAAATTTCCCTTATAAATTTCCATTGTGAATTTACATTTCCAAGTATTCACCTTTTATACGACTTTTCAAATCGATTTCAATCATTCACTTTCAATTTATCTTTAAAAGATATAATCTCAAAACATTCACTTCATATTGGAAAATATTTCCATACTTATTTAATAATAAGTAATTCATAAATCTATTTATTTCCAACATTTGGAAAATATTCAATGTACTTAAATCCAAATTAAGTATATATTTTATTCTTTAAGGAAAACATTCTCTTAAACACATTTATTTGAGTCAAAACGAATGTTGCGTAAAACATCGTTACGACAACACAAATTCACTAGTATAGAGATTCGAAATTAAGATAGATATATAAACCCCAATACTATACAAAAATTTTCCTTTCGGACATCATTTACTATAACAACAGTGTTATAGCCCACCATTTCCTTCTATTTCTCGAAAACGTCTATTTCAACAATAAATGTTGAAATCTATGGTTTTGATACTTAACACATTTTAAAACATTTTAAATCGTTTTAAATTCTATTTAAAGTATCACCTTCCCAAAATATTTTTTTAATATATTATTCACTGTCCAAAATCGTGGATATATTTCCTTTAATAAGCTATAATAATTAAACTTATCAAAATAAGTCGATTTCGGATTTATAAAGCAACGTTTATAAATTTTATTTATACTTTATAACAACTTTACTTATAAAATCACTTTATTTACAAATTCTATCCATATCCCATTTACATGCCAAAATCCAATTTATAAGTTAATTACTTATAAATCTTTTATTTTACAAAATCTATTCATTTTATAACTTCACGATTTATAAATCTATAAATTTCATTCACTTATGAAATCCATTAATACTTCATTTTAACACTTATAAAAACTCGTTTTATAATTCCAATATTTCTAATTTATAAATATCAATTTTATAAATCTTTTATATAAATCATTATAATAATTCAAAAATCCCAATTTAAACCATTTTATAAATTAATCAACTACTTATTTCAAAAATCACATTTCTGTTATATTTCACAAAAATCATAATTTTTATAACATAAAAATTTCAACGTTTATTTATTTAAAATGAATCAATTCAAAAATTAAATTTTATTATGAATTCCCAACTTAAATTTTCAAAAATCCAATTTAATTCATTTTCGGCATCTAACGATACCAAAAATATATACGGCTAAATTTTAGCCTTTAACGATTTCGATCACAAAGATAATCACGCAGATTATAAATAGATCAACACACAACATTGAAACCAATTCAATCATTTGAGGAATCCAGTTGGACCAACAACCTGTTTCCCTGCATCCAAAGATGTTAGCACAGTACCAATTCCGCTTCAAGACGGAATATCGCAGTAAATGAGATTTACAAAATATTATCCGCTATTATGCGGCGCAATAGGGTCTCATCCGCTATATAATACGGGAAAATCAACTCCAAATACATATATAATACCAATTCTAATCAAGTTGGAATTATCGCGGTATATGTGTTTAATAAATAACCTCCGCTTAATATACGTCGTATAGGGTCTATTTCAAACAATAGATAATAACTATAATCCAATCACACAATCAAGCAATTTTAAATCTAACTATTTAAAATTTAAATCGAAACAATTCGATTGAGTGAGAAGTTCTCACCTTGAGTTTTCGATAACAGTTGTAGCGTTTGTTTCGAATAAAATTAAACATGCGTTCAATTTTATCCAAAATTTTCAGTAGCTCCAAACGGCTCCAAACCAGCTCCATTGCGTAGTGCTCGTCAAAACAAAGCCAACGCAATTTATTTCGTGAAATTCTGACCTCGTACGACAAAGTTATGCAGTTTAGAAGTTTATACAATTTTAAAATATAAAAATATACAATTTCTTTTTTTTTTATTTTTAACCTATTTTCTGGGTCGTTGATTTCTTTCATGAGATCAAGGCCGATCGGCCTCGTCTTCTCACAGCTATCACGTAACAAACCCATGCCGCCCCTCTTGCCCTAATTTTTCGAGCCATTATCATCATCTAGGCGATGATCCATTTCCAGCAGTCGAAAGGCCCTGCCGACCTCCACCCACGGCTGAAACATCATGAAGCTCGGCCTCCATCTCACGTGGAAAAACACATGCGAAGTTCGGCCGTTCAACCCCAAATTCACGTCGATCCACTCAATGAAAAACGATCGTGACCGTTGGATACGTAGCTCTCGACGAGCTCTACAGTTTTCTAGTTGAGAGTTTCTCGAAATGATGAGTGGATTGGACGAAAAATGAGGAGAAAGGAGAATGTATTTCGGCCATTCAAAAGGTTGGAGGCGGCTGACATTGAAACTAGGGTTAGGGTTTCATTTTGTTTGCAAAAGTGAAGTATGAAGTCCTTTTATAAAAAATTTCGCCAAAACACTATTCACTCGATTTTCCGAACTCCAAATCTCACGCGGTGACCGGCGTTTCTAGGGTTTACCCCATGTTACGAACACAGTGGAATGTGTTTCGGAGGCTAATTCGATCATATGTGTGAGTTACGAAAATAAACGATCAAATTTAAATTAAATCGACTAAACCAATTTCTATGCGTTTTGGCTTGACCCGGACAAACGGCAAATCCGATTGACACGAAATTTGAAACCATACAATAATTTGACATTATGGATCCGATGAAACTGGTTTCGTCGAAATCCGAGACTGTTTGAAAAATGGCTATTTTCACTAGTCGATTAAATATTAAAATATTCAATTTTTACAAATTAACTTTTAATTCAATTTTAAAAGTTCACAAACATTGTTCTAACTCCAATATGATTTAATATAACTTTATAAATCATTTTTAATCACATTAAACCCAATTTCCAATCATTTATGCAATTTCAAATATTAAATTATCGATTTAATTATCCAATTAAATCCATATATTCGAAAAATAAATTATTCGACATATAAATTTTACTTGTTGATATTTAAAATCAATTAAATATGTGAATTTCAAATGACAGAAGTTCTAGGTCGTTACAAACTTCCCCCCTTAAAAGAACGTCGTCCTCGAAATCGCCAAGTAAGAAAGAGTTTTGAAATCCGTTAACTTTTCAAAACAATTCGTTCAAATTTGATTTACAAATCTCCTAAGTGTTTAACTTTTCCAAAAATTCATTAGTTAAACTTCTTACAAAATATTTACTAAGTTTTCAAATCAATATATAGTTATCCTCTCAAAACCAACTATATCGTTTAACTTTTCAACTCAAATCAAAACTTAGTTTTCACAAATTTTTTCCAAAATTTCCCAAAATTTTTCTAACGCCTTAATTTTTTAGAAAATTTCGCCATAACCTCCTTTGTACGGAGGAGCTTTTACAATATCACAATAGATATAAATATATATACATCGACCCACCCGGTCGGAAAACAGAAAAACAGTTCATATTTCCTATTTTTATTGCGTAGGCGTACCTTTTTAGCATTTTTAAGCAAAGCGGTTATTTATTAAGCATTTTGCGCAACCAAATCCCTCTAACGGTAGCCCCGGTACTTGTACTTACTCAATATAAACACGTAAGCGACATATATAAGAAGTTATTAATATTTTTACTCTTTTAAACAACTAGATCACATGCATATTAAAAGAAATGCATACTAAACAAGGTTTATAAACAACTTATATGATTTCGACATTACTTGTAATTGTTTACAACCAATTCATATACAACGACATTCAATTATTCATTTTCAATTAGTTTACATTCACTAATTTATATTCACATTGGTTCACTTTCAATTCAAACCAATTTTTCCATTCAATTTAAAGTTACCTAACTTCCAATTTGAATTTAGTTGCTTTAGCTTTCAATTTTATTCATTCAATTGCATATGAATTTCTATTCAATCAATTAACAATAATCTAACAGCCAATATATATCCAATACAATCGAATTTATTCACTTTACATTCAACATTCATATTCACTTTGTTTACCTTCAATTTGGTTTACCATTCAATTAGCTGTATATGAATTTACACTTATATCCATTATTCTATATCAATTCATTACATTCGATTGATTAATATTCAATCCATTGGTTCAATTACCAATTTATTTTACAAATAAAGTTGAATCTCCTTTATATAACTCTAGTTCATATCCATTTAATTCACTTCATTATTTTACTTCGATACCAAAATCAACTTCATTCAGCATTACTTAAGCTATATTCCTTCTAAACATCATTTGCTTAACTTTAACTTAAATTTCCATTTCAACAACATATCTAATCCAATTAAAATGCAATTCAAATTCCAACTCATTTTATCACTTATTCAGATTCATACCTCGTTTTGCTTAACAAAGTTGTTTAACCATTTTAATAATTGGTTTTACTTACATTTTCACATTTTATAAGTTATACAACTTATTATTCAACTTCCAAATTTGATTTAATTTATTTAACTTCCTTTAGTTAAATTTCACATCATACATTTTATCATACTAATTCAAATTTCATTTCAACTTTACTAAAGTTAAAATCTTTATTATCTCATATTATAAGTTCAAAACTTGATAACTTATATTCATCAATTTCAACTTGGATTTTAATTTCAAATCTATTTATCACAACAAAATTCAATTTCAATTTACTATGGTAGCAAATCCATCACACAGAAACTCGAAAATGATACTGATGATGTTGCAGTCATCACCCTTATTATTTCCCAGCAACAGTAGTGAATCCAATGCTTTAAATTCTTTCAGAATTTTCTTTTATTTATAAATCACATTTATAAATCTTGCTTATATAATTTCACTATTTCCCTTTACTTATACAAGATTATTCCACAATTATAAATCATTTCACTTATAATTCTATACTTATACAATTGTTGCTTTTATATAATTTATTCTTTCACAATTGTTGTTTTTATTAAAATTATTCGAACAACTTTGATTCACTTATATATTTTCTTACATTTTCAAAAATCAAACAATTCAATTTTTTACATTCACTTTAATAATTTTGAAAAATTATTCCTTTATATATATAAAATATAATCGAGGTAAAATTATTTCATTTACTCAATTTAAAACAATACTATGTCGGTTTATCTCGTTTAAGAGTTTAGAAACCCCTATCGACGACAGTTAGCTAGACTGCATCGACCAGAATCTATAAACAATCAACCAATAAGTCAACGCAATACAAAACAATTTCATATTCACTAACAAATACGCGCTCATATATATTATTACACTCAACTCAGTCTAGAGTACTGCTGACTCTATCTCTAATGAGTAATCCCCAATAGAGCCAAGGTTGTCACTTAACCATATGCTCTGAAACCACATGTAACGAATGCAGTTCTATCGAGATCCGAAGGTCTGCATTCTTACGTCCACTGTATCAAATGCCGCATAATCGAATGCCGGAAAACCGAATGTTATGATTAAAAAGAAGAGGTAGAAGAAAAAGATAGAAGAAGAAAGAAAACAAAACAGAAACAGTATCAGAATCTCACAGTCGCAGCGGAACAACATATAATAGAAAATTGTATAATCTTTAAAATAAAGAACTATCTCAGTTATTACATTACATCATCAGAGTGTACAACAACAATATACAATACAACAAACAATGGACAGTTATACAAACATGCCCTTACAAGTGAATTTACAGCGGAAAGATAATATCATATACAAGTAATACGTCTCGCCATCCAGCTCGCCACTTGAGCTCCATAGCACTTCTGAATCCCGAATGACCTGATAACCTGACTCTAGACTGCCCGTATGGAAAATTATGGGCGCCCAGAGTTTAGGAAGAGAACAATAAACTCCAGGTCAGTCATGGGACTGGTGTGAGAACTCAAAACAGTTATTTATCTTTTAAAACAACAACAACAAGGGAAGTGAAAAATATCTGCAATGCTTTTCGAAAATGAAACTACCATAAGGCCTCCCCGCACACACACAATGCAAACGCAGAATTAGAGGAGATTTCTCCTTATGATAGTCAAAGATGCTTACCATGCAAAACAAATCATTTTTGATATTATTATTAGTGCATAGGGATGAAAGCATTTCGAAAATAGAATATAAATCTTAGCCAGCAAAGACATTCCGACCTATGCCTACTATAGCTACCATCCAAACAGTGGGGCGCCACCATAAGTGAATGGCAGGTAATACAACTAAAATCGTACAAGGCTCGTATTGTTTCTTTGGATTTCCCAACAAATGGTCAGGCTAAGCAACTTCCTATTGCCACATAGGATCGCCTCTGGCGGGACGTCCCGAGAACCAAACCGGATTTCTCCCAACACAAGGCCGGGTTACCTCTATAACTAGGTAACTACTACTCAAGTATGCCACTCCCCGGTCCTTTGGGACCTTTATCCGAGGGCCCTCTATCACCAAGCAACAACCACACAGAAAAATGAGATTGGAGCAACCACATAGTTTAAGCATCAGGGCTCCATACCTGACACCACCCTTTTCCAGAAGGAAATGACATACCCTAAAGGGAGCGGCCTTCATAACCTTGCCGCATATTCCTATTTCGACCATTTTCGGGGTGTGAGGTCTGACGAAGTCTCGTCCACAAAGCTACGTTTTTTCACAAAGCCACGCTTTGATCAACAAATGATCAATAAATAATCATCACACAACAACACTTAGCATGCCACCTTACCAAATTGGGAATATATCGCTGATAACCTTTAGCTACATAACCTCTGAGCTCGTACGTCTCAGAGAAGGGTGTTAAGCTAAGAGAATAAATTCTCCGCCACCAACAGAAATGTATTTGAAAGAAATCTGCTTTATATCTCAAAATGTAATGTCAGACATGTAACCATACAAGTCTGTTCCGGGCTCGAACAGAATCGAAGGAACTTCAAAAGAAGCCCTTGCAATCCGGGTATTCACAATCCCGATCGAATTTCCCATCACAAAGGAAATCTCCATACCGTAGCTAACGGTGCAGAGATAATCGATAGGTCATCCTATCGTTTTCACAAATACCCGGTCTTCACCACCTGTCGTCAATGCAATCCATTACGTCGTATCACTATATGGGATGGGTAGTCCGAATGACGAGCGCAATAATTTAAAAATAAGTGTAGCATTCAATTTCAACCAATTCACAACAAATAGCCATTTAAGGGTCAATATTGATAGTCGGTTATTTAACTATCAATCAATATTCACAACATCACCCGATTTCAAATAATTTCCCAAATTATTTATTTTCAAAAATATCCTTACAAGATATATTTTTCCACACTTGAACCATTTGAAAACAGATTTCAAATCACTCTTCACCTTTACAACTTTCATTTCAAAATGGTTCATTCAAACCAACCAAATAAATCCTTACCGATTTATTAAATTTACGTTCCAAATCCGTAAATTTATTTCCATACTTTTAAAAATAAATCAATGTTTATTTTTAAAACAAATTTCCTTTATAAATTTCCATTGTGAATTTACATTTCCAAATATTCACCTTTTACACGACTTTTCAAATCGATTTCAATCATTCACTTTCAATTTATCTTTAAAAGATATAATCTCAAAACATTCACTTCATATTGGAAAACATTTCCATACTTATTTAATAATAAGTAATTCATAAGTCTATTTATTTCCAACATTTGAAAATATTCAATATACTTAAATCCAAATTAAGTATATTTTTTATTCTTTAAGGAAAACATTCTCTTAAACACATTTATTTGAGTCAAAACGAATGTTGCGTAAAACATCGTTACGACAACACTAATTCACTAGTATAGAGATTCGAAATTAAGATAGATATATAAACCCCAATACTATACAAAACTTTTCCTTTCGGACATCATTTACTATAACAACGGTGTTATAGCCCACCATTTCCTTCTATTTCTCGAAAACGTCTATTTCAACAATAAATGTTGAAATCTATGGTTTTGATACTTAACACATTTTAAAACATTTTAAATCGTTTTAAATTCTATTTAAAGTATCACCTTCCCAAAATATTTTTTTAATATATTATTCACTGTCCAAAATCGTGGATATATTTCCTTTAATAAGCTATAATAATTAAACTTATCAAAATAAGTCGATTTCGGATTTATAAAGCAACGTTTATAAATTTTATTTATACTTTATAACAACTTTACTTATAAAATCACTTTATTTACAAATTCTATCCATATCCCATTTACATGCCAAAATCCAATTTATAAGTTAATTACTTATAAATCTTTTATTTTACAAAATCTATTCATTTTATAACTTCACGATTTATAAATCTATAAATTTCATTCACTTATGAAATCCATTAATACTTCATTTTAACACTTATAAAAACTCGTTTTATAATTCCAATATTTCTAATTTATAAATATCAATTTTATAAATCTTTTATATAAATCATTATAATAATTCAAAAATCCCAATTTAAACCATTTTATAAATTAATCAACTACTTATTTCAAAAATCACATTTCTGTTATATTTCACAAAAATCATAATTTTTATAACATAAAAATTTCAACGTTTATTTATTTAAAATGAATCAATTCAAAAATTAAATTTTATTATGAATTCCCAACTTAAATTTTCAAAAATCCAATTTAATTCATTTTCGGCATCTAACGATACCAAATATATACGGCTAAATTTTGGCCCTTAACGATTTCGATCACAAAGATAATCACGCAGATTATAAATAGATCAACACACAACATTGAAACCAATTCAATCATTTGAGGAATCCAGTTGGACCTCCAACCTGTTTCCCTGCATCCAAAGATGTTAGCACAATACCAATTCCGCTTCAAGACGGAATATCGCGGTATATGGGATTTACAAAATATTATCCGCTATTATGCGGCGCAATAGGGTCTCGTCCGCTATATAATGCGGAAAAATCAACTCCAAAAACATATATAATACCAATTCCAATCAAGTTGGAATTATCGCGTTATATGTGTTTAATAAATAACTTCCGCTTAATATATGGCGTATAGGGTCTATTTCAAATAATAGATAATAACTATCATCCAATCACACAATCAAGCAATCTTAAATCTAACAATTTAAAATTTAAATCGAAATAATTCGATTGAGTGAGAAGTTCTCACCTTGGGTTTCCGATAACAGTTGTAGCGTTTGTTTCGATACCCGAAATTTTCACTAGCTCCAAACGACTTCAAACCAGCTCCATTGCGTAGTGCTCGTCAAAACGAAGCCAATGCAATTTGTTTCGTGAAATTCTGACCTCGTACGACAAAGTTATGCAGTTTAGAAGTTTATACAATTTTAAAATATAAAAATTTACAATTTCTTTTTTTTATATTTTTAACCTATTTTCTGGGCTGTTGATTTCTTTCATGAGATCAAGGCCGATCGGCCTCGACTTCTCGCAGGCATCACCTAACGAGACCCATGTCGCCCATCTTGCCCTAATTTTTCGAGCCATTATCATCATCTAGGCGATGATCCATTTCCACCTGTCGAAAGGCCCTGCCGACCTCCACTCACGGCTGAAACATCATGAAGCTCGGCCTCCATCTCGCATGGAAAAACGCGTGCAAAGTTCGGTCGTTCAACCCCAAATTCATGTTGATCCACTCAATGAATAACGATCGTGACCGTTGGATACGTAGCTCTCGACGAGCTCTACAGTTTTCTAGTTGAGAGTTTCTCGAAATGATGAGTGGATTGGAAGAAAAACGAGGAGAAAGGAGAATTTATTTCGGCCATTTAATTGGTTGGAGGCGGCTGACATTGAAACTAGGGTTAGGGTTTCATTTTGTTTGCAAAAGTGAAGTATGTAGTCCTTTTATAGAAAATTTCGCCAAAACACTATTCACTCGATTTTCCGAACTCCAAATCTCGCGCGGTGACTGGCGTTTCTAGGGTTTACCCCACGTTTCAAACACAATGGAACATATTTTGGAGGCTAATTCGATCATATGTGTGAGTTATGGAAATAAACGATCAAATTTAAATTAAATCAATTAAACCAATTTCTATGCGTTTTGGCTTGCCCCAGACATATGGTAAATCCGATTGACACGAAATTTGAAACCATATAATAATTTGACATTACGGATTCGATGAAACTGATTTCGTCGAAATCCGAGACTGTTTGAAAAATGGCTATTTTCACTAGTCGATTAAATATTAAAATATTCAATTTTCACAAATTAACTTTTAATTCAATTTTAAAAGTTCACAAACATTGTTCTAACTCCAATATGATTTAATATAACTTCATAAATCATTTTTAATCACATTAAACCCAATTTCCAATCATTTACGCAATTTCAAATATTAAATTATCGATTTAATTATCCAATTAAATCCAGATATTCGAAAAATAAATTATTCGACTTATAAATTTTACTTATTGATATTTAAAAGCAATTAAATATCTGAATTTCAAATGACAGAAATTCTGGGTGGTTACAAAGGATATCCATATCTTACACGTCTCTTTCCCTTTTTGGTACATCATTTGTTAATTCAAACAACACACTTCTATACATATTTCAAAATACGATAATTTACGGAAATCACACGAAACCGTTCCAAATAAATTAAAATACAGAAATTTACATTTCTAGTCATATAGGGCAACTTAGTTTACAATCCAATTATAGATTTGGAATATTTTTACAAATTTACCAACAATTACAAATAATGGTTTGGGACTGATTTCAAATTTCCAGATTAGGTTATACATATTATTCCTATTTTATTCATATCCTAATACTTTTACCATGCCTTACCAAAACAGTGATTCCTATTTACTCCATAAAAATTTGATTTTGACTATTCCTTATAAAATCAAAATTTTAGCTACATACAAAATAATTTTCAATAAATTGTTCTGTGCATATAAACTATTTACATTTAATTCAAAATCGGCATTTATTACCACATATCATGGCCTATACTAATGAAAATTTCATTGAATACCACTTTAAGGGTATACTATTATTATTAATTTTACAAATTTAAATATTTCTAAATCCATTAATAAGTTTATCACTTCAATATTATTCCAAAGTAATAATTTTTCCTCTATCAGTCATTTATTATTTCAAAGATATTTCAAAAGGATGACAAATTTCTAATTTCAAGCTAGTATATTATTATAAAGATGTACGTCAACATCTATTTTTTTATTGTTCGGAATGTATTGTCACTTAAACGAATAACTTTTATAACTCTATTTTAAAATTCATACAATCTATAGTAATCTTTTTCTTATCGATATTAATTTATTTCTCTTATTACCATTTTAAATTCAACAATATTCTTATTCAAAAAAGTTTTAAATACAAATAGAAAAATGCATATATAAAATTCTTATCTTCACATTAATTCTTTTTCCTTATATACAAAATTATCCCCATTTATTAGTTATCATTTAATTCCATTCAATTGTGAAAAACACCTTTTATAACTTTAAATGATGGAAAAATGGAGTAGACGAGGATAACTTCTATATTTTTAACTTCTCATCCTATTCTGTTTACTTCTCTCCTATATTATTTATTACTGGATTAAAATTTCTAATGATATTATTATCTTAGTTTCAGCTATTATTCTCCACATTTCCTTATGCGAGAATGTTCCTCCTAGCTACCTTACTGGACATCCTTACCCTTCTATTTTCTATTTTCATATTTCAATCAAGTATCATTTCCATGTATACATCCTTTATAAAGAACTTCAAAGAAAAGAACTTCCACATTTATAAGGTAGGAAAAATTATTAAGTCCAACACACACCCTATTTTACATTTATTTCAAAAAACGAAGAATCCAAAAACTGAAAAATGTTCAACTCAACTAATTTAAACTAAAAATTTCAAAAATGAAAATCTTTTTTTACCAAAAACCTTTTAATCGGAACTTTTGATTCAACAAACTTTTATGAATTTCCTTGTTTTTTTTCAAAACATCAATGTCCAAATAAATCCTTTGGAAAAACCCTTTCAAAAACATTCCATAAACATTTTATCAAATTATTATTTCATAGGGTTAGTTTTAGAAATTGATTTTATTCATTATAAAAACAATATGGTTATCCTTTCGTGGTGATTAGTGTACATCTTCTTATGGAAACTTGTTCCATTCCGTCTTTACATCTCACTTCCGGATGTTTACAGATATATTTCCTTATAATATTAAATTGCTAACTAACATGTCATTTTCTATTTCTATAAATGTCAGTTATTCATAAAGGTTATAACTCTAACGAGAAATTCTTTAATTTTTTTTATTCACTCATTCTAGTTTTACCTATTATGTCTTCCTTATCTTTCCACAATTTCTCTAATATTCTCTTTAATTAGTCCCTTTATATCCTTATTAAATTCTTGTTACACCCTATTTGCATATTTATTGCCATATTAATTTTAAAGTAACAATATTTTCCAACTAAATTTTCTATCCCTATTATTTATTACTCTTATAGAGTCCACAATTATAAGGAAGTTTAGGTCCAATAAAGGAGCTAAGTACCATTTAGTTTCTGGTGTGCTTCCATATGTCACGCTCTTGCTCTTCTTAGTCTGCTCCTTATGATATGACCTCTGCCCTATGGGTAATCGGGGTAGGAGTATAAATTTAACCCTATTTATTTTTTCAACCCATAATCGCCATGCCCACCCTTTTAGAATATGGTCATAACTACTTCTATAGTTGTTAATTGAGTTTTCAACTAAGCAGAAATCAATAAGAGTTGGAACATCGAGACGAAACGACTTGAATCTTGCAAACGCATTTAGATTCGAAATAGAAATAACTCAGATAAATTACAACATGATTGGAGTTAAGGGGAGAAGTCGGTGTCGTATTCATCATGTCGGTAGAGACATCCCATACTTCCATATTTCTCACTCAAACTTTGAAGAGGTTCTTCTTTACCTATTTCATGTGCTCCCAAGCAATATCAAGGGATTCTGATCAGCTGAATATCAAGATTGAAGTGTTATCAGTCAGAACGGCATAATAAATCAAGTGATTAAGGAGCCATCACCAATATCAACCAAATATCTAATCAAACTACATGGAACATCTAAAAATCAAGTAGTAAGACGAGTGCAAAAGAGTTTGACCACTATGAAGTTAACCACAACGGTCGGTACCGACATGTAAAGTTGGTACCGACATCTCTGATTAATCCAAATGAGGTCGCCACTTCTCACACTCTTCTGGACCGACTTCTATACTCTGCTCCAATTCTCCGTTTGGTTAATGTTGTCACTATAAGTATAATCCATAGAGCAATTAAGAAGGGATCTAGATTCTGCTGTCACTATGCAGGAACTCATCTCTTCTTCAACTCTTTCCTCTTTATAATAGTCACCAATGCAGCTCCTCTAGGCAATTCTAAGACTAAGAACTTGTCTAACCCCTGTACTTGTGATCCACTCTCTCAAAAACCTTGTAATCATATACAACTAATAATCAAAACCATAAAGTGGACGTAGGCTTAGTTAATAGCCAAACCACTATAAAATCCTCTACGTCTCTCTATTATTTTTCTTACTTTATTGCTTTTTCCTATTATCATTGCCTATTCTATCAGGGCTGGTGCTTCTACATACTCATTTAGGGTATTGATCCATTTTTTGGATTAACATTTTGGTGCTTTCATTAAGAAAAAAACTGAACTTGGGCTAAGATCTAGCTTTCTATTTTGGGTAAGAAGAGATCCAAAGGTTAGATCCAGAGAATCTGCTTGGAGAGTTTGTAGGTTAGTTATTGGGGATCAATGGCACCTAGAAAATAGGGAACTGCTTCTGGAAGATCTACAAGAGCAACGGTCAGTGATGATGAAACGAACACTCACCAAACCGAAGTTAACAATACCAACAATCAACAAATGGAGATTAGCACTGGAAATGCATCTCCAGGATCTTCCACTCAATAAGAAGCTGTAACCAAAGGAGAGCTTAACCAGATGGTTAATGAGCTTAGCTAGAAAGTGGCTTATAGCCAAAATGCTCTCATGGATTGGATTGATTCTTTGCTGGCACTATAGCCTCCAAGTGCTCGAGTGCTAGGCAAGAAAGTGCAGCAGCTATGTAATAGGAGAATTCCTCTATTTTGGGCTTAAATCGAAGAAATGACAAACTAAAACGGAAAGAGGCAGTTGGTGGAGAAGCAAGGATCGTAATAGAATGCAATGGATGTACTCCTGCGATTAGAAAATAGCCAATTACAAACCCAAATCATGGGGTGAATACTCCCCAAAAGAACATTCAATGCTTATCTATGATTCTAAAGACGGCTTGCAATTTGAAGGCCATGGATTGGAATTGAAATCTGATGTAAACAAGAAAATGCCAAAAATGAAGTTCAAACTGCCTCTGTAAGACCAACCATGCACCAACGGGGACTTTGTAGGAGAGGTTCTCCTGGAGAATGAAGAACTAGGCTTCAGTAGGGAATCCAAGAATGTTTGCGGAGTCAAACACTTGACGTAGCCCCTATAGTCGACCTGTTGACTACCGTTCTAATGAAAAGTACATCGCTGACATGATTAAATGGTCGATGGAAGAGTACATCCTAAGAAGTTCACCATGCCGACTATCCCATCATATAACGGAACAATGAACCCTAAACAACGTTTGTTACAGTATGAATGGCATATGGGTAGAGCTGAAGCTATGGATGTCATTTGTCGAAGATGTTCCCCTATCTTCTTAGAAGGAGTCTCCTCCATGTGGTTTATCCATTTCCACTTTTGACAAATTGGCAAAGAAGGTTTTTAAGAAGTTCAGGCTACATGCTGTATGACCAAAGGATGCGATGTCTCTATCTTACCTATCATATAGACCTAAAGAATCACTAAAGCACTTCTTGAGCCGATGGAATCACACTTTTGCAAGTAAACTCCCGGTGTGCATCCCATAAGCGGCACCTCACCATTTGAGCCGGAATTGTGTTCATGTACACTTTATTTATTCACTGCTTAGACTGGTGAAACCATGTTCGAGTATGCTCCATCACTTAGCTACTTGAACCATTGGAACCACGTTCATGTAAGCAACCTGTTGAGTCGATGGGGTTAGATTGACTTGAAAGACATTCATTTATTACTTGGACCAATGAAACCGCGTTTGATCACACTCCATACATTCACTTCTGGAACTAATGGAAATGCATTCACGTAAGCAACCCGACGAGTCGAAGGGAGAAAATCGGCTCAAACCGTCAAATATACGGGGAAAATCGATCCCTGCCTTCTGATAACTGGTGTTTCTTCGGCAACATCGGGAAGGCCCAAACCCTCACATGCATCTATAAGACACATCTCTCTTCTTAGACTGATGCAACCTCATCCAAGTAAGTATCCATTTGTTCGCCACTTGAACCGACGGAACTACATTCAAATGTGCACGATTACCTCGCATCTTGGACCGATGTAACTGCACCCAAGTAAGCATCTATTCATTTGCCACTTAAACCGATGGAACTGCATTCAAGTTCGCACCATTCCCCCGCTTCTTGGACCAATGGGACCACGTCCAAGTAAGCATCCATTCTTTCACCACTTGAACTGATGGAACTACATTTAAGTGCGCTCCATTTTCTCACTTCTTGGACCGATGGAACCGCGTCCAAATAAGCATCCATTCTTTCGCCACATGAACCAATGGAACTAAGTTCAAGTGTGCTCCATGCCCTTGCTTCTTGGACTGATGGAACTGCATCCAAGTAAGCACCCATTCTTGTGCCACTTGAAACAATGGAGCTGCATTCAAATACGCTCCAAATAATCAATGTTACCCGGGTAACATCAAGAGTTTGTCAAAATATCCATAGTACCAATGTTTGCTCCAACAACATTGGGAATTTTTTTTGTGGCAAGACAGAAAAAATTATTATCCACTCCAAAGTCGCCAAGGTATAGGCAATATTGAAAGAAAATCGAAGGGATTGAGCTGTCCACAAGTCTCCAGAGACAAAATTTAACATGTGGATAAAACCTCAATACCGAGCTTGGAAGGAATCAACCATGATCAGAATAAGATACTCAGAATCGAATATCGGAGCAACTAGTTCTCGGAGATAAGGGTCTACCGTGCAACCCAGATGAGGGCAACTAAATTGGGTGGCCCAGAATAACCGATATACAATCTCCTATTTTTGCAAATAAGTCGTCTGAGGACACTGGGGAAATCGAGCAAATTACCTAAAGTACTTTATTGTTTACCAAGAGCTTTAATCTAGATAAATTTAGTGTTCAGAGTAAGAAGCCCCATGGATTATGGGGTACATACAATATACTTGCTCAAGATGAGCTCTACCGAGCTCCAACAGAAAAAGCCTCGCGGTTGGTTTAATCGAGATATACCGTAGTTCTGTTATGCCAGGCGGAGTATTTTGGCAATCATAATAGAGTTAAGAAATGTTGTACGTTGAATAACCATGGAATTACAAGGGAAATTTGTCCAGCCTCCTAGGAATCAACGTTTCCCCAGCAACATCTGGAATCTAGAGTGTCATATCGACAAGAGAATCAAACTCCTAAGAATTCAATGTCGCCTAGAGATAGGCGATAACTAGAAGAACTTATCATTGCCTAGAGATATGCGACAATGGAAGGCACTTCCAGAATCAAATCATTGATGCATCATTTTCTGCAGACAGAAGTAGGTACTCGACTGAGTTCTCAAACCAAAACCTGTAAGAAACCAGTATAGTCGAAATACCGCCAATGTCTGGAGGAAATGGCTTGTCTTTTCGAAATATGACACTGCTCGGAGAATAATGATGTTCGGAAGGATAACCCAAGACCGTCATAGACTCATCGAGGTATGGATTTTAGCTGTGATTAGAATATTCAGCAATGTAGGGTTCGATCAGGTACCTCGACTTTTGTTTGTGAAAAACTAGCTGTTGTCCAAAGACAGATTACGGCAAGAGGAGAACACCTAGAATCGAGCAGCTAAACCATTTATTCTCGAAGATTGGAACTAACCAATAAGATGGATATCCGCAACAACATCAATGGCCTAGCAGAGTACGCACAGCGTAGAACAAGAAAGGTTAATTTTCACAGATTCAAGACAAGCACTACTAAACTCTATCGACCCATGATCACAATGGGAAGAGTGCGGTCGTACTAGGGTCATGTAATGAGTCGCTATACAGTATATAATTTTCTATAACTGCCTGGAGTTTAGCACTTGGGAATAATGGGTTCTGCAAATGGAAGTCGATTGCAACAAAATCAATCATAGGAAATTCGACCCTACACAAATAGAATAACCATGGAATTGGTTAAGCAACGGTCCTAAACCACTAAAGGGAGCACTGGACTATTATAGACAAAGCTAAATAACGGAAATGCTGAGATACTCGAGAAACTACTCACTTCCTAATATTGGTGTTGTCCTGGCAACGCCAGTACTTCCTAACTACTTGTGTTTTCCCAGCAACACTGGAAAAAAATTATTTCCTAAATACCAATGTTTCCCTAGTAATGCCAGGAAACTTTCTATTCCCTATGTACTGGTGTTTCCCCAGCATTGTCGAGAAACTTTTTATTTCCTTAGTACCGGTGCTTCCCCAGTAATGTCGGGACACTTTCTATTTCCTAAGTACTTCTGTTGCCCCAGTAACGCTAGGAAACTATCCAATTCTCTAAGTACTAGTGTTTTCCCGGAAATTCTAAGAAAACTTCAAACCGAAGGGTCGATGAGAAACACTCACAACAGTAAACATCGATGCGCTAGCTTCCAAAGATAGAAGTTGGTGCTCAACTAAGTTTCAACCATTGTCATTAGAAAATTACTGCTGGCAAAAGATAGGCGACAATAGGAAGACATAACCAACGACCATTTGGATGGTTCGACTCTTCATTATAGAAATCAGTTGTTGCCCAGAGATAAGGTGACATCGAAGGGAAATGCCAAGGAACGAGTCACTCAAGTGCTTGTTTCTAAGGATAAAAGCTGGTGCATAACAAAAATTCAACTTAGAAAGAATTTTGATGTAACCCAGAGATAGGTAGCCTCGACTAAATGTTGATTGGAAACAAGCAATTGTGTTATCGGTTCTTGAAGTTAGGAATTGACATATGAATAGGAGTTCCGTGGCAGCATTAGCAGTCAAGAAAGGCACGCATGGCTAAGCACAAGTGAGGAAAATCATGGAAAATCAGAAATTAAATCATCGAACTTCCTCAATCCCAAAGTAGGATTGAGAGCCAGATTAGGGGCAACTGAATCATTTGCCTCGCACCTTTCCATCTCTCACAACCCAATATAGGCATTTGAAGAGATGATCCTAGAATAGGGATGGTGCACAAATACTTGGTCTAAGGGAACCTTGCCAAGTCCAAACACAAATAACCATAGAGTTGGTTAGATAACTGTTCTGTTTTGTAAAATAGAGCACTCTAGCAATAAATTTCCATTGAGGAAAAAAAGGTCTTCGCGTTTAAAAACTCGTCATTGCCCAAAGATTCACAACATCAAGGAAAAATCCACAGAGTTGAGTTATTCATATGGAAGTTTCCGAAGATAGAAACAAACCGATCCATGATCAAAATCTCAACGCTAGGCTTGGAAGAATTTACTATGATAAAGGACAACCGACACATTTGTAACGACCCGAAATTTCACTGCTTTGACTAGTGAATATTTAATTAATTTTAAATATTCAATATATAGGTTTTATAGTGAAAAAAAACTTATTTTAATTAATTATTAATGATGGTGGAATCTTTTTTAAAATCTGTCTACCAAATTAAATAGTTCGTAGAAAAACAGAAGATGTGGCTGAAGAACGTTTTTCGAAATTTCTACCTTTAGTCACTGGAAAGTTGTTGGGAACGTTGTTCGTCTTTATTCACTATATGCACACACATATATAAAAAAGTTAATTAACTAGATAAAAATACGCTTAGAAATAAATTATCTTATATTGATTTTAATTAGTAAGTTATGTGACAAGAAATAATAAACATTATATATATATATATATAGTGTGCTACTATTCTTACCCCTATTTACACTTCTGGCCACCAATACTAAAGGCCACCTAGTTAAGTTAACATAACTTCTTCCGACCACCTCAGTTTCAAATGCGCTAAAATGGATAGGCACCCACAGTCTAAACGAAAGCTTCCATCTTCGCTGAGTTATCGTCCATCGTGGCCACCATTACCGAACATAAAGAACCGCAGTTCGCAGCAGACGATCGCCGCTTCTTAATAGCCCACGACCTCTAGTAAGTTTTTCCGTTTCAAGCATACCTCAATATATCGATGATCTGATTCTACTCGATTTGTATAAACCCTAATTTTCGAGCAACGATTGGTTATTTATGTGATTTTTGATTTGAGGAAGTGTTTAATGTTGGTTCAGTTATTTGTAGCCGGAATATGATTTTTTCTTCGGTTGGACATGGCCGAACACACATGTTCGATTGTTTATATCCAGAATTTGAATTTTTGTTCGATTGGACATGGCCGAATAGAAATATATTAGTTCATGTGAACATGTTATGATGTATTTATTTGAATTTCAATTATATGTTCTATTATGATGTATTATGTGAACATAATATGTAATAGATTTTTGTGTGGATGAACATAACATGGTTTAAAAAAATTATCAAGTAGAATGATACATAATGATTTGCATATCATGTGGATTTTTATGTGAACATAACATGCTTTATTTAGGGTAATATTTGCTTTGTTTCTACTGTTAGGTAATTTCCAAATAGTTATTTGTGTTTCTAATTTTAGCAATCATGCAATATAATTGCAAATGTCATTATATTGGTTATAAAAAAAGAGAAGCAAGCCATGACAGCTTCGTTGAGACATAAACTGTTAGTCCTTAAGATGATGGTTTTGATGACAACAACCGTAGGACTTGTCATAAAATATAAATAATAACATTATAGTTTATATATATATATATATATATAGGATATAAGCATGCAGGTACCATGAATGAAGACTGTACAGTATAGAGATTCAAGACTGAAGATATCAAGATTGAAGACTCGTGAGTATCAAGATATCAAGAATTCAAGATTTCAATTGTACAAGATAAGTATTGAGTCTAGAATTATGTTAAAACTTC
Organism: Allium cepa; assembly: GCA_030765085.1. NCBI lineage: Eukaryota > Viridiplantae > Streptophyta > Magnoliopsida > Asparagales > Amaryllidaceae > Allium > Allium cepa. The sequence continues at coordinate 23,165,641 of CM060936.1, read as the reverse complement.
TTGAAAGCACTTACATCTTTATTAGAAATTTATTCGTGGAATGGAATTCACTTCGAGCCTGTTAAAGGGATGTAACCCTAGTGGGATGGAACCCACGATAATATCTAGTGGAACATATAGTGGTCCTATTTTGATTCAACTAATTTTATAAAAATGCTTTTTCAAAAATATATCTCTCGTTTTTAAAAAATGTTTTCAAAACTTTCTTTTTAAAAAAGTTATCTCTCTTGGTTTTAAACATTTTAGCCTCAAAACTATTTTTATCATTTTTAATATTTCGATTTCAAAATCGTCCTTGTTTTTAAACCATCTCTTGTTTTAAATATTTAGCTTTAAAATATTTATATACTCAGATTTTAAATCACTCTATAGATTGAGATTATATATATTAAAAATTAATTTCTAAACTCTTTTATATGTTTAAACTATATTTAAATATATTTACAATATTTAGAAATTGTTTTGACAAACTATAGAAACCAATTTTAATAAGAAAATCAAAACATCAATTTTGCCTTGAGCATGTCGACATCCCTCAACCCCCCCATTTCGACATGGTGTCCGTTATTTTCAAATTTCAATTTTCAAAAGAAGTATATATTCGTCGTATCCTTTCACGAATAGATGTGGCTGTGTTCTACTATAAATACCAGTAAGTTCAAAACGACTTTTTTTTCCAGATTTCATTTATTTTCTCTCCTCTTCATCTTCCACATTTATTCTAAAGAATCCTAAACTACACTCTGCCGAAATACCAAGTGAATCAAACTTGATTATCTCTTGTTTGATTTTCTGCCACTCTCTCCATAAGATCTCAGTGCTATTCAGAGTTACAGAATCTTTTGTAAATCAAACAGTTAAGTAAAAGGTGCGGTTGAGCCTTGAAATCAATTGGGTGTGATTGTAGCCCCGGAAATCAATTAGGCGATCTTATATCCTAGTTAAATCAAGAGAGTTAGTCCTGGGCTCGAATACAGGAGTGTGTACCTCGTATCCTTGAAACCGAGGGTGTAATCTGGAAGATTATTTTGATAAGAAATCCATATGATTATACGGGACTGGATGTAGGGTAACTACGAACCAGTATAAAATCCTGGTGTGTCTGTGAATTGCATTTGTTGGTGATTAAATTACATAAGTTTCAAAAAGATATAGAAAATCCATAAAAAAACTATTCACCACCCCTCTACTGTTATTCCAGCCTTAAGATCCGTAATCCGCATTTCTCATATTTCGTATCAGAGCATTGGTTTTCAAAGATTTCATAATCTGAATTTTGAAAAGTTTTTAAAATGGCTATTTTTGGGGATTTTGTTAACACTAATTTAAAACTGTTCAAATCATCATTATCTCATAAGTCTGCATATAGTTATTATAGAAAACCAAGTTATCTACCAAGTTTGTATTTTGTGCAGAAGGAAAAATGTTATATGGCCTTTGAAGAATTAACACTCAATGGACAAATAGTGCAAATCAAGAAGAATAAGTGGATACTTGATAGTGGATGTTCAATACACATGACTGGTAATCCAAATATGTTGAATGATTTATCTATAAATATGGAGGATTGGTTAATTTTGGAGACAACTCAAAAGGATATGTGATTGGCATCGGTAATGTCGGTAACTCTAAAACTCCTACTATATCTAATATTTTATTAGTTAAGAATCTGAAACACAATCTGCTTAGAATTAGTCAACTTTGCGATAAAGGATACAAAATTAAATTTGAAAAAGATAAGTGTCACATCGATGATAATAATTCAAATATTATATTTGAAGGAATTAGGAAGAAAAATATTTATATTCTTAGTATGAAAATCTCAAATGATAATCTATATCTTTTGGCTAATACAAGTGACCCTTGGATTTGGCATAAAAGATTTGGGCATTTGAATTTTAAACTCTTATCTAGACTTTGTAAACTTGATCTAGTAAGAGGTCTCCCTGGAATGAATTTTAAAATAGATAGTATATGTGATGCTTGTCAATTAGGAAAACATAGGAAGAGTTCTTTCAAATTAAAAGATATGATTTCAACTTCAAAACCTCTTGAGTTACTTTATCTAGATTTATTTAGTCCATCTCAAATTCAATCAATAAATCATAATAAATATGTCTTTGTAATTGTAGATGATTATTCTAGGTTTACATGGATAATTTTTATGAAACAAAAAAGTGATACTTTTGATTCATTTAATGTTTTAAAAAAAGACTTCAAAACCAACTTTCTTTAAAATTCATAACTGTTCGTAGTGATCACGGTGGGGAATTTGAAAATGAAAATTTCGAGAGATTCTGCAATAAAAAGGGACTAACTCATAATTTCTCTTTTCTAAGAAATCCACAACAAAATGGAGTGGTAGAACGTAAAAATAGGACGATTCAAGAGTGTGCTAGAACAATGCTTTCAGATAGTAATTTACCAAAACATTTTTGGGCTGAAGCAGTCGCTACAGCTTGCTACATTTTGAATAGAATATTAATTAGACCGTTAACTTATAAAGCACCTTATGAACTTCTTTACAAGAAGAAACCAAAGGTATCCTATTTTAGAATATTTGGAAGTAAATGTTTTATTCTAAACACAAAAGGCAACTAGGATAAATTTGATCCTAAATTCGACAAAGGAATCTTTATCGGATATTCTAATAAAAGTAAAGCATACAGAGTTTTCAGTTTAAGAACTAATACAATTAAAGAAACAATGCATGTTTCGTTTATTAAAAACTTCAAAGATGTTGAACAAATTAATGATGAAGAAGATTTTGCTACCCTAAATAATGAATCCAATTGAAATAAATAATGAACTTATTCATCGAAATAAAACGGTTAAGCTTTTAAAAAATCATCCTATAGAAAATTTACTAAGAGATATTTAATCTGTTGTTAGAACAACAAATCAACTAAATAACATGAGTAATGTAGCTTTTATATTTTCTACTGAACCTAAAAATCCAAAGGAAGCATCATCAGATGATTCCTGGATTTTGGCTATGTAAGAAGAACTGAATCAATTCACCAGAAATGATGTTTGGAAACTTGTTCCTAGACCCGGGGATAAAACTATAATAGGAACTAAATGGGTTTATAAAAATAAAATGAATGAACTAGGTGAGGTCGTTAGAAATAAAGCTCGTTTAGTCGCATAAGGTTATTGTCAAGAAGAAGGAATAGATTTTGATGAAACCTTTGCACCTGTAGCAAGATTAGAAGCCATTAGAATTCTACTTGCTTTCGCAAACTATAATAATTTCAAATTATTTCAAATGGATGTTAAAAGTTCTTTTCTAAATGGATTTGTTAAAGAGGAAGTTTATGTTGAACAACCTCCACTCTTTGAAGATAAAAAATTTCCAAACCATATTTTTAAACTTAAGAAAGCTCTACATGGTCTAAAACAAGCTTCTAGAGCATGGTATGACAGACTAAGATATTTTTTATTACAATCAAATTTTGAAATTGGTAAAGTAGATAATACTCTTTTCATTAAAAGAAATAAAAAGATATCCAACTAGTACAAGTTTATGTAGATGACATTATTTTTGGTTCAACTAATCATGAAATGAATAATGAATTTTCTGAAATAATGACAAAAGAGTTTGAGATGAGTCATATGTGTGAACTTACTTTCTTCTTAGGTTTATAAATAAAAGAATTAGATAATGGTATTTTTATTAGTCAAGAAAAATATGCTGGGGATCTAGTTAGTAAATTTGGTATACTACCGGAGGGGAAAACCCACTCCCATGGCAACCAATAAAGCTTTAAATAATGAAGATCTTTCAAAAGATGTAAATCAAAAACTATATAGAGGAATGATTGGATCACTACTCTATATCACTACGAGTAGACCCTGATATCATGCATAGTGTTTATTAGATCAGCATGGAAATCATCTGCATTCCCAAGGAGATTAGTAAAGTAATCAAGGAAGGCATTATCGACGTCATGAGGAGTAGTACATAACCTCCCAGTTCGGTCTATTATGCTATGTATGTGGGATTTGGTGTGTTTAAGTTTTAGGTTGTCATGGAAGAATTTAGTATTCCTGTCACCAAGTGTATTCCACTTGAGTCTGAGCTTCTGTCTTCTCATGTCATTCTCTATTTCTAAGGCCTTTTGGTATTGATCTTGAAGTTTGTATTCGATATTATCCATTTTAGTGTTTTTGGGGTTTTGCATTGCATGTGATCAAGCATTGGCCAGGGAAATCTCAAGAGAGGAAGAGAGGAGGTCACCTTTGCCAAATCTGCTTCTAGCCCAAGTTCAAAGAGTTCTTTTCGTGTTCTACATCTTTTGTTGCAAAACAAACATGGGAGTACCAATGAAGTTAGTGCTCCACGCTTCTTTAACAATATTCAAAAAATCAGGCTCAAGTGTCCAAATGTTGAAAATTTCAAAGGAGGACATTCTTTTCAGGCTTCCAGTTTCCATGTGTATTATTTGGAGAGAGTGATCAGAGAGAAGGGGAGGTGGGAGGTAGGTTGTCAAGGTTGGCCAGGATTTTAAAGATGGATAGTGATAGAAAGTGTGATCAATTTTACTGTATATTCTTCTTCCATTCCTATTTTTGTTGTCCCATGAATATCTGGCTCCAGCAAACGGAACATAAACGAGATTAGAGGAGTTTACGGAAGTGTTTAGTGGCATGATCTCTTTTATGGTTACAGCGTTTCAACCAATTCGATTATTAGTACTAAGGAGATAGTTAAAATCCCCCGAAACATTCCAAGGATGGGTATTTTGGGCTAGGTTGGGGAGGTATTCATGAAGAGATTGTCTGCTGTGGGCACTATTATCAGCATACACAATAGTTAAATACATGGTTTTGGACGTAGGGATGTGAAGAAGATGAGAGTGAATGAATTGTTTGTGAGAGAGAATCGGGGACAATGAGTAGATGTTCGGGTTGTAGAGAATCAAAATTCTCCCATAAGGAGCTTCATGAAGATTGTGACATGTTTTCCATGAAGGATTGATGTAATGTGCTGCTTTAGTGCTGAGAGCTAGATTGAGTTTAGTTTCAAGAATGGCTATGAGCTGGAGTTTATGATTCGAAATGATGGTTTTGACTTGGTTAAGTTTAGTTTCGAGATGGGCTCCTCTAATATTCCACACTCCAAAGGCTTGTGTCATTGGGGTAGACTGTTTAAATGGAATTATGGTTTGTCTTGCTTCTACTTGCAGAAGAAGGGCTTGCACTTGTTTTTGGAAGGATTCTAGTGGTAGAGGAGATCTTGGAAATGTTGAAATCAAGAATGGTTTTATTGCTTTGGTGGGTGCCTCCTTTGTATTTGGATTTGGATTTGGAATGAGGATGGTGAGGCTTAGAGGAAGATGAAGTTGGGTCATTGGAAGGAATAGGCATGCCAGAATAACCAGGAGGTGGTCATATGTGGTAGTAAGTCTCAGGTGGGGAAGACATGACATTGAGGACAATGTCATCAAAATGATTATGGGTTATGGATGGTGTGTTTGGATTTCGGGTTTGGCGGCGAGGTAGCTATGGATAATTGGTCTAAAGGTAAAACAGTTTTGTGTGCACATGGAGGCATCATGCACACCACTTTTGTGCATTTTTTGACACGTTCAGAATTAACCACTGAGTCATCCTTTTTTACTACTTTCTCCACTTCATCGTTCCCGTCCATAGTTGACAGTGCTTTGAACCTATTGTGCTCTGTGATACCACACGGGTCTTCTTTCCCATTTGGAGCCCCCATGTTTTCTATGTTTTTTGTCGAGGTAGGTTCTTCGTTCTCTTGTGCTTCAAGCATCTGATCATTGCTGTTGACCAGAGGAAGCATAGTGCTTTCTCTGTTATTTCTCAAAGTGGATGCCTTATTCTGAAGAGTATTTTCTAGCTGCACGCTGCCATCTCCCACTTGCATACTACTACTATTTTTTTTGATCACTACCCTTCTTTTCTGTGTTTCACTGATCTTGTACACTTGCTTTCTCCTTGCAACCTTCTTCCATTGTTGTGTCCCTGAATTCTTTTCCCCTTTTTGTTTTTACTTTTCTCAACAACATTACCTTGTTCTAGCATGTGGGTCTCCGAATGCACTTGCTCTGGCCTAACTTCACACTCATCCGACATATGACCAAACACTTTACAATGTGAACAGATCTCTGGCTTCCATAGGTAGTTAACATGAACAAGCTGTTCACTCCCATCCATAAGCATGACCGGGAATTTGTCAACCAATTCTTTTTCTGGTGTCACTTCAACTAGGCATCTGGCATAGTTGATCCTTTCAAGCTTTTCTGTTGATTCATCTAGACATATCAATTTCCCAATTCTTGTTGCGAACCAGTTTATTCCAAGATGCGACCAGGCATAAATAGGAATGTTTGTGAGTTGTAACCAGACTGGGATAGCTCTAACTTTACCTCTGATATTACCAAGCTCAAGGGACCACTGTTGAATGATGAAAATCTTGTTTCTAATGAAAATCGGGTCATTCATTAGTATCCTTATTCTGTCCTCAGCACACGAGAGTTGAAAAAGGAACAAGACACCATCATATTTGACTTTTACCGATCCTTTCAATTTCCAGATCTTTTTGACATTCTCCACAACAGTTGTGAAAGACAAAGGCTTGTCAAGAAAGAAGCCAACAATATGGTCTTTCCAAATTTCTATGCCAGCTGCCATGACCTCAGCGGGCGGAACCATGGCCTCTCCTATGAATTCGAGATTCATGTTGATCAGAGAATAAACACCTGAATTGCGTGGCTTAGCTTTGACCAGGATGGGGCAGGATTTAAAGGTTTGTCAGGCTGTGGGTAAGGTAGATCCGGATCAAGGGGAAGAAGAGACGGACGGGAGGGTGGATTGGCTATCAAGGATGGCTTGGGGACCAATGGGGCAGGGATGGTTGGTAGGGGAAGGACGGGAGGCATGGTATGGACAGGAGGCATGGGACACAAAGGATGATGGGAAAGGTTAAAGGAGAAGGGAGGGAGGGAAAACGGAAGCCATTTGCTCAATAAATCGGTAAGATCTTTGTGAATGTATTTAACTCGTCACACATTGGAAATTGATTTTGTGGCTCACGTTGTTTCATGTACGTTTCAAACAATAAATCCGTAAGATCTTTGTGAATTTCGTCCATTTGCTCAAAAAAATCAAATCTATAATTATTAACTTAAAAAATTACAATTTGAAATTGTTGAGAACAAAAAGATTCACCATGATTGAAACAACTCCCATTGCCAAAATTATTTAAACAGTTGTTTCCATTTTAATTTTGATACTGAAATTCATTTTGGAGTTCGTAACTGAATTGGCATGGGTTATAATCGATATCATTTGAATTTCGAAGTGAATTAATATTTTGATTATTTTTAAAACTTTGACTTGAATCATTGTACAAATGTGGATTACACAAATCGTTTATCCTTTAATTTTGTTATGTAGAGAGTTTAAGTAAAGACGAAATCATTTCGATGTTATTTTCAAGATTTGAGAGTTGGTTATCATTTTGAAAATTTTGTTGTTCAAAATTCGAATTGTTTATTACAATAGTTGTTATTAAAATATCCATACACATTTGATGTGAAACTACATGGATTATATTGTTTTTCACAACCATAAAATTCATGTGAGTAGGGAAACTCAGATATTTTCAAGAATGTATTTTTTTAGGATTTTTTTGAATATTTTTTATAAAGGAAAACTATTTATCAAAAGGAATTTATTTTTCAAAGAGGAAACTTGATTTTTGTTTTTTTTCTTCGAAATTTCAAAAAAAAATGTTTTTTGTTTTTGAAAGAATAATTTTTTTTGAATTTTTGTTTTTTCTTAAAAAAACTAACTTAAATTTTTTCTGGATTTTTGATTTTGTTTGAAAAGTTTCAAAGGATTTAAAAACAAAGTTAAGAGATATTTACAATTTTTTTTAGTTTTTGATTTTGATTTTTTTTTAAATATGCATGAACTAATGCAACTAAATGAATGTAAAGGGCTTAATTGCAAATTTTTTATCCTAAGCAGCTCCTAACACAAAATTGTATAATCACATTTTGGCTTGAACCAACAAGATAACTCTCAACCAGGTAACAGACATGATTTATCGATGCACCACGAATCACTATAGCAGTGCAACCGAAGGTTTAAGTATCTTCAGAGAAACAATCCGTATAATATTTATGAATCACCGTAATATTTATAACTGATTATTGCTCTACCGTAGCCTAGAAACCAAGAAAATATATAATCGAAACATGATAACTTATCAATATACAGTTAAGCCCTAGATGAGCTTGCGACACCCTTAAGTCCGATGTCTAACCATTATTATTAACAAATTCCAAGATGAAATGTAATTTATGGGCCATGGAATGGGTGATGAAATCTCCCTCCTTGTGTAATTTTCCTTAGAAAATAAAATAAGATGGTATGAAATGCAAAACATAAATTAAACCTGATTTTAACAATGCAAATACAATGAAATTATTTTTTGTTTTTGATTTTATTTTATTTTTGAATTTTTTATTGTATATATAAATGCAAATGCTTGTAACCAACAATGCAAGTAAAATAAAACTAGAGATGAAAGGATGATACCAGAGCGTGCAGAATTATTCGCATTTTTTTAGCGGCAATTTTTTTATAAGTTAGCAATTTATTTGGCAAGCAGAGCGATAGTTGTTTTTTTCTTATTTGCTTTGGCAATCTGAAATTTCAAATAAGATATATAATTTTTTAAATACATAAGGATGGAACTTAAAAAAATTTAAAACAAATAAAAACAAATTTTAAAATTAATTTTTTAAAAGGATAAAAAGAAAAAAACTAAAAAAAATTAAACAAAAGATTGAGCAAACTTTTTCTTTCTTAATAAGGATGGACTTTAAAAAAATTAAATCAAAACAAAATAAAACAATATAAGCAAATAAAAAAAATTGTACTCAATCTATAAGCCAAGCCCGACCCACTAAAATAAATGAACTATGCTACTAAAATAAATCAGAGAACTCAGATAAAAAAATAAAAATTCGTGAATTCGTCATTTCTTAAACCAAATTTCCAAAATCAATTTCGTGAACAAATTTCAGCCCCGATCCAATTCACGAATTCACAACCAAATATAAGGGCGATTGGAAGTTTCGGATTTGCTGGAGTTGATGTCGTGTTCGTGGATGAGTTACCATTTGCGATTAATGAGGGTGTTTGGAAAATTGGTTTATGATAAGGGGAGTTCATCGAGAGGAAATTCGTCTAGAGGTTGTGCAGTTTTGGTGAAGACAGTGGTGTTGGTGACGAAGTTGCTGTGCAGTAATATGGTAAGAAGAGCAGTGAGGTTGTATGATGGTTGAAGAAGGATGCTAGGGTGGTGGTAAGGTGTTTGGGAAGATTGAAGAAGGGGGAGTTGTTAGTGATAGCAGTTGTTATGGTATATGCAGTGGTCAAAAAGATGGTTGTATGTAGTCGTTGTATGTTAAGGGAAAGATGGCAGATGGTCAGGTTGCTGTCAAGTGGTGGATATTGATAGTATGATGATGAAGTGGTTTATGTAAGCAATGATGACTATTGTTAGTAAGGTATGTAGAACTGTGATGTAACAGACATAAAGGAGGAAGTTGTGGTTTGAGATGATGTGTAGACAGCAGTGGGAGGTGAAGTGCTGGAGTTAGCAGAGGATGGATGGATGGATGGAGTTTGTGAAGTTAATGATGTGGTTTGACTTGGATGAAAGTAGTGGAGAGTTGAGGCAAGTACCAGTTTTGACAAGAAGAAAGGGTAGAGGAGACAAAACAGTAGTTGATGGTATGTTTTGTTGGTTGACTGCAGTTGGTAGATGAGGAGCAGAAGCAGGGGAAGTTGAGTATGTTGCACAATGGTTGGCTTGGTTGAGGACAGTGAGTAGGGTGGTTGTGTGTAGGCAGTGCTTTGGTATGTGGTAAGTGGTATGAAGTGTAGGAAAATTGTTGTAGTTAGTAGATGGTTGGATGTTTGGGAATTGTAGTATGGAGATGGAGATGGAATGGTCAGTGGGTACTGGTGACGTATTAGTGATAGGCTGTAGAAGGTTGATATGCACTGTAATGGAACAGTAATGTTTTGAAATGCAAATGCAAATGTTTTGTTTTGAAATGTAAATATGACATGTAAACAGAGAGCAGTGTAAAGTGTATAATGCAAAAGTTTTGATATGCAATGTTCTGAAAAATATATACAGTTGAAATGCAAATATTTAAACGTTCGAAAGTTGTGGATATATCTGTTGATCAGTGGTGTGTATTGTGTGCAGTGCTACGTAACATTAAAATTGTAAAGAAATTTTTTTTAAAAAGAAATGTGCTGGTGCATTGCTATGTAACAGTGAAAGGAAGGTAGCATGGATACGCAATTGCGTTTTTGTTGTTATTTTAAAAAAAAAAAATAGAAATGCAAATGCAAAATAGAAATACAACAAGTACACAAACACACAATAACAAATTTTATTTTTTTTAAATACAACTTAACAGACAAAATGAAACCACACTAAAATCAAACATAAAAATAATTCGAAGAATAGAAAATAAAATCAAGTTAAATTCTCTAGCAACGACGCCAAAAACTTGTTTAACGGCTAAATTTCTATCAGACTAGAAAATAGCCGAAAAATTTAAATAAAAATAACCACAAGCCCACGGCATAGAATTTCAGTACGTGGCGAGTACGGCTCGCTCAGCAAGGAATTGTATTGATTTAAAATTCTATTCAATCAAATTAACCAAGAGTTTGAAATTGTTTTGAGCTAAAAATGTAGAAAACTAATAAACGAAAGTGGATAAAAATATGAGAGTGTAAGGCAATTAAAAGGCAACGTCCTTCTCAAGATCACATAAATCAACATATATGAAATTATAATCTCTCTTCTGGTCATTAGTGTATGTTTATCATAAGTATGGTCTATTTGTACTATTAATTCGCCCAACATAAAACATCAAACTTTTCCATACCCACTAAACCACTATTTAAATCTCATGAAAATAACAATGAACTTGAAAATAAAATCAATTCTAAGCATTATAGATTAACTATTGATTAGAAATATAGACAATCAAATTTTGAATTTAATATTCACTTCATTAACATAACCATATGCAGATGAAGAGATAATTGTGTTCGTGTATATTTAAGCATGGCCTATTTGGTGTCAACAACATAGACTATCAAATTTAAAGCTAAAACAACAAAATTAAACCATATCAAATATTGTCATTAAGCACAAAAAGAGATCACAAGTTATCAAAATTTTAATCTACATGATTAATAGAGTTTCATTACTCCTAAATTGAAGGGGTGTAGCCTCTCATATTTGTTATCATTTCAACAAATGTAGCATTCAACATGAAATAAAAACAAGAAGAAAAAAAGAGCTAATTAAAATAAAAGCTAAGCTACTTGCATAAAATAAAACTAACTACTAACATGAAAGGAAAGAGCATGTAAATCAAAAGAGCATGAATTAACATTGCATAAAAATAAATTGCATAGAAGCAGAAAATTGCTAAGTAGCCATGAAATAGAAAAAGAGAGTTTATATTTATTTTTTTGAGCCCAAAAGTAAACTAACCAAAGAGGAAGCAAAGAGCTTAATGACATGAACACATGGGGTATGTATACAAGACGAAAACCCTAATGCATATTTTTGAGACTACCCAAAATACCCCTTGGGAAGTGTGGCCACCATGTTATCATTAGTCTCTAATTAATCCCCCATTAAGTATGCATGTAACTTTAAGATCCATTAACATGTGCATTAGCTCCTAATTGAAGATCAAAGTAAGTGGGCAGGTGGGGTCCTCCATGATACATGAGTTTGAATTATTTCCATCTTCATTCTTTTGTTTGTTCTTGTGCATGCATATTTTCCATGAAGCCTTCATCATATTTCTATTCAAATTCCTATAAATAACAATAAAATATCCAAGTAAATTTTTTAAATTAATATGTGCACAAAAATGACCATTTTGCCTCCATATGAAGATGAATAAATGATGATTTGAAAATAGTTGAAATATTGGTTTAAACGTGTTAAATACCCTATATGCTCATTTATTTAATTAATAGAATAAATATGGAAATAAAAATAAGCATATTTACGTGCACATCACACGTAATGCCAATTCGTTAAGGTACACATTGTATGCATCTATGTCCACCTCTCGACCATAGTATATGCCTCTTATTGCATGCACCGAGTTCCATCTGCCATATAATATCACAACGTGTCGAAATCATGCATACCAAGGGGTCCTGTTGTGCCAAGCCTACACACTTCATCGGGCATCAGTCAGTGCTGTGCGTGCACTATAGAACCTCCTGTGAATGCAATTGCGATAAAGTCATACCCGGTCGAATAACCGACCTCCATTGGGTAAAGTACATTTATCCAATTTCGCACTGTCCTAGCATCATCTCATAGGGAATTAGCTTCCCTACTGGCTCTCACATCCATATATATATATATATATATATATGTATGTATGTATGTGTGTACAATATACTTATATATACAATTTATAATCTTAATAATTTTTGTTTGCGCCAAAATTGGTCACAAACACCCAATATCACGAAAGCACCCGTTTACGTATTCAACTTGATAATAATCAACACAGAACTCAGCAACAATCAATATAAAATTCAGCTCTACGTAACAAATCACAGTTATTCACGAACAACAATCACAAACACAGGGTTTATAGTGGTTCGGCGTTCGTGCCTACGTCCACTTTGAAGGATTTCTCTTTATTGCTTTGCTCGATTCAATCGATTACAATGGATTACAGTAGATGATAGCTTTGAAATCTGAATACAACAGTGATTCTGATCAATAGACGTTAATCCGGCAGAGTCTCAGCGTTCAATGGCAGAAGTTCTCCGAAGATCCCCCTTTCTGAAGGCTTCAGGGTGCTATTTATAGGCGTTGGAGGCCCAGATCTGGCTGAAACTTCGTGAGACTTCTTCTGGCACGTGAGTGGGCCCACGCGACCGATCCCACCAAGTTTCGTCTCGATATGACATCGGTTCGAAGTGATTTCGAACCCATCAAGAATTGGTCCAATCGAGCTGAAACTTGGCAGGGACAATCTTTACCTCATATGGAAGCTACTGTGAAAATTTGGTTGCATTTGGATTTGTGGTTAAGGAGATATGCTCGGTTCGAAATGGTGTTTTCTTGGTTGGCTGTGTCGTTCGAACCCATGACTTCGAACCCAAGCATTCGAATCGATGGAAGCACGTGTTACCCAGTGACGTGTCGCGCACTCCTAGCATCGATCCTACTTTCTCTCCGTGTTGACCGCTTCGAACCCGAGGATTTCGCCGACTTCGTATCGATGACCGTTGCGTAGTTTGAATCGACCAACTGCATCTGCCTACTTCGAACCGAGGGGAGGGAGCTCCCTTCGTATCGATGTCAAGCTCGTATATGTGATGGATACGAAATGGAGCTCCGCGATGGATTCGAAGGCAATCGGTTCGAAGTAGATGGAGGATGATGGATTCGAACACATCCATCCGAAGGGTCACGAACCGATCGATTCGAAGTGACCAATATCATGCCTGATTGGTTCGAATCGATCGGTTCGAAGTTAGCGGAGTGATGGGTTCGAAGCAGTGAGTATTGGATGGGTTCGAAGTGGATGGGTTCGAAGGAGATGGTTTCGAAGGTGATGGGTTCGAAGTGGATGGGTTCGAAGGAGATGGTTTCGAAGGTGATGGGTTCGAAGTACTCCAGTGCGATGGGTTCGAAACAGACAGTGACCACTTTTCTCAATTTGAATCCATCCTATCTCGAGCATACGGACTCGGATTGACTTGAAACTTGAAGATGACTCATACGATCTTTATTGTCATGCTCTACCAATTTTGGCCCGTTCCGGACTCGGACAAAATTCATCGATATCCATAGTAAAGTGAAGTATAACCAATCTCTGAGACGAACCGTCTTTCGTTTTCGACCAATCTTTTGGTATCACGGCTTTGCCAAAAAGCGGGATAACATTTTGCCCCCCAAAACATGCCTTGCGGTAGGAAGGTGTGTTTTGTAATGCCTTGAGTTGGATGTTCTCATCCTGTCATCGACCTGTAAAGAATTTGACAGTTCCATATGGCCTCAAATGACGATCGTTCGGGATCAAGCCATTTGGGACGAAGCGTGGCCGTTTATGGTCGAGCGCCTAACTTCAAATGACGATCGTTCGTGATCAAGTCATTCGAGGTGAAGTGCGACCGTGCGCGGTCGAGCGTATAAATCCATGCATCGATCGTTCGGTATCATATGCTGTTTGAGGTGAATTGGGACCGTTCGCGGTCCGTGCCGTTCATGGCATAGGATGGAATAGGACCGTTCGCGGTCGATGCCGTTCGCGGCAAATGATTGAATGGGACCGTTCGCGGTGGATGCCGTTCGCGGCAATTGATGATCGTTCGCGACCAAGTGCCGTTCAAGGCGAATGGTGACCGTTCAAGGTCGGATTTTATAATTAGTGAATCATGACCATTCGCGGTCGGTGCCGTTCAAGGCAGAGAGTGATCGTTCGTGATCGTGTGCCGTTCGAGGCGGATTTGTGACCGTTCGCGGTCGTGTGTCGGACCTCAAGTGACGACCGTTCGCGATCAAGCCATTTGAGGCATGGTGAGTTGTGACTGTTCGAAGTCGAGTGCCGTTCGAGGCGAGTTGTGTGTGTGCCCGGGAGGGCTTGGTGTTATCGATGTCAGGGTCACGTTCAGGTGAGATCCTGGATCGTTTGTCAGGGCGGTTCATCGCCATCTCAGAGCATGCCTAAGGATCGTTCGCGACCCCGTACATGTGTAAGTAGCTTAGCCATTCCAGAGTTATCAGAATCAAATATCTATTACACGGATGAGTTTCAAAAACAATGTCCAAACAAACAGAGTCTAAATGTTCAAATTGAAATGACATGAAAGCAAAACATGGATGTCAAAGTGTAAGTTCCCACTACGAAACGGTCAATGATCATCCAGAGCATGCCTGGAGATCGTTCGCGATCTCGCACATGTGTAAATGATTTGATTGCGTTAGTGGAAGCTTACAACTTGTTCATCGTTATCTCACTCAATTGATAACCAAACGGTGCCTGGATTCGGGGTCGCCTCTAGTTGATGTGGACGGTGGTCGCTCTGGTTCCGCCGCAGGAGCTCGCCTCCTTACATATTGAAGGAGCATACCGTTCCTGATATGCCCTTCCACCTCGTCCTTCAGGTGCCTAAATCATTAGTGTTATGACCATTTAATTCATGGAATACACAGAACTTATCTGATTTCCTTTCGTCAGAGGTAGGATCCCTTCGCATTGGCCTGCGATACGGAATCTGTTCTTTGGTATCCTGGTAAATTCGCTCCAGGCTCTCGTTCAGCTCAGTGTAGGTGGTAAATCGCGGCTCCCTCCGTTGCCGCTTTGATCTGTCTCCGTTATTCTCAATCCTTCTTTTACCTTTATCCTTGTCTGAATCCCTTCTGGGGGGCTTTTCGTCTTTGAGTGCATAAACTTCTATCCCGTCTCCTTCTTCTCTTTCTGCACTCGCATCCTCTAATCGTAAAAACTTTTCCGCCTCGTGATAAAATTCTCCTAGATCCATAGGTGGATCCTTAGTTAGCGAATTTTTGAACTCTGTTCCGTCCGCTATTCCGGACACAGCCGCCATCATAACCATGGATGGATCTGGTCTATCCACGGAAGCCGCCGCTGCATTGAACCGTGTCAGGAAACTTCTCAATGTTTCTCCAGCCTTCTGTTTCAAAGTTGCCAGTGTCATCACATTCTTAGGTCTTGTAATGTGAACCCTGAACTGCCTCATAAACCTCTCAGTTAAATCGTTCCATGTTCCGATGGACCCACTATCTAATTGCCTGAACCATAACGCCGCAATATCCGCCAAGTACAGTGGAAAGCACCGGGCCATAACTTCCTCTGATGCCCCCAGCACTTCCATATGTCTCATATATTTTGTCAGATGGACCGTGGGGTCCGTTCTCCCGTCATACATGTCCAACGATGGTAATTTGAAATCTGGTGGGTTTCTAGCTCGTCTGATTGCCGGAGTGAAAGGACTCCTATTAACATCCTCTAGGTCTTTGTTCACCAAACCGCCTCTCATTGCTCGCCTAACCATCTCTGCCAACTTGTCGGTGTCTCCAAGATGTAACCTTCGTTCGTTACTTTCATCCTGCCCCCCGAGTTCACGAGGGAATTCTGAGATGTGCCCCCTTGACTGAGCGTTCATTCCTCTGCTGTCTCCAGGTTGTGCAGATATTCCTCTTTCTCCTTCCGAAATTGGACCAACATTCTCCATGGGTGTGCCCCCTAATCCGGGTGCGATGCCAGATGGTCCCGCTTCGTTCTGGACTCCATTGGCTTCTCTATTCTGCGCTCCAAGCTGTCCTATCTGTTGAAACAAACTTTGAATCAACTCCTCTTGCTTCTTCATCATCGTCTCCATCTCGTCCCTTGTGATGTAGATCGACGGTTGATTCGCTCCTGAGGAAGCCTCCTGACTTCCTTGTTGTTCACTCCTCTCTGGCCTTGGCCTTCTACTCGATTGTCTCGTCATGATTTCTCAAATCTAAACTTTCAAACTTTATCTGAATCAATTATCAACTGGCAGAACTCCTGAGTTCAGTTTCTCAGTGAAAGCACCAAAATGTTTGCGCCAAAATTGGTCACAAACACCCAATATCACGAAAGCACCCGTTTACGTATTCAACTTGATAATAATCAACACAGAACTCAGCAACAATCAATATAAAATTCAGCTCTACGTAACAAATCACAGTTATTCACGAACAACAATCACAAACACAGGGTTTATAGTGGTTCGGCGTTCGTGCCTACGTCCACTTTGAAGGATTTCTCTTTATTGCTTTGCTCGATTCAATCGATTACAATGGATTACAGTAGATGATAGCTTTGAAATCTGAATACAACAGTGATTCTGATCAATAGACGTTAATCCGGCAGAGTCTCAGCGTTCAATGGCAGAAGTTCTCCGAAGATCCCCCTTTCTGAAGGCTTCAGGGTGCTATTTATAGGCGTTGGAGGCCCAGATCTGGCTGAAACTTCGTGAGACTTCTTCTGGCACGTGAGTGGGCCCACGCGACCGATCCCACCAAGTTTCGTCTCGATATGACATCGGTTCGAAGTGATTTCGAACCCATCAAGAATTGGTCCAATCGAGCTGAAACTTGGCAGGGACAATCTTTACCTCATATGGAAGCTACTGTGAAAATTTGGTTGCATTTGGATTTGTGGTTAAGGAGATATGCTCGGTTCGAAATGGTGTTTTCTTGGTTGGCTGTGTCGTTCGAACCCATGACTTCGAACCCAAGCATTCGAATCGATGGAAGCACGTGTTACCCAGTTACGTGTCGCGCACTCCTAGCATCGATCCTACTTTCTCTCCGTGTTGACCGCTTCGAACCCGAGGATTTCGCCGACTTCGTATCGATGACCGTTGCGTAGTTTGAATCGACCAAATGCATCTGCCTACTTCGAACCGAGTGGAGGGAGCTCCCTTCGTATCGATGTCAAGCTCGTATATGTGATGGATACGAAATGGAGCTCCACGATGGATTCGAAGGCAATCGGTTCGAAGTAGATGGAGGATGATGGATTCGAACACATCCATCCGAAGGGTCACGAACCGATCGATTCGAAGTGACCAATATCATGCCTGATTGGTTCGAATCGATCGGTTCGAAGTTAGCGGAGTGATGGGTTCGAAGCAGTGAGTATTGGATGGGTTCGAAGTGGATGGGTTCGAAGGAGATGGTTTCGAAGGTGATGGGTTCGAAGTGGATGGGTTCGAAGGAGATGGTTTCGAAGGTGATGGGTTCGAAGTACTCCAGTGCGATGGGTTCGAAACAAACAGTGACCACTTTTCTCAATTTGAATCCATCCTATCTCGAGCATACGAACTCGGATTGACTTGAAACTTGAAATGATGACTCATACGATCTTTATTGTCGTGCTCTACCAATTTTGGCCCGTTCCGGACTCGGACAAAATTCATCGATATCCATAGTAAAGTGAAGTATAACCAATCTCTGAGACGAACTGTCTTTCGTTTTCGACCAATCTTTTGGTATCACGGCTTTGCCAAAAAGCGGGATAACAATTTTATTACTAAGCAAGGCCTTAGGCCAAGGTTCAGATTCTGCATTTGGGGCCTCAATCGGTCGACCGCTACACCCTTTGACGGCTTAGGGTGAACGGTCGACCGGTCCCGTAATAAAATATAACGTTTTCGATTTTTTTCAAAAATTCGATTTTTAATTATTTATTAATTCGATTTACACAGTAGACCCTTAGTAATGCAAAGTGACCAGTCGTCGAAGTTTTACCCTACTTTTATTGTTTTCAAATTCACGTATTTTACCAGGCTAATTATATTAGTTGAGTTCAGGGTTAATCAAATTTTAGGGTTTTCATTCAATAACAAAAGGGTTCAACTTGGATTAGAATCAAATTTATTGATTTATACCAATTTCAATGTCTAATTTAGATTGTAGGTTTTACAATTAGGGTTTACAATTTACGGTTAAATTTCTAACATCCTATATCAGATAAAATAGGTTAAAATTAATTGTAAATAATCAACTTATTAAACTTATTTCCACTCACATCGGATCCAAGCTCTAACCACATGCTTATTCGAAGAACCGTTACCTATTAGCTTGCCCCTTGAGCTTATTTCTAGTGTGATCTTGCTTTAATTTTAAAATTATTTTTGAAGAAAGTTTATAAGTGGTAAGAAGAAATTTTGGCAGAGTTTAATATGCTATTGATCTGTAACGAAATTAGGGTTAGCCTAATTATTAATTTATAGGGGTTAGCGGCTGGTTTGAAGCGTTGGATTTGGCTGGAAGAATCTTTACTCTCATATTGAATGCACACCAGTAACTTGGCCGCAAAGAAAAAATATTTCTTTTAATCTTGTCCGTTCGATCGCTTACTCTACTCACGAAATTTACATGTCAACGGTCGACCGCCTGTGGTCATTGCTAGGCCGTAACCGGTCGACCTTCGAACTCCATGGTCCGTTCGCTGTAGTGTTAATTTTTGGTAATTTTTTATTATTAAATTTATTCTGTTTTCAAATTTTCAAATGTATGTAAATTCTCCATACTAACTCCAATTTCAAAGTGTTACATATGAAAATTGTCCAGAAAATAGCTACAAACGCGATGGTATAAGTATTATAGACAATTTCGAACATCTATGAAAATTTCATTTTATTCCTTGTTTTATTTAAATATAGTTTTTCTTATTAAATTCCGCACTAAATTTATAGGGAGTTACATTATCCCCCTTAAAAGGATTTCATCCCCGAAATCTTCAAGGATGGAAAACTGTAACTCGTACATAAAATGAACAATAACTACAATCATCTACTCATCCATCATCCACGGGCAATAATTGTCCTTAGTGTGTGTGTGTGTGTGTAATTAACAACCCGCATATTTGTCGATTTTATATTTAAATATTTTATTTAAATATTTTATCGATACTCGGAATTTAGTCCGAAAAACTACTTTTTGCATACGGTAGAATTAAGACTCGGGACCACTGCCATTGAGTTTAAAATGCCGTTTGCAACCTTTTTGAGTATAAAGTTTGATATGTTTGGAGCTAGTCAAAAATTTGACCATTTTCACTTTGGGTTTGGGTTTGGGTTCAACCCTATGTTTAACTTATACTCAAAACTGAACCACCCCTCCCCATTCACTCCCACTTTCTCCTCTTTTCAGTTTTAAAGCGTCAATGGTGGGAGAGATGGGAAATTAAAACTCCAAAACCCTAGTTTCCTTTTTGCAAATCAAGCTCTAGCTCCAAACTAATAGAAGAACCCATTGGTAAGCTTCTCTTCTTCTTCTCCAACTTTTTCTCTCTTTGATTTCAGAAAATTCCTAAACCTAATTTGGAAAATGTTTCTCTTTTTAGCTTAGAATCAAGCTTCTTGAGTTGGATTTGAAGAGTGGTTGATTCTCCTTTGCTTCTAAGCTTCTTTTTCAATCGTTTGGGTTCAAAGGTGAGATTTTATCTCACATCTATGCTTATATTTATCTTCGATTGTTAGGTATGAATTCCTAACACTTATTCTTGTGCAATTGCTTTTGATTTGGATTGATTTGGTGAATATTCCAATTTTTAGTGTTTTGGGTTCAAATCCTTAAAAATCATAGCTTTGATGTTCAAATGCGTTTTTGGTGATGCATCGAGGAGCCAATAGGGTCGGGTAGCCATTGGGCATAATTCCCTATCGTCCGTGCTCGTTCGGTTGCGAATTGGTGGAGTTTGCACATTAATTAATTGGGTTTCAATTTGCAGAACGTCAGGGTCGGCGGGCCGAACCCCTGGGCCGGTCGACCGACCTGCTACTAAGGTGCATAGGCACCTTTCTGTCTCTGGTCTGGTCGACTGGCTACAGGGCTCAGCCGACCGACCTGCTTCCCGAGACTTTTTTGGAACAGGGTCCGGTCGATCGAGCTCTGTAGCCGGCCGACTGACCTGATGAAATTTTGCTTATTTCGCCTAGTTGCTTGAATTTCCAACTTTAATCGATTCGTGTTGTTTCCTATTTGTTGTTATCATTTATTATGACTTTGATGACTCCTTTTTAGGGATTTTTGAATATCCATTTCGATGGATTCTTTATCGGTTTCGTTGGATTTTTATTCACATCTTCGTATGTGAATTTTAGTGATTGATTGTTCCTACAATCTTCTTTGTGATTTGTCACTTTAAAAATATAAAGGTTTTCTATACTAGTAGTAAATATCAAAACTCTTTCTTCAAATGATTTCAACACTATTTTATAACAAAGCTCGTTTTCTCAAACCGATTTCCAATCTATTAGTATATACAAACCTTTACCTCACTCGTATGAGAAATCTAATTAAACGACTTAGTAAAACAAGTGGTATGAAACGCTTGCGTTTACTTCGTCGGTTAATTCTTGGACTTGTTCGATTGAAACTCTTGTGACAATTTTCTAGTGGAGATCTACAATTTGTTCGTAAATATTTAAGTTAAGCTAGTGGTTATGGGACATGAAGCTAAGCTCATATATTTACTAGCTTACTGTAATTGACACTTCTTGATGATCATGACGATCATTTTTGTGATTTAGACTAGCAATGTGCGATGTCTCTTTGTCTGCGAGGGAGACTAAACCCCATTTTGTGGAGTTTCGACTCAAATTGATAGGGTAGCGCCTCATGGTCTTCGGGCCGTTCGTGTGTCAAAAATTAATGGCTAGCTACCATGAGATAGCGTCTCGTTCGTGTGATACATATGTTGGTGAGTTTTCACGCTCCCGTTCGTGTGATAGGCCTCCCTCCCTTATTTTGTGTGATTTCTGGATTTCGTGTGTCGAATTCTGGAATTTTCTTCTTCACCTATTTTTGTGATTTCTATTGATATGATTTATCAATTTTTGTGCATAGGTGAATTCGTGTGTCATTGACTGGATTTCTTGAGATGATTTCTAGAATTTGTGCTTCACCAATTTTCATGATTTCCATTGATAAGTTTTATCAATATTTGTGCATTGGTGAATTTGTGTGTCATTGACTTTTGTGATTGACATTGATATAATCGTCAATATTTATGGTTTGGTGAACGAAATAAGGAGTATGAAATTTCCTTTGATTCTTGTGTAGATTTGGTGATATTGATTAATCTCTTGTTGATTTTCAATTACTTATATATATATATCACAGCTTGGCATTGTGATTATTATGCGTTTAGTCATATCTCTTATTCTATATCGTTTCATCTGATATTTATAGTTAGACTGATCCGTTTATTATTTTCTTCTTAAATAATACTCGGGTCAAACTGAGATGTTACAGGTGCTTCTGCTTGACTTTACATCCGGGATTACCTCCTTGACTTTTGGTTAACTACTTAGATTAGTAGTTTTTGTTGTATACATTTGAGATATAGACTCCATAATGTATACTTATTCTTTTGTGTAGTTCGTGTAACTATTCTTTTGTGATATCATGGATCTTTTTAGACCACTACTCTGATGTACACTTCCTAGTGTAATATTCATATCTATTTCCGCCTTTGTGATATGAATTGTCTGTGACTAATTTATGTTATGTTTATTTCTATATTTGTTTCTGAAGATATTATAGCCACTGTGTAGTAGCTTTGAGTTTGTGTCGGTATGTCGGATTTCCCTCTTGATAAAGAAATGCATGTTATACTATCTGACATATCGATGCTCGCGCAAAGCAATTACACGGATGGTCGCTCCTCAACAGCCTTATTCTCCGTGCTAGTTGACAGCATTTACCGTAATGTTCTTGGCTAGCGTGGGTATAGAGGTGGGGCATCACAGCTTGGTATCAGAGCGAAACTTCGAAACAATATGGAATATTATAACAAGGATCATCGTCCTAAGTCCATCTTAGGAGTCGTGCTTTAGGATTTAATTCGAGTCTTCGTACCGATTCATCCTATTTTCTTTATGATTCCTTGCTTTATCTATCAAGAATTGCTTGATATTTATCTTGAGAATAACTTTTTCTTCTTCTTTATTTCTTTCTTAAAGAGGAGAAATGGTTAGACCTGGTCGTCCCAGAGCTGGACCATCTAGTGCTCCACCCTAAGATAGAGTTTTTATGACTACCCAGCAACTTCTTGACCTCGTCACGAATGCTCAAGCAGCTGGTTCTAATCCGGAACCTACGCACCCTAAATCTGGGTTTGCACGTTCGTGCAATGATTACACCTACCTGGGCGGGAAACCATTTAAAGGTTCCGAAACTATTATTGAAGTTCAGGCTTGGTTAAGGTCATGCGATCGAATCTTTTCTCGCATGAACCTCATTGATCTTCACCGAGTTCAGGTGGCTTCTAGTATGCTCCAAGAAAGAGCATTGCACTGGTACGAACTTCTTATTTCTGAGATTAATGAAGCGGATCTCACCTGGGAGCAATTCCGGGAACGCTTCGAGTTGAAATTTGTACCAGAAGCAGAGAAAGTGACATTGGCTCGACGATTTATAGACCTTGTTCAAGGTGATTCTTCCGTGACTGATTATGTCGCCTCCTTCGAGTCGCTTTCCAAATATGGGGTTGAATACATCAACACTCCATTGAAGAAGAACCAAAGATTCGTCTATGGCTTAAACAAAAATATCAAGAAGCCATTACTTCTAAAATTAGAAGTTTCTTTTGACCAACTCATTGATATCGCTCTTCGTCTTGAAGAGGCGGATAGGGAAAATGATGTTGAAGTGGTGGGTTCCAAACCAAACTTCAACAACAACAAGAAAAGGCCTAATAAATTCAAAGGTCCTTATCCCAATAAGAAAGGGAAGCAAGCAACTCCTGCTGCAAAGACCTTTTCCTCTACTGAAGGGAAATGCTTTAACTGTGGTTCCAGAGACCATTTTGCGAACAAGTGTTCAAAGCCTCGTACTTGTCGCTATTGTAAAAGCCCGGACCATTTTTTGCGTGTATGTCCCAAACTTCAAAATAGGAAGGAGGGAAAGTTAAATGTTGCTCAAGCCCCTGGCAACACATCTCATGGCCAAGGTATTTCTCATTCTATCCTTGATGGCATTATTTTATTTTGTGATCATCATATTCGTGTTCTCTTTGATACGGGCGCGTCCCATTCTTTTATATCAAAAGAGCTTGTTGATACTTTTTCTTTAAGTGTTGTTGCTTTAATGACTTCTTTGAGAATTGCGAATCCGGTTGGTGGATCCGCAACAATCAGTTTATTGTGTAAAGATGCCGAGATTATTTTGTGTGATTTTTCTTTCCTAGCCGATTTGCATGTCATGCGTTATTTAGGCTTCGGAATGATTTTGGGAATGGATTGGCTTAATCGTTATGAAGCTCACGTCCTATGTCCTGAGCGGACTATTTATCTTCGACATCCACTATCTGTTAATCAGGTTTCTGTTATTCTTAAAGATTCAGATTCCGCTTTAGTTGCATCTTTATATTCTTTAAACCCTCATGATGACGATGATGATGAGGGTGATATTATTTCTCTTATTCACGTCGTTCGTGAATTTTCCGACATATTTGAGCCTGTTTTAGGATTACCACCTAAGCGAGCAATTGAGTTCAGAATTAATCTTATCCCTGGAGCTCAACCTATTACTCGTCCTCCTTATCGTATGTCCAATAAAGAAAATAAAGAGATGCATAAACAATTATCTGAATTGGAGACGAAGCAATTTATTCGCTCTAGTTCCTCGCCTTGGGGAACTTCGGCTATTTTCGTGAAGAAATCCGATGGTACGCTTAGACTTTGCGTTGACTACCGCAAGCTTAATGATCTTACTATCAAAAATAAATATCCTTTACCTCGGATTGATGATCTATTCGATCAACTTAGTGGTGCCAGAGTCTTTTCACAATTAGACTTAGCTACTGGATTTCATCAGCTTCGTATTGCAGAGAATAGCATTCCTTTGACATCGTTCCGTACTCGTTATGGATCTTATGAATGGCTTGTTATGCCATTTGGTCTAACGAATGCTCTGGCTTATTTCGTTGACTTTATGAATCGAGTTTTCAAAGATTTTCTCGATCGATTTGTTCTCATCTTTATTGATGATATTCTTGTGCATTCAAAAACCGTGGAGGAACATGAGAAGCATCTTCGGATTGTGTTCGAAACTCTTACGAGTAATCATTTAAAAGCAAAATTTTCTAAATGCCATTTTTGGCAATCTCGTGTGAAGTTTCTCGGTTATATTATTTCCGAATCCGGAATTTCCGTGGATCCTTCAAAGATTGAAGCGATTAAGGATTGGAAGAGACCGGAGAGTGTGACAGAGATTCATAGTTTCCTTGGATTGGCGGGTTATTACTGCCGTTGTATCAAAGACTTTTCTAAGATTCCCGTGCCTCTCACTAGCTTAACGAAGAAAGGTGTTAAATACATTTGGTCGGACAAATGTGAAACTTCTTTTCAGAAATTAAAAGAACTTCTTTATGATGCTCCTATTCTTGTTATTCCCGAGGGGAATCAGGATTTCGTTGTTTATACCGATGCTAGTCGCGTTGGTTTGGGTGCCGTTCTTGTGCAAAGAGAACGTGTTATTGCTTATGCTTCTAGGCAATTAAAGCCAGCCGAGACTAGATATGCCACTCATGATTTAGAGCTCGCGGCTATTGTTTTTGCTCTTCGGATTTGGCGTCATTATCTTTTGGGAGAGAAATTTATTCTTTATACCGATCATAAGTCTTTGAAGTATTTATTCTCTCAAAAGGAACTTAATTTGCGTCAACAACATTGGCTCGAGTTCCTTGCTCCTTATGATCTTGATATTCTTTATACTCCCGGTAAGGGTAATCGTGTCGCCGATGCTCTTAGCCGTAAACAACAAGCTGTTGTTTCTATGATGATATCCGAATGGAACGATCTCGAGATCTTATCCACTTGTGAGATTCGAGACCGCGTATCCGATTTATGCTCATCATTTGTTTTATGTAGCCTTGAGGCTCATCCTTCTCTTTTTGACCGCATTCTTGAAGCTCAAAGGCTAGATCCCGAATTGGCTCTTCTTGGTCAAAATATTAAGGATAAAATTGATATTGAAGGTTTGAAAGACTTTGATATCGATTCTCATGGCGGCATTCGGAAATTTGGTAGACTTATCGTGCCAAATATTAGTGATCTTCGTAAAGATATTTTAGAAGACTCCCATCGTTCTAAATTCACCATTCATCCCGGTAGCAGTAAAATATACGCGGATATGAAGCGACTTTATTATTGGAAGGGAATGAAACTTGACATCGCTAACTTCGTTAAGCGTTGCATGACTTGCCAACTCGTTAAGGCCGAACATCAAAGGCCCGGTGGGTTATTGCAACCTTTAGAAATTCCAATTTGGAAGTGGGATCAAATTTCCATGGATTTTATAGATGGCCTTCCCCGTTCTCGTTCGGGTCATGATAGCTTATGGGTGATTGTTGATAGACTCACTAAATCCGCCCATTTTATTCCCGTTCAGTCCAATCGAACCGTTCCTCTTTTGGCTAAACTTTTTGTTAAAGAGATTGTTAAATTACATGGAGTTCCTACTTCTATAGTTAGTGATCGTGATCCATTGTTTACAAGTGGATTTTGGAAGAGTCTTCAAAAAGCTTTGGGAACGAAGCTTAATTTTAGCACCGCTTATCATCCTCAGTCCGATGGACAAACCGAGCGTGTGAATCAAATTCTTGAAGATCTTCTTCGTGCATGTGTTCTTGATTTTGGTGGAAGTTTGGAAGATCATATTTCACTTGTTGAATTTTCCTATAATAATAGCTTCCAATCTAGTATTAGTATGGCACCTTTCGAGGCACTCTATGGAAGGCCATGCCGATCTCCTTCTTGTTGGCTTGAGGCCGGTGAGAAGCTGGTTTTAGGTCCAGATTTTATTCGTGATTCCATAGAAAAGATTGAACTTATTCGAGATAGGATGAAAGAAGCCCAGAGTAGACAAAAATCCTATGCCGATAACCGGAGAAGGAAGTTAGAATTTTCTGTGGGAGATCTTGTGTTCATTCGTGTGTCACCTATGAAAGGTGTTGTACGTTTCAGTCGATCGGGAAAGTTAGCGCCTCGATATATTGGGCCATTTCCTATCACTGAACGTATTGGTTCCATGGCTTATCGCCTTTTATTACCGGCTCAATTTTCTGCTATCCATGACGTGTTTCACGTTTCTCAACTTCGGAAATGTCTTCGAGATTCTGATTCTATTCTTGAGCCCGGTGTTGTGGAAGAGATTGAAGTTTCACCGAATTTAACTTATGAGCAGCATCCTATTTGTATCATTGCTTCGAAAGTCAAACGACTTCGAAATAAAGATGTTCTGCTTGTTAAAGTTCAATGGTCTTCAAATCCTAAGGATTGTTCTTGGGAATCTAGAGAGTTCATCGAGCGAACACATCCGGACTTACTTTCTCGTGCTGTTTGAGGTGAACTTCTTATTTCAAGCTTCTTTTGTGTTGAATATGCTTTTATGGTTGTTGCTATATATCTTTTTCTTAAATATTGCGAGGACGCAATTTCTTTAAGGAGGGGAGTCTGTAACAACCCGCATATTTGTCGATTTTATATTTAAATATTTTATTTAAATATTTTATCGATGCTCGGAATTTAGTCCGAAAAGCTACTTTTTGTATACGGTAGAATTAAGACTCGGGACCACTCCCATTGAGTTTAAAATGCCGTTTGCGACCTTTTTGAGTATAAACTTTGATATGTTTGGAGCTAGTCAAAAATTTGACCATTTTCACTTTGGGTTTGGGTTTGTGTTCAGCCCTATGTTTAACTTATACTCAAAACTGAACCACCCCTCCCCATTCACTCCTACTTTCTCCTCTTTTCAGTTTTAAAGCATCAATGGTGGGAGAGATGGGAAATTAAAACTCCAAAACCCTAGTTTCCTTTTTGCAAATCAAGCTCTAGCTCCAAACTAATAGAAGAACCCATTGGTAAGCTTTTCTTCTTCTTCTCCAACTCTTTCTCTCTTTGATTTCAGAAAATTCCTAAACCTAATTTGGAAAATGTTTCTCTTTTTAGCTTAGAATCAAGCTTCTTGAGTTGGATTTGAAGAGTGGTTGATTCTCCTTTGCTTCTAAGCTTCTTTTTCAATCGTTTGGGTTCAAAGGTGAGATTTTAATCTCACATCTATGCTTATATTTATCTTCGATTGTTAGGTATGAATTCCTAACACTTATTCTTGTGCAATTGCTTTTGATTTGGATTGATTTGGTGAATATTCCAATTTTTAGTGTTTTGGGTTCAAATCCTTAAAAATCATAGCTTTGATGTTCAAATGCGTTTTTGGTGATGCATCGAGGAGCCAATAGGGTCGGGTAGCCGTTGGGCATAATTCCCTATCGTCCGTGCTCGTTCGGTTGCGAATTGGTGGAGTTTGCACATCAATTAATTGGGTTTCAATTTGCAGAACATCAGGGTCGGCCGACCGAACCCCTGGGCCGGTCGACCGACCTGCTACTAAGGTGCATAAGCACCTTTCTGTCTCTGGTCCGGTCGACTGGCTACAGGGATCAGCCGACCGACCTGCTTCCCGAGACTTTTTTGGAACAGGGTCCGGTCGACCGAGCTCTGTAGCCGGCCGACCGACCTGATGAAATTTTGCCTATTTCGCCTAGTTGCTTGAATTTCCAACTTTAATCGATTCGTGTTGTTTCCTATTTGTTGTTATCATTTATTATGACTTTGATGACTCCTTTTTAGGGATTTTTGAATATCCATTTCGATGGATTCTTTATCGTTTTCGTTGGATTTTTATTCACATCTTCGTATGTGAATTTTAGTGATTGATTGTTCCTACAATCTTCTTTGTGATTTGTCACTTTAAAAATATAAAGGTTTTCTATACTAGTAGTAAATATCAAAACTCTTTCTTCAAATGATTTCAACACTATTTTATAACAAAGCTCGTTTTCTCAAACCGATTTCCAATCTATTAGTATATACAAACCTGTACCTCACTCGTATGAGAAATCTAATTAAACGACTTAGTAAAACAAGTGGTATGAAACGCTTGCGTTTACTTCGTCGGTTAATTCTTGGACTCGTTCGATTGAAACTCTTGTGACAATTTTCTAGTGGAGATCTACAATTTGTTTGTAAATATTTAAGTTAAGCTAGTGGTTATGGGACATGAAGCTAAGCTCATATATTTACTAGCTTACTGTAATTGACACTTCTTAATGATCATGACGATCATTTTTGTGATTTAGACTAGCAATGCGCGATGTCTCTTTGTCTGCGAGGGAGACTAAACCCCGTTTTGTGGAGTTTCGACTCAAATTGATGGAGTTGCCCCCCATGGTCTTCGGGCCGTTCGTGTGTCAAAAATTAATGGCTAGCTACCATGAGATAGCGTCTCATTCATGTGATACATCTGTTGGTGAGTTTTCATGCTCTCGTTCGTGTGATAGGCCTCCCCCCTTATTTTGTGTGATTTCTGGATTTCGTGTGTCGAATTCTAGAATTATCTTCTTCACCTATTTTTGTGATTTCTATTGATATGATTTATCAATTTTTGTGCATAGGTGAATTCGTGTGTCATTGACTGGATTTCTTGAGATGATTTCTAGAATTTGTGCTTCACCAATTTTCGTGATTTCCATTGATAAGTTTTATCAATATTTGTGCATTGGTGAATTTGTGTGTCATTGACTTTTGTGATTGACATTGATATAATCGTCAATATTTATGGTTTGG
Source organism: Allium cepa (assembly GCA_030765085.1). NCBI lineage: Eukaryota > Viridiplantae > Streptophyta > Magnoliopsida > Asparagales > Amaryllidaceae > Allium > Allium cepa. Next base: position 23,136,382 of record CM060936.1, on the reverse strand, counting down.
TGAACGAAATAAGGAGTATGACATTTCCTTTGTTTCTTGTGTAGATTTGGTGATATTGATTAATCTCTTGTTGATTTTCAATTACTTATATATATCACAGCTTGGCATTGTGATTATTATGCGTTTAGTCATATCTCTTATTCAATATCGTTTCATCTGATATTTATAGTTAGACTGATCCGTTTATTATTTTCTTCTTAAATAATACTCGTTTCAGACCGAGATGTTACAGGTGCTTCTGCTTGACTTTACATCCGGGATTACCTCCTTGACTTTTGGTTAACTACTTAGATTAGTAGTTTTTGTTGTATACATTTGAGATATAGACTCCATAATGTATACTTATTCTTTTGTGTAGTTCGTGTAACTATTCTTTTGTGATATCGTGGATCTTTTTAGACCACTACTCTGATGTACACTTCCTAGTGTAATATTCATATTTATTTCCGCTATTGTGATATGTATTGTCTGTGACTGATTTATGTTATGTTTATTTCTATATTTGTTTCTGAAGATATTATAGCCACTGTGTAGTAGCTCTGACGGTATGTCGGATTTCCCTCTTGATAAAGAAATGCATGTTATACTATCTGACATATCGATGCTCGGGCAAAGCAATTACACGGATGGTCGCTCCTCAACAGCCTTATTCTCCATGCTAGTTGACAGCATTCACCGTAATGTTCTTGGCTAGCGTGGGTATAGAGGTGGGGCGTCACAGTGTATGTGTGTGTGTGTGTATATATATATATGTATACATATATATTTATGCAAGCATAAGATGCACGTGAACTTATACTACTGCAAAGAGAAGGCGGTCTCCTGATCTAATCGACCTCCTATCATGTAAGTGCTCATGCCATGAATCTAAAATGTACGCAATATTCGAAGTAAATATACTTTAAATTTTACATGTATGCGCAACTATTCAATCCATATGCAGCATCTATATGCATAAAGCTTAACAAGATAAACAACAGATAAGATATGATGTGAATGTGTGTGTACTATCTAAAGGATATACTATCCTAAATGTGTAAATCCGATTAATACATCCACTAGCATCCGTCATCCATAACATGTCCTAATGACATGTTTACAACCATCTCTGCCATCCAATGGTCTCTACCTAAAGGGTAAACCAAGCTAAGTTCTAATACATTAGCAACTTCTACTTATTGAACTTAGAGTGGAAATGTACCCAAAAAAAGTTGTGGATGGAAGTACAGATCTTCTCAAGGGGCTCCCATGTACTCTCTACTGGATTGTCTCCCCATTGGACCTTAACAAGTTTTATTTCTTTGTTGTGGAATTTCTTTGTACCGTGCTCAAGAATATGAGTGGATGCACAAAGAAAATGTGACTCCTTTTCTACCTCCACCTCCTTTAGCTGGCTCGGCTTAACTACAATAGTTGAATCATGCAAACATTTTTGCAAGTTTGACACATGGAAAACACCATGTACTCCTGCTAACTTCTAAAGAAGCTATACTCTATATGCTAACTTCCATATCCTCTCTTTAATAGAAAAATGTCCTACGAACCTCAGTGCTAGCTTCCCCGAACTACCAAACCTTATGACATGTCTAAGCTGTAAGATCTTCACAAACACCATATTGTCAACTATGAACTCTAACATTGTATGTCTCTTGTCAGCATAAGATTTCTGCTTACCTTGCATGGTTTCATTCTTTTACATATTTAGTCTACTTTCTTCGATGTCTCCCTCACCATATCCAGGTTTAGAATAATCCTATCCATACCGACCCACCAACACGACGGTGATCTTCATGGTCTAGCATATAGTCCCTTAAATGGTGCCACCCAATGCTTGCGTGATAGCTGTTACTATAGGTAAAATCCACCAATGGTAAATGGTCTTCCCAAAAGCCTCTAAAATCCAATATACGCATTTGAAGCAAGTCCTCCAAAACCCGATTCACTTTCACCGTCTGTCCGTCCGTCTACAGATGATAATTAGTACTCAAGCTCAACTCGATGCCCAAAGTCTCATGTAGACTCCTCCAAAACTCATTAGTGATAAGTGGATCTCAGTCGTTAACTATGCCACTAGGAATTCCATGTAACTTAATAGCCTCCCTCACGTATAGATTCACCAAAGATTTTGCCATCCTCGTACTCCTAACCGGAATAAAATGAGCACATTTGGTCAGCCGATCGACTGTGACCCCAATACTCTCTTTCCCTCTACTACTCCTCGGTAAACCATCAACCAAATCTATAGAAATACTCACTTCCACTAAGGAATATCCAAGGGCTACAATAAACCTTCCATCTTTTTCTGCTCCACCTTTACCCTTTGTCAAGTGATACACCGAGCTACATACTCCGCCACATGCTTCTTTATACATGGCTAATGAAAAACTCTTTGCATATCATGGTATATCTTGTCTCCACCAGGATGAATGGTCATCCTCGAATGATGAGACATTGCCAATACTAGTTCAATCAAATCGACAATGAGGGGAACACACGACCTACTATATCCCTATAGCCATCCCTTCGGGCCAATAACATAATGCCTAAAATGATTTGACCACTCTCCTCTATTAAGCTTCTCAAAAATATTTACTAGTTCCTTATCTTGCTTCTGACTAGACCTAATACGCTCTACAAGTGTAAGTTGTACATCCAAAGTTGCTAACAATCCTGGGGTAATACCTTATGATGTCGAAAATCAAAAGTAGAAATGAACTCCAAATGCCTCCACTTCATGAACAAAGGACTCAATATTAAGTATTGTCTACTCAAAACGTCAGCTGCTACCTTCCCCTTACCTAGGGTATAAGAGATTTTGAAATCATATGATTCTAAAAAAATCAATCCACCTCTGCAACCTTAGATTCAAGTCCCTCTAGGGGAACAAATACTTCGGAGATTTGTGATTCGTACATAACTCAAACTACTCTCCTAAAAGATAATTCATCAATGACTTGAGCTCAAGGACGATGGCCGTTTACTCAAGATTATGGGTAAGGTAGTTTCTCTCGTGGACCTTCAGCTGTCTACTAGCGTAGCCCACTACCCTTCTTTCTTGCATCAAGACTGCGTCCAACATCGTACCGCATGCATTGGTATAAACTATAAATGTCTTTGTACCATTGAGCAATACCAAAATGGGTGCACTAGTCAATGCCTCCTCTAGCTTACTGTCCTCACACTTTTTGTCCCATGAGAAAACTAGATTCTTCTTAGTGAGGCAAGTCAAAAGGGCAGAGATCTTCGTGAAGTCCTTAATGAACTTGCGATAGTTGCCCACCAAACCAAGGAAATCCTTACTTTCATGGCATTCTTTGGCACATGCCAATCTCGGACCGCTGCGTCTTTATTAGGATCAACCACAGCCATTTTTTGGTACAAAGTGTCCCAAAAAGCATACCTCCTCCCATCAAAAGTGGCATTTTGAAAACATCATCTTTAACTTGTTCTTATGGATTGTATTAAGAATTCTTCTAAATGAACACTTGTTCCACCTTGCTCTTCAAATAGACCAAAATGTCATCGACAAATACCACGCCGAACTTGTTAAACAACCCTCTAAAAACTCAGCTCGTCAGCTCAACAAAGGAGGCAGGTGCATTAGTCAATCTGAAGGGCATGACTAACCATTCATAAAGTCCACTGAGTGTACGAAAGGCAGTCTTCTAGATACTATCCTAACCTACACACAACCGTTGGTACTCCCTAGCCAAATCAAGCTATGAGAACACCCTTACTTCAACCAACTGATCAAAGAGATCGTCTATTTAAAGTAGTGGATACCAATTATTCTTTGTTAGTTTATTCAGCCCTCTATAGTCAATGCAAAGTTTTAGAGCACCATCCACCTCTGTAGCAAAGACGACTGGTGCTCTCCACTATTAAATGCTCCTCTTAATGAAGCACTTCTATAATAACTCATTTACTTGCTTATTCAACTCATATTTCTCCTATGGAGCCATATGCCTTAAATGTAAGGCAATAGGTCTGGCATTCTCTACAAGGTAAATTTAGAACCCGATCTATCATTAGGTAGGAGTCTGTAAGCTCGAAAAAGACATTTGGGTAATCTCTAACTGTAGGCACTGTATTTAGCTAGTCATGTGATTGGCCTAAAGAATATAGTTGACTTGACATAGCAGATCCTTGGGGAACGAAATAAATATCCAAGCTACATCCATTACACGTACTCAACCTAACAACCTTCCTATCAGAACCTAATATAGCTACATACATCGTCATCCAATCCATGCCCAATATCAACCCAAACCTAAAAAATCCTAGAACAAAAGCATTACAATCGAACTCTACCCCTAAAGTAAATAATTTCAAATCCTTGCATACCATATACAACAAGGCTGATCCTCCTACAAGGTTTGACACAACTACAGGGTCTGTAATTATGCTAATGTCTAGGTATAACTCATCCACATGTCCACTGGATATAAAAGAGTGTGATTCCCTCGTGTCAAATAAAGTGCGAATAGATAAACCAAATAAAGTCAACACACCGTTGATCATGACCTCTTTCCCTGGTCAGTAACTAATGCTGCACTCGAGCTAGGCACTGCATCTAGTGTATATGCTGTAACTATATGGGTAGAGGTCTTTGGATGTGCTGGACACTCCATTTACATATGCCAAAATTGATTGCAAATATTGCACTTGACTTTTGAACCATCTAATCTACACTCCTTCATGAAATGTCCCTTCTTGCCATACTTCTTATAATGCATATCCCACTTCTTAAGTATTCCCTTGGGTCCAAATCCTCCCTTGCACTGATTTTACTGGTGCGCTTTTTCTTTAGTCTTCTTGGGTTCTTCCTTATCTTCCTCCTTAGAAACGGTATTTTGCAAAGTCAACTCTACTAAACCCTCATATGTTGCATCCATAGAAATATGACTCAGACCTAAACCTTGAAGAGGTTGCTTCAGCCCCTTAGCAAACTTCAAAGCCTTCTTATATCGGGTATCGATCAGTCCTATCCTAATTCTAGGTAGTTTACTGAATGGTTGGCATTGTCCTTTACTGACATATCTCCTTGCTTCAAGTGAATAAATTTTCTAACTGTACACCTTCCTCGGCTCTAGAATGAAACTTCATCTGAAAGCATCTTCGAAACTCACCCTAAGTGATCTCTTCTCCATCAGTCTCCACATCAACCACCACCAACTAAGAGTCTCACCATATAACTACCAAGTATCTAACTGTCTCCTCACCACATTAGTAAGACCTATCTACCCAAAGACCCTATCATAAGAACGAATCCATGTCCTCGAATCTATATATGACTCAGTCCCCACATAAGGTTTTCTTCCAAGACCAGTGAAATCCTTACATAACTTCGCAAAATCGATGGCAGGTGGGTGGGCAAGAACTGCATATGTCTCTCTCTCTATGAGGCCCTTCATTGGAATTAAGCTCGGCTTGTCTCCTCGCGCAAACATACCGGAGAAACCAAATTGGAACATTCGCACCTAGATCCTCAGTTGTATTTCCTTAGCCTAAACCTATTCGATCGCTTACCCTTTATCTCTGAATTTTAAGAATTTTATCAAAAAAATTCCATAGATAGCATTGGCACAAATAAGAGACAATATATGCATGAATAATAGAGAGAAATTTTTGGAAAATTGTTGAGAATTTATACACACACACCCCTTGGAAAGCCATTTTTGAAACGTTTTAGAAAATAATTTTGAAATACTTTTTCGAATAACCATTTTCTTTTCGAAAACCTTTCAAGTATGTTCCCTCAATACACTTCTAATTCCTAAGCAATTTTGAACCTAGGCTCTGATGCCAAATGCGACAATCTACACATCTTGACATACTGATCCTAAGTCTAGGATGGACTTTCAAACTCGCGTCATGCTGAGAAATAATATCTATCAGACTTTTATAACATTATAGAGACTAATAGTGCATATATATAAACATATATGGTCTAAGATATACTACACTTTCAGAACTCACAGCGGAAGGAAAAAAATATAAACACTGAAAATATCCACCTCAAAAAATATCCCAAAACATAGTCTCAGAAATGCAGTACATAGTCAAATACATAGTACGTAGAAATACTACTCAAAGTCCGATAAAAGAACTACTAAGTACTGGAAAGATAAACAGTTACATGAAGAGTAAATAAAGTATAAGCAACTCCTGTGATGGGCTCGCCTCTCCACGTACTACGATCGGGCTAAATCACCCACTGCCCCATCCTCTTATGGTGGGTAAAGAAAGGAAAACGGTTGGCCAAACAGAAGTCTTGTGAATGAGTACAAGTTTAATATATGGTGATCACATGCAGTTAATTTTAATTTTACTCTATGGGTATTAAGATGTCCGACAAGTGTTTGTATGTTCCTACGATCCATTACATAAAGGTTTTTATCCAACACATACCCACACTACAACTTGTGCAGGCAACTACAAGGTTCGAACTACGGAATGAAGCTCAATAACAAACGATTAGCCATCGCTCCTACAACTACTCAATAATGGTAATGCTGCCACTAGGCTACAAGACATGGACACTATGCCACTAAGCTATATAGGAACAAATTTCCCACAACTACACATCGAGGAGGAGCCTGTAATGCCGACTAGTCGAGGTGTCCCATCATTTGCGTTCGTGTCTACCTCTCGACCATAGTACATGCCTCTTATTGCATGCACCGGGCCCCATCTACCACGCAGTATCATGCCACATCAGGATCATGCATACCAATGAGTCCCGTTGTGCTTGGCCTACGCACTTCATCAGGCATCAGTTGGTATTGTGCATCCACCGTAGAACCTCCTATAAGTTCCAATTGCGATAGGGTTGCCTCTAGTTGAATAACCGACCCCCATTGGGTAAAGTACATTTACCAATTCTGCAACGTCCTAGCATCGTCTCATAGGGAATTAGCTTCCTCACTAGTTCTAACATCCACATACGTATATACAATACACTTATAAATAAAATTTATAATTTCAATTATTTTATTACTAAACTTGGCCTTAGGCCAAGGTCCAGATTATGCAATTCAGGCCTCAACCGTTCAACTGCTACGCCCTTCCGGTTGACTGCTTCGGTCGACCACTCACGGTGAAAGATCGATCGGTCACGTAGTAAAATTTAAGGTTTTCGATTATTTTAGCGATTTGATTTTTAATTTTTTTGTTAATTCGATTTACACAATAAACCCTAAGCAATTCACATTGACCAGTCTTTAATGTTTTACCCAACTTTTTATTGGTTTCAAATTCACATAATTTAGTAGATTAATTATACTAGTTCAATTCAGGGTTAACCAAATTTTAGTGTTCTTGCAATAATAGAGGGGATCAACCTTGGTTAGAATTAGATTAACATTTTACACCAATTTCAATTTCTAATTCAGATTATAGTTTTACGATTAGGGTCTATAGTTGGATTTCTAACACCCTAGATCAGATAGAATAGGTTAAAATTAACTGTAAACACTCCCTTCGATGTTGTTAAACCACCTTTATCATGCGGAACTTTTCGGAGTATGTTTCACAACTTTTAGTAAGCTTTAGATTCTTTTCCGAACTGTATCATAGAATCGTTGCCATATAACAATCTTATAGGGTTCTAAACATTTGGAATCACCCCTAACCCAGTTATAAATATTTATTAATAGGCATTCTAGTGTGTCATGTCTGTTTGGTTTGTTTAATTCCATTACCTGTTGTCTATTTTATCTTTGGATAGTATCCAAATCCATTTTAGTACCAATAATCTCTTAAATAAATTCCTTCATCAGGAAGTTGGTGTTTCTTGAAACAATAATTGCTTTTCAACGCAATGGAGTAGCTATTCATAAACATTTTATCATTTCATAAATATATGTTCAAATTTGATTTGGTATTGAGTTTACTAAACTTATGTTCATAACATAAATTGGGCAATCAATATTGATTAGTCCTAAACTCATTTGGTTGGGTCCACACAAGATCCCTTACGTGCAATCTATCAACTCACACAACCTGTCAACTCCTTGACCAAGGATACATGAGGGTTTCTTATAAACTATTATCTTGTATGATCTTGTAAACTTTGTCGTAGATGAAATTGATTTTAAGCTTATGTGCATACTCGTAAGTACATGACCTTATAAGAAGAAGTTAACTCAACTTTACTCATTATTAATCGTACTTATCTACCAAAGTCCAATTAATCGTTACTGATACATTATTATGTGTCATAGGGAGGAGTGAATTTTGAGAATGAATCTTATTCATTTTTAAGTGCCTTTGAAATCCACTTAAATACACTCGCATATTCAATCAAATCGAATATTTTCTTTGCAAGTCATATTTTCTTCTTCTATTTTGTATTCTTGAATGTAACACCTAAAAAATTTAGCATAAAATTTAATAAGAAAATTTAAATATAACAAGAACTGTGACGACCCGGAATTTTCGAGCATTTAAAACGAAAAATTTAATTGATTTTAAATATTTGAAAGGTTAATTTTTACTTGAATTCCAAATATCACTATTTATTTGATAATTACATTTTTGAATTTTATAATTTGAAATTGGGTAAATTATTGAGTCTTCAGTTTTAAGCCTGTTAAAATATAATTTGAAGGCTTATAAATTTATATTGATAATATTGAATATAATAGAAGTGTTAAAATTGAATCTAACACTGAATTGTTAAGTTTTGAAATTTAATATCGTTTAAACTGAATTTAAAAATAGTCTTCCGAGGCACAGTCTTGGAATTCGACGAAACCAGTTCCATTTGATCCGTTATGTTGTATTATTATCGGATTTCAATTTTTGTGGTGTTTGAAGTTGTTGTGTAAGCGTACGATATATAAACGCGCTGAAAATTTAATTGATAGTAGTCGATCCAAAAAGGGCTATCTTCTCCATACGATCAAGATTTTAAGTTGTAAAATCGTAACGATTTAAAATTTAAATAAATATAGGTATATTGGTTGATTGACCTACATACTCACATCAACATACAAAACATCATCTCATTTCATTTTAACCCTGCAAACACGTAAGGAATATTTGAGATTTTTGTTTTTATAAATCACGCTGTTCGTTATCTTCCCGCCGAAGACATTTCCATCATCATATAAAAACGTATATATATAATAACGCACGAAACCCTCATCTTAGATAGCCGAACCCAGAGAAGAAAATTAAATGGCCGAAGTTCCATTTTCTTCTAATCAAATTCGAATACTCTCCTCAAATCTTCGAATTCGAAATCGAATTTGCTTCAAACGATCGCCCTATCGCGTACGAATCTATCAGGTCGAAGTGGTTTCAGTGATTTAGGGTTTTAATTTTTGGGATTTTAAAGGCGTGTTTGATGAATTCGAAGGAATCAGTGAGCAATTTTCGTGTTCGAATAGGCCAGGGCCATCGCGAGTCAATCGACGACGAGAGCGAGTGGGGTTCGCGTGAAGGCCAAGTGGCGCCAAGAAACTCGAGCGAGGTTCGTCGTGTTCGCTATGTGGTCGCTAATGGTGATCGACGACAAGGCAGTGGGGGTTATCGGAGGCGTCGCGTGATTTCTGGGCGCAGCCTTTAGGCACAATGTGGTGGTGGTTCGAACCCAGGGTGGTTTTGCGGTGAGGTATTGTTGTTTTATTTTCTTTCTTTCCCCGATGAATATATATATATGCTTGTAAACAGAGAAGAAAAATAATTTTAGATTTGTATATGTATGAAATCGATAGCTATTTTAAATTTAGAAATAAATAGATAAACATAAATATGTGTATAGAAGATTTTGGAAAAATTATAGGAATTAGTATAAGTACAAATTATTAAATTGAATTAAAATATATAAAGGGAAATTAATAGTTCAATTTATTTCAAATATTAATACATTGTATAATGTTTGTACAAGGTCTGAAATGTGAATAAAACAAGCTGGTTTGGATTGGATTGCAAACAAAAATTCAAAGGTGAGTTAATCTCACTCAGCTGAATTTAAATTTAAATTTAAATGTTTAAATTTAAATAATTGGTTGAATGGTTGAATTGATTGATGTGCTATATTATAGTATATACTATATCTTGGAATGTTTGATTTCCCGCATTATATAGCGAATATTATATATAAACCCATATACCGCGATATTCCACTTCGAAGTGGAATTGGTATTTATGTTGTGCTAACGTCTGTGGATGCAGAGAAAAACAGGTTGGAGGGATCCAACTGGATCCCTCAACATTTATTTAAATTATTTAATATTCTCTATTGTGATTAATTGATATTCTATGATGAATTATATTGAAATATTGAATGTTATGGGTTGATTGGATATATTTGGGATAATGAATTACCAAAAATATATAAATTGGATTTTAGCAAGAAAAATAAAGAAGTAAATTTGTAAGCGAAATAATTATGGAAAATTGGAATAAATTAAGAATGAATTGAAAAGAATTGGAAGTGATATTAAAATACAAATAAATAACTTCGAGTATGAAAAGATTTTGAACAAACAGAAAATAATGAATTGTAAAATCAAGTGATATTATTTTAAAGGAATAAAGAATTATTTTAAAATTCAAAATTTAAATTTATTTAAAAGGATTAAGAAGTAATTTGAGAAATCAAAAAAATTGGTATTCTCAGTTAAAAATATTTTAAATCATAATTAAGAAATAAAATCTGAAATTATTGGATTTTGGAATAAAAAGGAGTAAATTGGAAATCAATTTGGAAATTGATTCAAGTGTTTGGAATTGGAAATTTCAAGAAGAATGTGAAGAGAAGTCTATTTCTGTGGATAGCCAAGTACGTTCAAAGTAAATTTTTAAATATAAGATAAAAAGTTTTAATGTTGTTTTTAAATAAAAAAGTATGTTTTAGGAGTTTATTATTTCTAAATACCTGAATTCTAAAGTAAATATTTTTCAAATCTATTATCGTAGTAATTATTTAAAAAAGTGACTTAGTATTTTGTTTTAAAAAGTGAAAACCTAGTTTTATGTTTTATAAAGTAACCTTATTTCCAAATATTAATATAGTATGTATTTTAGTAAATTATTGAAGTAGTTTTAACTTAAATGTTTTAAAGTACATTTCAAAGTAAAGCGTTTTAAGTTATTTTAAAAATCTAGTTTTGTGCTTGGTTATTCCAGTGGAGATAGAAAATATTTGGGAAGTTTATTCTGAGAAAGGAAGATAGATTGAAAACTATTTTTCAAAGGGGTTTGAAAAATAAAAGTATATCTTGTGAAGATATTTTTGAGGTTAATAAATAATTTGGAAAATTATTTATTGTTGGATGGTTGTTTGTGAATATTAATTGATAGTTAAATCACCGACTATCAATATTGGACAAATGCGTTGATCGTTTCGAAGAGACCGGGATCGAGATTTATTTCTCGAAAACCACTTCGATCCGGTTTGTACGTTTTGTGGAAACGAGTTTGGATTCGAAGATGGAGCAGTGAAGTGAAGGGCTAGTCGCTACTAATCCTGAGGATATTTCCAAAATGGATGTAGTAGGAATAGTGCCTTCGATTCCGACGGACTTGTATGGATGAATGCTTTCGGGACATCGTCAGGTGGACGATGGGCATTCTAAGGGATATGTTCTAAAAAGGTAACGCTTAGCCTCAAGCCTCATCAACCGGGAATGACTGCAAATCAGGGGTTATGCTGCAAGGCTAGGTGGGTAGCACCCAAGCAGGGTGAGGTCATCCCTGTCTAGATGTCCCTTTTTATTTCGGCTTAGTGGTGCGGTTGCTGATCCCAACCGTGGGGCGATCTCACTCGGGATTATCCATTAAGGGGTAGTCCCGGTCTTGTGTTGCAGAGGAGCGGGCGTACTCCTCGGTACTGTGATCTAGGCCATGTATTGTGACAGGTGGTCCCCCAGTGCCTAGTCATTAGTTGGAAATCCATTTTCCCTACGCGCCTTGTACGAGTTTTGTTTGTATTACCCACTCTGTGGCTAGTAGCTGGAATTTAATCATGTAACAATTTCGGCTATTTTAATAAGTATTTGTATATAGACCCTATTATAATATCTGAGGATTTTATAAGAAAATGTTTTAGCTATCGTAAGGTAAAAACCCGACATGTTTATTTGTGGCGTGGTCTTACGAGATGCTTTGTTTTTCAAAGGATTTTTGAAACTTTAATAATCAATTGAGTATGATTTTCTCACGCTGGTATTCTAGACTGACTCGGGTGTTATTTAATTGTAATGCTCAGGTCTGACCGAGTGTTATAGGATACAGGATATGATGCTGTGGAGCTCAGGAGACGAGCTAGGCGACGATGCGTATTTTCATACTTATTTTACATACATATTCCGCTGTGCTGAGTAGTTGTGTATCCAGTTGTATGTTTTTGATGTCGAGTTGTGATTGATGTACTCTGATGATGTAATATATGAACAGATATATTTGTTTTGGTGTAAAGATATGTTAATATCTATAATGTTTTATTCCGCTGCGATGGTTAGATTCTGTAGTTGTTTTCTATTTTCTTCTTCTACATCTTCTTCTTTAACCCAAATGGTTTGTATTTCTGTACAACTTGAGTTGATTTAGGTAGAATAGTGCTGACTCAAGGGGTACGGATTTGCGGGCCGTTACACTTGGTATCAGAGCTTAGGTTGGTGATAACCTTGGCTCTGGTGGGGATTCCTCATTAAATAGAGTCCATAGTACTCTAGAATGAGTTTGGGAGTATTAATAGATATGAGTGCATATTTGTTAGTGAATATAATTTTTTTTTATATTGCGTTGATTTATCGGTTGAATGTTTATGGATTCTGGTCGATATATGGGACGCCATGTCATCGATAGGGATTTCTAAACCCTTGAACAAGATAAACCGACACAGTATTGTTTTAAATAGGGTAAATGAAACAATTTTACCCAAAATTATTTTGTATATAAAGGAAATGATTTTCGTAATTGTTATAGTTATATATGGATGTTTGGTTGTTAGAAAGTGATAATATTAAATTATTATCATTGTATGATAATTGAATAAAAATTGAAATAATAACCAAGATTATGGAATACGTTAATAAATTAATGGAATTTGTAAATGTGATTCATAATTGAATAAGATATTGAAACCATACTTAAAAACTAAGAAATAAATTCATATACGAATGAAATTTGTAAATGTAAACAATAAATATGAATTATAGCGTGATTAATAATTAAAATAAGATAAAGTTCCATGGTAATGCTTGAATATAAGTTTAAAGGATTTGGGATTTGGAAATGTTTCTCAAAATTTGAGAAGATAATATATATTGAGAAATATTTTTGAATCGGATTTGAAATGTAGAGAGAGATTTGGAATTTAAAAATATTTGAAGGGTTTTAAAAGAGATAAAAACACTGAACTCTTTCGGTCGCTGGAAAATAATTTCGGTAATGACTGCAGCATCATCGATATTTATTTTCGAGTTTCCAAGAAAGAAATTGCTACCAAAATGTTTTGACTTGGAATTGTTTGCAAAGGATGAATTTGATTTTTAGAAATGCAAGGAATTTTGGAAATAGAAGATTTCAAATGGAATTTTGAAATGTTGAAAGATTGTTTAAACTTTGGAATTTTAACTAAGAAAGTTTATGGCATATAAAAAGTTTGATAACTTGTAAAATGGGAAGTTGTTGAAATAATTCAACTTTGTAAGTAAGTAAAGTGGAAACTGGATACTGGAAGTTAAAATTTAAATTGTGTTAAATTATGTGGAATGAAAAAAAAAATTAGTCAAGTTGGGCTAAATAAAACAAAGTTTGAGATTTAAAATTTATAAATAACTGAAGGATTTATATGGTATGCAAATGAAATGAAATTCAATATTAGATGATGCTTGATTTAAATATGTAAAATAAGGTGCAGAATAAGTTCAAATGAACTAAAAATAATTAATGTGGGAAAAAAATTATTGGTTGAAAATGAATTGTGAAAAAATAAATGGATCAACTATTGAACTTATAAAGTAAAGTTGATATTAATAAGCAGGAATTGGAAATTTTAATCCGGGAATTAAAATTTAACTTAAGTGTATGAAAGTGAAGAAAATATGTTTGAATCTAACTTGAGATAAGCCAAATAAAATTGAAATTGAATTAAATTGGATATAAAGTTGAAAGGTAAAATGATTATAATTGTGAAATGAAAATATATACATTAAGCTAGTAAGTGTTATATATAATTTGAATTTGGTTATAAGATGAAATGACTCAACTGAGCAATATAAGCTTTTAAGTAAATAAATAAGTTTTGAACTCATATATTGAGAAATAAAATTTAGTTAAATTTGGATTGAACTGAATCAAAATTTAGTTGTTTCATGAATGATATTAATTGGAATTAAGTTCTTGCTTAATAAAATTTAAAAGAATGGTATGTAGCAAGATTTAACTGAAGTTGAAATACCAACAAATCGAATATGGATAATATAAATAGAGCTCGACACATATATTTTGAATGTTGTTAAGTGAAATAAAAACGAATTGAAACAGTAGTGACTTAAGTTGTGAATAATTTCAATTCAAGTATAAATAAATGGAATATGACTTCGAAAAATATTATTCTAATGAGCTTGGGTTATGGAATTAGAAATGAATATGCGTATACATTATAAATAAATAGGTTATGGGATTGGTTGTAAATAGAAATGATTTAAGTTGCAAATAAAATCCAATTGAATATAACGAGTTAATTATGTGCTTGGATATTATCTTGATAAATTGAGAATGTGAGTTAAAATTCAAATGGATTGAATTAAAGATTTACAAGCATGGAAGGTTGTTGAGCTTAAATAAAAATTCTATGAACTGGTAAATGTAAATAAAATTGATTTTGAAATCAATTGAATTGAATATGAGCTAGTTTGAATTAAATATGAATTGAAGTTGTATGGAATTGGATCAAAATAAAAATGATTTGAGATGAAAACAAATCCAATTCAAGCATGAATTGAATAACCTTATTATTAATAGATTCAATAATGTATTGTTAATGTGAATTAAAGTTTAAAAATGTATAAAAGAATAAACTAATCTAATAAATTAATAAAATGGTTGGTATTTGACCCAAGGAAAATCAAATCAAAGATTTTAAGGGAAGTTAATCGAATAAAATAAACTTAAGTTATTGGGGTGGAATAGTTTGAAGAAAATAAATAACTTAAGTAAATTATGAGATGGTTATTTAATATATTGGTTGTCGAGTATAATAAAATGGTTTGGAATCAAACTTTTTGGATATGAAAGAAATGCAATGAAGGTTCGTGAATAAATTAAAATGGGATGGGATTAAGTGTAAATTGAGTTGGAATCAATTTAAATGGTTATAAAGCTTAAGTAATTATTTATTCACATTAATATTGTCGAATTGCATTAGTAAATTGGTCGTTCGACGTAAACGGAAGTAAACAAAACTATATGGATCAATAGCAGTTTAATAAATTGATTGTGGCATCTATTGAAATGAATATGTGTTCATTTCGTTTAAAAATGAATTAAATGGAATGGTGTGTAATTTGGATGCAAACAATTTAAAACTAGCGTCGAAACATTGCATATGTACTTATGAATGTATATCACATGCATTACTTATGAAATCTATGTGTTAGTTATTTGAATCTAAGTGAAATGTTAATAAATTGCATATATTTAGTACTTACATTTTTAAATTGAGTAAGTACAGGTTTATGGAAGCCGTATGGATGGATTTGATCGCGCTAAATGCTAAAATAAATAAGGGTCTTGCTTATAAATGCTAAATAAGGTACGCCTACGCAATAAAAATAGGAAATATGAACTGTTTTTGGTTTTTTCGACCGTGTGGGTCGATGTATATATATTTATATCTTTTGTCAAATTGCAAAAGCTCCTCCGTACAAAGGAGACTCTGCCAAAAATTTTCGGAAATTTTGGGAGTAAGAAATTTTTTTGAAATTTTTTGGGAAATTTTTTGGTTAACGACAAACGATTTCAAACTGGGAATTTAAGCAAATTAATGAAACTAATTTAAAATAATGGCATGAATTAGTTATAAATGGAAAATAAAATTCAAATATTCAGAAATTGAAGATAAATTGAATTCATATGGAAATGAAAGAATCAATTTGAATAGAAATAGATATAAACTAAAGTGGTGAAGTGAAAATAAATAAAGAAGCATATTAAATGCTTATGCTAAACTTAAGAAAGGAATGGTGAATTCTTAATTGGAAAATTGATATTACAAATATATCGAAGTTGATCTTTGAATGAATAAATACTGATATTTTGTAAGAAAGTTGATACAATGTTTTTGGAATGTTGTGACTGGATATTAGTGCTAAGTGGAATATACAGGTATTATGAAGGGAAAAGAAAATGGGTTTTGATTTCAGAAGATAAATTTGAATTGCTCGACAAAAAGGTATGTATTTAAATTTCGGTATGAAATTTGATTGGGTTTTGATCGAGCCACTTGGCCTTTTATTTTCTTTTGGGATTTGGGAGCCCGTAGAGGCCTTTTGTAGTTGTACCGAGCTAGCCACGCAAAGGAGACGCTGACAAAAAATTTCGAAAATTTAGGGAGTTAGAAAATTTTTGAAATTTTTTTGGTAATTCTAAATTTGGTTTTAAATTGAAATTTGAAAAATTTAGCAAATAGTATTGTTTGCATATTATGGGAGGTTTTGGGAAGTTAATAAGAATGGTAATGGGACTTCTATAAAAAGATAGATTGGTAGGATGTTGAATTGTTAGAAACTGTTTGGATATTGGGAAATAATAAACGGGTATTAGACCATTCTTCCTAACTAGTAATTTCGGGGTCGAAATTCTTTTAAGGGGGGAGGAATGTGATGACCCGGAATTTTCGAGCATTTAAAACGAAACATTTAATTGATTTTAAATATTTAAAAGGTAAATTTTAACTTGAATTCCAAATATCACTATTTATTTGATTATTACATTTTTGAATTTAATAATTTGAAATTGGGTAAATTATTGAATCTTCAGTTTTAAGCCTGTTAAAATATAATTTGAAGGCTTATATAATTTATATTGATAACATTGAATATAATAAAAGTGTTAAAATTGAATCTAACACTTAATTGTTAAGTTTTAAAATTTAATATCGTTTAAATTGAATTTAAAAATAGCCTTCCGAGGCGCAGTCTTGGAATTCGACGAAACCAGTTCCATTGGATCCGTCATATTGTATTATTATTGGATTTCAATTTTCGTGGTGTTTGGAGTTGTATGAGCGTAAGATATATAAACGCGCTGAAAATTTAATTGATAATAGTCGATCCAAAAAGGGCTATCTTCTCCATACGATCAAGATTTTAAGTTGTAAAATCATAACGATTTAAAATTTAAATAAATATATGTATATTGGTTGATTGACCTACATACTCACATCAGCATACAAAACATCATCTCATTTCATTTTAACCCTGCAAACACGCAAGAAATATTTCAGATTTTTGTTTTTATAAATCACGCTATTCGTTATCTTCCCGCCGAAGACATTTCCATCATATATATTTATATATATATATATATATAATAACGCGTGCAACCCTTTTCTTAGATGGCCGAACCTAGAAAAGAAAATTAAATGGCCGAAGTTCCATTTTCTTCTAATCAAATTCGAATACTCTCCTCAAATCTTCGAAATCGAAATCGAATTCGCTTAAATCGATCGCCCCATCGCGTACGAATCTATGAGGTCGAAATGGTTTCAGTGATTTAAGGTTTTAATTTTTGGGATTTTAAAGGCGTGTTTGATGAATTCGAAGGAATCGGTAAGCGATTTTCGTGTTCGAATAGGCCAGGGCCATCGCGAGTCAATCGACGATGAGAGCGAGTGGGGCTCGCATGAAGGCCAGGTGGCGCCAGGAAACTCAAGCGAGGTTCGTCGTGTTCGCTGTGTGGACGCGAGTGGTGATCGGCGACAAGGCAGTAGGGGTTATCGGAGGCGTCGTGTGATTTCTGGGCGCAGCCTTTAGGCACGATGTGGTGGTGGTTCGAACCCAGGGTGGTTTTACGGTGAGGTATTGTTGTTTTATGTTCTTTCTTTCCCCGATGAATATATATATATGCTTGTAAACAGAGAAGAAAAATAATTTTAGATTTGTATATGTATGAAATCGATAGCTATTTTAAATTTATAAATAAATAGATAAACATAAATATGTGTATAGAAGATTTTGGAAAAATTATAGGAATTATTATAAGTACAAATTATTAAATTGAATTAAAATATATAAAGGGAAATTAATAGTTCAATTTATTTCAAATATTACTAAATTGTATAATGTTTGTACAAGGTCTGAAATGTGAAGAAAACAAGCTGGTTTGGATTGGATTGCAAACAAAAATTCAAAGGTGAGTTAATCTCACTCAGCTGAATTTAAATTTATTTAAATGTTTAAATTTAAATAATTGGTTAAATGGTTGAATTGATTGATGTGCTATATTATAGTATATACTATATCTTGGAATGTTTGATTTCCCGCATTACGTAGCGAATATTATATATAAACCCATATACCGTGATATTCCACTTCGAAGTGGAATAGATATTTATGTTGTGCTAACATCTGTGGATGCAGGGAAAAACAGGTTGGAGGGATCCAACTGGGTCCCTCAACATTTATTTAAATTATTTAATATTCTCTGTTGTGATTAATTGATATTCTATGATGAATTATATTGAAATATTGAATGTTATGGGTTGATTGGATATATTTGGGTATAATGAATTACCAAAAATATATAAACTGGATTTTAGCAAGAAAAATAAAGAAGTAAATTCGTAAGCGAAATAATCATGGAAAATTGGAATAAATTAAGAATGAATTGAAAAGAATTGGAAGTGATATTAAAAAACTAATAAATAACTTCGAGTATGAAAAGATTTTATCAAACAGAAAATTAATGAATTGTAAAATCAAGTGATATTATTTTAAAGGAATAAAGAATTATTTTAAAATTCAAAGTTTAAATTTATTTAAAAGGATTAAGAAGTAATTTGAGAAATCAAAAAAATTGGTATTCTTAGTTAAAAATATTTTAAATCATAATTAAGAAATAAAATCTGAAATTGATGGATTTTGGAATAAAAAGGAGTAAATTGGAAATCAATTTGGAAATTGATTCAAGTGTTTGGAATTGGAAATTTCAAGAAGAATGTGAAGAGAAGTCTATTTCTCTGGATAGCCAAGTACGTTCAAAGTAAATTTTTAAATATAAGATAAAAAGTTTTAAGGTTGTTTTTAAATAAAAAAGTATGTTTTAGGAGTTTATTATTTCTAAATACCTAAATTCCAAAGTAAACATTTTTCAAATCTATTATCGTAGTAATTATTTAAAAAAGTGACATAGTATTTTGTTTTAAAAAGTGAAAATCGAGTTTTATATTTTATAAAGTAACCTTTTTTCCAAATATTTATATAGTATGTATTTTAGTAAATTATTGAAGTATTTTTAACTTAAATGTTTTAAAGTACATTTCAAAGTAAAGCGTCTTAAATTATTTTAAAAATCTAGTTTTGTGCTTGGTGATTCCAGTGGAGATAGAAAATATTTAGGAAGTTTATTCTGAGAAAGGAAGATAGTTTGAAAACTGTTTTTCAATGGGGTTTGAAAAATAAAAATATGTCTTGTGAAGATATTTTTGAGGTTAATAAATAATTTGGAAAATTATTTATTGTTGGATGGTTGTTTGTGAATATTAATTGATAGTTAAATCACCAACTATCAATATTGGACAAATGCGTTAATCGTTTCGAAGAGACCGGGATCAAGATTTATTTCTCGAAAACCACTTCGATCCGGTTTGTCGTTTCGTGGAAACGAGTTTGGATTCGAAGATGGAGCGGTGAAGTGCAAGGGTTAGTCGCTACTAATCTTGAGGATATTTCCAAAATGGATGTAGTAGGAATAGTGCCTTCGATTCTATTCGAACCCGGGACGGACTTGTATGGATGAATACTTTCGGGACATCGTCAGGTGGACGATGGGCTTTCTAAGGGATATGTTCTAAAAAGGTAACGCTTAGCCTCAAGCCTCATCAATCGGGAATGACTGAAAATCAGGGGTTATGCAGCAAGGCAAGGTGGGTATCACCCAGTTGAATATGCGCTTTGCGCTTATATGATTTTTGTTTGATGATAATAAACATATATACATTCATTCAAATGTATTTGTTAATATACTATTCTATTTTTCACAGTTTAAATAAATATTTGTTGAATAAAATAAATTACACAGAATTTGAATTCAAACAGATATTTTATTCAAATAAATATTTATTACATTTTTGAATAGTACAATTTCAAGCTCTCACTATAACTATACAACTTTGATTACAATTGCATCACATTTCATATTTACAGTTCACCTCACTACATATCACTCACACTCGTATCTATCTTCAACTTCCTTCCAGTTTGAATCCAGCATCTGAGAAATCTACAAAAATATAAACTAACGCAGTAAAATTGAAAAAGAAGTATTTTTGCAATTCAAAAATAAAAGATAATTTTTGAAAATATGATTTGCCTCAGTTATTTGGGTTGTTTGACATAATTTAAATTTGAATTCATCATACACGAACAACTTGTGACATACACAGTGTATTACTGTATATGCCATAAGGCCGTGCACGCCGATATACACACTTGATTGATTTACAGGGACAGGTGAGCACAAGTCAAACCCAAATAAAAAGCCGGGTTCAACTCACGTGCAATAACATAAAAGTCACAACTCTTAACACAAGGTCAAACCCGAGTTTTAAAACTGGATTCAACTCAGGTGCAAATCAAAAAGTATACACGAATGCTATGTTCAAACATGACACAGTCTCAAACATGAAACAAGGTGCACCAGACCAGGTTACAAGATGATCAAGGCAGACTACAAGTTCAAGTGGACAGTGCAAACACATCAAGTAAATGACACAGTATACACAAGTGAAGCCAAAAGAAATCAATCCTGTTCCAACACAACTGAATCAAGTAACCAACAGTTAGTGCTATCAAATGAACCAGTGACATGAACCATGCAACAATTCAAATCAACTACAAGCAGATATCAACTCAACATGGACAGTACCATGGACAAAAGACCACAGCTACTACACAACACAGACAATAAGTGCACAAATGCACACAATCCAGGCAAAGCAAGATGACCACAAACTTAACAATGCATACAGCAAAAATGAAGAATGCCAACAGTACAAATATACAATGGTCAGTCAAGAGAACCTCGCATGAAAGCTTGAACATGCCCAGTTACAACAAAGCACCAGTACAACAACCAGAAACATGATCAATACAGCAACAATAGTCAGGCAGTATGCATCAGGCCAGACCAACCAGAAAAGGTGCAAACCAAGACATAGTGCATATATGAAGTACTAAAGTGCAACTACATCAACTAGCAAATCAAACTAGAATGCATCAGTATACAGTGAGCCCGACAACAAAGTGACTCAAGACTGCAACAAACATCAGCAGGTACAAGATGCCCAACCAAATGAATATCAATGCAAACCAGCAATTAAGCACATGTATGCAGATCAGTGTCAACAACCAAGTAAATGCAGAGAACAGTGCAATCATGAAGATTGCAGCAAAAATGCAGACATAACAGGTGAAGTGCAACAAGAATCAGACTCAAGTACATGGTAAACATGTACACAAATGCAAAGCTTAAGTATGCAGATCAAAAGCAAATGTTCTTAACTGCAAGTTCAAACCAAAACACCAAGTGCAACAGCATGAACAAAAGATCAAAGAAAAAGATGGTCAGAGTCGTAGTATACAGAGTGACACAACAATATGCACAGATGCATTCAAGACTAAAACCAGGCAGTGACAATGCAAGCCTAGCATCAAGACACTAAGCAACTATCAAAGTTCAAGTTATACAAGACAGCTACAAAATCATCAATGCAATGCACAGCAAGGTATGATAAAGTCAAGCCAAGTCGAGATGAACAATGAATGTATCGAAGTCATGAAAATATACAGAAGTCAAGTGATAAAAAGCCAAGTGCGTATGCAGTATTGACGAAGTTAAAAAGCAACACGTGATGAGCACGGCAATTCAAAGCAGCAATTCAAAGCTGTGGGTATCAGGTAAATCAGAAATATACGATTATGAACAAGTCAGTGAAATCTCAATCATCCACACGAAATTCAAAGGCCAGAGAAAATAATTTGACAAATTCAAATATAATTGTACGAACGCAAATCTAGGGTTGCGAACCCTATATAAACAATCATCATCGGCAGTCTCAAAACCATCGTGTTAAAAGAGCAAGCAATCAAACGAGCAACAAAAGTAATTACATACCAAAATCATCAACAACTCGATCATCAGAGAACGAGCTAGCAACAAGAATCAATTATCAGATAACAAGCGACGCAAGCCATCGGTCATCAGAGAACGAACGTGAGAAAGATCAACACAAGTCATAGAATCGATCATCAGAACAAAGCCCCAAATTTCACAGAAAAGGGAACGAAGCCCTAATTCAACAAAGAGGAACGGCTAGCAAGTGGATCGGGTTAAAAATAAGAGGCCGACATCTTTTTCACAAGCAAAAGAAAATGGGAGGAAATTCAATTGGGCCGACATTATAAAAGGGCTTTTGGTTTTATTTAGGGTTTAATTTTTTTTAGAGGGTTTTTCTTAATTTTTAATTGAGCAAAAATTACGCATTCAAGTTCGTATTTTAATTTTTGCTCCTGGTTGTATTTTTGAATTTGTTTTTTCTTTCGAGTCAAAAGAATTTTTAAATCACCACCTAGGGTTTAGGTAGTGTCAGATTGTCTAGTTAGAATTAGTTCAGTGAGCAGGGTGTGCGAGTTTCCAAAACTCTATAGGCGAGAGCAGTGTTTGCGAGTAAGCGAAACTCTATAGGCGGGAGCAAGGTGTGCGAGTCTAGTAGAGTGTTTGTGAGCGGGAGCAAAAGGGTCTGCGAGTCTACTAGAGTGTTTGTAAGCGTGATACTGTTTAATTCTAATAGAAATCTGGGAATGCAGCAGTAGGCAGGGGTTGCCGAAGCTGGGTAAATTTTGTGTGTGATTTACTTTTCAGCATATTTATTTCTGCAGTTTATTTCTGTGTTTAAATCGTGAAAATTTGCTATAACCCTATTCACCCCCCTCTAGGGTTAATCTAGATCCTGCAAGTGGTACCAAAGCCCGGTATTTTGTTTTTAACTCTAGAGTCATGAATTCACCGAATAATGCTTTTTCTGAGGGGCAATCTATTGCTAGGCCACCCATGTTTAACGGGAACGATTATGCTTATTGGAAAGTTAGGATGGGTATCTATCTTAGTTCTGTTGATTATGATGTTTGGGATATTATTGAAACTGGCTATAAACCTCCCACTATAATCGTTGGTGATACTGAGATTCCTAAACCTAAGGATAGGTGGGATGCTAACGATAAGAAATTGAAAACGACAAATGCTAAAGCTATGAATGCTTTGATCTGTGCTCTTGATACAAATGAATTTAATAGAATTTCTCATTGTACAACAACACAGGAAATTTGGCACACTTTGGAGGTGACACACGAAGGAACTTCTCCAGTCAAGGAGTCTCGTCTAGCCCTATTCAGCAATGAATACGAAAACTTTGTGATGGACAAAGGCGAGAGCATAAAGGATATGTTTGGACGCTTTTCAACCTTGGTATACAACGTTAGAGCGCTTGGGAAGGTCTTCACTGAGGTAGAGCTTGTACGGAAGATACTACGAGTTTTACCGATGAACGTTGAGGCAAAAGTCACGACAATCCAAGAATCGAAAGATTTGAGCAAGCTAAGCATGGAGGAGTTGATTGGCAACTTGATGACATATGAGCTTGAGCTAAAAGCAAAGGAAAGAATGCAACAACTCCGAACCAAAGAAGAAGACGATTGCCTTAAAGAGCAAAGAAGAAAGCGATGAAGAAGATCCAATTGAAGAGCTTGCAATGGCTGTCAATAATCTTAGAAGATGGTCTAGATTCAAGCCACGCAAGAAGAAAACAAGTTGTAATAGGCCAAAAGATTCTGAAAATTCCGATAATGAACCGACATGTTATAACTGCAACAAGCCTGGCCACATCAAACCAAAATGCCCACTTCTCAAAAACAACAAAGGAAAGAAAAAGAAGAAGAAGGCCTTTGCAGCAACTTGGGATGATGAAGAAGGAGAGGAAGTTTCAGATAGCAGCTCAGAGGAGGCTAACTTGTGTCTTATGGCAAAATCAGATTCAGAAGCAAGCTCCGAGGAATCTAGTGAGGCAGGTGAGTATTCCTATAGAGATCTTGTTTTTATGTGCTTAGATCTTACTAAAACAATTGATAGTCTTGAATCTAAAATTGAAAAACTAAAATCTGATAGAAGAGAATTTGCTCGTGAAAACTTTAGGTTAAAAACTGAACTTGAAAATATTCAAAACCTAGAATGTAAAAAATGTAAGATTTTAGATTCAGAATTATCAAAACTTAGGAATAACTTTGAGAGTCTTGAAAAAGAAAACTTGAATCTTAAGGAAACCATCGACATTAGAAAAAAGGATTTTATAAATCGATGCACCTCACTTGTCACTGAAAACTCAACATTAAAAATCGAAGTCCAAAATCTTGAGAAATCTTTGAATAAGTTTTCAAGAGGCGAAAAATCTTTCAACATGCTATTGGGAAATCAAATTTTTGCTTACAATAGAAAAGGACTAGGTTTTGGGAAATCACAAGATGATGATAATGCAAAAGGAAAAAGTGTCTTTGCTCGATCTGAAATAATTGGACATCATGTTGAAAATTATAGTCATAGGAAAAAGAACACAAAATTTAATCAAGTCAATTTAATGTGCACGATTTGTAGAAAATTTGGACCCAATCGAAATAATTGTTGGTATAGACCCAAACACGTGAAAACTATACCAATTTGGGTTCCAAAAGGCACAAATATAAAATCTTTGAAAGTCAAACAAATTTGGGTGCCAAAAGGAACATATATAAATAGTTTTGGGTCTCCACAAACATATTTTTCATATTCTGCCACTAACAATCATGGACCTATAAAAACAAATAGGTCACATAAATCTTTTCCCGTGTAGGTATGGTGGCAGGCTAAGGAACAACAACAGTGTTCTCTGGTTTTTGGCTGTTCCAGAAACACAACGGGCGACAAAGCAAAGTTCCTTAGCCTAGTACAAAGGTGACAGAATCACAATGGGCAATCACGAAAAATTATCGTAAAGGTAAAAAAGGTAAATATGTTTTGAACGATATATTAAATATGATAATCTGCACCATAATCTGAATTAAATCATCCAATATTGAGATGAACAAAAGATGATGATTTTGATTCTATGACTTTTTCAAAATATTGACCAATCATCTTTAAATAGAATTACTTGGAGTAATTATGATGGTTGACTGATTCGGACTTACTTGATATGATCCTACATGCCTTGTTCTTATTTATGACCTTGATTTGTGCTTAAATGATGACCAATCAGATTTTCAACTTTGAACTAATCCATATGAATTTGTTCGGTCAAATGATGCTTACTCATGCTACACGTAGATATATTTGTTTTGACATTTTGGTCACTGCTTGTAAATTTGCACGATTTCAAATTTCATGTGTAAAGCTGTTAAAAAGGATTTTAAGAAATTGTTGAAACTTCAAGAAATTGTGTTTAAAATAATTATGATGTTGATTGACTATTGATTACACATGAATATAACTGTTTCTGAAACTGACAATATGATATTTGTTTGATTGTTAACACGGTCTCAATTCAAATCCAAGAAAATTTCATTTAAAAATTGTTGAAAACAATTATGAGATAATTTGTTGAAATTTCACAATCTGGTCTTTGACATCCAACGAGTGAATATTGAGTGAAATTTAAATTCAGATGCAGATAACACTGGTAATATAGTTGATAGAAAAATTACTATTGGAACGTGATTAATTTTTTTAAACGTTCATTTGCTGCATCGTTTTTCAAAGAAAATATCTGCATATTTTTCACTTGAAATAATTTTCAAATAGCAGAAAATTTTCTTATAAAACCCCCTCGAGAAAAACATGTTTGACCATATTTACAGATTAGTCATTTTTGAAAAATTGATTTTATAATTTTTGAATTTGATTTTAAATGACTATTTTGACTAATCTGACTCCCGTTGATTATCAAAAAGATGAATAGTGATTGAAAAAGTGATGAGTGTTGATATTTATCATATATTATAACTCGAGAAAGTATAATTAGAAAATTTCTTTAAA
The DNA here is from genome assembly GCA_030765085.1 of Allium cepa. Taxonomy (NCBI): domain Eukaryota; kingdom Viridiplantae; phylum Streptophyta; class Magnoliopsida; order Asparagales; family Amaryllidaceae; genus Allium; species Allium cepa. Next base: position 23,110,084 of record CM060936.1, on the reverse strand, counting down.
ATTTCATAACAAGAGTTATAAAAAAAATTTGTTGGGTAAAAGTTCCATGATCATTTCTATTTCTACCATCTTTCTATTGACCATCACTCATCAAAATTACATATAGTATGTAAATTTGTGGTAGTTTACAAAGTAAATCATTCGTTCTTCAATATCTTTAAATTTGTGAAGGAAATTATTTGTGCTTCAATTTATTATATTTGGCAATAAAAATATATATCCAAAGAACTCACTCTCATTTAAAAGTCCTCACGGTTATGCATGGGTGAATTACTTGGATTTTTGATTATGTGCTTCCATGCTCATTTAAAAGTCCTCACGGTTATGCATGTATGGAACGCATATCAAAATTAATTGATTTAAATAGACAAGTTGATTCTAATACCATTTAAAAGTCCTCACGGTCATGCGTGGTTAGAAGATACTTGATTTCATTTTTTAAATAAAAATTATGAATACTACTAATCTCATTTAAAAGTTCTAACGGTTATGCATGGTTAGTAGATATTCAAATTTCTTGAAATAAATATACCACAAATAGACAGAACTGTATGATTTTTTGATGAATTTATCCCCATCATTTCTGAAAGTGGAATATGCGTCTGACAAGGGTAATTATGATTTTTGTTTGAGTTTTATTGAAATTTGATATTTATATTCAACTGAGTTAAATGTTTGATTCATGTCTGTCACTTCATCCCTATTTTTATAACACCGTTATTCTTTTGCTGATAACAAAAGGGGGAGAGAAAAGTTAAGATTTTGTCAAATAGAATTAAGCAAAGGTCAAATAATTTTCCATTTGCATATAGGCTCATTTACATATTTTTATTTGTATGCATGTATGTAGGGGGAGTATCATGTAGAGAGGAAGCATTTAAATAGGGGGAGAAAATTGAACGATCAAATACATTTGACATATTCAAAATCTTAAATATATGTTTGTTATCATCAAAAGGGGAAGATTGTTGAATATGCGCTTTGCGCTTATATGATTTTTGTTTGATGATAATAAACATATATACATTCATTCAAATGTATTTGTTAATATACTATTCTATTTTTCACAGTTTAAATAAATATTTGTTGAATAAAATAAATTACACAGAATTAAAATTCAAACAGATATTTTATTCAAATAAATATTTATTACATTTTTGAATAGTACAATTTCAAGCTCTCACTATAACTATACAACTTTGATTATAATTGCATCACATTTCATATTTACAGTTAACCTCACTACATATCACTCACATTCGTATTTATCTTCAACTTCCTTCCAGTTTGAATCCAGCATCTGAGAAATCTGCAAAAATATAAACTAACGCAGTAAAATTGGAAAAGAAATATTTTTGCAATTCAAAAATAAAGGATAATTTTTGAAAATATGATTTGCCTCAGTTATTTGGGTTGTTCGTCATAATTTAAATTTGAATTCATCATACACAAACAACTTGTGACATACACAGTGTATTACTGTATATGCCACAAGTCCGTGCACGCCGATATACACACTTGATTGATTTACAGGGACAGGTGAGCACAGGTCAAACCCAAATAAAAAGTCGGGTTCAACTCACGTGCAATAACATAAAAGTCACAACTCTCAGCACAAGGTCAAACCCGAGTTTTAAAACTGGATTCAACTCAGGTGCAAATCAAAAAGTATACACGAATGCTATGTTCAAACATGACACAGTCTCAAACAAGAAACAAGGTGCACCAGACCAGGTTACAAGATGATCAAGGCAGACTACAAGTTCAAGTGGACTGTGCAAACACATCAAGTAAATGACACAGTATACACAAGTGAAGCCAAAAGAAATCAATCCAATTCCAACACAACTGAATCAAGTAACCAACAGCTAGTGCTATCAAATGAACCAGTGACATGAACCATGCGACAATTCAAATCAACTACAAGCAGATATCAACTCAACATGGACAGTACCATGGACAAAAGACCACAGCTATTACACAACACAGACAACAAGTGTACAAATGCACACAATCCAGGCAAAGAAAAATGATCACAAACTTAACAATGCATACAGCAAAAATGAAGAATGCCAACAGTACAAATATACAATGGTCAGTCAAGAGAACCTCGCATGAAAGCTTGAACATGCCCAGTTACAACAAAGCACCAGTACAACAACCAGAAACATGATCAACACAGCAACAATAGTCAGGCAGTATGCATCAAGCCAGACCAACCAGAAAAGGTGCAAACCAAGACACAGTGCATATATGAAGTACTAAAGTGCAACTACATCAACTAGCAAATCAAACTAGAATGCATCAGTATACAGTGAGCCCGACAACAAAGTGACTCAAGACTGCAACAAACATCAGCAGGTACAAGATGCCCAACCAAATGAATATCAATGCAAACCAGCAATTAAGCACATGTATGCAGATCAGTGTCGACAACCAAGTAAATGCAGAGAGCAGTGCAATCATGAAGATTGCAGCAAAAATGCAGACATAACAGGTGAAGTGCAACAAGAATCAGACTCAAGTACATGGTAAACATGTACACAAATGCAAAGCTTAAGTATGCAGATCAAAAGCAAATGTTCTTAACTGCAAGTTCAAACCAAAACACCAAGTGCAACAGCATGAACAAAAGATCAAAGAAAAAGATGGTCAGAGTCGTAGTATACAGAGTGACACAACAATATGCACAGATGCATTCAAGACTAAAACCAGGCAGTGACAATGCAAGCCTAGCATCAAGACACTAAGCAACTATCAAAGTTCAAGTTATACAAGACAGCTACAAAATCATCAATGCAATGCACCTCAAGGTATGATAAAGTCAAGCCAAGTCGAGATGAACAATGAATGTATCGAAGTCATGAAAATATACAGAAGTCAAGTGATAAAAAGCCAAGTGCGTATGCAGTATTGACGAAGTCAAAAAGCAACACGTGATGAGCACGGCAATTCAAAGCAGCAATTCAAAGCCGTGGGTATCACGTAAATCAGAAATATACGATTATGAACAAGACAGTGAAATCTCAATCATCCACACGAAATTCAAAGGCCAGAGAAAATAATTTGACAAATTCAAATATAATTGTACGAACGCAAATCTAGGGTTGCAAGCCCTATATAAACAATCATCATCGGCAATCTCAAAACCATCGAGTTAAAAGAGCAAGCAATCAAACGAGCAACAAAAGTAATTACATACCGAAATCATCAACAACTCGATCATCAGAGAACGAGCTAGCAACAAGAATCAATTATCAGAGAACAAGCGACGCAAGCCATCGGTCATCAGAGAACGAACGTGAGAAAGATCAACACAAGCCAGAGAATCAATCATCAGAACAAAGCCCCAAATTTCACAGAAAAGGGAACGAAGCCCTAATTCAACAAAGAGGAACGGCTAGCAAGTGGATCGGGTTAAAAATAAGAGGCCGACATCTTTTTCACAAGAAAAAGAAAAAGGGACGTGGAAATTCAATTGGGCCGACATTATAAAAGGGCTTTTGGTTTTATTTAGGGTTTAATTTTTTTAGAGGGTTTTTCTTAATTTTTAATTGAGCAAAAATTACGCATTCAAGTTCGTATTTTAATTTTTGCTCCTTGTTGTATTTTTGAATTTGTTTTTTCTTTCGAGTCAAAAGAATTTGTAAATCACCACCTAGGGTTTAGGTAGTGTCAGATTGTCTAGTTAGAATTAGTTCAGTGAGCAGGGTGTGCGAGTTTCCAAAACTCTATAGGCAGGAGCAGTGTTTGCGAGTAAGCGAAACTCTATAGGCGGGAGCAGGGTGTGCGAGTCTAGTAGAGTGTTTGTGAGTGGGAGCAAAAGGGTCTGCGAGTCTAGCAAAGGGGTTGCCGAAGCTGGGTAAATTTTGTGTGTGATTTACTTTTCAGCATATTTATTTCTCCAGTTTATTTCTGTGTTTAAATCATGAAAATTTTCTATAACCCTATTCACCCCCCCCTCTAGGGTTAATCTAGATCCTACACACCCAAGCAGGGTGAGGTCATCCCCGTCTAGATGTCCCTTTTTATTTCGGCTTAGTGGTGCAGATACTGATTCCAACAGTGGGGTGATCTCACTTGGGATTATCCAGTAAGGGGTAGTCCCGGTCTTTTGTTGCAAGGGAGCGGGCGTACTCCTCGGTACTATGATCTAAGCCACGTATTGTGACGTGGTCCCCCAGTGCCTAGTCATTAGTTGGAAATCCATTTTCCCTATGCGCCTTGTACGAGTTTTGCTTGTATTACCCACACTGTGGCTAGTAGATGGAATTTAATCATGTAACAATTTCGGCTATTTTAATAAGTATTTGTATATAGACCCTATAATAATATCAGAGGATTTTATAACAAAATGTTTTAGCTATCGTAAGGTAAAAACCCGACATGTTTATTTGTGGCGTGGTCTTACGAGATGCTTTGTTTTTCAAACGATTTTTGAAACTTTAATAATCAATTGAGTGTGATTTTCTCACGCTGGTATTGCAGACTGACTCGGGTGTTATTTAATTGTAATGCCCAGGTCAGTTCGAGTATTATAGGATACAGGATATGATGTTGTGGAGCTCAGAGACGAGCTTGACGACGATGCGTATTTTCATACTTGTTTTACATATATATCCCGCAGTGCTGAGTAGTTATGTATCCAGTTATATGTTGTTGATGTTGAATTGTGATTGATGTACTCTGATGATGTAATATATGAACAGATATATTTGTTTTGGTGTAAAGATATGTTAATGTCTATTATGTTTTATTCTGCTGCGATGGTTAGATTCTATAGTTGTTTTCTATTTTCTTCTTCTACCACTTCTTCTTTAACCCAAATGGTTCGTATTTCTGTACAACTTGAGTTGATTTAGGTAGAATAGTGTTGACTCAAGGGGTACGGATTTGCGGGCCGTTACACTTGGTATCAGAGCTTAGGTTGGTGATAACCTTGGCTCTGGTGCGGATTCCTCATTAAATAGAGTCCATAGTACTCTAGAATGAGTTTGGGGGTATTAATATATATGAGTGCATATTTATTAGTGAATATAAAATTGTTTTTATATTACGTTGATTTATCGGTTGAGTGTTTATAGATTCTGGTCGATATATGTGACGCCATGTCATCGATAGGGATTTCTAAACTCTTGAACAAGATAAACCGACACATTATTGTTTTAAATAGGGTAAATGAAATAATTTTACCCAAAATTATTTTGTATATAAAGGAAATGATTTTCGTAATTGTTATAGTTATATATGGATGTTTGGTTGTTAGAAAGTGATAATATTAAATTATTATCATTGTATGGTAATAGAATTAAAATTGAAATAATAACCCAGATTAAGGAATAAGTTAATAAATTAATGGAATTTGTAAATGTGATTCATAATTGAATAAGATATTGAAACCATAATTAAAAACTAAGAAATAAATTCATATACAAATGAAATTTGTAAATGTAAACAATAAGTATGAATTATAGCGTGATTAATAATTGAAATAAGATAAAGTTCCAAGGTAATGCTTGAATATAAGTTTAAAGGATTTGGGATTTGGGATTTGGAAATGTTTCTCAAAAGTTGAGAAGATAATATATATTGAGAAATATTTTTAAATCGGATTTGAAATCTAGAGAGAGATTTGGAATTTAAAAATATTTGAAGTGTTTTACAAGAGATAAAAGCATTCAACTCTTTCGGTCGCTGGAAAATAATTTCGGTGATGACTACAGCATCACCGATGTTTATTTTCGAGTTTCCAAGAGAGAAATTGTTACAAAATTGTTTTGACTTGGAATTATTTGCAAAGGATGAATTTGATTTTTAGAAATGCAAGGAATTTCTGATATAGAAGATTTCAAAGGGAATTTTGAAATGTTGAAAGATTGTTTAAACTTTGGAATTTTAACTAACAATGTTTATGGCATATAAAATGTTTGATAACTTGTAAAATTGGAATTTTTTGAAATAAAATTCAACTTAGTAAGTAAGTGAAGTGGAAACTGGATATTGGAAGTTAAAATTTAAATTGTGCAAAATTATGTGGAATGAAAAAAAAAATAGTCAAGTTGGGCTAAATAAAACAAAGTTTGAGATTTAAAATTTGTAAATAACTGAAGGATTTATATGGTATGCAAATGAAATGAAATTCAATATTAGATGATGCTTGATTTAAATATGTAAAATAAGGTGCAGAATAAGTTCAAATGAACTAGAAATAATTAATGTGGGAAAAAAAATTTATTGGTTGAAAATGAATTTGTGAGAAAATAAATGGATCAACTATTGAACTTATAAAGTAAAGTTGATGTTAATAAGAAGGAATTGGAAATTTTAATCCGGGAATTAAAATTTAACTTAGTGTATGAAAATGAAGAAAATATATTTGAATCTAACTTGAGATAAGTTAAATAAAATTGAAATTGAATTAAATTGGATATAAAGTTGAAAGGTAAAATGATTATAATTGTGAAATGAAAATATATACCTTAAGCTAGTAAGTGTTATATATAATTTGAATTTGGTTATAAGATGAAATGACTCAACTGAGCAATATAAGCTTTTAAGTAAATAAATAAGTTTTGAACTCATATATTGAGAAATAAAATTTAGTTAAATTTGGATTGAATTGAATCAAAATTCAGTTGTATCATGAATGATATTAATTGGAATCAAGTTCTTGCTTAATAAAATTTAAAAGAATTGGTATGTAGCTAGATTTAACTGAAGTTGAAAGACCAACAAATCGAATATGGATAGTATAAATAGAGCTCGACACATATATTTTGAATGCTGTTAAGTGAAATAAAAACGAATTGAAATAGAAGTGACTTAAGTTGTGAATAATTTCAATTCAAGTATAAATAAATGGAATATGACTTCGAAAAATATTATTCTAATGAGCTTGGGTTATGGAATTAGAAATGAATATGTGTATACATTATAAATAAGTGGGTTATGGGATTGGTTGTAAATAGAAATGATTTAAGTTGCAAATAAAATCCAAGATGAATATAACAAATTAATTATGTGCTTCGATATTAACTTGATAAATTAAAAATGTGAGTTAAAATTCAAATGGATTGAATTAAAGATTTACAAGCATGGAAGGTTGTTGAGCTTAAATAAAAATTCTATGAACTGGTAAATGTAAATAAAATTGATTTTGAAATCAATTGAATTGTATATGAGCTTGTTTGAATAAAATATGAATTGAAGTTGTATGGAATCGGATCAAAATAAAAATGATTTGAGATGAAAACAAATCCAATTCAAGCATGAATTGAATAACCTTATTATCAATAAATTCAATAATGAATTGTTAATGTGAATTAAAGTTTAAAAATGTATAAAAGAACAAACTAATCTAATAAATTAATAAAATGGTTGGGATTTGACCCAACGAAAATCAAATCAAAGATTTGAAGGGCAGTTGGTTGAATAAAATAAATTTAAGTTATTGGATGGAATAGTTTGAAGAAAATAAATAACTTTAGTAAATTATGAGATGGTTATTTAATATATTGGTTGTCGAGTATAATAAAATGGTTTGGAATCAAACTTTTTGGATATGAAAGAAATGCAATGAAGGTTTGTGAATAAATTAAATGAGATGGAATTAAGTGTAAATTAAGTTGGAATCAATTTAAATGGTTATAAAGCTTAAGTAATTATTTATTCACATTATTATTGTCGAATTGCATTAGTAAATTGGTCGTTCGACGTAAACGGAAGTAAACAAAACTATATGGATCAATAGCAGTTTAATAAATTGACCATGGCTTCTATTGAAATGAATATGCGTTCATTTCGTTTAAAAATGAATTAAATGGAATGGTATGTAATTTGGATGCAAACAATTTAAAACTAGTGTCGAAACATTGCATATGTACTTATGAATGTATATCACATGCATTACTTATGAAATCTATGTGTTAATTATTTGAATATAAGTGAAATGTTAATAAATTGCATATATTTAGTACTTACATTTTTAAATTGAGTAAGTACAGGTTCAGGGAAGCCGTATGGATGGATTTGATCGCGCTAAATGCTAAAATAAATAAGCATCTTGCTTATAAATGCTAAATAAGGTACACCTACGCAATAAAAATAGGAAATATGAACTGTTTTTGGTTTTTCCGACCGTGTGGGTCGATTTATATATATTTATATATTTTGTCAAATTGCAAAAGCTCCTCTGTTAAAAGGAGACTCTGCCAAAAAAATTCGAAAATTTTGGGAGTTAGAAAATTTTTCGAAATTTTTCGGGAAAATTTTTGGTTAACGACAAACGATTTCAAACTGGAAATTTAAGCAAATTAGTGAATGAAACTAATTTAAAATAATGACATGAATTAGTTATAAATGGAAAATAAAATTCAAATATTAAGAAATTGAAGATAAATTGAATTCATATGGAAATGAAAGAATCAATTTGAATAGACATAGATATAAACTAAAGTGGTGAAGTGAAAATAAATAAAGAAGCATATTAAATGCTTATACTAGACTTAAGAAAAGAATGGTGAATTCTTAATTGGAAAATTGATATTACTAATATATCAAAGTTGATCTTTGAATGAATAAATACTGATATTTTGTAAGAAAGTTGATACAATGTTTTTGGAATGTTGCGATTTTATATTAGTGCTAAGTGGAATATACAGGTATTATGAAGGGAAAAGAAAATGGGTTTTGATTTCAGAAGATAAATTTGAATTGCTCGACAAAAAGGTATGTATTTAAATTTCGGTATGAAATTTGATTGGGTTTTTGATCGAGCCACTTGGCCTTTTGTTTTCTTTTGGGATTTAGGAGCCCGTAGAGGCCTTTTGTAGTTGTACCGAGCTAGCCGCGCAAAGGAGATGCTGGCAAAAATTTTTGGAAATTTAGGGAGTTAGAAAATTTTTGAGAAAATTTTGGTAATTCTAAATTTGGTTTTAAATTGAAATTTGAAAAATTTAGCAAATAGTACTGTTTGCATATTATGGGAGGTTTTGGGAAGTTAGTAAGAATGGTAATGGGACTTCTATAAAAAGATAGATTGGTAGGATGTTGAATTGTTAAAAACTGTTTGGATATTGGGAACTAATAAACGGGTATTGGACCATTCTTTCTAACTAGTAATTTCGGGGACAAAATTCTTTTAAGGGGAGAGGAATGAGACGACCCGGAATTTTCGAGCATTTAAAACGAAACATTTAATTGATTTTAAATATTTGAAAGGTAAATTTTAACTTGAATTCCAAATATCACTATTTATTCGATAATTACATTTTTGAATTTAATAATTTGAAATTGGGTAAATTATTGAATCTTCAGTTTTAAGCCAGTTAAAATATAATTTGAAGGCTTATAAAATTTATATTGATAACATTGAATATAATAAAAGTGTTAAAATTGAATCTAACATTGAATTGTTAAGTTTTGAAATTTAATATCGTTTAAATTGAATTTAAAAATAGCCTTCTGAGGCACAGTCTCGGAATTCGACGAAACCAGTTCCATTGGATCCGTCATATTGTATTATTATTGGATTTCAGTTTTTGTGGTGTTTGGAGTTGTTGTATGAGCGTACGATATATAAACGCACTGAAAATTTAATTGATAATAGTCGGTCCAAAAAGGGCTATCTTCTCCATACGATCAAGATTTTAAGTTGCAAAATCGTAACGATTTAAAATTTAAATAAATATATGTATATTGGTTGATTGACCTACATACTCACATCAGCATACAAACATCATCTCATTTCATTTTAACCCTGCAAACACACAAGGAATGTTTCAGATTTTTGTTTTTATAAATCACGCTATTCGTTATCTTCCCCCCGAAGACATTTCCATCATCATATAAATATATATAATAACGCATGCAACCCTTATCTTAGATAGCCGAACCTAGAAAAGAAAATTAAATGGCCGAAGTTCCATTTTCTTCTAATCAAATTCGAATACTCTCCTCAAATCTTCGAATTCGAATTCTCTTCAAACGATCGCCCCATCTTGTACGAATCTATGAGGTCGAAGTGGTTTCAGTGATTTAGGGTTTTAATTTTTGGGATTCTAAAGGCGTGTTTGATGAATTCGAAGGAATCGGCAAGCAATTTTCGTGTTCGAATAAGCAAGGGCCATCGCGAGTCAATCGACGATGAGAGCGAGTGGGGTTCGCGTGAAGGCCAGGTGCCGCCAGGAAACTCGAGCGAGGTTCGTCGTGTTCGCTGTGTGGTCGCGAGTGGTGATCGGCGACAAGGCAGTGGGGGTTATCGGAGGCGTCGCGTGATTTCTGGGCGCAGCCTTAGGCACGATGTGGTGGTGGTTCGAACCCAGGGTGGTTTTGCGGTGAGGTATTGTTGTTTTATTTTCTTTCTTTCCCCGATGAATATATATATATATATATATATATATATATATGTGCTTGTAAACAGAGAAGAAAAATAATTTTAGATTTGTATATGTATGAAGTCGATAGCTATTTTAAATTTAGAAATAAATAGATAAAACATAAATGTGTGTATAGAAGATTTTGGAAAAATTATAGGAATTAGTATAAGTACAAATTATTAAATTGAATTAAAATATATAAAGGGAAATTAATAGTTCAATTTATTTCGAATATTAATAAATTGTATAATGTTTGTACAAGGTCTGAAATGTGAAGAAAACAAGCTGGTTTGGATTGGATTGCAAAAAAAGATTCAAAGGCGAGTTAATCTCACTCAGCTGAATTTAAATTTAAATGTTTAAATTTAAATAATTGGTTGAATGGTTGAATTGATTGATGTGCTATATTATAGTATATACTATATCTTGGAATGTTTGATTTCCCGCTTTATATAGCAAATATTATATATAAACCCATATACCGTGATATTCCACTTCGAAGTGGAATTGGTATTTATGTTGTGCTAACGTCTGTGGATACAGGGAAAAATAGGTTAGAGGGATCCAACTGGGTCCCTCAACATTTATTTAAATTATTTAATATTCTCTGTTGTGATTAATTGATATTCTATGATGAATTATATTGAAATATTGAATGTTATGGGTTGATTGGATATATTTGGGTATAATGAATTACCAAAAATATATAAATTGGATTTTAGCAAGAAAAATAAAGAAGTAAATTTGTGAGCGAAATAATTATGGAAAATTGGAATAAATTAAGAATGAATTGAAAAGAATTGGAAGTGATATTAAAATACTAATAAATAACTACGAGTATGAAAAGATTTTGAACAAACAGAAAATTAATGAATTGTAAAATCAAGTGGTATTATTTTAAAGGAATAAAGAATTATTTTAAAATTCAAAGTTTAAATTTATTTAAAAGGATTAAGAAATAATTTGAGAAATCAAAAAAATTGGTATTCTCGGTTAAAAATATTTTAAATCATAATTAAGAAATAAAATCTGAAATTAATGGATTTTGGAATAAAAAGGAGTAAACTGGAAATCAATTTGGAAATTGATTCAAGTGTTTGGAATTGGAAATTTCAAGAAGAATGTGAAGAGAAGTCTATTTCTCTAGATAGCCAAGTACGTTCAAAGTAAATTTTTAAAGATAAGATAAAAAGTTTTAAGGTTGTTTTTAAATAGAAAAGTATGTTTTAGGAGTTTATTATTTCAAAATACATGAATTCTAAAGTAAATATTTTTCAAATCTATTATCGTAGTAATTATTTAAAAAAGTGACTTGGTATTTTGTTTTAAAAAGTGAAAACCTAGTTTTATATTTTATAAAGTAACCTTATTTCCAAATATTTATGTAGTATGTATTTTAGTAAATTATTGAAGTAGTTTTAACTTAAATGTTTTTAAAGTACATTTCAAAGTAAAGCGTTTTAAATTATTTTAAAAATCTAGTTTTGTGCTTGGTGATTCCAGTGGAGATAGAAAATATTTGGGAAGTTTATTCTGAGAAAGGAAGATAGTTTGAAAACTGTTTTTCAAAGGGGTTTGAAAAATAAAAATATATCTTATGAAGATATTTTTAAGGTTAATAAATAATTTGGAAAATTATTTATTGTTGGATGGTTTTTTGTGAATATTAATTGATAGTTAAATCACCAACTATCAATATTGGACAAATGCGTTGATCGTTTCGAAGAGACCGTGATCGAGATTTATTTCTCGAAAACCACTTCGATCCGGTTTGTACGTTTCATGGAAACGAGTTTGGATTCTAAGATGGAGCAGTGAAGTGCAAGGGCTAGTCGCTACTAATCTTGAGGATATTTCCAAAATGGATGTAGTAGGAATAGTGCCTTCGATTCCGTTCGAACCCGGGATGGACTTGTATGGATGAATGCTTTCGGGACATCGTCAGGTGGACGATGGGCCTTCTAAGGGATATGTTCTAAAAAGATAACGCTTAGCCTCATGCCTCTTCAACCGGTAATGACTGAAAATCAGAGGTTATGCAGCGAGGCTAGGTGGGTAGCACCCAAGCAGGGTGAGGTCATCCCTGTCTAGATGTCCCTTTTTATTTCGGCTTAGTGGTGCGGTTGCTGATCCCAACCGTGGGGTGATCTCACTCGGGATTATCCATTAAGGGGTAGTCCCGGTCTTGTGTTGCAGAGGAGCGGGCGTACTCCTCGGTACTGTGATCTAGGCCATGTATTGTGACAGGTGGTCCCCCAGTGCCTAGTCATTAGTTGGAAATCCATTTTCCCTACGCGCCTTGTACGAGTTTTGTTTGTATTACCCACTCTGTGGCTAGTAGCTGGAATTTAATCATGTAACAATTTCGGCTATTTTAATAAGTATTTGTATATAGACCCTATTATAATATCTGAGGATTTTATAAGAAAATGTTTTAGCTATCGTAAGGTAAAAACCCGACATGTTTATTTGTGGCGTGGTCTTACGAGATGCTTTGTTTTTCAAAGGATTTTTGAAACTTTAATAGTCAATTGAGTATGATTTTCTCACGCTGGTATTCTAGACTGACTCGGGTGTTATTTAATTGTAATGCTCAGGTCTGACCGAGTGTTATAGGATACAGGATATGATGCTGTGGAGCTCAGGAGACGAGCTAGGCGACGATGCGTATTTTCATACTTATTTTACATACATATTCCGCTGTGCTGAGTAGTTGTGTATCCAGTTGTATGTTTTTGATGTTGAGTTGCGATTGATGTACTCTGATGATGTAATATATGAACATATATATTTGTTTTGGTGTAAAGATATGTTAATATCTATTATGTTTTATTCCGCTGCGATGGTTAGATTCTGTAGTTGTTTTCTATTTTCTTCTTCTACCTCTTATTCTTTAACCCAAATGGTTCGTATTTCTGTACAACTTGAGTTGATTTTGCTAGAATAGTGCTGACTCAAGAGGTACGGATTTGCGGGCCGTTACACTTGGTATCAGAGCTTAGGTTGGTGACAACCTTGGCTCTGGTGGGGATTACTCATTAAATAGAGTCCATAGTACTCTAGAATGAGTTTGGGAGTATTAATAGATATGAGTGCGTATTTGTTAGTGAATATAAAATTGTTTTTATATTGCGTTGATTTATCGGTTGAGTGTTTATGGATTCTGGTCGATATATGGGACGCAATGTCATCGATAGGGATTCCTAAACTCTTGAACAAGATAAACCGACACAGTATTGTTTTAAATAGGGTAAATGAAATAATTTTACCCAAAATTATTTTGTATATAAAGGAAACGATTTTCGTAATTGTTATAGTTATATATGGATGTTTGGTTGTTAGAAAGTGATAATATTAAATTATTATCATTGCATGATAATTGAATAAAAATTGAAATAATAACCAAGATTAAGGAATAAGTTAGTAAATTAATGGAATTTGTAAATGTGATTCATAATTGAATAAGATATTGAAACCGTAATTAAAAACTAAGAAATAAATTCATATACAAATGAAATTTGTAAATGTAAACAATAAATATGAATTATAGCATGATTAATAATTAAAATAAGATAAAGTTCCAAGGTAATGCTTGAATATAAGTTTAAAGGATTTGGGATTTGGGATTTGGAAATGTTTCTCAAAAGTTGAGAAGATAATATATATTGAGAAATATTTTTGAACCGGATTTGAAATCTAGAGAGATTTGGAATTTAAAAATATTTGAAGGGTTTTAAAAGAGATAAAAGCATTGAACTCTTTCGGCCGCTGGAAAATAATTTCGGTGATGACTGCAGCATCATCGATGTTTATTTTCGAGTTTCCATGAGAGAAATTTCTACCAAATTGTTTTGACTTGGAATTGTTTGCAAAGGATGAATTTTATTTTTAGAAATGCAAGGAATTTAGGATATAGAAGATTTCAAAGGGAATTTTGAAATGTCAAAAGACTGTTTAAACTTTGGAATTTTAACTAAGAATGTTTATGGCATATAAAAAGTTTGATAACTTGTAAAATGGGAAGTTGTTGAAATAAAATTCAACTTTGTAAGTAAGTAAAGTGGAAACTGGATACTGGAAGTTAAAATTTAAATTGTGTTAAATTATGTGGAATGAAGAAAAAAAAATAGTCAAGTTGGGCTAAATAAAACAAGTTTGAGATTTAAAATTTGTAAATAACTGAAGGATTTATATGGTATGCAAATGAAATGAAATTCAATATTAGATAATGCTTGATTTAAATATGTAAAATAAGGTGCAAAATAAGTTCAAATGAACTAAAAATAATTAATGTGGGAAGAAATTATTGGTTGAAAATGAATTTGTGAAAAAATAAATGGATCAACTATTGAACTTATAAAGTAAAGTTGATATTAATAAGCAGGAATTGGAAATTTTAATCCGGGAATTAAAATTTAACTTAAGTGTATGAAAGTGAAGAAAATATGTTTGAATCTAACTTGAGATAAGCCAAATAAAATTGAAATTGAATTAAATTGGATATAAAGTTGAAAGGTAAAATGATTATAATTGTGAAATGAAAATATATACATTAAGCTAGTAAGTGTTATATATAATTTGAATTTGGTTATAAGATGAAATGACTCAACTGAGCAATATAAGCTTTTAAGTAAATAAATAAGTTTTGAACTCATATATTGAGAAATAAAATTTAGTTAAATTTGGATTGAATTAAATCAAAATTCAGTTGTGTCATGAATGATATTAATTGGAATTAAGTTCTTGCTTAATAAAATTTAAAAGAATGGTATGTAGCTAGATTTAACTGAAGTTGAAATACCAACAAATCGAATATGGATAATATAAATAGTGCTCGTCACATATATTTTGACTGCTGTTAAGTGAAATAAAAAAGAATTGAAACAGAAGTGACTTAAGTTGTGAATAATTTCAATTCAAGTATAAATAAATGGAATATGACTTCGAAAAATATTATTCTAATGAGCTTGGGTTATGGAATTAGAAATGAATATGTGTATACATTATAAATAAGTGGGTTATGGGATTGGTTGTAAATAGAAATGATTTAAGTTGCAAATAAAATCCAATATGAATATAACGAGTTAATTATGTGCTTGGATATTATCTTGATAAATTGAGAATGTGAATTAAAATTAAAATGGATTGAATTAATGATATACAAGCATGGAAGGTTATTGAGCTTGAATAAAAATTCTATGAATTGGTAAATGTAAATAAAATTGATTTTGAAATCAATTGAATTGAATATGAGCTTGTTTGAATTAAATATGAATTGAAGTTGTATGGAATCGGATCAAAATAAAAATGATTTGAGATGAAAAAAAATCCAATTCAAGCATGAATTAAATAACCTTATTATTAATAAATTCAATAACGAATTGTTAATGTGAATCAAAGTTTAAAAATGTATAAAAGAATAAACTAATCTAATAAATTAATAAAATGGTTGGGATTTGACCCAAGGAAAATCAAATCAAAGATTTGAAGGGAAGTTGGTTGAATAAAATAAAATTAAGTTATTGTGTGGAATAGTTTGAAGAAAATAAATAACTTAAGTAAATTATTAGATGGTTATTTAATATATTGGTTGTCGAGTATAATAAAATGGTTTGGAATCAAACTTTTTGGATATGAAAGAAATGCAATGAAGGTTTGTGAATAAATTAAAATGGGATGGGATTAAGTGTAAATTGAGTTGGAATCAATTTAAATGGTTACAAAGCTTTAGTAATTATTTATTCACGTTAATATTGTCGAATTGCATTAGTAAATTGGTCGTTCGACGTAAACGGAAGTAAACAAAACTATATGGATCAATAGCAGTTTAATAAATTGACTGTGGCATCTATTGAAATGAATATGCGTTCATTTCGTTTAAAAATGAATTAAATGGAATGGTATGTAATTTGGATGCAAACAATTTAAAACTAGCGTCGAAACATTGCATATGTACTTATGAATGTATATCACATGCATTACTTATGAAATCTATGTGTTAATTATTTGAAAATAAGTGAAATGTTAATAAATTGCATATATTTAGTACTTACACTTTTAAATTGAGTAAGTACAGGTTCAGGGACGCCGTATGGATGGATTTGATCGCACTAAATGCTAAAATAAATAAGCGTCTTTCTTATAAATGCTAAACAAGGTACGCCTACGCAATAAAAATAGGAAATATGAACTGTTTTTGGGTTTTCCGACCGTGTGGGTCGATGTATATATATTTATATCTTTTGTCGAATTGCAAAAGCTCCTCCGTACAAAGGAGACTCTGCCAACAAATTTCGAAAATTTTGGGAGTTAGAAAATTTTTTAAAAATTTTTGGTTAGCGACAAACGATTTCAAACTGGAAATTTAAGCAAATTAGTGAATGAAACTAATTTAAAATAATGACATGAATTAGTTATAAATGGAAAATAGAATTCAAATATTCAGAAATTGAAGATAAATTGAATTCATATGGAAATGAAAGAATCAATTTGAATAGAAATAGATATAAACTAAAGTGGTGAAGTGAAAATAAATAAAGAAGCATATTAAATGCTTATACTAAACTTAAGAAAGGAATGGTGAATTCTTAATTGGAAAATTGATATTACAAATATATCGAAGTTGATCTTTGAATGAATAAATACTGATATTTTGTAAGAAAGTTGATACAATATTTTTGGAATGTTAAGATTGGATATTAGTGCTAAGTGGAATATACAAGTATTATGAAGGGAAAAGAAAATGGGTTTTGATTTCAGAAGATAAATTTGAATTGCTCGACAAAAAGGTATGTATTTAAATTTCGGTATGAAATTTGATTGGGTTTTTGATCGAGCCACTTGGCCTTTTATTTTCTTTTGAGATTTGGGAGCCCGTAGAGGCCTTTTGTAGTTGTACCGAGCTAGCCGCGCAAAGTAGACGCTGGCAAAAAATTTCGAAAATTTAGGGAGTCAGAAAATTTTTGAGAAAATTTTGGTAATTCTAAATTTGGTTTTAAATTGAAATTTGAAACATTTAGCAAATAGTATTGCTTGCATATTATGGGAGGTTTTGGGAAGTTAATAAGAATGGTAATGAGACTTCTATAAAAAGATAGATTGGTAGGATGTTGAATTGTTAGAAACTGTTTGGATATTGGGAAATAATAAACGGATATTGGACCATTCTTCCTAACTAGTTATTCGGGGACGAAATTCTTTTAAGGGGGACGAATGTGACGACCCGGAATTTTCGAGCATTTAAAACGAAACATTTAATTGATTTTAAATATTTGAAAGGTTAATTTTAAATTGATACATTTAAAACGGAATTTTCGACCCGGCATCTTTTAACGGATTTGCGGGCCGTTACAAGAACTAAAATGCAATTTTCACAAACGTCTGTATTTGGCTACAGAACATGCATCATCGATAATTTTCATATATAACACTTTGAAATTGGAGTTATTACAAAGAAGTTACAAAATTTTGAAAATTTTAAAAATAGAATAAATTTAAAAATAAGAACTTACCAAAAACTAAAAGTACAATGGTTGACCCATGAGGTTCGAAGGTCGACCGGTAGTGGTTGACCATTAGCGTGTAAATTTCATAGCTAGAGCGTGCAATTGAACGAACAAGATTGAACGAAATATTTTTATTTATAGAGTGTGCATTCAAGATGAGAGCTATTACTACAAGTAATGATACTGAAGATATGGTAGAAAATCAGGCATGTTGACAATAATGATGTCGTAAGAAAGAATGCAAGAGGAGGTAGTCGATGTTGAAGGTAAAGCAAAGCTTACAACAAAGAATGTCACATCCAAAATGCACCTTAAAAAATATCGCACATCATCAATGCGATATGGAATGCCGCACTCCATCAGTATGTTGGCCTATAATGATATCGCATACCATCTATTCTGCATATCATTAGGGAAGTGATGATGTCAAAAGACAGTATATTGTAGGTGATCAGTGTAATTGAGAATATCATCGATGCCACTCTTCATCAATAAAGGAAACTGCCGCATATTAATAGTGCACACGGACATGTCAGATGCCATCAAATGGAAGAAGAGTATCAGATGTCATGTGATCTCATAAATCATCAAGAGGGTGCCACCACTAATCAATATTATCTCTCTTCACTGTTGTCTGCCACCAATGCCACGTCTTATTGATATCTCACTTCATTAACCAAGGTGATACACAAGGCAGCATGCCGTAAGCCATTGATGATATAGAAGCATCATGTATCATTAATATCGTAGCTCATCGATTCTACATGACGTTAGTAACCAATGTAGAATGAAGATTTTTGAGCCTCCGTACGTAAATATGTAAAGATGCTGCTTACTACATTATATAAAAGCATGTCACATGTCGCCATATCAATAAGGAATGCCGTAATTTTAATGAAGAACAATCAATACAAGGAGAATGTTGAAGCTCACCAACCCCCAATGATGGCGTAACTCGTCAACGCTTAAAGGGATGTCGAAAACCTTCAATACAAAGAATGAAGCCAAGTGCCTTCGGGATGATCGATGATGCGGTAACTAAGTATATTGGAAATAACGCGTGGCAGCCATGCCGCTTCTCTCATCTCGATTATCATTATGGCCATCATTACCATTATGACATCATCATCCCCTTCTTCATCAGATTTTGTCTCCTCTTTAAGCAGGGGTCATCAAAGGATAACAACTTTATAGCATCGACCTTTTCCTGGAAGTAAATTCTTCATGAAGAAAACCTTAGGCTCTCCCTAAAATAAGACAAAACTTCCTCTTAAACTTTTCATTTAAGAGTGCTATGGAAGGGAAATCTGAATTTGGAAATTTTTGAACATTGTCGCCATATGCTACAAGTATAGCATCCTCATAAAATTTCTCAGTAATGGTGGTAAGAGCGTTATAAAGAGAAAAGTGAATTTATATTTAGCGTCCTAGATGATGTTGTTTGAATTGAAAAGGTTGGCGCTTTTCCTTTTGAGCTTGTCCTTTAAAGACTTATTCTTGTCAGCTAGCTCGGCCTTCTCTTTGTTCGCCTTATCGAGATCCACCCTCAAAGCTCTCGTTTCTTTCTCAAATAATAGTTTAGCATTCCTCTCCTCATCAAAGGCGGTAGTAGCTTCATCCCTTACTATAGTGACATCGATCACACTGTTGTTAAGAAAATAGATTAGCTTGGCCACTTTGTTAGAAGGCTCTTGAGAAGCTTCTTGGTGGAAGAACATATGCTTGGCCTCCTAGTTTTATAAAAAGCTTAAGTCAGAATAGGATATATGAAGCTAAAAGCCCAGATTAACCAAATAGAGAGAGAAACCAAAGAAGGATATTGGGAAGCCAATCAAAGAAGATCATCAAAACTCGCCACGAGAGTCTGTGCCTGAGCCTCCAAAGGAAGAGAATTATTTGTAGAAGGAAACAGTCCAAGCTCATCACAAATACGACGAAGGGCCATTAGAGAAGTAGGAAAAGAAATGTTGAGAAGGGAATCCGAAAAATGAGCCACATAAGTTGATTTTTGAACTTTATGCCTATAAGAATCCAGATTTGCAACATCAGGGCTTGAGTCAATCGTCACATGTTCCTCCTCGGCCATTATAACGGGAGTATATTTGCCAACAAGTTTAGGCTTTTTACTCGTGGAAGGAGGTGGAATATCAGCAAGAGCACCAGTGATTGCTTTCCTTTTAAACGATTCAATCGCTTTATCAATAGAATTCTCGATAGGAATAGGTTTTGTTGACTTGGTTAAAGCGGGAGCATCATCCTTGCCCTCTTTCTCTTAAGGAGCAACAATGAAAGAAGATAAGCCTAAATCATAGGAAGAAACTTATAAGAAAATAATATAGGAAATTTCATACAAGTTGTAACAAAAAATTTATTAGAAGGTTTAATTTGAACTAGAGAGGAAATAGAGAAAGCATTCTGGTTATCGATAACCAATAATCGTTTCCCTTGAGCGTGCCCATTTATCGTTGGAGGTTCTCTAAGTATGTGGTTGCTTAAAATAAAGGTGTACTTATGGAGATTCACTTCTGTCAAAAGTGCGAGTCTATCACCAATGCTCTTGGATGCTAAAGTTAGGGATTTGATAATGTCATCGACAAAGGAGCTTGATTGTTAGAAGGAGGATCTAAGGGAAATATTCATCATAAGAGAATGACAGATATAACATAAATGATTGAAAATAGTTACAAAAAATAAAGAAAGTTCCCTTGATCTTAGGGGAATAGCATTAATGTAGAATCATTGCCCCTCCCACTCCTTTGTCTTGTTAATAGCGTTGGCGATTAAGCTCTTCGAGAATGGACGATATAATACAATGGATTATCCAACTGCTCACTTAATCTCATGGAGCTAGCTAAAATATGGAGAATTTCAACACTCAAAGAGGGAAGTTAGGCTTTTCAAGTAAGAACTTCCAAGCAGCTCAAATAATTTACAATTTGGGAGTTAATTGAATAACGGAAATATTTAGATGCTCTAGGAAGCGCAAAAAAAAATAAGGAAAAGGCAGGTACCCTAAGTGCCAGTTGTGGATTGGTGTGATGGAAAAGAACCCAGTTGGAGGGTTGTCATTTCTACCGGAAGGACCGGCGGGAATGACTTCAATGTTTATAATCCCAAATTTCTTGAGGATAGTGTCCACTTATTCTTGAGTGGTAATATATGATTGGTTGAGTCGATAATCTCCTTTCCCAATTTAGGGAGAAGGTTTAGAGCTCTTATTGGCTTTCTTGCTTGCCTTTTTGCCTTCCATTTGCATGCTTGGTGATATTATACCAAATCAGAAAAGTGTTAAATATTTTGTGAAATTTAGAATGATCATGATATAAAATAGACAATTATATGCTATAAAAAAAAGATAGCAAGTTAATCAGAAATTACCCAAACACTAATAATTAGGTGCTGAAGTCCAAGTTAACTATTATACTTACAACAAGATTTTATCCACTAAACAATCCATGTCTAATTTATGAGATGCTTAAAGTCAATCAAAAATATGTACATGGTTGTTAGATCCATGGAGGGAAAGTAAATTTATAGTTACATATAAAAAATTTGATTGAAAATTTTTCCTAAGTGTATTTTGAATAGAACGTTGAAGTCCTTAAACTGATGTCATATCAAAGACCGCCATCAAAAAATTTAATATGATGTCATAACATTGATCCGATATCGAATTGAGGAATATTCAAAATTAATAAATAATATGGAAATGCTGTAAAATATTTTTATTAAACTGTTAAGTATATTAGTGGTTCATAAATTTTCTATACGATAACTACAACACAAGTTAGTGATGCTGCATAAAATATGAATTAGGAGATTGAAAACAGCTACCAGAAAAAGAATAATAACACAATTTAAGGTTAATGAATTCGTACAACAACCCCTTAGATTGGTGTCATGTTCGTGAATGGTTTTCGTGCCCTTGATTGCTTACCGATGTTATAAGGATCTCGCGTCGTAGAAGTTTCCAAGTTTCGAACTGGTTGCCAAAATAGTAAATAAAAGGGTAAAGCTATTTGATCTCAAACATCAGATTGACTTCTTAAGGAATTAACGTCAAAATCAAACAAGTTAATAATAGGTTTTAGGTTCAACATAGGCTATTTGTTTCAAAATCAACATAGAACCTCAAGGCCTCTAAACCAATATCGACCCAACTTTAATTGATCGATTAAATCACCCAGCAACATGATAATTCAAAGTTAATTCCATAGCAGTTTTTTGATTGAACTAATAATTTGAGGATAAACAATCAAAACCTAATTTTAAACCCAAATGTC
The DNA here is from genome assembly GCA_030765085.1 of Allium cepa. Taxonomy (NCBI): domain Eukaryota; kingdom Viridiplantae; phylum Streptophyta; class Magnoliopsida; order Asparagales; family Amaryllidaceae; genus Allium; species Allium cepa. The sequence goes on along the minus strand of CM060936.1, from coordinate 23,087,920 downwards.
GATCCATCCCTAGAACCATAGCAGTAATCCGAATATAAAAATTTAGAAGACTAATTTGTCAATTTGATTAGTTAAAAATAGAATCATACCATGTTTAAAGCTTTAATACCAAAAGATTGAAGAGTTTGGAATAATTTCAAAGACCTTAAATTATCAATCTCGACTTTATGTTACAAGTAAAAGAGAATAAAGAAGGAGGTTGAGTATTTATAGGAAAGAAGAAGAAGAAGAACAGAGGCCATTGATTCAAATTTAAATGAACAGCTAAGATCTAGAAAGAATACCAATGGGCGGCAAAATCGAATATTGAGGCAATGACTTAAAAAGTCATTGTTTCCTACATACTAGTGGCCAAACGTCATGTCGACAATAATGATGTTGCAAGAAAGCATACAAGAGGAGATAGTCGATGCTGAATGTAAAGCAAAGCTCATAACAAAGAATATCGCAAGAAAAATACGCCTTAAAGAATATAGCACATCATCAATGCGATATGGAATGCCCCACTCCATCAGTATGTAATCCTATAATGATGTCGCATACCATCTATTCCGCTATCATAAGGAAGTGATGATGTCGAAGGAAAGTATACCTCAGTTATCAATACAATTTAGGATGTCATCGATGCCGCTCTTCGTCAATAAAGGAAATTGCCACATATCAATAGTGCACAAAGACATGTCGCATGCCATCAAATGGATAAAGGATATTGGATATCATGTGATATCATGAATCATCAAGAGGATGCCGCCACTTATCAATATCATCTCTCTTCAATGTGATCTATCACCAATGTCACATCTTATTGATATCTCACTTCATTAACCGAGGTAATACACAATGCAGCATGTCGCAAGCCATCGATGAGATAGAATCATCATGTATCATCAATATCGTATCTCGTTGATGCCCCATGACGATAGTAACCAATGTCGGATGAAGGGTTTTGAGCCTCCAAAGTCCTATATAAGAAGTTGCTACTTACTATCTTTATAAAAAAGCGTATTGCATGTCACCAATTTAACAAGGAATGCCATAAGAATTGATGATGAACTATCAATACAAGGAGAATGTTGAAGCTCACCAGCCCTCGTTTATGGCGTAACTCATCAAATGGAAAAAGGGTATCGAATGTCATGTGATATCATGAATCATCAAGAAGATGCCACCACTCACCAATATCATCTCTCTTCATTGCCTTCTATCACCAATGCCAAGTCTTATTGATATCGCACTTCATTAACCAAGGTAATACACAAGGCGGCATGTCGTAAGCCATCGATGAGATAGAAGCATCATGTATCATTAATACCTTATCTCATTGATTCCTCATGACATCAGTAACCAATGTAGAATGAAGAGTTTTGAGCCCCCGAAGGCCTATATATGATGTTGCTTACAAACATTATAAAAAAGCATGTCAGATGTCACCAATTCAATAAGGAATGTTGTAATATTAATGAAGAACAATCAATACAAGGAGAATGTTGAAGCTCACCAACCCCCAATGATGGCGTAACTCATCAACGCTTAAAGGGATGTCGAAAATCTTCAATACAAAGAATGAAGCCAAGCGCCTTCGGGAAGACTGATGATGTTGGATACTAAGCATGTCAGAAATAATACGTGGCAGCCATGTCGCTCCTCTCTACTCCTATAAATATGGACACAGAGGCATGAAGGATGGGGCGATTGATTCTTTTCTTATTTCTTACTTTTTTAACTTTATAACACTAAATTGATTTAGGGATTTTTGTGTCAATTGTAATCTTTTGTCCCTTATTGTAAACTAGAGCTAGTTTATTTGCAATTGTATTGCGTGAAAATAAAGAGACATGAATTATTACTTATGATTCTCATGATTTCGACATGACCTTGACTTCGCCATTGTATGTGCATACAGCCAACAAGTTGACACAAGATTTCTTGGATCATGACTTGTTTTCGAATTCTCGAGAACTTATGATTTCAATCATTACTTGTTATGAATTCCCAAAATACTTATGACTTTAAGACTAACATGGATTCAATATGAAGCATGTGCCTTCCTAGTAAGCTAACATAGGACTACTAAAGTCTCTATTTAACTAAGTATCACTTTCCTTACACTTTTTGGAATTAACAAAGAAATTCATTAACAAGAGAAAAGATTCTCCAAGGCAAATCCAAAGCTTCAAAATAGTCTTTAACCACTATATATTAACAACTAAGCTTGTTTGCGCCAAAAATGGTCACAAACCCCAAATACCGTGAAAGCACCAGTGTATGGACACAAATCAACAATATTCAAGCACAAATATCAGATCTCAGCAAATAAAAACAGCAATTCAGAAATTATAATCAGAAACACAGGATTTATAGTGGTTCGGCTATCTCCGGCCTACGTCCACATCAAAGTTTTATCCTTTTGTTGATTATCCTTGCTGGTTACAGATGATTACAGCAGTAGCAATGAAGAATTTCAAGTACAATAGTTATATTGAAGTGTAGAAATGAATCCGGCAGAGTCTGGGCGTTCAATAGTCAAAAGGTCCTTTTTCTGTAGGCTTCAGGAGGCTATTTATAGGCGTAGGAGGCTGAGATCATGCTCAAACTTCGGGAGACTTCTTTTGGCACGTGAGTGGGCCCACGCGACCGACCCCACCAAGTTTCGACTCGATCTGTGATCGATACGAAATGATTTCGTATCCATCAAAAATTGATCCAATCAGGATAAAACTTGGCAGGAACATTCTTTACCTTGTATGCAAGCTGCTGTGAAAATTTCGATGCATTTGGATCAGCGGTTTGGGAGATATGATCGATACGAATTGCATTTGCGTGAGTGCTGTTGCGTTCGTATCCACTGGTTCGAATCCATCCTATTCGACTCGATCAGAAGCACGCACGCGCAATGACGTGGCGTTAATCTCCTGGATCGATCCGAACTCTATGGAGTGCTGACTGGGTTGATCCACTTTGTGCGCCGAGTCGAATGCTTCTTCCCTGGATTCGTGCACCTATCCACGCTTCACGCTTGTACGTGTCCATCACTTCTCCAGAACGTTTGTACTCAACTGTTTGCATCGCATGTTCTCTCGTATCGATTGCAGTAGTGTATTTCGTATCGATCTATGAACCGATCGATACGAAATGGTGAATTTGATCGATACGAATGAAAGGCCAACAGATGGGTATGAAAGTAAACTCAATGATGGGTACGAACAAAGCCTTACCTGATGGATACGAGCGAGATTTTACCTGATGGAGTCGAACTGAGCTCCAGTGATCGATACGAGATCATGGATTCGAAATGTACCACCTGTCCCCATCCATATCGATACGAAATGTATCGATTCGAACAAATCTCCGCATGCTTGCCTACCAATCTAGGTGTGTTGCCATCGAGTCGAAATCCATCTAGCCTTCCAACCTGATCGATTCGAATGAGACGCTGCTCCATGGATACGAACTGCCAGGCATGCGCGAACCATCTCTTTCCATCCTGACCGATACGAAACCATCGAGTCGAACCAAAACCTGATCGATGTGAACCCCATCGAGTCGAACTTCTGTCGATCGATACGAAGCCGATCGATACGAAACACCAACTTCCTGATCGATACGAAATGTATCGATACGAACCATCCTTGTGCACCGATGGATACAAACAACATGCTCTTCCTACCTTGCATCGATCATATCTCCTTCGTACGAACTCCGATTAACCTGAAATTTGAAACATAGCCTCTCCTAGTCCTCATCATCATCTCCAATCGATTCCGTCCTGATCGGAGCTCAACCAAATTTTGACGACATCAATTGCAGCCTTGATTCTAATCGATCTCCAATCCCAATATCCATCATTCCTTGCCAATTTGTTGATATTCCAGCCTTGACCAAAAGGTGGGATAAAATTTGCCCCCCAAAACATGCCTTGTGATAAGAAGGCGTGTTTTGAATAGTTTCGAATCCGATATCCGAAGTCCTTAGCCAATTCCATGTCCATTCGAACTCGATAACCGAGTCCTAATCCATCCTTATCCAATAGCCAATAACCGATTTCAGGACCTCTCCGGGTCGATATCCAAATCCATAACCTCTCCGGGCTCTTGCCAAGCGCAATCCACACCTGACAACCGTGGTCCAATGTCCCTGGACGTTGAGCTAGCCTCTCTGGGTTCTTGCCAAGCGCAATCCACACCTGACGACCGTGGTCCAGTGTCCCTGGACGTTGAGCTAACCTCTCTGGGTTCTTGCCAAGCGCAATCCATACCTGACGACCGTGGTCCAGTGTCCCTGGACATTGAGCTAACCTCTTCGGGTTCTTGTCAAGCGTAATCCACACTTGACGATCGTGGTCCAGGGTCCCTGGACGTTGTACAATGCCAGGGCTTAAGTCCTAAGCCGAATCCTGGTCTCTCCGGACCCTTACTGAGCATAGTCCATACTCAGCAACCTGAAAATAATAATTGATAATACAGGGCCTAAGTCCTAGGCCGAATTCTGGTCTCTCCGGACCTTGTCGAGCATAGTCCATACTCGACGACCTGAATGAGTCAATTTACCATGTTCGGTCAAAGCGACTCAACCCTTGCCAGGCATAATCCATACCCGACGACCTTTTATCTAGATAACCAGATAAAAATCCAATCAAAATCCAATCCAAAATTCAAACCAAACCAAAAAAATCAGAAATCCAAACCAGCATCCATAACCGAAAACAATCATCCAAAGGAAAATCTGAATCAGAAAGCAAGCAAAACCAGGAGTACAATCCAAACTCCAAAACAATGAAAATACAAATCAAAAAGCAAACCAAACCAGGAGTTCAATACAAACTCCAAAATCAAACCAGAAAAATCAGTGTCCAATCCGAAAGCAAAAGACAAATTTCACAAACCATAGCATCACAGTTTATCATCATTTAGAGCATGCCTAGGGGCTATCTCCATCCCCATACATGTGTAAATGACTTTGCCGTTTTCCAGTAGCCTGTTACTTATTTCATATTATCCCGGTCAATTGATAACCAATCGACCATCATTCTTGGGCCTCACATCATCATGGTGTGAGGTAGGCGGTGGTTGCTCCTGCTCCACCGCTGCATTCCGTGTCCCAACATACTTCCTCAATTGTCCATTCCTTACATGCTCCTCGATTATATCCTTCAAGTGCCTGCAGCTGTTGGTGTCGTGCCTATCCAAATCATGGAATAGGCAGTGCCTTCCTGATGCCCTCTCTCGCTCAGAAGGCTCTCTCCTAACCGGCCTTCGATAGGGAAGGCGATTCCGAGTATCCAGGTATATCCGCTCCAGCGTCTCTTTCAACCCTGTGTTTGTGGAAAACTTTGGATCCTTCCATCGCTTCCTAGCTTTTCCAGAATCATCGTCCAACTTCCTTTTTCCTTTATCTTTATCTGAACCTTTGCGGATGGTCCTCCACCCTCAGTCGCATTCACCTCCTTCAACTTTAAATTTGCACAAGCATCCTCTTGTCTAAGGAATCTCTCAGCTTCTTGAAAGAATTCCCCAAGATCCAGTGGTGGGTCTCGTATTAAAGATACCTTGAAATCCGAATCCTCCTTGGCTCCTGACACTGCTGCCATTAAAACCATCGATGGATCTGGCCGATCCACCGAAGCAACTGCCGCATTGAATCGAGTTAGAAAAGCTCGAAGTGATTCATCCATCCTTTGTTTCAACGACGTTAGCGTCATCACGTTCTTTGGTCTCTTGATATGGACCCGAAACTGTCCCAAAAACCTATCCACCAATTCCCTCCAAGTCCTGATAGATCCTTCCTCCAACTGCCTAAACCACATTGCAACTAAGTCCGTCAAGTACAAAGGGAAGCATCGAGCCATCACTTCCTCCGATGCCCCCAGCACTTCCATGTGTCTAGTATACCTCATCAAGTGATCAGTCGGATCAGCCTTACCATCATATACTTCCACGCTAGGTAGCTTGAACTTAGGTGGATTCTGAGCTATCATGATTTCCGAGTAAACGGACTCCTGTTCACTCCTTCCAAGTCTCTATTGGTCAAGCCTCCACGCGTGGTTTTTCTAATGATCTCCACTAATCCAGTATTGTCTGTCAGAGATTTCTCCATGCCAACGAGGGAACTCCAGTACATACTCCTCATGCGGTTCAATGATGTTAGCACTCGCTCTAGCCTACTGAGCACCATCCAAGGGCCTTCCAGTATCAGATCCTACGGGCCTGCCCCCAAGCCTTTGTCGATTTCCATCTAGTTCTGCATTCTGTCCACCATCGGGTTCTACGACCCTAATTCCTTGTCCTGCACTTGTAGCCATCGTAGTTGGTCCAAGGTTCTACGTTCCTACAGCTCTCATCTGTTCAAAGAAAGTCTGCATCATTTCCTGTTGACTTTTTAACAATCTCTCCTGCAATGAATTGGCCATAGCTTCCATTTCATCCCTGGTTATGTAGATCGAAGCTTGTCCTTCCCCAGCTCCGGAGGACGCTTCTTGACTTCCTTTCTGTTGGCTTCTCTCAGCCCTCTGTCTTCTACTTGTCTGCCGAGTCATTCTCTTTCAAATCCAAACTCTTCACGCTCTTCCAATCCAAACTTTAATCCGATGTAGCGGGTGCTAGTCCTACTCAGTGAAAGCACCAAAGTGTTTGCGCCAAAAATGGTCACAAACCCCAAATACCATGAAAGCACCAGTGTATGGACACAAATCAACAATATTCAAGCATAAATATCAGATCTCAGCAAATAAAAACAGCAATTCAGAAATTATAATCAGAAACACAGGATTTATAGTGGTTCGGCTATCTCCGGCCTACGTCCACTTCAAAGTTTTATCCTTTTATTGATTATCCTTGCTGGTTACAGATGATTACAGCAGTAGCAATGAAGAATTTCAAGTACAATAGTTATATTGAAGTGTAGAAATGAATCCGGCAGAGTCTGGGCGTCCAATAGCCAAAAGGTCCTTTTTCTGTAGGCTTCAGGAGGCTATTTGTAGGCGTAGGAGGCTGAGATCATGCTCAAACTTCGGGAGACTTCTTTTGGCATGTGAGTGGGCCCATGTGACCGACCCCACCAAGTTTCGACTCGATCTGTGATCGATACGAAATGATTTCGTATCCATCAAAAGTTGATCCAATCGGGATGAAACTTGGCAGAAACATTCTTTACCTTGTATGCAAGCTGCTGTGAAAATTTCATTGCATTTGGATCAGCGGTTTGGGAGATATAATCGATACGAATTGCATTTGCGTGAGTGCTGTTGCGTTCGTATCCACTGGTTCGAATCCATCCTATTTGACTCGATCAGAAGCACGCGCGAGCAATGACGTGGCGCTAATCTCCTAGATCAATCCGAACACTGTGGCGTGTTGACTAGGTTGATCCACTTTGTGCACCGAGTCGAACGCTTCTTCCCTTGACTCGTGCATGTATCCACGCTTCACGCTTGTACGTGTCCATCACTTCTCCAGAACGTTTGTACTCAACTGTCGCATGTTCTCTCGTATATATTGCAGGAGTGTATTTGTATCGATCTATGAACCGATCGATACAAAATGGTGAATTTGATCGATACGAATGAAAAGCCAACAGATGGGTACGAAACTAAACTCAATGATGGACAAACGAATCCTTACCTGATGGATACGAGTGAGATTTTACCTGACGGAGTCGAACTGAGCTCCAGTGATCGATACGAGATCATGGATTCGAAATGTACCACCTGTCCCCATCCTGATCGATACGAAATGTATTGATTCGAACAAATCTCCACATGCTTGCCTACCAATCTGGGTGTATTGCCATCGAGTCGAAATCCATCTAGCCTTCCAACCTGATCGATTCGAATGAGACGCTGCTCCATGGATACGAACTGCCGGGCATGCGCGAACCATCTCTTTCCATCCTGACCGATACGAAACCATCGAGTCGAACCAAAACCTGATCGATGCGAACCCCATCGAGTCGAACTTCTGCCGATCGATACGAAGCCGATCGATACGAAACACCAACTACCTGATCGATACGAAATGTATCGATACGAACCATCCTTGTGCACCGATGGATACGAACAACATGCTCTTCCTACCTTGCATCAATCATATCTTCTTCATACGAACTCCGATTAACCTGAAATTTGAAACATAGCCTCTCCTAGTCTTCATCATCATCTCCAATCGATTCCGTCCTGATCGGAGCTCAACCAAATTTTGACGACATCGACTGCAGCCTTGATTCCAATCGATCTCCAATCCCAATATCCATCATTTCTTGCCAATTTGTTGATATTACAGCCTTGACCAAAAGGTGGGATAACAAAGCTAACCCTAATATCATTTGAAATTAATAACATACTAAAAATTTGCCAAAATTTCTTCTCTCCACTTATAAACTTTCTTCAAAAATAAATTAAAATCAAAGCAAGAGCATGCTAGAAATCAGATCTAGGAGGCGGCAAGCTAACCGGTGATGCTTCTTTGAAGGACCATGTTGTTAGAGCTTGGACTGAGGTGAATGGTAACTAGCTTAATAAGTTTGACAAAGTAGATAGTTAAAAAATATAGCATACTCATTCACTAAGTGAATGGCTCGATTAATTTTTGAAAAAATGATCAAAGGAGTTGAAATAAGATTCCTAAGTGCAAGTGGTGTGTAACAACAACAACCCGTACCCTCCAAACACATCGATTCAAAGTCGAAGAGCGGCTTTTGAACTGTCATCATCCTAAGAAGTATGAAGCGGTGGGTTTTAACAAGGTTTACAGGGTACATAGACAATTATAACTTTACACAATTCTACACTTTTAGATTTAATAGAAGAAAATAAAATATAAGTGCTAAAAATAGTCCAAGTAACACCATTTCAAAATAACCATGATTCATACAATAAGTGATTAAACAAAGTTTCCAATTGTCAATACAACATATGTCTGATAAAGGTTAAGTCTCCAAATAATATCATAATAATAGTCTGTTTTATAGATATAATAAGATACATGGAAAAAGATTGTAAATAATTTAATCTCTAATGTCATGTCGCCTTCCCTACACTCCTTGACCATCTCACTTCACTTATCGCCATATCCTCCTGTAATAGGTAATAAGAGTAAGAAATGGAAGGGATCATGCAACGTCTGGAGAATGGATTATATCACTAGTGGTATGGAGCTAAGAAGTGATTAAAATTACACCTAGGAGTGTTCCTTGACGTATGTTATAAATATAAGGAGCTATTAATTTTACATTTTTGGTTGAAAATCCTAAATGTCCAATTATGGTTTATGAAGTTCCACTCATAGGTAGATCATATTGAAATAGAGTAATTCCTAAAGGTATCTCTAGTGTATGGTCTCAATTGTAGAGCACCCATATCTCATCAACTAACATCTCTAATAGTAGTCGCTTGGGTTATATCTATCTAAGACACATTGTGCCCATCCCGTTTATTAAATCATAGTCTGATGGTTCTTGCCATATATGCGTTGAGGCTACTAATTGAATATACTTCCTATGCCCGACCCATTCATCAAGTCACCATCCGATGGTTCTTCCCATCTTGTGTTGGTGTACTAAATGGAATATGCATTCAATGCCTATCCCATTTATCGGATCACTACCAACGATTCATGCCATCTTGCATTAATGCATCCTCTTGCTAGTCTGCTTCCTATGTTCTACATCATTACACAAGTAGCAATCAAGGGCTGATCCACCCCTCATCTTGGATTCACTAATCCTTTTCTAATGAACGTCTACGTCCCCTCTTTCCTGCTTCAACCAATAAATGGCTAAGACTAGCTACAATCGATAAGAACTTCTAATTGTGATATAATCGCATGTCGCATTAAGTATTGTGTTCCAACATCATAAAGTGAGAGCCTAGGACTTATCCAGAGGTGTATGTTTCCAGCTTGCTACTCGACTCCATTCAACAGTTCGCACTCCTGAATAACTAAGAAGTGGGACCAACTGTAACATCCCCTATTTGGAGGCCCAAAACTAATCACTATAGATGCTGTAGTCATCTATAGTTATTATTTTTCGGTGACCAAATGCGGTAATATTATATACATTGAAATACGACAAACACATGGGCATGAAAAATTTTGAACCCAATTTTTAAAACAGACTACTTATTCCATTTCAAATCGCATTTCAGATTCATTACATAATCCCAATTCATAAACTGTGTTTAAAGAAATATAACTATTACAAATTATGACAAGAGCAAAATATGAAGATGCCCCCATGGTTGATCAGAGTCTAAATATAGGCACTAAAAAACTTTGCCATTACATCCAATTACACAGCAGAATCAAACAGAAAGAACTCCTAATAGGTAGCTTGCCTCATGCATGTCTCTGGAAGCTTATTCATCTAAAGAGGAACTTGAAAACCTTAACTCTAAAACTACTCAAAATAAATTGAGCATCCGAGAGTTTAAGGGGAAAACATAAAATTCGAGTCGGACAAAAAGTTTGGTGTGAAAAATAATCTACCATCTCGAATCATGTAGATATCTAGTGAGACCATGCAGCTTAGCTGAATGGGGTTTCCCTTCAGTATCTTAACCCAATTTATAATAACCATATACTCTGCACCTGCATCCACAAAGGTTAAGAATAACATAACAAAATGTATCATGATGATATGCAAACATGCAATATGTTCTGGGATTCCCATCCCCACTCACCTAACTACCTGTCTCAAATTATAGTTTCTAGGGTCACTATTAACCTATTAGTTTTCATTAGCTGATTAATAACATGTTTAATTCTTTATGTATTTCATATCCACTTTCATAGTTTTCATGGGACCATTATGAACCTATTGGTTTCTACGAATACTATTATCCAATCATATTTTTCATGGGACCACTATAAACCTATTAGTTTCTACCAATACTATTATCCAATCATAGTTTTCACGGGATAACTATGAACCTATTAGTTTGTACCAATAACATCTCCCATGTCATAGTTTTCATAGGTTTTCTATGAACCTATTGATATCTTTCAATAACTTATTCTAGACATTGTTTTCAAGAGATCACTAAGAACCTATTGGCTCCTGCCAATAACAATTTCCATAACATAGTTTTTATGGGCTTATTAAGAACCTGTCTAGAACAATAATCCTTTGATCAGTCTTGGACATCCTATATTTTGGTCTATGTGACCTTCTGAATGCAATCACATAGGAATTAAATTCGATATGTATTCACTGCTGGGTCAACCTAGGTTTTTATTCTGCACTTAACACCCCAAGATGTAATTATAGGCTATAAATGAAGTGAATGTGGTTACACGTGCATTCATGATAACTGATCAAATAACATAACAATATAAACATCCATGGATAAATTCCTTTAATAATATTTCTAATGAAATATGTTTAATACCCTTAACCCAATATCTATAGAAAGGAAAGCTTTCTTTAAAATTTCAAAGTTAAATGTCATTTCAAAATTAATTTACATTGCATGGGTTTTCTTCAAAATGAGATTAGGTGCTCAAATTTTAAAAATAAGGCTTTCAACTGTATCCTTTGGATCATTGTAACATTATGAGTTACCCTCCATCACTCTCCCTTTCAACTTCATAGAGCAACCAAGCTCTCCGTCCCTTTCCATTTAACTAATGGGTTAGAAGAAAGCGGCTATGCCTCTTTTGCCACTCTACTCTAGCGGTAGGACCTTTTGAATTCATTGCTTAAAATTTTAGACATCCTCTTTCGAAACCATGAAGTATATCTTTCGAACACTTGGAAACATTCCTTTCGAAACTCTTAAAACTTGCCTTTCGAACACTTGGAAACGTTCCTTTCAAAACACTCAAAAACATACATTTCGAAAGCATTGGGGTTCAATAAGAATTTATGGAAGTAGAGCTTATAAATCAACTAAAAGTATCATTTTTAAAACGATTGATTGAAAACAAAATAAACTTCAAAGTATAATAGGGAATACATTCGAAAGCTATACTTTCGAAAAAACTGCCTCTGCAACCATTTCCAAAGTGGCTTAATCAAACCTTTCGAGAACATCGGAGGAGGCGGCTTCAATGGTAGTGGAGGGGTATTGGTTCGAAACCTACCTTTCGCACTCATTGACCTATGCGTTATAAAAGCATCTTCTGACTAAGGTAGAATTATTGGTGCAGTAGCATGGTATCGAAGGGGTTCAAAAGTGACAACCCTTTCAGAAGCTTACTTTTAGAACAAAGGCGGGTCAATGGGTTCGAAAAAAATAAAAGCGGCTTTAACCCTTTCATAAGCATGCCTCTGACAGCATTCTTTCCTTCCTCCTTTCTCCCACACTATATAACAAATGCTTGATACCATATGCATTGGTTTTGAATGGATGCGAAAGGTTATAAGTGGGAATATGATGGCGAAAGTAAGCATGGTAAGTAGCGAAGTTGTAATTCGCTATAAAATTGATTTCATGGTGAAGTTGTAATTTGCCACAAAACTGATTTTATGCTTTTTAAAGTAATTTCTTTTTTACCTAACCTCTTATTTTGTCAACTCTCTATTGGATAAGAAATCCTTTATAAAATTCTTTTTAGAATGTACTACCGTAGGTAATTTCCAAAGCTCTAATATTTAGTTAAAATTTATTAACTAACACCTTGTATTTAATTAATCGTTAAATACTAATCTTTCTAATTAAATCCAAAACTCACCCAAATCCCTTCAGAAGAACCTCAGGAATTTACATAAATTCCAAAATTATAATATCTTTACCGTATAAAATTTCTGCTTGATAATAATTAATTATTTCCTTAAATTAATAAAAACCCGAAATATCCTTTACTTTCCTTCGAAAATTCATAATAAATTATCCATAGCTTGGAATATTATGAAAATTTAAAACCATCTCCATAATAATGTTTTATATAGCATATTCGAAAATCATGGCATTTGGAAATAATTTTGCACAATTTTAGCCTTTAAACCGAACTATATTATTCCACAAAATCTTTGCTTAAATTATAACATGGCATTTAAATCAAAACATATCATCCTTCATTCAATCATATAGTTTTAAATCTCAAACCCAAATTAAACCATTCGAGATGACTTATATGAGATGGTTTAGATCATTATTCACCTTGTTTGGATAAGGAACTAGAGACTTTTTCTTGCTTTAATCTTCCTAGCTTTAATTTTAGCCTCTAAATGGATTTTGTCATCCTCTTCTTATTAGGGTTATGACCGGCTTTCAACTCTCTTTGTTTATGTTTTTCGTTTATGAAGATGTGAATGAAAATGAGGTAAGGGGTTTATGGCTTATGGTATAAGGCTATTCCCATTTTGCCCTTGCCTTATTCTCTTAAATTTCTAATTTATAAATCACATCTATAATTTCATTAGTTAAGGAACGACCTTAATTAGTTTCCAAATCTCAATTTTCTTATCACTCAAACCTCTACATTATTTTATTTTATTTATCTAATCAAATCTCCTAAATAATGTTATTTAAAATTAGAGGTTTTACAGGCTCTCCTCCTTAAAGAATTTCGTCCTTGAAATTTATCAAGGACTATATATTAAGCATAACATCTATGAAATCATCTGTAACATTTCCTAACTACCAAACTAGCCTACCTGACTAGCAATCAATCTATATTAAGTAATATAGAACATACCCTTATAATGAATCAGGATAAGTATCTCTAATCTTGTCTTTTGTCGCCCAAGTGCAGTCATTCTCATTGTTTCTCTATTGAACTTTCACCAACTTGATTGTCTTGCTTCTTAACCTCTTCTCATCTCTCATTATAACCCGAACTAGTTGCTTAATAAAAGTCAGATCTTGTTCTACGTTTAAGTCCTCCAGTGCTATCAGAGAGATAGTTGTCTCTAGATCATTCACATGCTTATGAAGATGAGACATATAAAACACATTATGGACATCTACCAAACTGCGCGACAACCGTACTTTGTATGCGAGCTTTTCGATCCTCTCTATAACTAGGAACGGTCCAACATATCTCGGTGTAAGTTTCCCTAACTTTCTAAATCGTACCACACTCTTCATCGGTGATACTTTAATGAAAAACCCTATCTCCAACTGAGAAAGCATCTTATCTACATAACTCTTTTGTCTAGACCGAGCATCCTTGATCCTACCTCGGATCGAATCAATCTTCGATGTTTCCTCTCTTACCAGATTTGGACCTAAAACTAATATGTCTCTAGTTTCCAACCAACAAGTTGACTACTTGCATGTCCTTCCATACAAAACTTCGAAAGGCGCTATTCCTATACTAGTCTGATAACTGTTATTATAGGAAAACTCAACCAAGTATAAGTTGTATTCCCATGATCCATCAAAATCTAGGACACAGTCTCTCAAGAAATCCTCGAGTACCTTGTTGACTCTCTCTATCTTCCCATATGTTTGAGGGTGATAAGAAGTACTCATCTTGAGCTTGACACCTAACACATCATGTAGACTCATCAGGAACTCGCTAATAGATAAAGTATCTCGGTCATTGACTATACTACTAGGAACCCATATAGTCTAAATAAGTCCTTCATAAACAAATTAAATAAAATAGGTGTCGTCCTAGTTGACTTAACTAGAATGAAGTGGGCACTCTTGGTCAACCTATCCACTATGACCCATATACTTTCATTTCCTCGATTCGACCATGGCAACCCATCTATAAACCATGGATATCGGATCCCATTCCCAAATTGGTATTTCCAAAGGCCGAAGCAATCCACTCGACTTCTGATGTTCGGCCTTTACTCGTTGACAGTTCACACACTACTTTACCCACAAGCTAACACCCTTCTTCATACCTTCTCATTAGAAACTCCTCTTCATATCCTGACACCTCTTGTTCCCCCGGGATGAATCATAAATTTTGATTGATGACATTCTCTAAGGACTGCTTTATATTTTCTACATTCGAGACACACAATCATCCCTTATTTCTCAACCACCCTCTCTGGTTAAGATTAAAATCCTTCAAATCATCAATCTCGGTTTCGGTCTCTAGCCTTCTAATCTTCTCAGTTAACACTGGCCCATACTTCTGCTTAGATGCAATCCATTTGATTAATCTCAATTGAACTTCCAAGCAGGATAACATGGTAGTGCTCTGACCAGAACTAGCAGTCAATCTTAACTGCACACTACAAGTCGTCAAAGCCTCTAGGTCCTTCCACTTTGCTATCATTGCTAACACCACATTTTGATGTTTTCTTCTAAGAGCATCCGCTACTTTATTTCCTTTTCCAAGGGTATACTCTATACCAAAGTCATAAGCTATTAAAAACTCCATCCATCTCTGATGTCTCATATCAACTCCTTCTGAGAGAATAAGTACCTTAAGAACTTATGATTTATGTATAACTCAAATCTCTCCCAAAGAGAAATGTCTCCATAATTTCAATGCAAACATCATTGCAACCAACTCTAGATCATGAGTAGGATATCTCACTTCATGCGGTCTAAGCTGTCATCAAGTGTAGGCAATAACTTTACCTTTCTACATCAATACAGCTCCTAATCCAATTCCACATGAATCTATATACACCACTAATCCCTGATTCCCATTTGAAATTACTAACACAGGCGCGTTGGTCAACAAGGGCTTAACTTAAAGAATGCTTCCTCACATTTGTCAGACCAGATAAAATTCATGTCCTTCATGGTCATCTTAGTCAAAGACGTTGCTATCCACGAGAAATCCTTAATAAAGCCTTTAGCAGTATCCAGTTAGCCTAAGAAAACTTCCGATCTCAGTCACTGTCTCTCGTCTCTTTCAGTTTTTAATAACTTCGATCTTCTTCGGATCAATTAACAAACCCTTCTTTGGAACCAAATGACCAAGAAAATTAACTTCTTTATTCCATAGCCCCCAAGAATGCACAAGCACTCAGATCTGAATTCTCCACTAAGTATATAATTCGGTTATGACTAATAGTTTGCAAAAAAAATATATCATCATATCTATCTAACCAATCCATAGCCAGTATGATCCCAAAACCTGGAAATAAAAAACATGTAGACTGCATGTAAACTTATGACCAGACAAATCAAGTTCTAACTGGTCACATCTCTTCCCCAGAGTTCCGTACCCTCCTATCAGATTTGCAACCCTTAAGGAAATAACAAGATATGAGGGTTCTAAACATAACTTATCTACCATACAATGAGATATAAATGAATGTGATGCACCACTATCAAATAGTACCATAACTGGTATACTATGAATTAAAAGCATACCTTCCATCACAATCTCTCCCTTTTCAATAGTAGTTGGTTTAGAAGATGATGGTGTCAAGGAAAAATCCATTTCCTTGTTCGGTCTGGCTGGTTTTGAACATTGATTCTTGTAGTGTCCAATCTGGTCATAGTTGACGCATTTCACTCCTTTCTTATCAGCAGTCTTCTTTGCTTTGCCTGTCCGACACTCGAGGGAAAAATGTCCCTTGTTGTCACACTTAAAGAAAACTACATCGGCCATCCCTTCCTTTGCAGCTCCTCCTTTATGAGCTCCTTTCTTCATAAAGAATTTCCTCTTCTTATTTTGAGAATCCTGGGTTTCAACCTGCTTCTCTTTCCTGAAAGTAGAGAGAATCTCTTCATTCCTAATTGCCATCTCCACTACAATTGTACTTGGATCATGGAGATATGCCATAGTCACCCCAGTAATCTTTGGCTTCAACCCTCTAATGGTTCTCTTTTCTTTTGATGACGGTGTCAATGGTAGCATATCTGAATCTGGATAGCTTATCAAACTTCATAGCACACTCAATCGTCGACATCTCACCTTGCACTAAGTCCGTGAACTTTCTTAGAAATAACGACTTAGCAACTTCAAACAAGAACCTCTCTTCGAATCTCCTTCGAAATTCTGCCTAAGTCAACTCTTCCTTGGGAACTCCCATGGTAATACAATTCCGCCAATAAAATGTCGCTCCCTACAACAGTCTAGAAGCAAGTCTCCTCTTCTGCTCATCATCTAATCCCACGTCAGTGGAAATTATTTCATAGTGCAATTACCAGTTTTCTACTTCAACAGCATCTTCTATTCCTAAAAATGGCTTCCGACCAAGACTGGTGTAATCCATGCTCAGCTTGGCATATTTATTGCCAACTGGGGCCACGGGATTAGCTCCTCCAACATTCATAGCATTTCCCCTAGCTACTCCTACAGCTGCTCCAGCATGCATCAGATTGATGAAGAACCGATACATCATCCTCATATCTACTGGTGGGGTTCCAGCACTTATATTGGCATTTGCATTTGGATTAGTATTTGCCTATTGACACAGATTCCTCCTAGTATTGGGTCGAGCATTTCCATTAGTTATGGTGCTTCCTCCACCTAGATTTCCCTTCTCCTTTCATGTCTCCATATCTTATTTTCTCGTATATCTGTATACGAGCCTTAGTAAGATGCATGAGAATGGTCTAATAGAAAAGGGGAATACGTACTTATATATATAACAAATGCCTACATTACTATAGCGTTAACCCAAACCACGGTCTCATTCTTTGATTCATTAGGATATGTTTTGAAAATGTTTTAGGTTAAAATTTCTTTTAAATTTACATAAAACTATGCTTCATACCAATTTGTGACATCCCTCATTTGGAGGCCCAAAACTAACTGCTACAAATGTTGTAGTCACCTATAGTTATTATTTTTCGATGACAAATGCGATAATGTTAGATACATTAGTATACCATAAACACATGGATATGAAAAATTTTAAACTCAATTTTAAAATAGATTTCTTGTTCCATTTCAAATCGCATTTCAGATTCATTAAATAATCCCAATCCGTAAACCACATTCAAAGAAATATAGTTATTACAAATTACGCCAAGAATGACATATCAAGATGCCCCCTTGGTTGATCGGAGTTTAAATATGAGAACTAAACAGCTTTGCCATTTCATCCAATTACACAGCAAAATCAAATATAGAGAACCTCTAATAGGCAACTTGCCTCCTACTCGTCTCTAGAATCTTATTCGTCTAAAGGAGAACCTAAAAACCTTAACTCTCAAACCACTCAAAATCAATTGAGCACCCAAGAGTTTAAGGGGAAAACATAAACTTCAAGTCGGAAAAAAATGTCTGGTATGAATAATAACCTACCATCTCGAACCATGTAGATATCTAGTGAGACCAAGCCGCTTAGCGGAATGGGTTCTCCCCTCACTATTATCTTAACCCAATTTATAATAACCATATACTCTGCACCTACATCGACAATGGTTTAGACATAACATGATAAAATGTATCA
The DNA here is from genome assembly GCA_030765085.1 of Allium cepa. Lineage (NCBI taxonomy): Eukaryota > Viridiplantae > Streptophyta > Magnoliopsida > Asparagales > Amaryllidaceae > Allium > Allium cepa. The sequence continues at coordinate 23,069,662 of CM060936.1, read as the reverse complement.
TGATGATATGCAAACATGCAATATGTTCTGGGCTTACCATCCCAACTCACCTGACTATCTATCTCAAGTTATAGTTTCTAATGTCACTATTAACCTATTAATTTTCATAGGGTGACTAACAAACTATTCAATTCATTATGGATTTCATATCTACTTACATAACTTTTGTTATCCAGATTTTTAATCCAACAGAATTCAAAGGAAGTCAGAACAATTACGTCAAGTCAAAGAAACTCAAGAGCCAACCAAAAGGACTAGAAGTATCAACAAAGAAAGGTTAGAGGAAAAGAAGGCAAAAATATGCTAAGGTGATAGATCGCTAGCGATCCATAGGGATAGCTCGTAGGTCCTCCAATCCTCTAATAACTTGATCCAATAGGTATGCTAGGAATGATTGCTAAGATTAATGGCATTCAAAGCTAGCTAGATCAAGAAGTGAGTTCTTCTGATTCAATCAGCAGTCCAATGCAACTAGTGTATGAATCATTATCAAAACAATGCAACAAGCAACGAAATTACATGAAGAACACCTACACGAGACAACAAATGCAATCTAAAAGACCGAGTCCAAAAATCCACTAAGTACATGGATCGCTAGCGATCCATAAGATTGTGTTAGACTGCCATGAATTTTAAGGAAAGGATGAAGGAGAGTATCCCAAGCAATTGGATCATCAGCAACCTTATTGCTAGCAATCCATCAAATTGGCTCGGATGGTTATGAAATTTTTAGTGCACCTTCGTATTTACAAATTCAAGCTTCTGGCAAGGCAGCCTAGCCCAATAACTCTTCAACCACTATAATGATCCTACATGCAATGTAAATAGGATATTCTGGAATGGGTGCGAAAACTACTCTTCACTTTTATTCTCCCACACAACAGTAATCTAAAGGGTTCAATGTGATTCTCCAGTGAATCCTAACACTAGTGACTTAATTTAACCTATAGGATTCAATCGCATTGTAATCATATTCAACTTGTAATTACAGTCAATAACAAAAGTTGTAAAGTGGACGTAGGCTTTGTTAACAGCCAAAAAACTATAAAAATCTTTTGTTCATTTACTTTCTCTGCAATTTGCTATTTATTTTTCTACTTTATTTGCCCTAATAAACATGACTGGTGCTTTCATATTCAACCCAGGGTTTTGATCCATTTTTTGGGTTAACATTTTGGTGCTTTCATTGAGAATCTAACTCAAGCAAAGATCTAGCTATCCACTTTGGATCAGATAGGTTTAGAAGTTATATCCTTAATTTCTGTTCGAAAGATATGCTGCTATGAATCAATGGCTCGAGAAAGAAAAAGAACTGCTTCTAGAAGATACATAGGGGCGGTAATTGCCATAGAAGAGATGAATCATCAACAAATCGAAGTAGATAGCGCCAACGTAGGAGATCTGGTGCCAACATCCTCTAATCAACTCAAAGTTGTTATTAGATATGAACTAAATTAAATGGTTGACAAAATCAATCAGAAAACGGAAAGCAGTCAGAGAGCTCTTATGGACAAACTTAATGCCCTCTTGACCTTATAATCACTTGTGCTCCAAGAACCATGGCAGAACCCACGGCTATCACAGAATAACTAAATTCTCCCATTTTTGGCCTAAACAGAAGGAACGGGAAGCTGCTGCGGAAAGGAGTGATAGTCGGAACCATGGGAATCAACGTAGAAGGAAACACAAGCACTACACCGAACGTGGGACAACCAGCTACGACCTTAAATCTAGGAGCGAAGACCCTACAATAAGATATAGCCATGGACCTCTTTGATTTGGAAGATGGAGAGCAACTTAACGACGGCAAGTTGGAAGGAAATGCTAATGCATTCGATAACACCAAGGATATCCAAACTGCCCCAATCAGGTCAACCACAAGCCAACGGAATCCCTATGGAGTCGCTCTTTCAAAGACAGGAGAGCCTAGGCTTCAGCCCACTCACCAAGATTGTTTACAAAGTCAAACACTCGGTGTAGTTACTGACAGCCGACCCTTGGATTACCAGGCATCTGACGCACCTATATCGAACATGGTCAAGCGATTGATGACTGAGAGTAAGAACAGAAGGGATGATGGATGGGAATCCACTCCAAGTCAGACTCCTTTTACTGATGAGATTTTGAATAAGCGGTGCCCAGAAAAGTTCACTATGCCAACTATTCCATCCTATGAAGGAACAAGAGACCCGAAACCCCATTTATATAATTACAGTTGGTACATGGATGAAGCGAATGCTTCGGACGCCGTTCAATGTAGATATTTCCTAATTTTTTGAAGGGAATTGCTTCCGTGTGGTTCACTAGACTTCTACCAAGATGCATCTCCACTTTTGATCAACTAGCAACAAGATTCCTTGATAAATTCAGACTTCATATGGCGTAGCCTAAAGATGTGATGTCCTTGTCAGGTCTATTACATGGACGAAATGAATATCTGAAGTCTCTTATGAATTGGTTCAACATCACGGTGACATAAGTAAGCAATCTGATGAGGATATGGTTTTTATGGCCCTGGTCAGTGTCATTCACCCAAAAACTAAGTTTGGAAAATGGATCAAAATGAAACAGCCTACCACTAGGAAGGACTTCAACCGTAAGGTGAGTCAATACTTGAGATGGGAAGAGGCGCAAGAGTTAGAAAGGGAATCTACTAGCTCATGACCAATGAACATTGGGCAGAATGGCATGGCGATGAACTAGGACATAAGTACCTCCGGGACTGTTGAAGGACGTATGGGAAAAGATGGAAAAGGAAAAATTAGAATTCCAACAAACGAAATGGTAATAGTAAGCGGCTTAAAGGCTTCAGGCCCGAAGATTACACCTTGCTTAATAATACTCCGAAAGACATCTATCTCACAACACATGGGATAGAGGAGTAAGAAATCTTCTATAAAGGAAGCAACTGAATAGCAAAAGCATTCTGGGAAGTAGTGCTGCTTCCATGAAATGCATGGCCACAGCATGAACGAGTGCCATCACCTAAAGAACTTGATTGAGGAGGTGATCCGGGAAAAAAAGCTACAGCAATACGTGAGAAAATGATAAAATCCCGGCCAACCCCCGACTCCTCAAACTACTAGGAATCGAGGAAACCAAGCTAGAACTAGCGAAGAGGGATCTAGACGAACTGACCATAGACTTATCATTGGAACGATATCTAGAGGACCTCATCTCGCATAGAGGAGTTAGGAAGAAATGGAGCGGTATGCAAGCTCATTAAAACACGCTTCGAAGGATTCATGCCTCATGAACAAAGATGGATCCCCTGCCAAGCAACAAAGAACACTGAACGATGATATAATATTCAAAAATCGAGACATCGAAGAGATTGAAGCTCCAACCTTTGATCCCATGGTCGTGACAGTAGGGATCGGACCCGCCATGGTCCAACGAGTATTGGTTGACTACGGCAGTTCTGTGAATATCGTTTTCAAGTACACCTTTGATCAGATGAAGATCGGCATGAAAGACATATCCACCTGCCAAATAAAAATTCAAGGATTCACCGACGAACCCAAATAACCCGTCAGAACGATTGATTTGCTTGTAGAAATTAGAGAAGGCAACCAGAAAGTCAACCTCATCCAAACTTTCATGATCGTCGATGAAGCATCCGCATACAATGCCTTCTTGGGATGGCCTGCACCAGTAGATTTCAGAATTTCTTTTGCCCAGTGGTGCCTTGCCATGAAATTAGCAATGGAGAATGGATTTGGTGTAACATCCCGTATCAAGAGGCCCGAAGCTAAGCGCTGCAGATGGTGCCATCATCAATGGCATTAACTTCCGATGACCAAATATGGTAATGCTAATGGTATCCATAATATCAAAGCACATTAATATGAAATAAAATCACAAATTTCACAAAAACAACTTTTCTGATTACATTTCATAAAGCATGTTTCATATTCCATTACATAATCCCATAATCGTTTCCTAGGTAAAGATCGAAAAGAATTATTATAAAATACGCCAAGAGTGACATATGATGATGTCCCTTGTTTGCACGAGTACTACATAGTCATACTGACAAAATACAACACAGCAGAATCAAACAAAATAAAATAGCAACTCCTAAATAGCTATCTGTCAGCTACCTCCTCATCTCTGGAAGCTTTATTCGCTAACCTACTAATAACCTATAAACCTCAACCCTTGCCCACTCAGATCAATTTTGAGCACCCAAGAGTTTAAGGGGAAAACATAAATTTCGAGTTAGACATAAAGCCTGGTGTGAATAATACTATACATATCAGTTATTTGATATTAAGTAAGACCACACCGCTTAGCAGAATGGGTTTCCCCTCTCTAATATCCTTCTAAAACATATCTTTTGCAAATCATAATCTTGTAACCAAAACTGGTTAAAACTTTAAAGCATTACTATGTAAACATACATATTAGGTAACACATGAACTATCTGTTCGAACATCACTACGAATCTTTGGCTGACTCGGGCCTACTGGATAATGTAAACAAAATAATCTAACACCTGTTAAATACTCCTCTTTCGGACGGTCTGTCCCTAATTTATCTTCTTCTAGGGTCACCTGATCCTAATGGTTTTATGGCCTCACTAATAACCTAACTCTGTACAAATATATGTTATGTTCTGTGTGTAACCATAATTTTAGTCTTACTTGTGACAAAGCCTTACACATTGGAATTGGAGTTTTGGACTAAATTGGCTTGGGGTCTAATAGTTAATGTATAGGGCACGAACTTATGCCGGTCCCATTTGGTATACAAATATCTGAGTCATTTTACTTAGGGTAATCTTCCCTTAAGTTTTCCTTGAATACTTTTTCTTCACAAAATGATTTAAAATCTTTTATATCAAACTTAAACAAGGAAAATACATACTATATGCTTTACTCAAAATCACCTTGCTATGTTACATATACTTTACACAAATCTTTGTCGATGAAAACATTTAAACCTTTGAAAGCACCCCTTTCGAAACCAAGTAAAATCCTTCTTTATAACCTAGGCTGAAAGGCCAAAACATTGCTTTCGAAACCATTCAATCTTCCTTTCGTGAACACTTGAAAAACCTTCCCTTCGAAAGCTATGAAACCTTGGACATCCTATCTTTAAACATTTAAACTTTTCCTTTTAAAAACCTTGGAAAACCTTTCCTTTCAAACCTTTCGAAACCATTGAGGAACCACCCCTTTGAATACATTCTTTAAACCTTTCAAAAGCATAAGCACCTTTATAAAATTCAAACCTTTCGAAAGCATTTGGGTTAAAACATGTGGAAACATCTTTTTAAACCATTCAAAACTATCTTCTTCGAAACCTTTAGGCTCTACCTTTAACAAAGCAAAATGGGTCATAAAACATTTAAGTCGAAAGCACTCTTTCGAAAGCATTTCCTATGCAAAGAAGAGATGGTGTTGAAACCAACCTTCCGAAATTACTGGAGAAGCGGCTATGTTTTAAAAGAAAAGTATTCCATTCTAAACCTTTGTTTAAGAAGATAAGAAAAGCGATAGTTATCGATTTCGACCCCTTCGAAATCATTTACTTTAAACAAAAAGCGCAACCCATTTGAAATCATTTCTTTAAACATTTGACTCAGTCGAAAGTCAACCAAGTCGAAAGCATATCCTTCGAAACCCAGTACCTTTTGCCTTACTCCAGTTTGCTATGTAGCAATTACTTGATACCAGGCATATTGGTTTTGATGGTAATGAAGGCGAAAGTACTTGGTCGGAACCCCTGGTGCCAAAAGTAGTGAAACATGTCAAAAGCTTGTAAAGACTAATTTTTACTTTAAAAAGAATTTCTTTTCAACTAACCAGCCATGTTTGTCAAAATACATTGGTTGATAATTCAATTCTCTAAAAGTTCCACCAATATTTGAAAAATAAACAATTTAATTTATTTACAGAATACCTCTTCTCCTTTTATAAATATATAAAATATTTAAGTCCCATACCATAAATAATTTTATATATCTATTAAAACACTTAGAAAATTCTACAAAAATTCTAGAAAAACATTTTTAATATGTTTTCTAAGATATATTAATTTCAGACCTAAATCATATATTATTTAATCGTGAATAATTTTAAACCCAAATAATCATTTCCTTAACTAGAAAATTGATATAAAATCCACATTAACTCAGAAAATTTTGAAAATTGAAAACCATCTCTAAAATATCATTTCTGATCTAAATCTAAAACCGCAAGGCATTTGGTTGTCATTTGATAGGGTTTTCACATTAAAACATATCATAAAATCTATATGAACAAGCATAAATCATCAACAAGCATATATAAATATTTACTCATTGAAAAACATGGCATAATCATGCAAAATACTTCGGATTCATCTTAAAGCTTCAAACAATAGGAAAAATGAGATACATTCATTATTCACCTTAGCTTTGAGATTAATAGGTTTGAGATTTGGATGGATTTAAGTTGATTAATCTTTTTCCTTTAGCTTGCTCTTTCTCTTGTTCTTGCTAATGGTGGCCGGCCTTTATTTTTTTTTAATTTTGCAAATGAATGTGTAGAACATACACGGCCAAGGGTTTAAGGTATTAGGATGATCTATTTCCTATTTTACCCCTCCTCTATTTCATTTTAACTCTTCTTAGTTCATTGGTTACATGGCATGCCTACCCCTTAGTTTAATCACAAATCTCAATCCCCTAATCATCGCATTATTTTTTTAATTTAGATAATTAATACCCTAAATATTATTACTAAAAATTATGGTCATTAAGTTAGAGTGATCAAAGGAGACCAAAGTGCCACTAGAGAATATTATATCGTAGCACTGCGTGAATCTAAAAGAAAGGAAAAGGGGAAGAATGTGGGGAGAAATACCTACATTCGCGAACCTAATAAATAGCAACTACAGAGCTGCCCCTGACTTGGGGACCGTAGATAATTCGATAAGGCTTTGGACCCTGGAAAGAAGATTTCAAGGGAGGATAGGGCAGCACCGGTAGTGTTGATGGTGTCTATCCCGGTTGACATGGATGACCTAACGCGGGTCTTGTAAATTGGATTGCACACTGGAAACAAGATGCGATTGGAACTCACTAAATTTCTTCGCACCAACTCAGATGTGTTCGCCTGGACACATTCTGATAATTGTGTGGTATCATCGGAAATTGCATGTCACACACTCAATATTGATCCCAAGTATACACCAGTAAGCAGAAAAGGCACAACCTGGCCCCGATCGATCTAAGGCATTGAGCGAAGAAGTAGACAAGCTGATGGCCAATGGTTTTATCTGTGATGCGAGCTAAGCCGAATGGGTATCTTACTCGGTTTTGGTCAATAAGTCCAATGGGATATGGCTAATCTGTATCGAATACTCGGACTTAAACAAAGTCTGCTCAAAAGACAACTTTCCCCTGCCTAGAATTGACAAGCTTCGGGATACAACTAGGTACGGATGCATGAACCTGATCAGGAAAACACCAGCTTCATCACTGATCTAGAATTATACTACTACAGCATAATGCCTTTCAATTAAAGAATGTTGAGGCAACCTACCAAAGATTAGTAAATTCCATGTCCAAGCGTCAGATCGGGAAGACCACGGAAGTCTATATGGATGACATGTTGGTTAAATCGCAAATTGCTACCAACCACTTGGGTAATCTCATCGAAATGTTTGAAATACTCCAAAAATATGGGATGAAGCTGAATCCACTCGAATGTCACTTTGGGGTAGCCTTCGGAAAGTTCTTGGGATTCATAGTGAGCGCTAGAGGCATTGAAGCAAATCTAGAGCAAATTACTACCCTACGAGAAGTCGAAGCCCTAAAGAACAAGAAGGAGTTACAAAGCTTGAATGGAAAGTCGCAGTGCTAAGCTGGTTCATCTCAAAAGCCACCGACAAATGTATATCGTTCTTTGAATTACTAAAGAAAGGAAAGAAGAACTTCGAATGGAATAAGGCTTGTCAAACCGCATTTGAAGACTTGCTGCGACATATTGAAACCCCTCCGGTCCTATCAAAGCCAGTAGACAGGGAGGACTTGCACATCTACCTAGTAGTCTCATTTCATACATTAAGTGTTGCTCTTGTACGTGACGAAGCTAGGATTCAGTGACCCGTATACTACATCAGTAAATGGTTTACTACATTCGAGAAAAATTATTCGAAACTGGAAAAGTTAGCGTATTGTCTCTTGATCGCATCCAGGAAATTACAGCCGTATTTTAAGGCACACCTGATCAAATTATTGATAGATCAACCCTGAAAGAAAGTATTGTACCACCCTGTAACTTCCAAGTGGCTCATCAAATGAAATATCAAATTGATTCAATATAAAATCACTAACCATCCTAGAAGGGAAATCAACGGGCTAGCTTTGGCAGATTTCATCGTCGAATTTACCATACGGGATGATGACGAAGAAATTACATCGAAAGTGGAAACACGATGGAAGATCTTCATCGATGGCGCATCTAATAACTTCTGCTCACAAGCAGGGGTAGTGCTTGAGACTTCTAGAGGATGAGCCGTTTGCTACGCCTTACAATTAGAATTCCCAGCGATAAATAATGAAGCAGAATATGAGGCGTTGATAACTAGGCTAAAAATTGTGAAAGAGCTGGAGATAAAATCCATAGACATCTATAGCGTTTCTCAGTTAGTCGTCTATCAGGAGAAAGGCGAATACCAGGCTCGAGGGGAGAACCTTGCCCCGTATCTATCTAAAGTGCAGGAGTTGCTGAACGACATCGAACATTACACCATAACTCACATCTTGAGGGAGTAGAACACGAAAGCTAACTACTAGGCAGAACTGGCTAGTTCCGCGGAAGCTCAATCATTGAGACTAAACCCGGTTGAAACTCTGACCACTCCAAGCATAAGCGAAATGGATGCCAACTGGATTTTTGAGACCAACATTGAACTAGAAATGTGGATGATGCCATTCAAAGACTACTTGCTTACAGGAACCATTCCCGCATATAGAAACAAGAAGAAAAAGAATCTATAGAAGTCATCACGATTTATAATACAAGATGGGACTCTTTACCGAAGGAGGTTCTCTACCCCTTGCTCAGATGCGTGACCGATGACGAAGCTCAAAGGATCGTGAGAGAAGTTCATAAAGGCGACTACGGAGACCATACAAGGGGGTAAATCCTTGCAAAGGAAATCCTCTGATAAGGGTATTTTTGGCGAATAGTAAACCACGATGCAGTAGGTTACGCCAAACAGTGCAATCGATGCCAAAGATTCAGAAATATCAAAATAACTCCCTAAATAGAGCTAACATAGATGGTCAGCCCGCGGTCGTTCGCAATATGGGGAAATGATCTAGTTGGCGTATTGCCAATATGTAAAGGAGGGGCTAAATATGTTATAGTTGCTATTGGCTATTTCACCAAATGGGCCAAAGAGGAACCACTGGCCACCATTACCACAAAAAAGTCATTAACTTTCTTGCTAAAACATTATTTGTTGGTTTGGAGTGCCACAAAAATCAACACTGATAACGGGACCCAATTCGAAAGCTCCGAGTTCAAAGACTTTTGCAAATGCTTCCGAATCGAGAAGTGATATTCTTTGGTTGCCAATCCACAAGAAAACTGAAAAGTGGAAGCAATAAAAAAGATCATCAAGTCTACCATCAAAGAGCGGAACTAAAGCTAAGGGTAATTAGGTTGACGAACTTCCATTCGCACTATGGGCTTATAGAATAACACACAAAGCAGTAACTGGGCATACCCAATTTGGCTTGGCATTTGGTTCAGAAGCAATGATCCCCGTCGAACTAGTAGCCCCCTCTCATTAAAGGCATCAGACGCAAAACGAGTAGCTCCTACTTGAGTCGCTTGATATGATCGTAGTCAAATACATAGTGCATAGAAATACTACTCAAAGTCTGATAAAAGAACTGCTAAGTAACTGAAAGATAAACAATTATATGGAGAGTAAATAAGGTATAAGCAACTCGTGTGATAGGCTCGCCTCTCCACGTACTTAGATCGGGCTAAATCACACACTGCCTCATCCTCTTATGTTGGATAAAGAAAGGAAAACAATTGGTCAAACAGAAGTCTTGTGAATGAGTACAAGTTTAATATATGGTGATCATATGCAGTTAAATATAATTTTACTCTATATGTGTTAGGATGTCCAACAAGTTTTTGTATGTTCCTGTGATCCATTACTTAAAGGTTTTTATCCAACACATACCCACACTACAACTTGTGCAGGTAACTACAAGGATCGAACTACGGAATGAATCTCAATAACAAACGCCATCACTCCTACAACTACTCAATAATGGTAATGCTGCCACTAGGCTACTAGACATGGACACTCCGCCACTAAGCTGTACAGGAACACATTTCCCATAATAACAAATTGAGAAGGAGCACATAATGCCGACTAGTCGAGGTGTCCTATTGATGTGCACGTAATGCGGATCGACCCGTATTCGCCACGTGCTACATTCGTACACCGTGCGCTTGCAGTTATTTTTAATTTAAATTCGTTCGACGGTTTTCTAAACCGATAGGATTTCCGTCGACGAACAAGTTTTTGGCGCCGTTGCCGGGGATTTGCTTTGATTTTTAATTTTCTATTCTTCGAATTATTTTCGTTTGAATTTTTGTTTGTTTTATTTTGTGTGCTTGTTTGTAACAAAAAAAAAATATTGTTGCGTGTTTGTAGCTTGCATTGGTTTGTGTGATTATTGTTTTGCATTTGCATTGTATATATTTTGAAGAGAAAAAAAACTCCACAAACATTTCTCCAAATTTGCATTGCATTTCATTTCCTATTGTACAAATTTACATTGCATTCTCATTTTTCTATTACACTCACAATTCATCAATTTCTATTTTCTATTTACATTTTACCCTTCTCTGTTACTGTTACACTGCCTCTGTTTTCTGTTTTCTGCACAGTGATACAAGCAATCACCATTCCCTTCCATTGTTGACATTGCTGACAGTCATTAACTTCTTCTTCATACTTTACTCACTGACTTGCTTCAACTCTAACCCACTGTCCATTGCCTTACTTCCCAACTTAAACTTCTCCCAATTACTTCCACCCTGCTACCATCACTGCCCTGTTGCTCAACACACTGCTGTACAACTCCATACATCACCACTTCCAGTTGTACAACACCATTACAACAACCACTACCACACCATACCACAACCACAACATCAACCTTCATTCACTTATACTCCCACCGACAATCTCCTTTAAACCACTCCTCAAAACTTCAACCAATCACTGCACTTCATCTGCTGCCATACATAGCCTGAAGCATTTCAGTCATACACCAAGACCAGTACCATCTCGTAACAGCCTCTATAACCCCTATTCATCAACTTCCCACTTGAAACACTCTACTAACTCTCCAAAACCATCTCCACAACTGACCGCAACAATCAACTCACCACCTGAAACTGTCAACACCCACGTACTTCACCCCTTAACTGTGTGCCTCACCATCAATACAAATCACCTCCCCTGCCTACCTTCCGCTTGCACTCGCCTCATCTCTGAACATCCTTGAGATACCCATTTTCGTACAACAGCACATTCACATCAATTTACATCCCAAAAATATATTTACAATACCACCCACTGACCAAACTCAAACACCAAAGTACAGCCAACATATCATAATCAGCCACAACTATTGCTGCTACTACCTCAATTCACCACTGTTAAAACCAGCCAAGACAAAACTATCACTGACTTGAAACACGAAACTCCACAGCAACTTACGGCCAAACTGTGTGCAGCAGAATTTCACACTTCCCACACAAACAGAAAGGTGCTCCCTTGATTATTCCTCGACTTCGACACTGCCGATTCGATCATCAACCCAGCGTCACCACTTCAAACAGACCACCGCGAACCATCGCCCAAACTAGTCCAACCAACATTCGACTGCTTCCACCCTACAGTGCAACTCGCAACCCACCACCTCGACTTGACATCGCCAATCACCGAGTATCACTGCTCGATCTTGACATCGCTTCAAACTCCACTTCCATCCCCTCAATTCTGCCACCTCCCCAACCCAATCGACCTTCAAATCGTTGATTCGCATTTGCAACAAAAACCATAATCGCGAATTTTGAGTTGAATTCCATTTTTTTTAACTGAGAAAGTTTTTTTTTATTACTTTGGTTTTGTTCTAATCGGTTTTAACAGGGAAGAACTTGGGCACTCATTTTCCCAAGCGGGTAGCGGGCTTATAGGGCTGAGTTTGTTATTTTGTTTCATTTTAATTGTTTAAACAAAAAATCATTTTGTTTTAGGTTGAGTTGTTTTGGGCCGTGTTTTCAAATTTCTTTTGTGTTTTGCGTTGAGTTGTTTTGTTTCTAGACTCTTATTTAAAAAAAAAATATTAAAAAAAACTTTGCAAATAATTTACAAATATATACTTGTTTATAAATAAAATAAATATACACCTTGCTCTTGTTTTTCGTTTTTTTGTATATATCTTGTTTTAATTTCAGGTAGCCAAAGCAGAAAATTGCAAGGAAGCACCGCTTGCTTGCTAAAAAAACTGCTGCCCAAAAAAAAAACTGCTTGCTTGCTTATCTATTGTTTTACTTGTATTGCATTGTTGGTTGCTTGCATTTGCATTTATATATAAAAAAAATTTAAAATCCAAAAACAAAAATAATATTCCATTCGTAGTTGCATTGTTAATACATGTTTAATTTCTGCTTTGCATTTCATCTTAGAATTTTGATTAATAATAACGATAAGACATCGATAACACTTAATTGTATATTGACAATTTGTCTTGTTTGAACAATTTAATTTCTTAGTGTCTAGGCTACGGCAGAGTAATAACCATTTCTAAATATTACGGCGATTCGTAAATATTATAGTGGTTGTTCCTCTGAAGGTACTTAAACCTTCGGCTGCATTGCTATGGTGATTCGTGGTGCACCGATAAATCCTGTCCGTTACCTAGCTGAGAACTATCTTATCGATTTAAGACAGAGTGTGATTATACAATTTTGGGTTAACTTATGATAAATCATTTGTAATTAACTCTTGCATTCATTCAGTTGCATTAGTTCATGCATATTTGAAAAAAATTCAAAAATCCAAAACTAAAAAAAAAATTGTAGATATTCCTTTTATTTTTCTTTGAAATTTTTAAACCCATTTCCTTTGAAATTTAAAAAATGCAAAAAAAAATTAGAAATACAAAAATCCAAAAAAAATAATATAAAACCTATTTAACACATAAGCAAAAAAATCGAAAATCCAAAAACAAAACAAAAATCAATTTTCCATTTTGAAAAATAAATTTTATTTGTAAATATTTTTCCTTTATATAAAAAAAACCAAACATATTCTTGAAAATGTCTGAATTTTCATATTCACTTGAATTTTACAATAGTTGTGTAAATCAATATAATCCATATGATTTCACTTCAAATTCATATGGATATTTTAACGACAACTATTCTTTGAACGATTCGAATTTTGGACAACAAACATTTCAAAACAATGAGCAACCCTCAAAACTCGAAAATAGCATTTTATCTTTACTTGAACTCTCTACACAACAAAATCAAGGTATAAACGATTTGTGTAACTCATATTTGTGCAATAGTTCAAGTCAAAATAATCAAAATTTGATTTCGCTTCAAAATTCAAATGATTTCGAGTATAACCCATGCCAATTCAATTTCGAGCTTCAAAATGAATTTCAAAATCAAGATGAAAATGTGAACCAATTTTCAAATAATTTTGGCAATGGGAATAGTTTCAATAACGATACAATTGGAAACTTTAGTTGTCAACAAATTCAGAATGAAAATTTTCGAATTAATAATCATGAATATGATTTTATTTACCAAATGGAAAAAGATTACGGGGATTTATTACTTGAAAAATATAAAAATTTTCATGAAAATCATAATCAAATCTCAACCCACGAAAAATCAAATAATAATCTACCGTTTATCGAAATTGACAATTCTTGTTCTCAACAAGTCCTAATCGAAAATTTTCAAGTTAATAACTATAAATTGGATTTTGTTGAGAAAATGAATGAAATTTACGATGATCGCACGAATTCGTTGTTTGAAACATATATGAAACAACATGAAAAACAAAATCAAATCCCAACGTGTGACGAGTCAAACGATAATCCATCTTTTACCACAATCGACGATTTTCAAACAACAACTATTGAAACTGAAAATGATGATCTTAATGAAGTGTTGAAAACACGGTAATTGAGTTGGATTTCAATTCTTTTGAGGGTGCGAAATTCGATTTAAACTTCGATCTTCCTTTTTCTGAAAATTTGAATACAACAACTTTGAATTTTAAACTCGATTTACACGATGAAGTTGTTGATAATCCAACAAAGGAAGTCGAATTTAACGAACATGAGTTTTATGGACTTTTTGAAAACGAGTTGTTGAATTCTGAAGGGGAAAATTTTGATCGCCATTTTGATTTTGAAATCGATAATTTTGAAGAAGTTTTCAATGATAAGATTGAACTTCAATTTGGTGAAAATTAACTTGAATTTCAATCAATTGTTTTATCAACCCTAAAAATCATCGAAAACAAAACAACTCATTCAATTTTCAATAAAACGACATTCGTTTTTCCAAATCAACATTCAACTTCGAAATCTTTTACGGTTTAGTTTTTCATGCTTAAGCTGTGTCTCACACATTTGACGAGACAAATGAATCGGTCTTTAGAAGACCATTTCATTTACTTTTTGACTATATACTTTCTCATCTCTTGTAAATAATCATCTTTCATGTAAATATTGGATTTTTATTTTATTTTTCTCCTTCCACTTGGGTTGACTGTGGGGACACAGTCAAAATCTAGTGTGAGGGGAGACTCATCTTCTTCTTGATTTTTTAGGATTATTTTTTCATTTTTCTTTCAAAAACAAAAAAAAATTCAAAAACAAAAGAAGATTTTTTTTAGCATTTTGATTTATTTTTAAAAGAAACACTATAGATAAATATATGGTTTTTGTTTGTTAAATTGAAATTTTTGGAAATTTATTTGTCTAAACAAAAATAAAAATGAAATTTTCTTACAAATAATAATGGTTTAACTAGTATATAGAAAGATTCATACGTGTTAATTATGAAGTATATCCTAATTGAAAATCTTTGTTTTAAAAAGTGGTTGATTTAAAGTAAAGGATATAACATTTTTTTGTCTTCTAAGTTAAATGGTACTAAGATGATTTTGCAAAACTCCCTCTCTCTCTTAAATAAAAAATAAAAAAAATAAAAAAATAATAGCATCCAAGTATTCACTCTCATTTTAAAGTCCTCAAGGTTATGCATGGGTGAATTACTTAAAATCTTTGCTTATGTGCTTTCATACTCATTTAAAAGTCCTCACGGTTATGCATGTATGGAACACATGTAAAAAACAGACTTAATAAAAACCACCTACGGTCGATAGGTGTATGCACGAAAGTGTGTACACTCGCCATGCTTTGTATTCCCCTCACATAAGCCCGAAAGGCAGTGCATGGGTGGTATATCTGGCCTCAGTTTACCTGAGCTAGGTGTGTAATTTTTCTTGCAAATAATGAGAGAGAAAGCAATTGAAATCCTAGCACTATTTTTACTTATTTGATTTGATTTGTTATTGAAAAGAAATGAAAATACCACTTTGATAAACTTTGATAATCAACTAAGGATCCATTTTATAATTACACTTTGTTATCTACCGAAACAACAAGTTAAACTATAGTCTATTTGTTATGATAACTTGATTTTTGTTGGAAATTTTGACGAGTAAATGACTAAAAAATTTCAAGATAATAACCAAAACCTATATTTAACTTATTTGTGTCGATTTAAAAGTAAATCCTTCATTGTACATATTTTCAAAAATTCGCGTTCATCTCTTTGTAAATAAATTTTGCATTTTGTAAATATTTTCATCCTGCATGTGGATTTTGTAGGTAGTATCCGCTGAAAACCCTCACTAGACAACACTCGTCCTACTGGGGACACCCAGAGGTTTAACGGCTTGTTGCATACGCTCAATGCAATCGTGCTCCCTATGAAAACAGATTTATCTTGGTTTTTCTTTATTCGAGGACGAATAAAAAGATAAGTGTGGGGGTATTTGATGTGCACGTAAATGTGCATATTTTTACCACCATATTTAATCTATTAAAATTGAATAAATAATCATATTGGGTATTTTTACCTGTTTAAACCAAATTCAAACTGTTTTCAATTTGTAACATATTCATCTTCATATAGGGGCAAAATGGTCATTTTGTGCATATATCAAATTGAGAAAATTTAATGGGAAAATTTCTATATTATTTTGTAGGAATTTAAACTCAATTACAAGTGGTTCATGAAGGAATATGCATGTACAAAGAAGATATAAAGGAATGAAGATGGAAATAATTCAAAGTGAAGATCATGGAGGACCCCACCTACCCACCTACCTTAATGTACAAATTAAAGGCTAATGCACATGCAAAAAGACATTTAAAGCTTCATGTACATTTAAGTGGGGGATTTTTAAAGCTAATGATAACTTGGCCACCACACTTCCTCCAAGGGCATTTTGGGTACTCCCCAAAAATATGCATTAGGGTTTCTAACTTATATAAATACCCCTTATGTTTCATGTAACCTTCTGGCTCTTAGTTAGTTAGTTAGTTAGTTTTAGTTTAGAAAATAAATAAAATCTCTCTTTATTTCCATGGCTACTTAGTCATTTCTTCTCTTATGTAATTCTTTTTTTTATGCAATGTTAATTATTGTTTCTTTTTAATTACATGTTCATTTCCTTTTATGCAAGTAGTGTAGATTTTCCTTTATGCAATTAGATTAGTTGTCTTTTCCATTAGCTTTCATTTTCCTTTCTTTTTGCTTTCATGTTGCTTTCTACATTTGTTGATTTGATAACAAATATGAGAGCTTAATCCCTACAATTTAGGGGTAATGAAGCTCTCTAGTATGTAGATACAACATTTTGATGTTTATACTCTCTTTTTGTGCTTTAATGGAAACACTTGAAGTGGTTTAATGATGTTGTTTAGCTTTGAATTTGATAGTCTATGTTGTTCATACCAAATAGACTATGCTTAAACAAACATAACACAAATTGCATCTTCATCTAAATATGATTATGGCAAAGAAGTGAATGTTGAAATTGAAATTTGATAGCCTATATTTCTAAACAATAGTTAATAGGCTATGCTTAAAATAGATTTTGCTTTCAACTTTGTCGTCATATTTCATGAGAGTTAAATGTATATTTGTGGTTGTTTTATAGTTTGATGGTTTATATTGGGCTAATTAATAGCACAAATATATCATACTTATGATAGGCACATCAACTAATTACACTAATGACAAGAAAAGAGATCATAACTTCATTTTTGTTGATTTATGTGATCTAGAGAGTAGAAATTGCCTCTAAATTGTCTTAACACTCATATTTTTATCAATTTTCTTTTGCTTGTTTTTCTTCTTTTCTAGTTTAACATTCTCTTCAACCTTGGTTTAATTTGATTGAATAGATTTTTAAAATCATCAATTCCCTGCGGATCGACCCGTATTCGCCATGTGCTACTTTCGTACACCGTGCGCTTGCGGTTATTTTTAATTTAAATTCGTTCGACGGTTTTCTAAACCGATAGAATTTCTGTCGACGAACACCCATCGTCTGCATTCGTTTTGACCTCTCGACCATAGTACACGCCTCTTATTGCATGCATCGAGCCCCATCTACCTGCAGTATCATGCCACATTAGAATCATGCATACCAAGGAGTCCCATTGTGCCTGGAATAGGAACTTCATCAGGCATCAGTTAGTATTGTGCATCCATCGTAGAACCTCCAGTAAGTTCCAATTGTGATAAGATTGCCTCTGGATGAATAACCGAACCCTATTGGGTAAAGTACATTTACCTAATTTTGCAACGTCCTTGCATCATCTCATAAGGAATTAGCTTCCCTACTAGTTCTAACATCCACATATATGTATACGATACACTTATAAATAAAACTTATAATTTCAATAATTTTATTACTAAACCGGGCCTTAGGCCAAGCCCCAGATTATGTAATTCATGCCCCATTCAACTGCTACACCCTACCAGTCGATTGCTTCGGTCGCCGCTTAAGGTGAACGGTCAATCGGTCACGTAGTAAAATTTAAGGTTTTCGATTATTTTAGCGATTTGATTTTTAATTATTTGTTAATTCAACTTACACTGTGAACCCTAAGTAATTCACACTGAATAGTCTTTAAAGTATTACCCTACTTTTTATTGGTTTGAAATTCATAGATTTTAGCAGATTATTTATACTAGTTCAATTCGGGGTTAACCAAATTTTAGGGTTTTCATTCAATAATATAGGGGTTCAACCTTGGTTAGAATCAGATTTATCATTTTACACCAATTACAATTTCTAATTCAGATTACAATTTTTACGGTTAGGGTTTATAGTTGAATTTCTAACACCCTAGATCTGATAGAATAGGTTAAAATTAACTGTAAACAATCCCTTCGATGTTGTTAAACCACCTTTATCGTGCGGAACTTTTCGAAGTATGTTTCACAACTTCTAGTAAGGTTTGGATTCTTTTCCAAACTGTATCGTAGAATTGTTGCCATATAACAATCTTATAGGGTTACAAACATTTGGAATCACCCCTAACCCGGTTATAAACATTTATTAATAGGCATTCTAGTATGCCATGTCTGTTTGGTTTGGTTAATTTAATTCCGTTATCTGTTGTCTATTTTATCTTTGGGTAGTATCCAAATCCATTTTAGTACCAATAATCTCTTAAACAAATTCCTTTATCAGGAAGTTGGTGTTTCTTGAAACAATAATTGTTTTTCAACGCAATGGAGTAGTTATTCATAAACATTTTACCATTTCATAAATATATGTAAAAAACTGATTTGGTCTTAAGTTTACTACATTTATGTTCATAACATAAATTGGGCAATCAATATTGATCGGTCCTAAAATCATTTGGTTGGGTCCACATAAGATCCTTTATGTGTAGTCTCTCGACTCACACAACCTTTTAACTCCTTGACCAAGGATATGTGAGGGTTTCTTATAAACTATTACCTTGTATGATCTTGTAAACTTTGTTGTAGATGAAATTCATTTTAACCTTATGTGCATACTCATAAGTACACGACCATATAAGAAGAAGTTAACTCAAGTTTTCTCATCATTAATCGTACTTGTCTACCAAAGTACAATTAATCATTATTGATACATCATTATGTGTCATAGGGAGGAGTGAATTTTGAGAATGAATCTTATTCATTTTAGGTGCCTTTGGAATCCATTTAAATACACTCGTATATTCAATCAAATCGAATATTTTCTTTGCAATTCGTATTTTCTTCTTCTATTTTGTATTCTTGAATGTAACACCTCGAAAATTTAGCTTAAAATTTAATAAGAAAATTAAATATAACAAGAACTAAAATCAAATTTTCACAAACTTCTGTATTTGGCTACAGAACAAGCATCATCGATAATTTTCATATATCACCAGGAAATGGGAGTTATTACAGAGAAGTTAGAGATGTTTAAAAAATTTAAAAATAGAACAAATTTAAAAATAAGAACTTACCAAAAGTTAGCGGTATAACGGTTGACCCATGGGGTTCGAAGGTCAACTGGTAGCGGTTGACCATTTCCGTGTAAATTTTATAGCTAGAGCGTGCAATTGAACGAACAAGATTGAACGAAATATTTTCCTTTATAGAGTGTGCATTCGAGATGAGAGCTATTGCTACAAACATTGATATAGAAGATATGGTAGAATATCGAAATCAAGCATGTTGATAATAATGATGTCATAAGAAAGAATGCAAGAGGAAGTAGTCGATGTTGAAGATAAAGCAAAGCTTACAACAAAGAATGTCACATCCAAAATGCACCTGAAAAAATATCGCACATCATCAATGCGATATGGAATGCCGCACTCCATCACTCCGTAGGCCTATAATGATGTCACATACCATCTATTCTTCATATCATCAGGGAAGTGATGATGTCAAAGGAAAGTATATTGTAGGTCATCGGTGTAATTGAGGATCTCATCGATGCCACTCTTCATCAATAATGGAAACTGCCGCATGTTAATAGTGCACGGAGACATGTCAAATTCTACCAAATGGAAAAAGGGTATCGGATGTCATGTGGTCTCATGAATCATCAAGAGGATGCCACCACTCATCAATATCATCTCTCTTCACTGCCATCTATCACCAATGCCACGTCTTATTGATATCGCAAATCATTAACCAAGGTAATACACAAGGCAGCACGCCGTAAGCTATCGATGAGATAGAAGCATCATGTATCATCAATACCATATCTCATCGATTCCGCATGAAATCGGTAACTAATGAAGAAAGAAGAATTTTGAGCCTCCAAAAGCCTATATATGAAGATGCTGCTTACTAATAGTATATAAAAGCATGTCACAAGTCACCAATTCAATAAGGAATGACATAATATTAATGAAGAACAATCAATACAAGGAGAATGTTGAAGCTCACTAACCCACAATGATGGCGTAAAGAGATGCATATCCCATTAAGGAACCATTCCAAACCTTATCTAACTACATTTAGATAATGACTATCTCCAAATAAGGATCTTCCAGGCCTTAAGTAATTAGGCCAACCTACCAAATCCTTGGTTATCCTCGACTTCCTAAAGAGCAAGTATTAAGGTTATTAGCACTAAAAATAATGGAAAATAAAAGAGGGAAAGTAACATCCTATGATCCAGATAAATGGAGCTTAAATCCATTTCACATAGGGCCTACACCAATCTTTGCTTTAGGAAAGGAAGATAAGAAAGATGACATTTTCATAGAAATGAGAGAGAATTCAACTCCAAGCAAGGGGAACCATCTTTAAAAGAGAAAGGACAAAAGACTTCGATCGATTCACCAAAAGGTGGAAGAATGTGTTTAATCGTTCCTATAAATTGAACGAGACTCAAACTCTTTAAAGAGAAAATTTTCTATGAAAGCTAAAGAGCCCATCACATACAACAAAAGAGCGAACTGGAAAGTAAAGGAATCATCCTCCAAAAGTTTCCATCTTTCTAAGAACTATTCTCTCACTATTTCTTATGAGGATACTTACCTCCTAACCAAGGAAAGGCTAAACTATTGGCCATCTCAAAAGAAACGACCAATAAAAGAATGAAATTTTTGAGGACAATATTGTCATTATCATAGCTCAAATGGCCATGACACTAATCAATGTTGAAGGTTGGAAGGTTTGATCAAAAATTTTCTAGGACAGGGAAAGCTTAAGGAATTTGTAAAGAGATATTAAAAAAGCTAACAACAAACAAAATATTTTTGGAATAAGACAAGAATATTTATTGGATCAATCATGAAAAGGAGTAAGAATATTCTAAAATAAAGGAAAAAAATATTTGAACCCGCCAAGATGGCCTGGCCCAAGCACCTCCTAAATGAAAGGGACAACGAATTAAGGATGTTAAGGCTAATTTAACACTAGAGGGGGGATGAATAGTGTTTAATGGATTCTAAGACTTATATGGACTAATTTAAAAATTATGATATAAACAAGTGCAAAATTTGATCACAGAACAATCACAGAATCAAACACAAATTCAGAAAGTAAATAAAAAGCAGTAAGGAAAAAACACACCGGATTTTATGCTGGTTCAGAGTTACTTACATCCAGTCCTGTACCAAGGCAAACACCTCACACAGATTTTTATTATACAAGTGTCAAGATTACAATCCTCAATTTCTAAAGGCCTTGAGGTACCCTCTAGTCTCACGAGTCCGGGGTAAACTCTCTTGATTTATGGGACTCAAGATCACCCAATTGATTTCCAGGCACAACCAAACCTTATAGAGAGACTCGATAAACTTTTCATTACAAATTGATCCTATAACTCTGAATAGTACTTTGATCTTCGAGAGAGGGTAGAGAATCAAACAATAATGAGATTCTAATTTGATTCACTTGAGAATTCGGTAGAATTTCAGTACGATCTTAAAATATGAAAATTTTGGAATATGGATTTGTGGAGAAGAAGGAGTGAAGAAAATAAGAAAAGTTGTTAGTTAAAATTTTTTTTTGTGAAGGCTATTTATAAAGCACCAACGGTCACAACCATTCATGAAGAGATTTAAACAAATAGACAGTGCTTTTAAAAATTGAAACTTTCGAATTTTACGGCCACCATGTCGGCCTGGGGTATCCCATGATGTCGACATCCCTAGTTAAAAAATAATGTAAAATTTATTTTGAAAATGAAGTTTAAAACAAACGTTTGTTTTAAAATAAAAACAAACCATTTTGATGATGACGTAAGGCTAATTTAGCTTAAAATTTAATAAGAAAATTAAATATAACAAGAACTGAAATGAAATTTTCACAAACATCTATATTTGGCTACAGAACATGCATCATTGATAATTTTCATATCATTGATAATTTTAAGGCTAAAATATTTTGAAAAGCTGTTTTGAAAATCATTTTGAAAAACCATTTTGAAGTAGTTTTGCAAGCTTCTTCCTGTAGAATATCACATCACATCAGGACTCGAGAACTTGTACAAAACCAGGATGTTCGTGGTTTTGTAAGCCACTTGTCGTAGGTTTGTAAACTACTTGTTGTGGGTTTGTAAGCCACTAAGAAGGTAGAAATGGTCTCCATTCCAAATGAAATTCGAAATGATGATTTCCGTGCTATTATGAAGTTTTAACAAAAACTAGACACATATCTTGAAATCATGATATTGATACTCTAGAGTCTTCAATCTTGAGTCTTGAGTCTTTATACTGATCAGTCTTCGGTAATAAATACCTGCATATATATATATATATCCTACATATACATATCTATCTAGACAACAGTGTTAGTATATATTTTATAATAAGATAAGTTAAAAAGGTTATTGTCATCAAAACCAACATCTCAGTTCCTAACAATCTCCCACTTTTTGATGATGATAACTTGTATTTATAAAATATATTTACCACATCATAACTCCTATCATAAGTCCTCCTTACTCCATGACCCCCCTTACTCCAATCATAACTCCCCCTTACTCCAAGCCAACTACTATTTTATAACTTCTCCCTCATTGTTATCAACAAAAACTTCTAATTAATAAATTCCTGAACTTAATATAAGATAATCAACAATAATAAAATAGAGTAATCCATATATAAGTGTAATAAGTGCTAAGTGTGATCATAGTATGAAATGTGATCATAAGTGTAATCCAAAAAGTAAATCAATCATCAGCCAATCATATTTACAGTAATTACTCAATCCAAACATATATATAAACATACCAAATAAGTTAAATCAACCAAGTTTAAAATACACCAATCAAATCAAACAAATAACATAATGAATAGACATTCCTTGGTACTTCCACCCATCCATCTTCTCCAAAGATAGGGTCTGCTTTGATGGCATTCCTTTCTTCTTTATCTTTGTAGAAAGTGACTGGTGGATTTCCTTCGAGGTCATCCTTGTTAAGACCTGAGATCATCCAACGAAGGGCATCGAAATGTCTCTCTTGCTCCTTGATCATCTTTATTTGACTCAATTCTAAGTGGTGCTGATTACGAAGTATGAATGTAAGAATATTCTTGAAGGAAGTTAGAGTTTCTTTAAGATTATCACATAGATTCTTAATCGAGGAAGCCATATTTCAAGAAATAGGAAGAACTATGAAAGGGAGTGATTAGAAATGAAGCTTGATAATTTATACTGGAAGAAATAGGTATAAATAGGAGTAGAAAGTCGTTTCAAATGAATAGACACAAGTTAGTTACATGAAATTAAAATTTCAAAGAGTAACTATTTTCTGCCCGTTGTATGTCGACATGGGGGGATGGTAGATGTCGACATGTATTTGCGCCAAAAATGGTCACAAACCCCAAGTATCGTGAAAGCACCAGTGTATGAACACAAATCAGCAATATTCAAGCACAATCTCAGATCTAAGCAAACAACAAACAGCAATCCAGTAATAACAAACAAAGACACGAGATTTATAGTGGTTTGGCTATCTCCGGCCTACATCCACTTCAAAGTTTTACCTTTTATTGATTATCCTTGCCGGTTACAGATGAATATAGCGATTACAATGAAGTAATTTGAGTACAGCAGCGATAGTAATGCATAGAATTGAATCCGGCAGAGTCTGGATGTTCAATAGCCAAAAAGGACCCCTTCCTACAGGCTTCAGGGGGCTATTTATAGGCGTAGGAGGCTGATATCGTGCTCAAACTTCGGGAGACTTCTTCTGGAACGTGAGTGGGCCCACGTGACCGACCCCACCAAGTTTCGACTCGATCTGTGATCGATACGAAACAATTTCATATCGATCAAAAAATGATCCAATCGAGCTAAAACTTGGCAGGGTTGTCCTTTACCTTGTATGCAAGCTACTGTGAAAATTTCGTTGCATTTAGATCAGCGATTTAGGAGATATGATCGATACGAGTCAATGTTCTACGGAAGGCTGTCCGGTTCGAATCCATGGCTTCGTATCCATCCCTTTCGCATCGATCAGGAGCACGTGCGCGTAGTGACGTGGAGTGTTGTGGAGCGACTTTCCTAGATCGATCCACTTTGTATGCTGGGTTTGACCGAGTTATTCGCATCTAACGTCGAAGTTTCGCTCTTATCAACCATTCAATCGCATCCATTTGTTTCGGTCCTTATTCGAATTGGTTATCGATTCACCATGGCCCTTGCTCGCATCGATTGTTATTAGGGTACTGCGTATCGATTGCCGCAGCTGCCATCGACACGAAGTGACTTCGCTTGAGTATGATGGGTACGAACAAGGACCTGTACTATATCGATTCGAATAACCACGAACCACATGGATATGAACTGAGCCTTTGTGATCGATTCGAACTGGGTCCACCCTTGATCGATACGAAGTGTTTCAACCGCGATGTATACGAGCTACATTGATGCGACGCTATCGCTCCTGGACCGATATGAGGAGTCCAATGCCGGATGGATTCGAATGGATTGAGGCGGTGTCACTCCGATGGATACGAAACCGATCGATTCGAACAAGCCAGTGTCACGATTTCCTGATGGATGCGAATATGATGGATTCGAACAGACCATCTCCAGCCCAACATCCAAACCAACATCCAAAACCAAACCAGAAAAGCGAGTGTCCAATCCAAAAACAAAAGATAGATTTCACAAACCATAGCGTCGCGGTTTATCATCATTCAGAGCATACCTAGGGGCTATCTCCGTCCCCATACATGTGTAAATGACTTTTCCATTTGCCAGTGGCTTGTTACTTATTTCATATTATCCCGGTCAATTGATAATCAATCGACCATCATTCCAGGGCCTCACACCATCGTTGCTCGAGGTAGGCGGTGGTTGCTCCTGTTCCACCACTGCATTCCTGGTTCTGACATATTGTCGCAACTGTCCATTCCTTACATGCTCCTCCATTATATCCTTAAAGTGCCTGTAGTTGTTGGTATCGTGCCCATTCAAATCATGGAAGAGGCAGTGCCTTCCTGATGCCCTCTCTCGTTCAGAAGGCTCTCACCTAGCCGGCCTTCGGTAGGGAAGGCAATTCCGGGTTTCTAGGTATATCCGCTCTAGCGTCTCGTTTAGTCCTGTGTATGTGGAAAACTTAGGATCCTTCCATCGCTTCCTAGCTTTTCCAGAATCATCATCCAACTTCCTTTATCTTTGTCCGAACCTCTGCTAGATGGTCCTCCACCCTCAGTCGCATTCACTTCCTTTAACTTTAAATCTGCACATGCATCCTCTTGTCGAAGGAATCTCTCGGCTTCGTGAAAGAATTCCCGAGATCCAGCGGTGGATCTCATATTAAAGATACCTTGAAATCCGAATCCTCCCTGATTCCTGACACTACTGCCATTAAAACCATTGATGGATCCAGCCATCCACCGAAGCAACCGCCGCATTGAATCGAGTTAGAAAAGCTCTAAGTGATTCATCTGTCCTTTGCTTTACCGACGTTAGCGTCATCACGTTCTTAGGCCTCTTAATATGAACCCGAAATTGCCTTAGAAACCTATCCACCAGCTCCGTCCATGTTTTGATAGATCCTTCCTCCAATTGCCTAAACCACATTGCGGCTATATCTGTCAAATACAGGGGGAAGCACCGGGCCATGACTTCCTTCGATGCCCCTATCACTTCCATGTGTTGAGTGTATCTCATCATATGATCTGTCGGATCAGCCTTGCCATTGTATACTTCCACACTAGGTAGCTTGAAATCAAGCAGATTTCGAGCCATTCTGATTTCCCATGTGAACGGACTCTTGTTCACCCTTCCAAATCTCTATTGGTCATACCTCCACGCATAATTCTCCTAATAATCTCAGCTAATCCAGCATTATCTGTCAAAGGTTGCCCCTCATGCCCCTGAGGGAATTCCAGTACATACTCCTCATGCGGTTCACTAATGTTAGCGCTAGCTCTAGCCTGTTAAGCTCCATCCAAGGGTGTAACGACTGCGATTTTTCGATGCCGAAAAACCGAACCGTTATGGTTTAAGAAGAAGAAAAAGGTATAAGAAGAAAATATAAGAAAGAGAGAAAAGAAAAGGCAATAGAAACATCATAAAGAAACAACAGAACAATATCAGAATCTCACAATTCGCAGCGGAACAACATATAATAGATAAATGAATATTCATTAAAAAAACACAAGAACTGTATATTTTATACATGACATTACATTACATTCATTATCAGAGTTTACAACAACAAACATCGGAAAAGAAATACTATATACTTAGTAATACGCCATGCCATCCAGCTTGCCTTCAGCAACTCCTGAATTCCAGAATATCCTGATAAACCTGACCCTTGACTGCCCGTGTGGAAATTGGTGGGCACCCAGAGTTTAGGAAGGAAAACAATAAACTCCGAGTCAGTCATGTGACTGGTGTGAGAACTAAAATAGTTTATTTTTTTTAAAACAAAATAGAGGAATATTTTTAAAGTCAATTCGCAATGCTTTTTAAAAATGAGACTACCATAAGGCCTCCCGCACACACACACAATGCAAACGCAAAATTGGAGGAGGTTTCTCCTTATGATAGTCAAAGATGCTTGATACGCATTAAAAAGAAACATATGATATTATTACTAGTGCATAGTGTAGGAAACAATCATTTCGAAAATAAAAATATAAATCTTAGCCAGCATAGACATTCCGCACTTATGCCTACTATAGCTACCATCCAAACAGTGGGGCGCCACCATAAGTGAATGATAGGTTCTACAACTAAAACCGCACGAGATCGCATTGTTTCTTTGGATTTCCAACAAATGGTCAGGCCAAGGAACTTCCCATTGCCACATGAGTACGCCTCTGGAAAGACGACCCGAGAACCAAACCGGATCTCTGCCAACACAAGGCCGGGTTACCCCTAACTGGGTAACTACTGACACGAATATGTCATCCCCCGATCGTAACCGATCTATCCGAGGATCCTCGATTTCCAACAACCACAAAGCAATAAATTTGCAGCAACAACATAGGTTAAGTATCTGGGATCCATACCATGATACCACCTCTATCCAGAAGGAATGACATACACTAAAGGGGCGCTACCCCCTAATAACCTTGCCGCATCCTTCCTGTTTTAACCATTTCCGGGGTGTGAGGTCCGACGAAGTCTCGTCCACAAATCCACGCTTTATACAAAAGCTGTGCTTTGGGTCAACAAATGATCAAAGTAATGATCACCAAGATAGTTGATCAAACAAATGATCATATCACAAATGCTCAAATAATGATCATTTCACAGCTACACTCAGCCTGTCACATTACCAAATTGGGAGTATATCACTAATAACCTTCAACTACATAACCTCTGAGCTCGTACGTCTCAGAGGAGGGTGTTAAGCTAAGAGAATAAATTCTCCGCCACCAACAGAAATATATTTGAAAGAAATCAGCTTTATATCTCAATTTGTAATGTCAGGCATACAATCCATACAAGTCTGTTCCAGGCTCGAACAGAAACGAAGGCACTTACAAAGAAGTCCTTGCATTCCGGATAATTTCTAATCATGTCCGGACTTCCCGTCACTAAGGGTGATAAAACCTCTATATCGGAGATCAGCCGATGCAGAGTAACTCAACGGTAATCCTTTCGTTTTCAAAAATATCTGGTCTTCAATGCCGGTCATCAAATGCAATCCATTACGACGTATCACATATTCAGAATGGGTTATACGACCCCAAGGTCCTTTCCCGGCTAACCCGAATAGTGAGCGCTTATTCAAAAATAAGTGTGGCATTCAAATTCAAGCAATCACAACAAATACCTATTTAAAGGTAAATATTGATAGTCGGATTTTTAACTATCAAAAGGCATGCTCAACATCACCATATTCCAAATAATTTTCCAAATTATTTATTTTCCAAAATATCTTTACAAGATATATATATTTTCCACACTTCAAAAATAAATCAACGTTTATTTTTAAAAAAATTCCCCTTTTCATTTATAAATTCCATAGTGAATTTACATTCCAAAATATTTATGAATATATGATTCCCAAATCGGTTTCTAATATTCACTTTCAATTTATCTTTAAAAAGATAATTCTCAAAACGTTCATTTCATATTGGAAACCATTTCCCTACTTATTTAATAATAAGTATTTCACACATCTATTTATTTTCAACACTTGGAAAATATTCAATATACTTAAATCGAAATTAAGTATATATTTCATTCTTTAAGGAAAACATTCTTTTAACACATTTATTTGAGTCAAAAACGAACGTTGCGTAAAACATCGTTACGACGACCCAAAATCACTAGTATAGGGATTCGAAATTTAGATAGATATATAAATCCCAATACTGTACAAAAACATTTCCTTTCGGAAATCATTTACTATAACAACAGTGTTATAGTCCATCATTTCCTTCTATTTCTCGAAAACGTCTATTTCAACAATAAATGTTGAAATCTATGGTTTCGATAGTTAATCCATTTTAAAACATCTTTAAAACAATTAACTTCATTTGATAATATTCATTTTCCCAAAACATATCTATTTTGTTTAATAATATATTCACTGTCCAAAATCATGAATATACTTCCTTTAATAAGCTATAATAATTAACTTATCAAAATAAGTCGTTTTCGGATTTATAAACAATGTCTATAAGTTCCATTTCTATATTTTATAACAACTTTGTTTTATAAATCTCCTTTATTAACTAATTCTATTTATATTCCATTTACATGTCGAAATCCGGTTTATAAGTAAATTACTTATAATTCATTTATTCACAAATCCATTCTTTTATATCAACACTAATTTATAAATCAAAAATTCTTATTTACTTATGAATCTAGGTTCAAACTTTATTTTAACACTTATAAAAGCTCGTTTTATAATCTCTATATTTTAATTTATAAATATCAATTTTATACAACTTTTAAATAAATTGTTTATAACAATTCAAAAATCCCAATTTAAACTATTTTATAATTTATCAACTACTTATTTCAAAAATCACATTTCAGTTATATTTCGCAAAAAATCATAATTTTAAAATATTAAAATTTTAACTTTTATTTTATTTAAGATAAATCAATTCAAAATTTGAATAAAACGTATAATTTCAAAAATCACTTTAAAAATCCCTTTAAAATCAAAATTGTTATTTTTAAACTTTAAAAATGGATCCGATGATGCAACAACACCAAATAGTCAATCACGACATCCAAATATCATATATCAATATGATGATCAATCAAATATCAAAATATCTGAAAACAAATAAATACTGTTGAGGAATCCAGTTGGATCCCTCCAACCTGTTTCCCTGCATCCAAAGATGTTAGCACAATACCAATTCCGTTCAAGTACGGAATTATCGTGGTATATGGGATTTAAAATATTATCCGCTTAATAGACGGCGCAATAGGGTCTCATCAGCTATATAGTGCGGGAAATCAACTCCAAGTACATAAATAATACCAATTTCACTGTACTGTGAAATATTCGCGGTATATGTTTTTAATAAATAACATCCACTTACTAACGGCGTATAATGTCTATTTTTAACAATCAATAGATAACAATCATCATTCAAACATGCATTCAAGTATTTTAAATATAACTATTTAAAATTAAATCGAAACCGATTCGATTGAGTGAGAAGTTCTCACCTTGATTTCAATTTCGTTTTCAGCTTTTATTTCGAATAAAATTAAACGGACGTTTAATTTTACCCGAAATTTTTGCTAGCTCCAAATGACTCCAATCCAATTCCATAGCGTAGTACTCGTCCATACGATTCCAACGCAACTGGTTTCGCGCGTTTTCGACCTCGTATGAAAAAGATACGAATTTTTAAAGTTACACGAATTTATACATAAATTAATTACAATTAATTTTAAATTTCTAAACCTAACAACCATCATCCACCGTACATCCTTCAACCTGCAAATCAGGACTGCCCCCTTCCTTTCTTCCTCAACAGGTAACACGCACGCGCAAATAACCTAAACACGCCATTCGACTTCTACAAGCCGCACCTTCCCAACATCGACGAAACCCATCACAACCCCACCATTCGAACGCCACTGCCCCTAGCTACCCACGGCTGAAGACCGGTCACGCGCGACCTCCATCTCGGCGTGAAAAACAAGGTTGAACGGCGAATGTTCATCGTCAATTTTCTGTCTATCCACTCATCAATTTTCGATCATAGCCGTTCATATTGAAGCTCTCGCCGAGCTCTACATTTTGTATGTTGGAGATTCTTCGAATTGGTTGACGGATTGCGAGATAAAAGAGGATGAAGTTGAACAATTTTCGGCCATAGGTTTATTATAAGCGGCGGCTGGCTTTAGATTAGGGTTAGGGTTTTAGAATTTGCAAAAGTGACAAATCCAAGGCCTTATATAGAAAATTTCCAAAATACTATTCATCCCGGAATTTCCGAACTCCAAACGAAGCGTGCCGGCTGGCGTTCCTAAGGTTTACCCCACGTTCCGAACACAATGGAACGTGTTTCGGGAGCTAATTCGGTCATCTGTGCGAGTTATGGCAATAAACGTTCGATTTAAAATTTAATCTGTAAATCAAATTTCTAGGCGTTTTAGCTTGCCCCGGACAAACAGTAAATCCGATTGACACGAAATTTGAAACCATACAATAATATCACATTACGGATGCGATGAAACTCATTTTGTCAAAATCCCAGACTGTTTAAAAAATGACTAATTTAACTAGTCGATTTAAATATTAAAATATTCAATTTTCACAAATTAACTTTTAATTCGATTTTTGTTTGCACAAAAAATGGACAAACACCTCAAAGTCGTATGATTTAGTTGATTTTATGTTGTTCTTAGTAACTTGGGTGAGTTATGCAAATAAGTAAAAAAAAAACAGCGGCTAAATTGTAAAAAGACACGCAGATTTATAGTGGTTCGGCCAGAACGTGCCTACGTCCACTTTATATGTTATTTTCTCTCTTTTCTTTCAGATTACAAGTACAAAGCTTTGTATATAAGTATATGAAAGTTGTTTGAAAGTTCCTTCCGTGCTTGAGCTCTCAAACTTGTCTGCCATTGTTGTACCCCTTCCCCTCTATTTATAGAGTAGGGCTGGGGGTAAGGGTCTTGGATGTATATAGCTGCTGGTGGGCCTGGACTGGAGCAATCTGACCTGGTAGAGTTGATCCGGAATGCCTTCTTCAGGTTGGTTCGGTAGTGGAAGATGGAGATGGTCAGGAGAGAGCTGGTCTGGTGGTGAGATGGAAGAGGCTTGGACCGGCAGTAGATGGGAGCCATGTTGGTTCGGTGTGGAGTTGGCTCGGTGGGTTGGTTGGTCCGGTAGTTGGTTGGTCCGGTAGTTGTTGGAGTGGAGGTGGTTCGGCATGCAGGGGAGATGGGATTGGACCGGTGTTGGGTGGCTCGGCATGTAGGGTTGGTCTTAGGGATGATTCGGCGCGAGGCGAAGCCTGGTTCGGTGTTGGATGGTTCGGCATGCAGGGTTGGTCTTAGGGATGATTCGGCGCGAGGCGAAGCCTGGTTCGGTGTTGGATGGTGGTGAGGGTTCGCCCAACATTTGCCCCCCAAAGTGGGGGCACATGCCTGTATGTGTCGCACTTTGTTTTAGCTGTTTCCATTCGGTCCCTGAGTGCCGAACCATTTGGTTCGGTATCCTATATCTGCCTATAAATAAGGGCTACACCCCTTCATCACTCCTTACAGAATTGAGAGAACCGAGCCAGATTTCTGCCGAATCAACTTATATTGCTGAAACCTTTTGACAACCGGACCAGGTAATTGCCGGATGATTCCTGTGTTTTTAAACTACCGAATGTTATTGGGAGTGTGAACGCCGAATGACCTTGGCGATGCTGATTACCGAATGAACTTAATACCGGATGTGTTAAGAGACGTTTAATGCCGAATGTGTACTGCCGAATGAGCTCTGGGCTGTATTACCGAATGAGATTGGGAATTCTGAGTGTTGAATGAGTCCCTTGCCGAATGGACTTTTATACTTGAACTATTAGTGAAACTCTAGATTTATATATGCTGGCTCGCTTTATACACTTGTTTGCTTATATCTCTATACTTCTTGTACTAACAACACGTCTTTTGCTTTTGTGTATGCAGATAAAATGTCTCAAAAAGTGGAAACCCGATCCGATAAACGGAAGTCCAAGGACAGAGCAGAGTCCTCCATAGTGCCCCTAGTTCGGGCCGAACGTCCTGGGCCTGCTCCGCGATCGCTAGTAGATGGGTATGGCCCCCAGGAGCTCTTGAATTCTCCGCCCGACTGCTTTCCTAGCTCCCTCAGGGAGGAGCAGCTTGATGTCATCTCTCGTTCCTTTGGAATTGACAGGGCTAGCATGCTATTGCCGGGAGATGGAGTGATGCCGTATAATCCCCCCGAAGGATATTTTGCATACAGTAGGTACCACTGCATGTGTGGGGCCATTCCTCCCATCAATACCTGGATAGTCAACTTCATTACTTATTTGAAGGTGGCTCCTTTCCAGCTTCAGCCCAATTCCTACGCCATCTTGGTGTTCTTATACATTATTTTTCAGAGAAGGTGCGGGCGCCCCCCTTCCAACCGGGAGATCCGGTATCTATATAACTTGAGGGGTTACAAAAAGGGATCTCCGTACGTTAGCTTGGAAGCGGCTGTTCCTTTCAAACCAGTCCTGGACCTATACTCAAAGTTCACCATGTTTAAGAAAGAATGGTTTTTTATCAGGGACGATTCTGTGTCCTTCCGCCTCTTTACTTCTGGCTGTAAGTTGAACTTTATTTACAGTTTCTTTGTTCTGACTGCAGTGCTCCTTCTGATATGCTTCTATTTCTTGCTAGCGACAGGTGGCTTTGCAGTCGTAGAGAGTGATTCCCTGGTCCAGATGGCTGCGGAAATAAAGGCCATTTCGGGACGGGACAGGTCGGCTTCTTTCCTGATCAGGAATGCTACTCTCCTGGAGCACAACTTGATCCTGCCACACCAATCCGTGGTTAAGCAGAGGGACACAGCTGAGGAGAAGGCTGCCAAAGCCAAGGAAGGGGCCACGGTGAAGAGTGGCAAGAGGGCACCTTTTACAAAGCCTCCCGTTGTTGGGGGCAAGAAGCTTAAGAAGTCCGACGGTCCCACTCCTAGTACTTGCCCACTTGCTCCGGGAGAGGAAGATGTAGAGGAAGATAAAGGTGAAGGTGAAGGAGGAGATGGACAGAGCGGAAGTGGCGTTGGTGCCTTAACCTCCGGGCAAGCGGGGGAGATTCATGAGTGGACAGATGATGCTTTCCGTCAAGCTTTTGGGAAGTCGGAGGAAGGATCGGCTTTGGTTGAGAAGGCAAAGGGGGTTGACAAGACTGGGGCTGGCGCCGATCCATTTTCTGAGTGTTCTTCAGCTAAGGCGATTCCAGCAATTCAAGGTGAACTTTTGACTTCTGCATACTCCATTTATGATAGGGACTTCGGAATATATTATGGTTCGCTTCCGTCCTGGACTGAGATTCAGGACTTATTGCAGTATTCTACTCCTCCGCAGGGTTTGTATAACATACGTGCCTTTTCATTCTTTTTAAGTTAACATATTTCTTGAATTATGGATCATTGCATGTTCGTAACACTTGGTTTTTATTTCAGGAGCAGGTAAGGCGGCCAAGTCATCAGATATCCGGCACCGCCTCGAACAGTATAATCTACTCAAAGCTTCTGCCAAACCAAAGCCGCCAACTAGCCGTTCTGGGGATGTAGTTAGATATCGCCCTCTTCTTGGAGTCACTGAGGAAGATATGCAAAAGAGGAAGAGGGGCCGATCTTCGTTTGAACCTTCTCCTGGCCCCCAGCACCCAGTCCAGCCCATCCATGACATTACTGAAGAGGATACTGAGTTTATGCCTTCCCCCCATCTGTCCGAAAATCCAACCGTCACTCCGATAGACCGTCCTGGTTTGGATCGCAACCCCTTTGCCGGCCACCCGGATCTGGACCCGAGTTTTCAGGATATCTCTTTTGACGAGGTCACGGGTGAGCATCTTCTTTCCCGCAATCCCATGGTACGGGTGCTTGATGAGGCTAAGTCGTTAGACCTTGATTTGCTTACTACTCAGATTGTGACCATGGGGAACGAGGCCAAGGCAAGTATCGATCGGGTGGCCGAGGAAACCAAGAGGTTAATGGAGCATCATGCTCGACTGGCCAGGGCTAGGGAGGAAATCGGAAGTGCTAACCTCCGATTGCGGCTACAGGTTTCTGATCAGGCCAAGCAGCTTTCCGATCAGGCTATCCAGATATCCCAGCATGAGGCGGCCACCCGACGGCTAAAGAAAATCATGGAGGAGGCTAGCAAGGCTGAGTTGCGAAAGGTGGAGGCCGCCTGCAAGGAGCGGATTGACATAGCCATTGCTACGGTGGACGAGGTTCGGAGGGCGGATCTCGAGCAAGTAGAGGAGTTATCCGGGAGGCTTGAGGCCGCAGAGCTTGCTCAGGCCAGGCTAAAGGAAGAGATGGAGGAAATGAGGAGGTCTCTCCAGGCTGACCGCTTGAGATATCGATCGGAGAGGGATGTTGTCGTCGCCAAGTTGTTGTCCTCCAAGGCCCGGGTGAGGGAGTTTGAGGAGAATGAGGGGATGATGGATGAGATGTTGCAGGATATGTACTTCCGTACCTGGAAGCAGGGTAATCTATCCTGGATGGACGACTATCCCCAGGTCATGGCTAGGATATATCTCCGGGCTTTGGAGGAGGCCAAGGCCGATGCGAATAAGGAAGGTTGAGCGGCATTCAGGATGGACATGGTAACCGCCCAGTTCTCGAAGGAGGAGAAGGTAGCGGTGAAGGAGGGGATGCGGCTACTTGCTGCGGAGGAAGCCGGTGTGCAGTTGGGGGATGAGGACCAAGAAGCGGGTGCTGGTGAGTTCTCCCTATTTTAGTTTTTCATGACTTGATCGTCCGTTGTTTGTTTAACGGATTCCTCTTCTGAATTGGCAAGGTGGGACCTCTGATAAGCATGCTAGGAGCTCCGACCCTGCGGCTAAGTAGGCTTAGAGAGTTGGTAGGATGAGGGTGAGGTGCGGACGCAGCTGGTTCCTTGTTCGGATTCGGTCACCTTTTGATTTCCTTTTAACACTATTTATGTTAGTCCAAGTCATTGATGTGACTGTAATAATATTGTTTGTGGTGAATGACTTTATGTAATTTCATAACATAAGCTGATTCCTTTATGTTGGAATGTTATCGTTATTTTGTTGTGCTGTGTAAGTGATGTAACTATGCATGTTACTAGTGACTTGACTGTGCTTGATGCCAAGTTTTTTGCTTAAAGTATAATTTTCTCACTTTGCAACGTAAATGTGATGTGTGAATATGAACTGCAGCTATGCATTAATGTATAAAAGTAGAAGGTACCGCCCTTCATGTTTCGGCTGTGGACGGCAACTTTGTGCGCCCTGTAAGACTAAGCACGGACTGCTGTTGAGTGTCTCGTCATCCGATTGTAAGTTTCTGTTCCCATTAGCGAGCGTTCCCTATTTCATGTCCTGTACTTTCAAGCACCGTTACGGAGAATAGGAGAAAAGTTTTAAATGAAATAGAAATATAGGAAAAGTAAAACTTCCAGTCACGGAAGGCCGTCGATGTGCTAAAGTTCGTGGCAAACGGGTTTTGTAGTCACTTTCCCTAGCTGTGGGTCTTGGAGACATTTGTCACCCATCTTACGCCTCTGCGAGGAGTTTTATTTTTTACCACACCCGCATTTAAGACACATCGGAGCCGATCGCGCACAGTAACTACCCGGGCCATTATGGCCCGTAATCGCGGGTATTATTCGATTTACTGTGGCCGGCTAGCGTGGGGGCCGATCGTCAACTGTGAACTGCTCCTGGCTGGCCACACCTTATGTTGGGGCTTATGATCGGTTCACAGTCGCCGGTGAGCCGAATCGCTGTAATGAGCTGCCATGGCATAATCGGCCTTCTCGGTGGCTTATACTCGGCTTATTACAGTCGGCTTTAAGGGCCGAGGCAAACAATGAGTTAACTTGCGGTAGAGGGATACCGGAGCAAAGTGTCTCATTGGCGAGGGCATAAAATCGTAGCGTACCTGTTAGATTTTGTCCAGGTGGAGTTGTGTTGTGAAGCTCTGAATTGAAATGTCATCTGCAAAGGATTTTGTTCAACAGCAAAGGATAAAGCTTAACAAGTAGCCAAGATATAAAGGAACAAGTTAACAAGAGCCAAGGTTTTTAAAGTGGTTCGACACGAAAATCCTACGTCCACTGATTCTCTTTGTTAATTCACTTCATATGGGCAGTACAAGTTAAGAAAAGTATCGACGGAGGTGTCGGATGTTCCATGCCCTCTGGAACACCGCTCCGTCCACCGTTGACAAAATATAAGCTTCGTTGTGGAGATCTTTATGAATTACATATGGTCCGTCCCAGATGGGGTCCAGTGCCCCGGGGCGCGGAAAGATTCGCTTGAGGACAAGATCTCCTTCTTGTAAGCTGCGATGTTTGACTTTGGAGTTGTATAGTGCTGCCACTTTTTGTTTGTGAGCTGCTGCTTTGAGTGCTGCGTCATTTCTTCTCTCCTCAATCAGATCCAAAGACATGAGGAGGAGCTCTTCGTTCTCTTTAGGGTTGTAGTGGATCCTACGGTGAGAGGGCACTATAGTTTCAACTGGGAGCATAACCTCCGATCCGTATGCCAAAGAGAAGGGAGTATGCCCTGTTGAAGTTCTGTAAGATGTGCGATAGGACCAAAGTGCCGTAGGAAGTTCGTCCACCCAAGCACCTTTCGACTTTTCAAGTTTCTTCTTGATTAAGGTTTTGAGGATCTTGTTGACAGCTTCGACTTGGCCGTTTGCCTGGGGATAAGCCACGGATGAGAAGCTTTTGTGAATCCCGTGCTCTTGGCACCAGTTGGCCAATTCTTCGCTGTCAAATTGAAGTCCATTGTCTGATATGATCTTGAGTGGGACTCCGTACCTGCACAGAATATTTTTGATCAAGAAGTTGATAACTTTTGCCGAAGATATTTTATTTAGAGGTTCCGCCTCCACCCATTTGGTGAAATAGTCAACTGCCACTATAGCATATTTGGCTCCGCCTCGGCCCGTTGGCAGTTCGCCAATCAAGTCAATTCCCTATACTGCGAAGGGCCAAGGGCTGGTCACTTGAGTAATCTCATTTGTGGGTTGTCGAGGAATCTTGGCAAATTTCTGACATCTATCGCATCTCTTAACGAAGTCCAAGGCATCTTTGTTTAAAGTGGGCAAGAAATACCCATATTGGAGTATCTTTTTTGCTAGGGTTTGCCCTCCGGTGTGGTCTCCACAACTTCCCTGATGGATATTGGATAGAATTTCCCTGGCTTCTCTTCCAGCAACACACCTCAATAAGGGGTTAGAGAAGCCGCGCCGATAGAGGATGCCTTCTAGCATTGTGTAGCGGGAGGCTTTCCTTAGAATTTTCTTAATTTCATTTCGCCTGTCGGGTAGGGTGCCGTTTTGTAAGTATTCTCGGATAGGGGTCATCCATGTTTCTTCTTCGGTTGCAGCTATCAGATTTACTTGCTCGAAACTCGGGGTTAGTAGCCTTGAGACAGTTATCGTTCCAGAAGTGGTATCATCTCCCATGCTAGCTTGCTTTGCCAGCTCGTCGGCCTCTTGATTTTCTTCTCGAGGAATGTGTTTGATCGACTAATGATCCAATTGATTGAGCAGCCGCTTGGTCTTTTTCAGATATGCCGTGTGCCACTCTCCTCGAGTCCGGAACTCCCCTAGTATTTGATTTACGATGAGTTGTGAATCACTGTGGAGACATAAAGAACTGACTCCAATTTCCAGTGCAAGTTCTAATCCGGCTATCACTGCTTCGTATTCTGCGTCATTGTTGGTGGCAGCGAATTCCAATCTTAGGGCGTAGTGCAGCTTCTTTCCCCTGGGGGTGATTATCACAACACCTGCCCCCGAGCCTTGTTCGTTCGACGCTCCATCTACGAAGAGACTCCACTTGATGTCCTTTGTTATTTCAGACTGCTCCCTGGCTTCGTTGATAATGAATTCGACGATGAAATCGGCTATGGCTTGTCCCTTGATGGCAGTGCGAGGATGGTAGGTGATATCATATTGACTTAGTTCGATGCACCACTTAAGTAGTTGCCCAGAAGTGTCGGGGCGATGGAGCACTTGCCTTAGCGGTTGATCGGTTAAAACTCTGATGGAATGAGATTGGAAATAGTGTCGCAGTTTCCGTGACGTGATGAGCAAACAGTATGCTAGCTTTTCAAGTTTAGGGTATCTGGCTTCTGCCCCTGTGAATCTCTTGCTTACAAAGTATACGGGTCACTGCGCGCGGTTGTCTTCTCTCACCAAAGCGGCGTTCAAGGCGTGGGACGATACAGTAAGGTATACGTATAGTTCCTCGCCTTCATTTGGAGTTGAGAGCACTGGTGCTCTCTGGAGGTGTCCGATTAAGTTAAGGAAGGCTGTCGAGCATTCGTCAGTCCATTCGAACTTTCCTTTGTCTTTCTTTAGAGCTTCGAAGAATGGGATGCATTTGTCGGTTGCTTTAGAGATGAACCTACTTAGGGCGGCCACTTTCCCGTTTAGGCTTTGCATCTCTCTTCGAGTGGATGGTATCTTGATATCTTGCAAAGCTCGAACTTGTTCGGGGTTTGCTTCAATCCCCCTGGCATGAACGATGAATCCCAAGAACTTTCCCGATGATACCCCGAAGGAGCACTTTAGAGGGTTCAATTTCATTCCATAATGGCGAAGTACTTGAAACATCTCGTCCAAGTGGCTTATATGGTCGTTGGCTTTCCTCGATTTTACCAGCATGTCATCCACATAAACTTCCATAGTTCGTCCTATCAGTTCTGCAAACATCTTGTTGACGAGGAGCTGATAAGTAGCTCCGGCGTTTTTAAGTCCAAATGGCATTACCTTGTAGCAGTACAATCCTCGGTCAGTGATGAAGCTAGTGTGGTCTTGATCGGGGGCGTGCATAGGGATCTGGTTATATCCTGAGTATGCGTCCATAAAGGATAAAAGTTCGTGTCCGGCAGTGCTATCCACGAGTTGGTCGATTCGGGGGAGTGGGAAGCAGTCTTTCGGGCAAGCGTCATTTAAGTTGGAGAAATCGATGCATGTTCGCCACTTCCCATTAGCTTTCTTTACCAGTACCGGGTTGGCGATCCATTCCGGGTAGATGGCCTCACGTATGAAGTCATTGGCAAGTAAGTTCTTTACTTCTTCCTCGAGGGCTGCTGATCGTTCTGTCCCCATACTTCTCTTCTTTTGCTTTACCGGTACCTTGGTAGGATTGATGTTTAGTGCG
Source organism: Allium cepa (assembly GCA_030765085.1). NCBI lineage: Eukaryota > Viridiplantae > Streptophyta > Magnoliopsida > Asparagales > Amaryllidaceae > Allium > Allium cepa. The sequence goes on along the minus strand of CM060936.1, from coordinate 23,029,755 downwards.
TGGCATGCTATGTCCGGGGAGATTCCAGTCATGTCAGCGTGCGTCCATGCAAATACATCCATGTTGTGGCGAAGAAAATCAATGAGTTGATTCTTTAATTCTCTTTTTAACTGAGATCCGACTCTCAGCAGTTTACTTGGGTCGCGTTTGTCTACGGATACGAATTCCATAGCCTCTGCAGGCTCGGCGGTGGCCTCCTCCTCTTTGTCCCTGGGGTCTAATTCATTGAAAGGATCACTGGTAGACCGAAGAGGAGGGGCTTTCTTTAGTTGCTATTCTTCCAAGCTTTTCATGCAGAGAATAGTCTCTGCATTTTTCCCTTTATCTCTCCTGCGATTATTACGAAGTTCGGTTACATAGCAGTCCCGAGCGGCGTCTTGATCCCCTTCTACTTCTCCCCACTCCATTATCCGTTGGGAACTTCATCTTCAGGCACCATGGGGCAAGGACAATTTGGAAGTCGGATAAGGCTGGTCTTCCTAAAAAGGCATTATAGGCCGAGTGGTTGTCTATTAGCACGAATGTTTGTTTCCGAACGGCGGAGCGGGGATGACTTCCTATTTCGACAAAGAGGTCCAGTTGCCCGAGAGGTAACTTTGCATCTCCAGTGAAACCAAGTAGTGGTTTGTTGCAGGGAGATACATCCTTCATTGACAGCTTCATTTTGTCGAAAGCATGCTTGAACAGAATATTCACTGAGCTTCCAGTGTCAACTAGGATTCGAAAAACTTCAGCTGGGCCGAACTAGACAGAGATGACCATAGGATCCATATGAGGGTATTGCCTTCCTTCTAGGTCGCGCCCACTGAATGTGATGTCATTATTTTCCTTCCGCTTAGGGTGGCGTTCTTCCATAACAGAATTGACGCAGTCTCCCTCGCTTCTGAGTGAGTTTCCATATCTTTCCATTTCTGCCCAGCTCTTGTCGGCGATGTGTGGCCCTCCTGATATTGTATGGACCACTATCTTCTCTTGGCTGGAACCGCTAGTGTTGCGATTTCCTCCGCTTGTCTCTGGGTGGAGCCGCCCTGGGTTTTCCTTGGCGGGAGCTGGAGTCCTGTCCTGGCCCTTTACATAGCGTTCCAGCCTCTTTCTCCTGATGTGTTCTTCGATTAGGTCGCGGAGGTGGCGACATTCATTGGTATCATGTCCATAAGATTCGTGGAAACGACAGAACTTTCCGGACTGGATTGCGTGATCTGACTCCTTCTTGTACGGGGGGCGCTTGTATGTAAGTTCGTCCTGGGTGGCCAGGAAGATGTTCTCGACTGTTTCATTCAAGGGAGTGTAAGCGTCGAATCTCGGTCCTGGTCGGTACAAGCGCTTTTCTCCCTTCTTGCCCCCTGCATTGTCTCTAGAATCGTTTCTCCGAATGTCCTTTGCTGCGGCAGGGGCGTTTCCATGAGCCATCTTAGCCTATGGTCCTGTCTGCCTTTCAGTGGCAGCCTCTTCGAGTCTCATGTACTTCCCAGCTTCATGGAAGAAATCGGGCAAGGTAGCTGGTTTTTCTTTAGTTAGTCTTCTAGCAAACTTGGTATCTGGGTGCACACCACTACAGAGGGCCATTAGGGTGAGTTTCTCATCGGCATCTTGGACTACGGCCGCTGCGGCGTTGAACGTTAGATATTGTTGCAGTGTCTCTTCGGATTTCTGTTTGACAGTAGATAGAGAATAAGCATCCTTGGGTTGTTCCACATGAATGCAGAACTGGCTAATGAACTTTTCTTTCAACATCTCCCATGAGCTGATAGATCCTTGGGGTAGATGGCAGAACCAGGAGGTAGCTAGGTCTGCTAGGAATAGCGGAAAGCATTTACACAACACTCCTTCCGTTGCTCCGCTCATGAGCATATGCTGTGTGTATCTCTGCAAGTGTACAACGGGGTCGGAAGTTCCCTTGTACGGTTCCATCTTTGGCATTTTCCATTCTCGAGGGGTGATGGCGGTTTCGATGTCGCGGGTGAAAGGGCTGGTTACCCTAGCGCCTATCCCTCGATCCCTTTGCTTCCGTCGGACGCATTCCCTGAATAATCGTGCCATTCTTTCATCAGAATTTGGAGCGGACAAAAATGAGCTTGGTTCTTCCCCGCGGGATCGATCTCGTCCGGATGACCTGTAGGGATGGTATAGTCTATCACTCCTGACGTTATCCAGTGGCTGTCTTTGGCTGCTCGGATGCATGCTAGGACCAGCTATAGTTGGCCCCTGCCTTGATCTTCCCCTGTGGGGTTCTGTTTCGAGCATTTCCACGGGGTCAACTTCGGGCTGGGTTCTAGCTCGGCTCTGTTCAGCGGGGTTTCTATGATTAGGTGGCATGACTGGCTCAGCTACATCCGACCCTCGCCTAGTGCCTCCCCCATTGGGTTCGGTTCCAAGCGCTTCCTCGAGTCGGAGTTCGGGCTGAGTCCGGGCGCGGCCCCTATCATTGTTGTTCCTGTTGATAGCTTCTTCGAAGAGGGAAGACCTTTGTTGTCTCCGAGATCCTCCAGATTGAGACTCACCCCATAATTCAGTGTTGCGGTTGTATTCTTCGGCATCCCTCAAACGTGACATGAGTTGGTTCACCAAAGCTTCTTGTTGGGATGCGAAGCGGTTAGTCACTTCAACCACAACTCTGTCTAGGTCTGCCCTAGTGATTGCTGCCGGTTGTTCCACGGCAGGGGCTGTCGGAATTGCCTGATCTACATTTGGCACCGCTATCGTAGTGGGTTGGTTATCTTGATCTGGATCTACTGGATCTGGAGCGCTGCTGGTTGCAATGTTCTTTCCCTTGTTGGCGTCTTTTCTCGGCCTGGAAGTCATGTTTCCTAGGCAGTGAAGGGTGCTATTGGGAAAGAAGGCTGAATGAGGGAAGCTGAAGCTTCGAGTTCCAAGCTCTCAGTGAAAGCACCAAAAATGTTTGCACAAAAAATGGACAAACACCTCAAAGTCGTATGATTTAGTTGATTTTATGTTGTTCTTAGTAATTTGGGTGAGTTATGCAAATAAGTAAAAAAACAGGGGCTAAATTGTAAAAAGACACGCAGATTTATAGTGGTTCGGCCAGAATGTGCCTACGTCCACTTTATATGTTATTTTCTCTCTTTTCTTTTAGATTACAAGTACAAAGCTTTGTATATCAGTATATGAAAGTTGTTTGAAAGTTCCTTCCGTGCTTGAGCTCTCAAACTTGTCTGCTATTGTTGTACCCCTGCCCCTCTATTTATAGAGTGAGGCTGGGGGTAAGAGTCTTTGATGTATATAGCTGCTGGTGGGCCTGGACTGGAGCAATCTGGCTTGGTAGAGTTGATCCGGAATGCCTTCTTCAGGTTGGTTCGGTAGTGGAAGATGGAGATGGTCAGGAGAGTGCTGGTCCGGTGGTGAGATGGAAGAGGCTTGGACCGGCAGTAGATGGGAGCCATGTTGGTTCGGTGTGGAGTTGGCTCGGTGGGTTGGTTGGTCCGGTAGTTGGTTGGTCCGGTAGTTGTTGGAGTGGAGGTGGTTCGACATGCATGGGAGATGGGATTGGACCGGTGTTGGGTGGTTCGGCATGTAGGGTTGGTCTTAGGGATGATTCGGCGCGAGGCGAAGCCTGGTTCGGTGTTGGATGGTTCGGCATGCAGGGTTGGTCTTAGGGATGATTCGGCGCGAGGCGAAGCCTGGTTCGGTGTTGGATGGTGGTGAGGGTTCTCCCAACAATTTTAAAAGTTCTATAACATCATTCTAACTCCAACATGATTAAATAAAATTTTACAAATCATTTTCAATCATATTTAACCCAATTTTCAATTATTTCTGTATTTTCACATATTAAATTATCAATTTAATTATTCAATTAAATCAAATTATTTGAAATAAAATTTATTCGACTTATAAATTTCACTTATTAATATTTAAAATTAATTAAATATACAAATTTTAATTGACAGAAATTCTGGGTCGTTACAAAGGGCCTCCCAGTGTCAGATCCTGCGGGCCTGCCCCCAAGCCTTTGTTGATTGCCATCTAGTTCTGCATTCTATCCTCTATTGGGATTCGCGACCCTAGTTCCTTGTCCCACATTCACGGTCACTTTAGTCGGTCCAAGGTTTTGTGTTCCTGCAGCTCTCAACTGTTTAAAGAAAGTATGCATCATTTGCTGTTAACTTTTCGATAACCTCTCTTGCAATGATTTGGCCATAGCCTCCATTTCATCCCTGGTGATGTAGATCGAAGTTCGTCCTTCTCTAGCTTTGGAGGATGCTTCTTGACTTCCTTCCTGTTGGCTTCTCTCAGCCCTTTGTCTTCTTCTTGTCTGTCGAGTCATTGTCTTTCCAATCTAAACTCTTCACGCTTTTTCAAATCTGATCTTCAATCCGATGTAGCGGGTGCTAGTGTTTCTCAGTGTTGAGTCACAGCTTCTATGAAGATTTTGATTGCTGACAACAATATTAAAGCGATCGACAAATCAAGACGTACATATGGTACTCTAGATTATAGGTTGATTATTTGATGTTATAATAGTAATAAAATTGTCAAAATCTATCCTCAAATAATCATGCACAAAATATAATATACATATATATACACATTTATATAGGTTGTGCACTTTATTGTGCAACTTAACAGAGACCGGTCGACCGGTCCAAAAATGAACGGTCGACCGTTCCTGTTGAATGTGCACAATAAACGTGCACACATGCACATAACGTCTATATTTTTAAAAACCTGTCTACCGGTTAGTTTTTGACCTGTCGACCGTTTTTAAACAGAGAGCAACTTCTTCCAAAAGACACATCTTTCTTCAATAGTTGCGTCTCTTCTTCTTCATCAATGATCATAACTTTTGACTGCAACTTTTCACCAAGGGTTATAACTATTTTCTCTCTATAAATACACATCAATATCATTGATTAAAAAAAAAAGTTTTATTAAGATTATATATGCTCTCTATCTATTCTTTGAATTCACTTGCATTCAAAAAGCTCTAAACTACTTTCATTCCTTATTGAATCATTGACACTATCTCATATATTTTGATTCAATAAGCAATATAAATTCCATAATCTTCACAAACATCATTCACAATTTGAGGATAAGATTATAGGAAGAGTGTACTACAAGTGACAAATCCGTGTTTACAAGAGCACAAGTTGTCAACAACAATTGTAATTGTTTTTTGTTGAAGTCCTCAGTATTGTAAGAGGCAAGTGTTGAAGTCCTCAGTATTGTAAGAGGCAAGTGTTGAAGCCCTCAGTGTTGTAGAGGCGTGAAATCCCGTTCGGCTGTTCGGGTAATTGTAAACCTGTTCCTCCGGGTGAAGCGAGGTTGTAATTAGTGAAAATCCAGATAGTAGTCTGGGACTGGACGTAGGACGGTGCTCCGAACCAGTATAAAAATCTCTGGTGTGATTTTTCTATTTTTTATTTACAATGCTATTATCATCTATTTCTGCATTTGTATTGTAATCCATATTAAACGATCCGTGTATACTATATTAGCACATATAATTGTATATACACCGCACTTTCATTTGGTATCAGAGCACGGTCATCATATAACCGTAACACAGTTATTTGATATATTCTTGTAATATGGCAAATAACGCAAGTACTAGCACTCAAAACACCACTTACACAGAAGGGCAATCGACACAAAGACCTCCATTTTTCAATGGTCTTAACTATAGTTATTGGGCAACACGTATGTCATTCTTTATGCAATCAAGTAGCTATGATGCTTGGAATGCTACTCAAAGAGAAATAGTGAATCCAACAACTGATTATTCAGAATGGACTGTGGCTGAGAAAACGGCAGCAGCCGTAAATGCAAGAGCAATAAATATGTTGTTCTGTGCATTAGACCAAAATGAATATAATCGTGTTAGTATCTGTACTACTGCATATCAAATTTGGCAAACGCTAAAAATCACTCATGAAGGTACTAACAAGGTTAAACAAGCCAAAATAGCCATGCTGAAAAGTCAATTTCAAAATTTCAAAATGAAACCAAATGAAACAATCAATGACATGTATTCACGGTTTCAAACTATTCACCATGCACTTATTTGGTTAGGACAAAAGTATTCCGATTTTGATGTTGTTTCAACAGTCCTACATTCTCTGACTAATGAATGGGAAGGAAAAGTATTAGCAATTGAAGAAGCTAATGATCTTTCCGTCATGAAGCCAGATGAATTGATAGGAAATTTAATGTCCTATGAAGCAAATTTGCAGGCTAGAAAAGAACAGAAAGAAGAAAAGAAAAATGTAGCATTTCATGTTGAGAAAGATGAAAATGAATCAGATTCTGAAGATGAAGATTTGGCGTTCATTGCTAAAGGTTTCAAAAAATTCCTAAAATATCGAAAAGCCAGTCGCTACAATAAAAGGAAACCTGGATCAAATAAACCATCTTCATCTGCTATAGAATGTTTCAACTGCCATAAAAAGGGACACATGCAGAAGGATTGTCCAGAACAAAAGAAAAAGTCAGAAAATGACAAATTCAAATATAAGAAGGACAAATCAAAGAAACGAGCCTTCTCAGTAACATGGGATGATTCAGAGTCATCTTCATCAGAAAGTGAAAGTGATTCGGAGAATGAACAAGCTAATGTTTGCTTTATGGCAACAGAAGATGAGGTACAAATTCCTACATTTGATGAATTACTTGATATTAATGCTGAATTGATAGTCAAATATAAAGACTTAAAACGTCAATTAAAAGTAGTCAAAGCAGATTTAAGTAAAGCAGAGTTTGAACGAGATATGTTAAAAGATGAGAAGAAAATATTAGAAGAAGAACTTGAAAATATTCAAGAATCATCATCTAATGTTGACTCTCAAATATCTCTTTTGAGTCAAGAAATAGAAGCTCAAAAAGAAAAAAATAATGCTCTCACTACTGAAAATCATGAACTTAAAGCAAAAATCAAAATTCTAGACCTAGAAAAAGCTAGTTTACAAACAAAGTTTGATGACATTACTCAAAATGTTTCTAACTTTAACAAAGGTCGAGAAAATTTGACTAAAATCATTGAAAGTTCACAATCTATTTCAGATAAACAAGGTTTGGGATATAACAAACATGAAACTAAGAAACATCTTAGAAATAAAAGGAAGAAGAAAATACAAAAAACTGAAGCTAAGAAAAATCTTAGTTTATTATATTTCAAACCAAAACCAGTTGTGAAATTTCAAAAGAAAAATGTCAAGACTATCAAAATATGGGTTCCTAAAACAAATAATAACTTGATTAGGAACAAATACATTCAGCAATTCATGAATAATGTACATTTTAATAACAATTATATATATAAAGGGGATACCGGACCCAAATGGGTTTGGACTCCTAAGACCTAACTCTTAGGACCCTATAAAAAGTGGGTACCATGAACTTAATTCTATGTTTGCAGGTCCCACTGAAGAAAAGAGGAAAGTGGATATTGGACAGTGGTTGCTCAAAGCATATGACGGGAGACAAGAGCTTACTAACAAACATTAAATACTCAGATGGTGGCTCAGTCACTTTTGGAGACAATTCAAAAGGTTATATCATCGGCAAAGGCGATGTGAGCAATTGTGGTACATCTAACTTACCTCTTATTACTAATGTCATGCTAGTTAGAAATTTAAAACACAATTTACTTAGTATTAGTCAGTTATGTGACAATGGTTTTATAATTTCCTTTTCAAATAATAAGTGTAGTATTTTAGATAAAGACCATAATTTGGTTTTTGAAGGTTATAGAGACAGAAATATATATATTCTAAATATGAATATTAATTATAATTCAGATATGTGTCTTATGGCTAATGACAATGATCCATGGCTATGGCACAAACGTTTCTGTCATATAAACTTCAGAACTATTGACAAGCTAGCCAAAAACAATCTAGTTAGAGGACTACCCAAAATGAGTTTTAAAGTTAACAACATTTGTGATGCATGTCAATTAGGAAAATTGACCAAATCATCATTTAAATCCAAGAAAGTCATATCAACATTACAACCGCTTGAGTTACTGCACATGGATTTATTTGGACCTACTAGAGTTCAATCAATAAATCACAGTCAATATGTGCTTGTAATTGTTGATGATTTCTCTCGTTATACATGGACAATTTTCTTAAAAAATAAAAGTGATACTTTCGATCATTTCAAATCTTTCGTCAAAAGAATTCAAAAATCAAAAGGGATTAAAGTTAAAAATATAAGAAGTGATCATGGTGGAGAGTTTGAAAATAATGAATTTGAACATTTTTGTACAAAGAAAGGTATATATCATAATTTTTCGTTTCCTAGAACTCCACAACAGAACGGAGTAGTAGAACGAAAGAACCGAACTTTACAAGAATGTGCAAGAACATTATTAAATGGAACCACCTTACCAAAACACTTCTGGGCAGAAGCTGTTGCAACTGCCTGTTATGTTTTAAATCGTGTGTCCATAAGACCTCTTACCAAGAATACTCCTTATGAATTGTTTAACAAAAGAAAGCCCAAAATCTCATACTTCAAAGTTTTTGGTTCTAAGTGCTTTATTTTAAATACGAAAGACCAGCTTGGAAAATTCGATCCAAAAGCCGATGAAGGAATATTTGTCGGTTATTCGGAACGAAGTAAGGCCTATCAAATATTTAATAAACGAACCAAAACTATTGAAGAATCACTTCATGTATCTTTTGATGAAATCTATCAGCATCCTCACACAATATCAGATGATGACGAATCAATAGTCATTAATAATCCAATCATCTCAAATACTGATTCTGACTCAGAAGTAATTATTGAGAATACTCCTCAAATATGTGAATTACAATCACCACCAAGAATATTAAGAGACCATCCGGCCCAAAATATAATAGGTGAAATAACATCACATGTCAGAACAAGGAGTCAACTCAATCAAATGGGTCATGTCGCTTTTCTCTCAAATATCGAACCCAAGAATTCAAAAGAAGCTGCTACAGATGATTACTGGATCATTGCCATGCAGGAAGAACTAAATCAGTTTGAGCGCAATGACGTTTGGGAACTTGTTCCGAGACCAACTGATCAGTCAGTAATTGGTACTAAATGGGTCTATAAAAATAAGGCTGACGAACAAGGAAATATCACCAAAAATAAAGCAAGATTAGTAGCACAAGGATACAATCAGGAAGAAGGTATCGATTATGAAGAAACTTTTGCACCAGTTGCTCGACTAGAAGCTATTAGAATTCTATTATCTTTTGCTTGTTATCATAATTTCAAACTTTATCAGATGGATGTCAAAAGTGCTTTTCTCAATGGATTTATCAAAGAGAATGTCTATGTCGAACAACCACCTTTATTCGTACATGAAAAATATCCTGACCATGTGTTCAAACTTAAGAAAGCTCTGTATGGTTTAAAACAAGCACCTCGTGCTTGGTATGAACGTTTACGTAGCTATCTTATTAATTCAGGATTTGAAATAGGCAAAGTCGATCAAACTTTGTTTATTAAACATTCTCGAAATGATATTCTGGTTATCCAAATATATGTAGACGATATCATCTTTGGTTCAACAAACGATAAACTCTGCAAGGAATTTGCAAGTATTATGACCAAAGAATTCGAAATGTCTCATATGGGAGAACTATCTTATTTTCTTGGACTTCAAATCAAACAACTTTCAAACGGTATTTTTATCAATCAAGAAAAATACTGTGAAAATCTTATCAAACGCTTCGGATTACAAAATACATCTGGTAAACCAACTCCTATGAGTACAACTACACATCTTGAAAAAGATGAAAGTGGTAAGAATGTTGACCAGAAATTATATCGAAGCATGATTGGTTCTCTTCTTTATCTTACAGCTAGTCGTCCAGATATATTAATGAGTGTTTGTTTATGTGCTCGTTTTCAAGCCGATCCAAAGGAATCACATTTACGAGCAATGAAACGTATAATTCGTTATCTAAATAATACCAAAGATTTTGGTCTTTTCTATCCAAAAGAATGTCCATTTGAATTAGTATCATATAGTGATGCTGATTTTGGTGGCTCACGGACGGATAGAAAAAGTACAAGTGGTACGTGCCATTTTATTGGAAAATCACTTGTCTCTTGGTTTAGTAAGAAACAGAATTGTGTTTCACTATCAACATGTGAAGCTGAATATATATCAGCGGCTCTCGCTTGTACTCAAGTACTATATATGCAACAAACACTTCAAGATTTCGATATACATTTATCGAATTCTATTATATACTGTGATAACACGAGTGCAATAAATCTCTCTAAAAATCCAGTAAATCATTCTAGAACCAAACATATTGATATCCGTCATCATTTCCTTAGAGATAATATTGAAAAAGGTAATATACATCTTGAATATGTTCACACTGACAATCAAATAGCCGATATTTTCACTAAACCATTACTTGAATCTAGTTTTATTAAACTACGAAGAGAGCTTGGCTTAGTATCTCGGAAAGATCTAGAATAGAATAAGTAACCTTCAAACTTAGGCTATATATTTTTCAAATAATTCTTAAATTTCAGCCTATAACAAACTATACCTATTTTTATAACTTTTTTATCTATCATTGTTTTTGTTTACGGCTAATTATCTCTAACAAATCCTATCCTCAAGTTCATTGGCAAACTTTTTTTCTATATAAACGTTTGAAAAATACACTTTCATTCATTCACCTTCTTGCTGAAAATTATAAATCACCTTAAACAAGCTACCATGGCACACATTTGCGACAAATGCGCAGAGGAATCTCATATTTCTATCACAAGCTCGGAGTCGGAGGAACAATATTCTCCGATTACACCGAAACAAAGGCCGGAATGCCCTCACCATTGTTTTCGCACACCTGGCCATACTCCAACATCCAAGCGTGCAAAGAAAGCACTATTCCGCTCTCCGCGCACGAAGGCGCAAATCGATGAAATTCATCACTACCAAAAGCATCAAATCGATCTTCAACGACAACTACATTATGGTCAAAACCTACTATACCATGAACAACAACGTACTTCAACTCGTTTATCCGCTTTAGAACGAATGGCTTCATTCTTCTGCGGTTCAAACAAACACGATGTTCATGAACCAATGCCGTCAAGACCATCGACTTCAACAACTCCAAACTCTTGGGATAAAAACTATAACGAGAATGAAGGAGCTCGATATAAGTGGAGTCCGTGGGCTAAACGCATTGAAAACGACAAGAATTCTAATAACAACTCACCTTCTCATTAGAATTCCATAATGTATATTATTTTGCTTTCATATATAATTCTTGTAATACAGTATATTTTTGCAATAATAACATAATATATAATATATTCATTCGACTCGTTTTCAAAATTTTTGCCAAATTCTGCATTTTTGCACACAGAGCCAAACCGGTCAACAGCCTGAAATATGACCGGTCGACCGTTTTGCTCTCTGGTTGAAAACGGTCGACCGGCAATACGCAGGCGGTCGACCGGTCGGCAGTTATTTCTTTTTTTTTTATACTTCACGTATATATTTTTGCCACCAACCCTCTTTACTTTCTACTCTCTACTGAAAATTTTCCCATTTCCAAACCCTAGTTCATATTCTCAAGCTTCACAAACTCTCAAATTCTCTTCAATGGCTCCTCCTCAGAAAAAATCAAAGAAAAGAGCAACATCAGAAACTTCTTCTCTTACTCTCTCTGCTAGAAAATGGCTAGAATCTCCGGTTGCAGTAACTAGATGGAATCAAATGACAAATTACAAATTCCATCCAGGCTCATTCATCAAATTCGACGATTTCACTGCATACGGTATTCAAAGATTAGCAAATAGATCTCGTATCTCTCCTCTTATTGATTTTTCTGTAAATAGCGTACAAATTAATCATTTGATGATTAAGCTATTTTATGCGAATATGAATTTAGAGGAATATACTCCGGAAAATCCAAATGGAGTTATTTGGTCAGTAGTATGTGGCAAACGAATCTATCTCACTTATGATAGAATTGCTTCTATTTTGGGAATACCGAATAGGGGTGAAGAATTTTCATCGACATTTTGTGAAGTTTTCACCCGGAATAGTACGAGTCATAAATTTATAGAAGATGATAGTAACGGCACCAAATCGATTGGGCTACGACCGACTGCAAGGTTGTTACACCATGTCCTAATGCACTCTCTATTTCCTCGATTAGGAAACTATGATGCCGTTTACAAAGAGAATTTCAAGGCTCTTTATGCTATCTACGATGATATCGAAATAAATTGGGTTCACATGATTTTCGATGAAATTCTTAAGGTAAATAACTCTACTCGTCCACATTTCTTCTATAACGAGTATATTATGCGTATGTTGCTTGCATGTGGAGTCACACCCCCGGATTCGGCATATTCTACACCAAAGTGTATTGACTCCACTACTATCAAACGGATGAAGCTTCCTCCTCCATATGTTCATATTATGCCATTCGAACAATGGCAACAACGCGATACTCAAGAACAACATGCTCCACCATCTCGTCGTCGTTCTGAAGATGTTAGATTATTGAAATCTAAATCATCTACAAGAGAATCTCTTGAAACCATCGCTCGGAATCAATTTTTACTTGAATCAAGACTAAAACGAATGGATTCGAAAATTGATAGACGATTCAATAAGGTAAAGTCATTCTTCGGAGCTATATGGGATGCTATATCATGTAGCACATCCGTCTCGACCCAACATCAAGACCCCGGAAAACGTCCGGCTCCTCCAACTTTTACTTGGTCGACATCCGAGGAATCCGGTGGTACAAGCGGACAAGGTCGTGGGGACAATGACGATGATGATGACGATGACGATGACGACGATGATGATGATGATGATGATGATGAGGAAGAGATTCAATCGGAATGAAGTTAGTTTGTTTTTCTTTTCATTTCTTTAAAAACATATATGGCACTTGTACTAAATAGTGTCCATCTTTTTATTCGTAATAGACTATGACTTGCATTGTACTTCATCAAAACATCCTGTGTTTGAATGTATGCATTGTTCTCTTTGGTTTATATTTTCTATTGTTTACTCCTTTTTGTCGATGACAAAGGGGGAGAAAGGTGCTAATAATTGTTTGCAGGATGAAAGAAGCTAATAATTGTCTGCAGGAAATCACATATTCAGGGGGAGATCCTATACTTGAGTTTTTATATTGTCATCAATCAAAAAGGGGGAGAATGTTGAGTCACAGCTTCTATGAAGATTTTGATTGCTGACAACAATATTAAAGCGATCGACAAATCAAGACGTACATATGGTACTCTAGATTATAGGTTGATTATTTGATGTTATAATAGTAATAAAATTGTCAAAATCTATCCTCAAATAATCATGCACAAAATATAATATACATATATATACACATTTATATAGGTTGTGCACTTTATTGTGCAACTTAACAGAGACCGGTCGACCGGTCCAAAAATGAACGGTCGACCGTTCCTGTTGAATGTGCACAATAAACGTGCACACATGCACATAACGTCTATATTTTTAAAAACCTGTCTACCGGTTAGTTTTTGACCTGTCGACCGTTTTTAAACAGAGAGCAACTTCTTCCAAAAGACACATCTTTCTTCAATAGTTGCGTCTCTTCTTCTTCATCAATGATCATAACTTTTGACTGCAACTTTTCACCAAGGGTTATAACTATTTTCTCTCTATAAATACACATCAATATCATTGATTAAAAAAAAAAGTTTTATTAAGATTATATATGCTCTCTATCTATTCTTTGAATTCACTTGCATTCAAAAAGCTCTAAACTACTTTCATTCCTTATTGAATCATTGACACTATCTCATATATTTTGATTCAATAAGCAATATAAATTCCATAATCTTCACAAACATCATTCACAATTTGAGGATAAGATTATAGGAAGAGTGTACTACAAGTGACAAATCCGTGTTTACAAGAGCACAAGTTGTCAACAACAATTGTAATTGTTTTTTGTTGAAGTCCTCAGTATTGTAAGAGGCAAGTGTTGAAGTCCTCAGTATTGTAAGAGGCAAGTGTTGAAGCCCTCAGTGTTGTAGAGGCGTGAAATCCCGTTCGGCTGTTCGGGTAATTGTAAACCTGTTCCTCCGGGTGAAGCGAGGTTGTAATTAGTGAAAATCCAGATAGTAGTCTGGGACTGGACGTAGGACGGTGCTCCGAACCAGTATAAAAATCTCTGGTGTGATTTTTCTATTTTTTATTTACAATGCTATTATCATCTATTTCTGCATTTGTATTGTAATCCATATTAAACGATCCGTGTATACTATATTAGCACATATAATTGTATATACACCGCACTTTCATTTCTCAGTGAAAACACCAAAGTGTTTGCGCCAAAAATGGTCACAAACCCCAAGTATCATGAAAGCACCAGTGTATGAACACAAATCAGCAATATTCAAGCACAAATCTCAGATCTAAGCAAACAACAAACAGCAATCCAGTAATAACAAACAAAGACACGATATTTATAGTGGTTCGACTATCTCCGGCCTACATCCACTTCAAAGTTTTATCTTCTATTGATTATCCTTGTTGGTTACAGATGATTACAGCGATTATAATGAAGTAATTTGAGTACAACAGCGATAGTAATATGTAGAATTGAATCTGGCAGAGTCTGGACGTTCAATAGCCAAAAAGGTCCCCCTTTCTACAGGCTTCAGGGGGCTATTTATAGGTGTAGGAGGCTGATATCGCGCTCAAACTTCGGAAGACTTCTTCTGGCATGTGAGTGGGCCCACGCGACCGACCCCACCAAGTTTCGACTCGATCTGTGATCGATACGAAACAATTTCGTATCGATCAAAAAATGATCCAATCGAGCTGAAACTTGGCAGGGTTGTCCTTTACATTTTATGCAAGCTACTGTGAAAATTTCGTTGCATTTGGATCAGCGGTTTAGGAGATATGATCGATACGAGTCCATGTTCTTCGAAAGGCTGTCCGGTTCGAATCCATGGCTTCGTATCCATCCCTTTTGCATCGATCGGGAGCACTGAGCGCAGTGATGTGGAGCGAGTTTACTCGATCGATCCACTTTGTATGCCGAGTTTGACCGAGTTATTTGCATCTAACGCCGAAGTTTCGCTCGTATCAACTGTTCAATCGCCTCTATTTGTTTTGGCCCTTTTTCGAATCGGTTATCGATTCACCATGGCCCTTGCTCGCATCGATTGTTATTGGGGTACTGCGTATCGATTGCCGCAGCTGCCATCGACACGAAGTGACTTCGCTTGAGTATGATGGGTACGAACAAGGACCTGTACTATATCGATTCGAATAACCACGAACCACATGGATACGAACTGAGCCTTTGTGATTGATTCGAACTGGGTCCACCCCTGATCGATACGAAGTGTTTCAACCGCGATGGATACGAGCTACATTGATGCGACGC
Organism: Allium cepa; assembly: GCA_030765085.1. Classification (NCBI taxonomy): domain Eukaryota; kingdom Viridiplantae; phylum Streptophyta; class Magnoliopsida; order Asparagales; family Amaryllidaceae; genus Allium; species Allium cepa. The sequence goes on along the minus strand of CM060936.1, from coordinate 23,014,375 downwards.
TATCACTCCTGGACTGATACGAGGAGTCCAATGCTGGATGGATTCAAATGGATTGAGGCGATGTCACTCCGATGGATAGGAAACCGATCGATTCGAACAAGCCAGTGTCATGATTTCCTGATGGATGCGAATATGATGGATTCGAACAGACCATCTCCTCAACTCACCGATGGATACGAACATCATATTCTTTTCACCTTGCACCGATCATATCTCCTTCATACGAACTCCGATTAACCTGAAATTCGAAACATAGCTTCCCATTGCTTTGGTCATCATCTCCAATCGATTTCGTCCTGATTGGAGCTTGGCCAAATTTTAACGACATCGATTGCAGCCTTGTTTCAAATCGATCTCCAATCCTGATATCCATTCTTCCTTGCCAATTTGTTGATATTCTAGCCTTGACCAAAAGGTGGGATAACAACATGCCTCTGCCTAAAGTGACAATTTTCTATGTTTTGAATATTATGAACAAATCTATGCAACTAAAATTTGTATAATATAAAAATAAGCAATTACAGAGGCAAGTGAAGTTGAATAACAGAAAATGAAAGATTTCAATAATGATTCTAGTTAACATTACATAAGATAATATAATATTAACTAAAATAAAGAAATACAAAGATAGAACTATGATAACATGAAATAAACTAATTAAATGAAGATGAAGAAGATGATAGTCCAAGCTTTCTACTAATTTTCCCGAAGAACTTGTCGATTTTAGTGGAAATCTTGTCCATTTTCTTACTCATTGATCTTTGAAATGTCTTTTGATTTTCCACTATAATTCTTTGATTATTGAGAATGGTCTTATTGGATGGATTAGCGGGATTAGTAGTATATTCAATACTTTCTAAGGAAGTTTCTTGATCTTCCTCTTCCCCTTCTTCAATTTCCATTCCTTCCTCTTCATATTCTCCTTCTTCATCTTCCTCCATTTCTTCCGTCTCTTCATGCGCAAGTCATTCTTCTTTTTCCATAAGTGCTTCATATGGTTGATATACTAAGGGAATTTGCATAAGGGAAATGTTTCATGGTTGAAAATTTTTCTAGTTATAAATTCATCCCTTTTGAAATCAACTACAAAGTAATTAAAAATCTGAGTGAGATAAATTCCATGATATAATATGTTTTCACCCAGAGTAAAATTCTTGGACCTTAGCTCATCCAAAATAACTTGGGCCCAATTAATATCATAATTTCCAAAAATTGCAAAAGGAGCTTTGCAAACTTTCAAAGTCGAGTTGTTGTAGTTTCTCGATTTTGGTATAAGAGTGTGTTGGATAAGAAGATTAACAATTCTTGCTTTAGGACGAAAATAACGATTTTTGAATTCGAAATTGTCATCCCCTTCAAAGATGTGATGAAATGTCTCTCGATCATTTCCATTTATTTGAAATTCCAAGAGATTCACTCTGGTATACTTGCATCCCAAAATATTTCCCAAAATTTCACAATCCAAAACAATTTGTGTTCCTTTAACACTACTCCAAATTTGTCCATCTTGCCCATCATGAAAACCACGATTCAAATTCGCATAAAACATCTTAACAAGATTTGGATAACATACAAAATCATTTTGTTTGTTATCTACTAAACTAAGAATAGAACATTGTTGAAAAATATTTTCAATTTCATAAGAAGGAAAATCTTAAAAAATAGAAAATTTTCCCGTATGAATTTTACCCAAGTTTACATAGTTGATGTAAGCTTTGATAGCTTCCGGTTCATTAAAAAGAAAATTTTTGACAGACTTTGGAAGCCTAATGTTATTAGGAGTGCTTGAAGAGGCCATTGAAGAAGTTTTAGAGGAGTTGATGATAATGATGATAAATTTGAAATTTGAAATAAAAGTGAAAAGTGATGATAAAGGGAGTGAATTAAATAGAGATTCTATAGACATGTTCTTTTGTCAAGAGGCATATTTCCAGAGCATTGAAGTTGGTGATAATGTGGAGGAAGATTCAAAAGTTTGAATTCAAATTTTGAAATCAAATTTTGAGGGGTATATTGACATGGGTTATCCGGGTATGTCGACATGTGCCCATTGAATCGAAGGATAAATTTCTATTCCTAATTTCTAATAAATGTATATATTGTATCTTATATTCTAATTATATAATTCTTGTGATAACATTAAATATAATAATACTTAAATATTAACAATTTAATATTTAAAATATTATTAAAATAATATTATTTTTAAATTAAAAAATCAAATTTTAAGGGATAAATTTGAATTTAAAATTCAAGGAATTTAAAAAGAATCAAGCAAACAAACAAGCATCTATCAAACAAGAAAAAAAATTAAAAATAATGCAAATGCGTGCTACTTTTAGATCCATACTCCCATCGTTGTCTGATTCATAAATAGTAGTGAAACACGGATTTGAATTATCCATCTTCTTTTCATCGTCACTGGATGATGAGTCTGAGTCATCAAGAGTTGTTGTGTATGCTGTCTTTCTTTTCATTGACGCATCATTGTTTTGAGAGAACAACTGTTTATCTGGATACCGACAATCTTTTCTATGATGCCCGATTTTATTGCAATTGTAACATCTACCATTGTTGATGTTCTCCGTATTATTTTTGAAATTCCTTTGATCATTTCTTTTGTAATTATTCATTTTTCTATATTTTAGGAATTTTTGGAAATTTCTTGTCATGAAAGCAATCTCCTCATCACTGTCTGGTTCTGAATCTTAAGTTGTTGCATTGAATGCTAATGACTTCTTTTCTGAAGTCTTGTTTTCTTTTCTTCCTTGCAGTTAACTTCACAAGACATCAGATTCCCAATCAATTCTTTTATTTTTATTAGACTGATATCATTTGCTTCTTTCATTACAAGTGTCTTTTGATCCCATTCTGGAGTGAGTGAATTTTGAATTTTTCTGACCTAATCTTCCTCCGAAAAGCTTTTTCCCAGTGCAATTAGTGAATGGACAATATCTTGAAATCGACAATACATGTCGAAAATGGACTCATTTGCATGCATTTTAAACAATTGAAACTGATTTGTTAATATGGAAATTTTAGTCTGTTTAACTTTGCCTATTCCTTCATGAGTAACTTGTAAAGTTTTCTAGATTTCAAATGTAGACTTACAAATAGACACTCTATTAAACTCATTCCTATCTAATGAACAAAATAATATATTCATGGCCTTTGAGTTATTTTGTGCAACACCCTTTTGCTCAACAGTCCATTGGGCAAAATTGGTAGTTGGTTCAACATACTCAATTTGTGTGATATTCCAAGTGTCTAATCCTACTGATTGTTATTCTACAAGCTCAATATGCATAATTACTGCCATTGAAAAATGGTGGTCTAATAGTAGACCGACCTTCTACAAATGAACTAGTATTAGGGATAACAGAACTAGTGCCAGAGTTAACAATACCAGTGTTGGTAACCATTAAAACAATTTTCAAGTTTTAGATTATGAAAACTATGAAAACCAATGCTTTGATACCAATTGAAAAGGGCAACGGATTAAGGATCCTAAGGCTAATTTAACAATGGAGGGGGGTGAATAGTGTTTAATGGATTCTAAGACTTATATGAACTAATTTAAAAATTATGATATAAACAAGTGCAAAACTTAATCACAGAACAATCATAGAATCAAACATAGATGTAGAAAGTAAATAAAAAGCAGTAAAGGAAAGAACACACCAGATTTTTTACTGGTTCGGAGTTACCCTACATCCAGTCTTGCACCAAGGAAAACACCTCATACAGATTTTTATTATACCAATGCCGAGATTACAATCCTCAATTTCTAAAGGCCTTGAGGTACCCTCCTGTCTCACGAGTCCGGGGCAAACTCTCTTGATTTGCGGGATTCAAGATCAACCAATTGATTTCTAGGCACAACCACACCTTATAGAGAGACTCGATAAACTTTTGATTACAAATTGATCCTATAACTCTGAATAGCACTTTGATCTTCGAGAAAAGGCAGAGAATCAAACAAGAATGAGATTCTAATTTGATTCACTTGAGAATTCGGCAGAATTTCAACACGATCTTAAAATATGAAAATTTTAGAATATGGATTTGTGGAGGAGTGAAGAAAATAAGAAAAATTGTTAGTTAAAAAATTCATTTGTGAAGGATATTTATAAAGCACCAACGGTCATAACCATTCGTGAAGAGATTTAAACGAATAGACATTTCTTTTGAAAATTGAAACTTTTGAATTTAACGGCCACCATGTCGACATGGGGTATCCTATGATGTCGACATCCCTAGTTAAAAAATAATGTAAAATTTGTTTTGAAAATGAAGTTTAAAACAAAAACAAATAATATTTTAATGCTAAAACATCTTTTTGAAAATCATTTGAAAAAGATAATTTTAAGGCTAAAATATTTTGAAAAGCAGTTTTGAAAATCATTTTGAAAAACCATTTTGAAGTAGTTTTGCAAGCTTCTTCCTGTAGAATATCTCATCACATCAAGACTCGAGAACTTGTACAAAGCCAGGATGTTCGTTGGTTTGTAAGCCACTTGTCGTAAGTTTGTAAGCTACTTGTCGTGGGTTTGTAAGCCACTAAGAAGGTAGAAACGGGTTGCATCCCAAATGAAAATCGGAATGAAGATTTCCGTGCTATTATGAAGTTTTAACAAAAACTAGACACATATCTTGAAATCTTGATCTTAATACTCTAGAGTCTTCAATTTTGAGTCTTGAGTCTTTATATTGATCAGTCTTCATTAATCAATACATGCATATATATATATATATATATATGTATATTTATATCCTATATATACATATGTATCTAGAAAACAGTGTTAGTATATATTTTATAATAAGATAAGTTAAAAAGGTTGTTGTCATCAAAACCAACATCTCAGTTCCTAACACTAAAGGGAGGTCAGAGTAAGCCTTTGGTCATGCTAGAAATGTCCTGGCCAAAGCATCTACAATCCTTTGGTCCCACCTACGTGGCATGGCCGTACGGCCTCTTAGAGGGAGGATGGAATAAGCCTTTGGTCCCACTTAAGGTGGCCTCGTTAGATCACTGACCAGCCTTCAGTACCACCTATAAGGTCTGACTGAAGCACCTCTTAGAGGGAGGGCTGAGTAAGCCTTTGGTCCCGCCCAAAACACCCTGTCCAAAGCACCAACCATCTTTCATTCCCACCAATAAAGCCCGTTTGAAGCACCTCCTAGAGGGAAGTTGGGTAAGACTTTGATTCTATTTATGATAAGCTAATCAAACGCATCGAATAAAAGACATAAATCATCACCTATGACGGTGACATGGGTTTTGATCCAAGTTGAGATCATCACCTAAAATGGTGATAAAAGAATTTAATCAAAGCATAATCCTTTAGTTATAGTGGTAATAAAAGATTCAATCAAAATCATCACCTAAGATGGTGACAAAAAAATCAATTGAGTCAATCAAACTATATTTAAAAGAATGGATCAAAGCAATCTTCTCGAGGAAAATCAATCAAAAATCGTCTATTTGAGCTCCAAAGAAAAACCAATCTTGTAGAGGAAGGTTAATCAAAAATGAGACATTAGTGCTCTACAGAAAAAATCTATCTTATAAAGGAAGATCTATCAAATATCATCTATTGTGTATCAAAATAAAGAAAGCAGGATTTCTCCGTTAACACAACAGAAAGTATCATAACCAAATAATATTTTGGTCTTCTATTCAAGTAATTACCAGATGGTTTTCTTATCTTATATTCAAAAATTATTTTTGCTAGAGTATATTTTTAATCTATTACTATTACCGGATAATTTTCTGGCCTTCTATCCAAATTATTATTGCCAGGATGAATTTTCGTTCTATTATTCAGACTATCGTTATCGGATAATTTTCTGGTTTTCTATTTAGATTATTATTGCCAGAATGGATTTTTGGTCTACTATTCAGATTATCATTACCAGATAATTTTTCGGTCTTCTATTCAAACTATTATTGCCAAAATGGATTTATGGTCTACTATTCAAGTTATCATTGTTAGGTAATCTTCTGGTCTTCTATTCAGATTATAATTATCGCTAGATAATTTTCTGGGCTTTAATTCAAGTGCCATTATTTCTGAACGATTTTCTAGTCTTTTGTTCAAATTATTATGCCAGATGGTTCTCTGGTCTTCTGTTCATGATTCGATCAAAATTATTACCTAGTATGGTGATCAAAATTATTATCTAGTATGGTAATCAAAACGAGTTTAATACCTATTAGGATTAGAATTCAACTTTATTATTAAAATAATAGTAATCTCCATTATTAAGAAAACTGTTGGATGTCTATTAATGGAGAAGCAGATTCTTACATCAAAATCAAAGTTTATGATCTCTATACTAACTGAAATTTCGAATGCCCCACCAGCAACGCTTCTGGTTCTCTTAACAAATAGATTATTGGCTTATCTATCTAAAGCTTGAAACATAGGAGCAAATTTATGTTCAAAATAATAGCTACAAAGCGGAGACTAAAATTCAGAAGTTAATTGCAACTCTCAAAGGCAAAGAACAAAATTGAAAATACCAACCATTCAGATATGAGTTCATTTGCCATCGAATACCTTATGTATAAGAATTATAGGAACAAAAGTTTGGATAACAAGTAAATCCAATTAAAATAGTTATAAGGAGTTCTCTATTGAGAGCTAAAATTTTAGGCCAGTCTCCCTAAATCTTTAGCAATTGAAGAAGATTCGGTTATATAATAAATTGTTACATCCAAAATTCGTTTAAGCTCCTCTTTCTTGTAAATAGTATTCGCGTCATCGATTGAATCAATTTGAATTTTTAATGCATGATCAAACGCCTTGTTGGCCTCTTCGAAAAGCTGAATCTTGCTCTTTACTTCTCAATCTTCTACTCAAAAGTGTGCTTTTTCATGCTCAAGTTCCTCAACTTTTCTCTCATAAGTATTGAGACGTGAAGAAACTTTATCACCCCATTGCTAGTTAAAATATTGAATACATTCAAATCTAACTCTTTGGCTCCATTTTGCTGTCTTGCCATCATCCAAACCCGAAGGAGGGTTTAACAAAGCATAGAATTATTCCTAATCAATTAAAGGAGTAGAAAAGCTAGAATTGCCTCCACTCGTAGTAAGTTCCAAAGATTAGCAATTCACTTGGTTTTCCAGCAATTCTACCTCCAGATTCATCACCTTTTGGTGCAATCACGCAATTTCTACGACAACTTCAATACTTTGGACAGAAGGTCTAGATTGGCTACATCTATCTTTCCTTTCAGCTCCTGAATCCTTTTATCCTTTTTTAATTTCCTTCTCTAAGTCAGAAGTTATCTCTCTCAAACTGCTAGATATTGGCCTTAACTTATAGTGCTTGTCGTGCCAATTTGTGTGTATGGATTACCTAAAAATTTTAAAGCTAAAGTGTCTTGAGAAGATAGTTTCTTCTCGAATTTCACTCTAAACCTATCTTTAATAGAATCAAATCGAGTAGGAATTTCCATGCCACTAGGTACAAGCGTTAATTAATTTTCCTAACAAATAGATAGTAAAGGAAATCAATGCACAAGAAATATTTTCTTTGTTAATAACGAAGATTTACAGACTTGAGTAAATTCAAAATTACACTAATACAGCTAACCCTTAAATGAAACAATAGTTTTGGTCTTTTTAAGTGACCCAATAAGGTAAGGGTAGAGTTTATGAAACTTTAATCCCTTCCGGGGTATTAACTAGAGGGAATTGATGATAATCCTATTTTCTGACTAGAGGGCTGGCTTGGCCGAGTAACATTTTGGCGTGACTAGTTTAAATTTCATTAAGCAATTTATCCTTCTCATCGCCCAAGAAATCAAAACGAAAGTGAGGGAATCATGTACAAACTTCATGTAGATTTCTAAGAAAACAACGCTTCGCTAACTGAGTTGTTTTAAGAATTAAGAACTTCTCTTTAAAACCCCTCTTCAATTTGATAAAGTTACTCAAAAGTTAGATGGAAATGGGACTACTCGATGATCCCTTATTCTTTATAATATACAATAAATAAGCTAACTTACAAAAAATAAAGGCAATAAAATTCATAAATTACTTGGATCATACACTACAATCATTGAGGTTCGTACAATATGATCCCTTATAAAAATTCAAAAATAAATCTCTACTTGATGTAGCTAATATCTTCAGGAGGAAGAGTATTAGGAGAAAGGGCAACACTAGCAACCCTACGAAGTTTCCAACAGGTCTTAGAATGAGGGTCACTTCCATGATCGTTTAATCTTTTATGAAGACGTGTAATCAAGCCCCTACTTTTTTCCCTAACAAAGAAAAGTCGGTGACAACATTCTCAGAATAAATTTTTAGAGGAACTCTACTAAAGCCTCCCTATCATCAATGAGCATCCAAATAAGAGTCATTAATTTTGCATCCTTTCTCATGATTCTATCCTGGTGAAGGCAAGCTCTCTTGAAACGAGAGTTGGCCTACTTTTCCTTGAAAAACCTTAACCATGGAGGACTAGCGGAGAGGCACTTATATTTGTCATGTGATTCATTATACTCTTTAAGTAGCCTTTTGATTTCCTTATTCGGTCGGTGCTCCTTCCTTACGTCCTTTTCATTAAGATTCCAATTATAATATCTATTCTTTTTCTTTAACTAAAATAGTAAGCTTATTAATTGAAAACTAGTAGGTAGTCTTAAGCATCTAAATAATGAGCTCTATATTTGAGAGACGTGGACTTGGGAAGTTTGAGTTTGAGTTCTCTCTTTTAACTGATGATCGGGGAGAGCACTATCTTTGAGGGAAGAATCCTTCTTAGTAGCTTCCAGAGGATCAGAAAATTCAGCAAGCCCCACTTTATGGGAGATAAGTCTAATTTAGGATCACCTGATCTATTTCCCCGTCTTTTGGTCTTGAAGGACCCATGTCATTGCCATTATCTCCATCATCATTAGGGCCATCATTACCATTATGGTCATCATCATCTCCTTCTTCATCAGATTTTGTCTCCTCTTTAAGCAGGGGATCATCAAAGGATAACAACTTTCTAGCATCCACCTTTTCCTTGGAAGAAAATTCTTCACAAAGAGACCCTTGGGCTGTCCCCAAAATAAAATAAAACTTCCTCTTGAGCTTTTCATTTAAGGGTGCTATGGAAGGAAAATCTAAATTTGGAAATTTTTGAACATTGTCGCCATATGCTACAAATATAACATCCTCATAACATTTCTCAGTATTGGTTGTAAGAGCATTATAAAGAAAAAAGTTACTTTCTATTTGGTTTCCTAGATGACATTGTTTGAATAACACGGGTTGGCGCTTTTCCTTTTGAGCTTGTCCTTTAAAGACTTATTCTTGTAAGCTAGCTCGGCCTTCTCTTTGTTTGCCCTATCAAGATCCATCCTTGGTGCTATCATTTCTTCCTCAAATAATAGTTTAGCTTTCCTCTCCTCATCAAAGGCGATAGTAGCTTCATCCCTTACTATAGTGACATCGATCGCACTATTATTAACCAAAGAGATTTGTTCTTTAAGCTATGCCACTTTGTTAGAATGCCCTTGGGAAGCCTCTTGCTGGAAGAACGTATGCTTGGCCTCCTATAATGTATAAAAAGCCTAAGTTAGAACATGATATATGGAGCTAAAAGCCCATATTAACCAAATAGAGAGAGAAACCAAAGAAGGAGATTGGGCAGCCAATCAAATAAGATCATCAAAACTTGCCACAGGAATCTATGCCTGAGCCTCTGAAGGAAGAGAATCATCTGTAGAAGGAAACAGTCCAAACTCATGGCAAATACGATGAAGGGCCATTAGAGAATCAGGAAAAGAAATGTTGAGCAGGGGATCCAAAAAATGAGCCACAACAGTTGATTTTTTAACTTTATGCCTAGGAGAATCCAGATTTGCAACATCAGGGCTTGAGTCAATGGCCACATGTGCCTCCTCATCCACTATAACAGTAGTATATTTGCCAACGAATTTAGACTTTTTACTCGAGGGAGGAGGAGGAATATCAGCAAGAGCCCCAGTGATTGCTTTCCTTCTAAGCGATTCAATCGCTTTAGCAATATAATCTTCGATAGGAGTAGGTTTCCTTGACTTGGTTAAGGTGGGAGCATCATCCTAGCCCTCTTTCTGTTGAGGAGCAACAATGAAAGAAGATGAGCCTAAATCAAAGGAAGAAACTTATAAGAAAATAATATAAGAAATTTCGTACAAGTTGTAACAAAATTTTTACCAGATGGTTCAATTTGAACTAGAGAGGAAATAGAGAAAGCATTTTGGTTATCGATAACCAATGATCGTTTCCCTTGAGCATTCCCATTTATCATTGGAGGTTCTTCGAATATTATGTGGTTGCTTAAAATTAAGGTGTACTTATGGAGATTCAATTCTGTCAAAAGTGTGAGTCTATCACCCATGCTCTTGGATGCCAAAGTCAGGGATTTGATAGTGTTATCGACAGAGGGGCTTTGTTGTTTAGAAGGAGGATCTAAGAGGAAATATTCATCATAAGAGAATGACAGATATAACATAAATGATTGAACATAGTTATTAAAAATAGAGAAAGTTCCCTTGATCTTAGGGGAAGAGCATCTAATGTAGAAGAATTGGTCCTCCCACTCCTTTGTCTTGTTAATAGTATTGGTGATTAAGCTCTTCGAGAATGGACGAATATAATACAATGGGTTATCCAACTTTCACTTAATCTCATAGAGCTAGCTAAAATATAGAGAATTTCAACACTCAAAGAGGATAGTTAGGCTTTTTAAGTAAGAACTTCCAAGCAGCTCAAATAAGTTTACAAGTTGGGAGTTCATTGATTCAGAGCAATATTTAGATGCTCTAGGAAGCGCAAAAGAAAATTAGGAAAAGGCGGCTACCCTGAGTGCCATTTGTGGATTAGTGTGATGGAAAAGTCATTAAAACATTGCTTACTATAAACCCAAAAAAATTTACATTTAGTTTTTTTTAAATCCCTTTTAAAGGATTTTCTCATTTATAAACTATCATTTATAAATTCAAACAACATTTATTATCCCAGAAAGTAATAAATCAATTTAAATTACTTTTATAAATTATAAATCAAATGTTATATCCCAAAGCATAATTTTTTAAATCCCTTTATAACTTTAAAACCACATTAATTTCCCCTAAAGAAAATAAATCAAATTTTAAATTCTTTTATAAATCTAAATTAATCCCGATGGATAATAAATCAAATCTATAATCTTCTTTTAACAAACCAATTAATCATCTTTAAATACTTTTGTTAAATTAATTATTTAGCTTTAAACATCTTTATTAAATTAGTTAATTAACTTTAAGACACTTTTATTAAATTAGTTAATTAACTTTAAAACACTTCTATTAGACTAGTTAATCAATTTCAACATTATTAATTAAAATCATTAACTAAATGCAAATATCACTAATTAGAATGACTAATAAAATGCAAATATCATTAAGTAAAATGATTAACTACTTTTAAACATCATTAATTAAAATGATTAATTAACTTCAAATATCAAAAATTTGAATGATTAATTAAAATCAAATATCGTTAATTAAAATGATTAATTAGAATTAAAACATCATTAATTAAAATGATTAATAACTTTTGAACATCGGTAATTAATTGATTGATTAATTTCAAATATCAATAAATAAAATGATTAATAATATTCAAATATCATTAATTAAAACTATTTATTAAATTTTGTTAAAATACTAGCTCAAGTCAACACACACAAAAGTTTATGGGATGATATTCAATAAGTGACGGTATAGCGAGAATTGCTATAACGATACTTAAACAATTCAAATAGAATGTCACAATTATTTTCAACCAAACAACAATACAAGAAACGCAAGGAAATAAATAAATTAATATTGGTAAAGAACCCTTTAGGGTCCCTTTATAAACGTCCTCTGCAAAAAAATGGTTACGAACAACATAAATAGTTATATGGGTTCATAGAAAAATAGATAATATGTCATTTGTTTTCCAAAATGGGAATCCAACCAAACAAATAATCAAATAACAATATACTAACATCCAAGCGTACAATAATAATCTATAGCATTATAGATATTATATATTTTATTTAAAGGTGAGTTAACTCATCAAAATTCTAGTGGACAATTTCGCGTTCCACTAATTTGATTTTACAAAGGAATTTGTTTATAAAACTACAAATAAAACCTTACTCCATTATCTAATTGTATAATGCTCTTCTATATCCTAAGAGCACATACAAAAAACTATTTTTATTTTGCTTTTCCAAATTTAGATGGAGACCTTATCAAAATATGGTCTCTAAGAACAGAGTTAACCTTTCGACATCTTTACCTTAGATTGCTATAAGGAAAGATGTTTTGTGGGTTGGACTAATAACATCAAATAATTTACATAACCTAGATCTTAAACAAATATATGATATTAAATTAAACAATGTCTATTAAAACCTCCCTATCTAATTTAAAACATTTTAAAAAAAATATGTTAAATTATCCCTTTTTCCTATTTAAGGGTAAAAATTATTTATAAAATCATCCTTTTATCTAAACATCTTTTATTTTGTAATCAATACCCTTCAAGGAAACTTAAGATATGAGTACCCGATTTTTTTACATCAAAACTCATTTTTGAGAACATACTACATATATTTCTTTTATGAAATAGCTTGGATAGTTTATTTACAATTCGTCCAGATTTGAACTCATTTTGATCGCACAATAATAAAGATAATAATTTACTAAGTGCCCCATAACATTCGCCCAAACAAACATCTGATCATCACTTAGAAGATTATTCAGATTACCACAAAACTAATCGAGACGATTTCTTTCGAATTACCCTAAAGAATTGCATTCCACTTAAAATTTCTCTTTCTAAATATTTATAATTAGAAATACTTCCAAGTAGCACTACTATATTATTTTTTCTAAAAAACATTAAAAAATTAATTTAATTGACTCCGTAATTTAAATTCAAAAAAAATCCTATTTAAAACACATTTTATAAATCAAATTTATATAAAATTACCTTTTTATAAAATCATTTCATATTATAATAGTCCTCCTTTATTATTATAAAATTTTCCCATATATTTATTCTCTAAATGTCTTATCTTGCCATTTTGCTTATATTTAACAACTTTTATCAAAATTTTACTTCTAACCTAACATTATAACCGAACAGCTTATCATCAAATTGTGAACCTTAATTCGAAAGGGGTTTGTTTATAAATTCAAAATAATAAATGCCTAAAAATATGTTGAGCACAAATAATTAACAATCAACGAATGGCAATCAACGCACCTAATTTAACCGAGCATAACTGACCAAACAACAGTGATAATAAATAAATATTATCACATACATTAAAAACACACTCTATAACTATATAAATTTTGAAAATTATTCCTTTATATACATAAAATATAAACCAAGGTAAAGTATTTCATTTACCAATTTTCAAAAATTAATATCATGTCCATTTGCCTTGTTCAAGTGTTTAGAAATCCTAATCGACACCGTGACGTGGAACGTCTCGACCAGAATTCATAAATAACTCAATAAACCAAATAACACAATAAGTTTTTACAGTATCAACAAATACGTTCTCGTATATATAATACTCTCAAATTATTCTAAGGTTCCACATAGCCTATCTCTAATGGGCCATATCCTACCAAAGCCAAGATTCTCACTTAACTTTCAGCTCCGATACCAAGTTGTAACAACCCGCATTTTCAACCATCGAAAGTCGACACCGAATACATCCATGGTATTCAAATGCCGAACATCCAATCGTCAGAAAGACAGATTGTTCGACTGAAATAAAAAGAAAAGAAACAAAGAATGAAGGAATATAGAATCTTATAGTGGAAAAGACAACATATAATATAACAATGACAGTATAAACTATCACTCCAAAATACATCATACATCTGAGTTAAAACAAATCTCATTGGCCTGGACAGTTATAACTTCCTGACATTATAATTATCGATGGGTATATAAAATAGTACAACGAAAATAAAAATACTATGATAGGTGAACATCTAGGTCTACTCTATGAGCTCCATGTCCCACTTACTCCAATTTGAAAATATACTCAGTCTGACCTGAGCATTATAATAAACTAGCATCCGGATTAGTTTAGAAAACCAACGTGAGAATATTCAAGCAATATGGTAAATATGTAATAATTCTGTGAGATTATGCCGCTAAACGCGGATCGGGCTCTACCTCACAAAAACAACATCCCTAAATGAAGAAATGGGAAACAAAATAGAATAACAATCCAATCAAGAAAGAATGATCATAAACAAGATCAAAATCTAAACTTAAAAGATGGACTAAAATAATTAAACATGGAGAAGAGCTCCAGTCACTTGTCGATTCAATTAAGAAAATAATTCAAAGATTGAAATCAACAACTAGGAAAGGAATTTTCCAACAATGACTAGGAGGGTGCACCCCCTCCCAACCAAAAGTAACCTCTAAGAAATATACTTGAGAACTCCGATGGATCTCGAAAACCTCCAAGTCGGACCCCACCAACTGTTATCGAGAATTCGAGTATTTCACATCTAGCTGCATAAATATCCGAACCAAATCTAAGTAGATGTGATAATACCCTAATGGGAGCAACCCCACATAGCTTTTTTCCTACTTTCTCTTTGGGTTTAGTCATTTCCAACAAAGGATAACAAAGCTCAAATGAGCAACACATCGTCTTAGAGTGACGAAATACAAAGAACATAACAGAATTGAAATCGATAGTCGATAAATCAACTATTGGGAATAACAAAGTGATTTATATATAGGAATTAAATCATATAAATTTATCGAAAATAAATGAATCAAACATTTTAAAACATTTAATTCACATTTGGGCTTGATTTTCACATTTCAAATATTATAAAACACTTTAAAAATACTCTTTGATTTATTTTTTTAAAATGAAAAATTATAATACTAAGTGTATTATAACAAGGGTAAAAACAAACATCGTTAAAACATTGCTTATCATAGACCCAAAACAATTTACACTTAGATTTATTTTTAAACAATCCCTTTTAAAGGATTTTCTCATTTATAAACTATCATTTATAAATTCAAAACAACATTTATTATCCCGGAAGATAATAAATCAATTTAAATTACTTTTTAAAATTTTTAATCAAATATTAATATCCCAAAGGATAATTTTTAAAATCCTTTTATAACTTTAAAACCACATTAATTTTCCCCAAAGAAAATAAATCAAATTAAAAATCTTTTTATAAATTTAAATAACATTAATTATCCAGATGGATAATAAATCTAACCTATAATCTTCTTCTAATAACCCAATTAATTATCCACGAACTCAAAGACACCATCCATAACCTCCAAGTTGCCACTTCCACTGAACGAGCCCAAAAACCAGAACTAACCTACCCACATTCATCTCGAGATCCATAATGCCCTTGGCCACCAATAGCCAATCCAACCGATTAACTCCTTCTCCTCATCATGACGAACAACTTCCGTGTTGACACCAATACTAAAAACGGCTTCCACCGATAATCTGTGGCCGTTAGATTTGCTAGGATTAGGGCTAGCGTTGGACAAATGACAAACAATATTCCAACTAACGCTATTCACCCTAAAATTTTACGAACTCTAATCAAGGCATGTTAATTGGCGCTCCTAGCTAAATAGTCTTATTCCGAACTCAATGGATTATTTTTGGGACCTAATTCCAACGTATATAGAAGTTAGCTTTTTAAAATCCATTTATATTATTTTAGTTCTCTATAATAAATTGTTATACGTTTTGAGCTCGCTTGATCACACAGTACGTCCGATCGTCACGAAACTCGTCAGCATACAACAGTTATTATTATGAATCCAATGACACCGGTTTCGTCCAAATTCGAGATAGCGTATCTACACGATAATTTCACACATTTTAAATATTGTTTTATTTTTTTAGCAATGCTAGCCGGCTTTATAGTGGACCATGCCACTATATATATGGGGAAACATGTGTTCTCCACATGCACTGAACAACTAAATAGACTCAAGGAGCCCAAACCGAAGAGAAAAATAAAGAGGAGTTATGAAAAAAGTGTTGAGCTTTAGTTTTGATTCATGACACAAAGCTATCACTACAACATACAGATTTGACGACTGTTATGAAAAAAAGAGAATATATACTACATGGAGACAAGACATCAAAATCGGTGCATCAATTTTTATATAATCTTATTTTGAGTCTTGAGTCAATTTTGTTAAGATTTCTCCTCGTTTAACGTATATATTAGCTTATATATAATCTTTTATTTTCAAATAATTTATACATATAATCATATAATATATATATATATATATATGTATATGTATTATCAAAGTTTTCTTTAAAGTCATATGATATATATATATATAAACACCTTTGAAAGCTGTGCAAATTACACAGAAGTTACCAGGTCAGTCGACTGACCAGGTAGGTTATTCGACTGACCTGACAATTTCAGTGCAACATGCACAGGTGCACAAATAAACAAATATATATTAAAAATTCGTTTGAGTATCCAATCGACTGACCTAGAGGTCCAGTTTACCGAATTTCTATAACAGCCATGTTTTCTGAAAAGACACGATTCTTTGTGAAGAGTTTACAAATCTCTACAAAAAGATATGGACGCAACACTTCAACCGAAACTCTTCGTCAATAGCCGCTGCTTTTTAACATCTATAAATACATATTCTAACTTGATTCCAAACTACCAAATTTTATTATCTTTCTTATCTAACTCTCTTGAACGTACTTGCCACTATACTCTCAAATATTCTACATTAACAAATTTTAAGAAATATTATACCTTTCTATTCTTCATAAACTTCAAATATATATATATACACACACGCACACACACACTCGAGGAGAAGATTATAGGAAGGGTGTACAATAAACAGACTTATCCATGTTATTAGAACACAAAAATTCAAACAATCTTTTGTATTTGTTGAAGTCCTATTCTGCTACTCAAGCGTGTGAAGTCCTCTTCGGCTGTTGAGGCGAAATCCTATTCCATTGCTTAGGTCCCTGTTCGGCTGCTCAAGGGTTGTATAGAACTGTTCCTCCAGGTTAAGTGAGGGTTTTTGTTTTAGTGCAATTCTAGAAGGAGTCTGGGACTGTACGTAGGGCAAAGCTCCGAACCAATATAAAAATCTCTGATGTAATTTTTATTATACTGCTTTTATATTCCGCACTATTTACCATATAGCTATCATCACTACACTCTGTATTATCATATATCCTTATTACACGATCCATAAAAAACTTTCATTTGGTATTAGAGCAGGTCATCATATAACTGTAACACAGTTATCTAATAATCCAATAATATGGAAACTAACACTAGCAGTAGCATTAAGAATAGCTTCATTGAAGGAAAATCTACTGCACGTCCACGACTATTTAATGGTATGAACTATAACTGTTGGGCCACACGAATAAATATATATATATATATATATATATATATATATATATATATATATATATATATATATATATATATACACACACATATACAAGCAAATGGTTTTGATTCGTGGAATATAACTCAAATAGAATATATTATTCCTACTGAAGAATATTCTACTTGGACAAATACATAGAAACTAGATGCCACAGCAAATGCAAAAGCCATGAATATGTTGTTTTGCATCTTAGATAAAAATGAGTTTAACCGTATTAACATGTGCAACACTTCATATGAAATATGCATACACTCAAAGTTACACACGAAGGAACTAACAAAGTCAAACAAAGCAAAATATCCATGCTCAAAAGTCAGTTTCAAAACTTTAGGATGAAGGAAAATGAATCTATAAATGATATGTATTCAAGATTTCAGGATATCTACCATTCATTAGTAGGACTAAGAGAAAAATATTCTGATTTTGATATTGTATCCAAAATCCTTAACTCTTTAATGGAAGAATGGAAAAGAAAAGTACTCGCTATTAAAGAAGCGAACGATACCAAAATAACTCTGGAAGAGTTAATAGGAAATCTAATGTCCTATGAAGTAAATTTGCAGGCTAAACGAGTTCAAGCTCAAGAGAAAAAGAATATAGCATTCCATGTTGAACAAGAAGAATCAGATTCAGACAAAGACAATCTAGCCTTCATTGCCAAAAACTTCAAGAAATTCTTGAAGTATGGAAAAGGAAACAGAAATGATAGCAAGAGAAACTCAAACAACAATAAACCACCGCCTTCATTAGGTTTGGAGTACTTTGACTGTCACAAAAAGGGGCATATATAGATGGACTGTCCTGATCAAAAGAAAGAATATCGCAATAAAAGGAAGGACAAATTCAAAAGGAAAGCTTTCTTAGTTACATGAAATGATTCAGACTCCCCTTCCTCTTTAGAAAGTGAGAGTGACAGCGATAATGAACAAGCTAACGTATGCTTTATGGTCAAAGATGATGAGGTTAGTGATTTAACTTTTGATGATATGATAGAGATAAACTCAGAATTGTTAGATAATTCAAAAAGTCTCAAAAGAAAATATAAAGAGGCCGTTGAAAATCAGAATAAGGCAGAATTCGAAAGAGATATGCTTAAAGACGAGAAGAAAATATTGGAAGAAGAACTTGAGACAACTCAAGAATCGCTTTCAAATGTTAATTCACAACTGATATTATTGAGTCAAGAAATTGAGACTCAAAAAGAAAGGAATGATGTTCTTGTTTCGGAAAATCATGATTTGAAAACTAATACTAAAATGGTAGAACTAGAAAATTCAAGTCTAAAGGCCAAACTAGAAGGAGTCACTAAAAATGTTTCAAATTTTAATAAAGGCAGTGAAAATTTACCTAGAATTATTGAAAATTCACAACCTGTTAACAATAAAAATGGTTTAGGTTATAAGAAGAAAGTCAAGAATTCACAATCTAGTAATTTAAACAATGTTAAGTCTAATAAAACACCCATATCTTCAAAAAGGCTAGTTTCTAAAACTATCAATATATGGGTTCCTAAAACAAATAACAAGTTAATAAGGAATAAGTATATTAGATCATTCATAGAAAACATTCATAATAATAAGAATTGTATCTATAAAAGGGATACAAAACCCACTTGGGTTTGGTTTCCTAAGATCTAGCTCTTAGGACCCTATTAAAAAGGTGGGTACCAACGTCATCCCATATTTTTTGCAGGTCCCACTCAAGAAGAGAGGAAACTAGATACTCGACAGTGGTTGCTCAAAACACATGACAAGAGACAAAGATATGCTGATAAACATTCATACTCAGACAGAGGTTCTGTCACTTTGGAGATAATCCCAAGGGATATATCATCGGAAAAGGTGATGTGAGCAATTACGGTACATCTAATTTACCTCTTATTTCAAATGGTTTTTTAGTTAAGAATCTAAAACATAATCTATTAAGTATAAGACAATTATGCGATAAAGGTCTTAAAATATATTTCTCTGAAAATAAATGTAGTATCTTCGATCAAAATCAGAACCTTATTTTCGAAGGAGATAGAGATAAAAACATTTATGTTTTGAATATGAAAGTTAATCATAACTCAGACATATGTTTAATAGCGAAAAAAAAATGATCCCTGGATATGGCATAAATGATTCTGTCATATAAATTTTAAAACTATAAATGAAATTTCAACAAATAATCTCATAAAAGGATTACCAAAGATGAGTTTTAAAGTTAATAATATATGTGATGCATGTCAATTATGTAAATTAACTAAATCTTCGTTTAAATCTAAGAAAGTCATTTTGACATTACGACCACTTGAATTACTTCATATAGGTTTATTTGGACCAACCCAAGTTCGATCCATAAATCACAATAAATACGTATTTGTAATAGTTGATGATTTTTCTAGATATACATGAACTATTTTTATGAAAAATAAAAGTTATACTTTCAAAATTTTCAAAACATTTGTTAAACGAATTCAAAAAAGGTACTAAAATTAAAAATATCAAAAGTGATCACAGAGGTGAATTTGAAAACGAACTGTTTGGTAACTGTTGTAAAAAGAAAGGAATATTTCATAACTTTTCATATACTAGAACTCCATAACAAAATGGAGTTGTAGAACGAAAAAATCGAACTCTACAAGAATGTGCAAGAACCTTACTAATCGATAGCACATTACCACTACATTTCTGGGCAGAAGCCGTTGCAACTGCCTGTTATGTATTAAATCGTGTTTCTATTAGACCCCTCACTAAGAATACACCTTACGAACTTTTTAACGGTATGAAACCAAACATATCTTATTTTTAAATATTTGGATCAAAATATTTTGTATTAAATACCAAAGATCAGCTTGGAAAATTCGATTCAAAATGTGATGAAGGTATATTTCTTGGATATTCAAGTCGATGCAAAGCTTATCGAATTTTCAATAAACAAACTAATACTATTGAAGAGACACTCCATATATCTTTTGATGAAAACTCTAAACTTGTTTCAAAAAAAAATGATGACGATGATTTACGTGATAATAACATGAATATAGAAGTAAATAATTTAAGAGAAGATGAAAATATTATTTATAATTCTAGAGAAGATTAAAACATTGTTAATAATTCAGAAAATAGAAATATTTCCAATACAATGAGATCTCCTCGAACAATCTTACGAAATCATCCTACAGAAAATATAGTTGGAGAAATAAATTCAAATGCCCGAACTAGAAAGCAATTAAATTTAATGGGTCATGTAGCTTTTCTTTCTACTATAGAACCTAAGAATACTAAGGAAGCATCATCAGATGAAAATTGGATCATTACTATGCAAGAAGAACTAAATCAGTTTGAACGAAATGAAGTTTGGGATCTAGTACCCAGACCGACCGATCAGACTGTTATAGGAACTAAATGAATTTATAAAAATATAGCAGACGAATTAGGAAATATAACTGGAAACAAAGCGAGATTAGTAGCACAAGGGTATAACCAAGAAGAAGGAATGGACTAAGAAGAAAAGTTTGCTCCAGACACTAGACTAGAAGCAATACGAATCTTACTGGCATACACATGTTTTAATAATTTTAAACCCTATCAAATTGATGTTAAAAGTGCACTTTAAATGATTATATTAAAGAAAATGTTTTTGTTAAACAACCCCATTTATTTGTTCATGAAAAATATCCAGATCTTGTCTATAAACTTAAGAAAGATTTATGTGGTTTAAAACAAGCACC
This sequence comes from Allium cepa, assembly GCA_030765085.1. Classification (NCBI taxonomy): domain Eukaryota; kingdom Viridiplantae; phylum Streptophyta; class Magnoliopsida; order Asparagales; family Amaryllidaceae; genus Allium; species Allium cepa. The sequence goes on along the minus strand of CM060936.1, from coordinate 22,993,148 downwards.
ACATGCTTGGTATCAACGCCTTAAAAGCTATTTAATTGAATCAGGATTCGAAATAAGAAAAGTAGATCAGACTTTATGTATAAAACGCTCTAAAAATGATATTTTAATAGTTCAAATATATGTAGACGACATTATATTTGGTTCAACTAATAATAAATTACGTAAAGAATTTTTTGAAATAATGACTAGAGAATTCGAAATGCCCCATATAGGAGAATTATCGTATTTTCTAGGTCTTCAAATAAAATAAGTTTCAAATGGAATATTTATAAATCAAGAAAAATATTGTAATAATCTTTTTAAGCAAATCAGAATGGAAAACACTTCTACCAAACCAACACCTATGAGCACAACAACACATCTTGATAAAGATGAAAACGGCAAGAGTGTAGACCAAAAAATATATCGTAATATGATATGATCTTTACTATACCTAACAGCGAGTCGACCAAGTATACTGATGAGTGTATGTCTATGTGCAAGATTTCAAGCTGATCCAAAAGAATCACACTTACGAGCCATAAAACGAATACTACGTTATCTTAGCAATTCTAATGATTTCAATTTTTTCTATCCAAAAGATTGCTCGTTCGACTTAGTGTCATATAGTGATGCTAATTTCGGAGGATCACGAACGGATAGAAAAAATACAAGCGGTATATGTCACTTCATTGGTAAATCATTAATATCGTGGTTTAGCAAGAAACAAAATCACGTCTCACTATCAACTTGTTAAGCAGATTATATTTCTGCAGCATTAGCTTGTACGCAAGTAATCTATATGCAACAGACACTTAAAGATTTCGTAGTTAATTTATCAAAATCAACAATTTACTGTGATAATTCCAATGCAATAAATCTATCCAAAATTTAGTAAATCACTCTAGAACTAAACACATATATATTAGACATCACTTTCTACGTGACAATATAGAAAAAGATGTGATGAATTTAGATTACGTTCCATCTGAAAATCAATTAACTTATATTTTTACTAAACCATTGTTAGAGAAGACTTTTATAAAACTACGTCAAGAACTCAGTATAATGTCAATTAGGGAAAAATGATACAATACGAAATTTTGGACTAACAACTCGAAAATAAAAATTTTGACAAAAATTAAATTTCCTGACCATGCTGAGATTTGAACCTATGACCTATTATGAATAGCCTAGATGTCTTAACCACCTGAGCTATTGATTATTTTCATTACAGTCTAGGTCGGGGCTTTTCTTATATGGTGACAACTATACTCTAAATTGTGCATAACACTTACCTTTACAAATATATGTTTTCTGCATTTTACATTTACTAAGATAAATCACAATTACAGAAAACCACCAAAATAGCAACTTACATTCCTAACTAACAACTTTATTGTAGCTAAAATCAATACAATCCATTGATTTCATCCTTTTTATTCCCAACATTAGTCTATAAATAGGCATACTTATTCTCTGTTATTCATACAAACTAACAAAAATACAAACTAACTATCATTATATCAAACTCTTCACAATCAACTCACTCCGTTGAAATTCTTGTAGGATCTAGATTAACCCTAGAGGGGGGTGAATAGGGTTATAGCAAATTTTTCGATTTAAACACAAAAATAAACTGTAGAAATAAATATCCTGAAAAGTAAATCACACACAAAATTTACCCAGCTTCGGCAACCCCTGCCTACTGCTGCATTCCCAGATTTCTATTAGAATTAAACAGTATCCCGCTTACAAACACTCTAACAGACTCGCAAAACCTTGCTCCCGCTCACAAACACTCTACTAGACTCGCACCCCCGCTCCGCCTATAGAGTTTTGCAAACTCGCAAACTCTGCTCCCGCCTATAGAGTTTTGCAAACTCGCACACCCTGCTCATTGAACTAATTCTAACTAGACAATCTGACACTACCTACAACCTAGGTGGTGATTTTACCAATTCTTTGACTCGAAAAGAAAATTTAAAACAAACTTAAAAACAGAAATTAAACAAAAACCCTATTTAAAAATTAAACCCTAAATAAGATAACTAAATCCCCTTTATAATAATAAAGGCCGGCTCTTTTGTTTTCTTCCGCCTGATCCACTTCTCTTGCTTGTGAAATAATTGCGGCCGATCTTCTTTCTGAAATTAGGGCTTCGGCTCTTGCGATCCAAATTGGGGCTTTGACTGGTTTGTGATGCTCCTGCTTGTTGCTTCTCTGATGATCAATTGTTGCTCTTGCTCGCTGCTTCGCTTATGATTGTTTCTCTGGTTTGCGTTGCTCCTCTGTTGATCGAGTTCGTTGTTGATTCGGTATGTTATTTCTTTCGTTACTAGTTTAATGATTGCTTCAGTTGAACTCGATGCCTATGATGAACTTTTGGGTGTGGTATTTATATGAATTCGAGACACTTGAATTTGTTCGTTTCAATTCGATACTTTCCAAAACTTCAATTGCCTGATGCGCACGGCTTTCCTGATATAATTTTTGTCTTGTTACTCACGGCTTTGATTTTCAAACGTTTGATTTATCCTTGATTGATACGGTAAAAACTTTCCTCTTTCACTTTCTGACTTTTTCAAAGATATGCACCTGAATTTTGATTTCGGCTTGATTTGTATTTTTATACTGCGTTGATTTCTTGTATACCACTCCACGACTTTGCATTATTTTCGGCAATCACTATTTTCATTCATGTGAGCTTCGTCTCTGATCATTGTTACATTTAATCTTAATCACCTTGATGCTATAACCATACTTTTGGCATGATTGTTCTGGTCTTGTTTTTGCATGTTGCTATTCTCTGTTGCACTTGCTCATTGCTCCATTCATTTTGAATACTGGGTTGACTGTTGCACGTGTGTACTTCATATACATGTGTGCCTGACATTGATACTGCCATTCCTTGCTTGTATCAGTTCTCGGCCACACTACTTTCATTGCTATGCCTCGAACTTGACTGTTTGGTTTGAGCTTTGCCTCCATGTGCATTTGTCAATTCTGCATTTGTTTCACTGGTATCTTCACTGTGTTGCATTGTAGTTTGCATTGTTCATCTCGACTTGTTCTTGTACACTGTTCAGGTTCACAGTTGCTTCATACTGCTACTTGGTCTGACTTGTATCACTTGTGTCACTGGTGTACTTGAGCTTCTGGCCTGTATTTTGATGTTGCGACTGTGTTTCATTTGATATGTTATGTTGGTGGAAATTTTGTTTTGCACTGTGTCTTTGTTTGGTCTGCACTTTGGTTTATTGATGTGAGTTGTTGTTTGCTTTTGATGTAGCTGTTGGTCTGTGTTCTTGCATTATTCATGTTGTAGCCTGGATTGGTGCACATTGTTTGTTGTCTTTGATCTTTCTGAAGCTCTAGTTGCACACTGCTCTGCACTGTGTCTTGTTTCATGTTTGAACATAGCATTCATATTGTTGTGTTGGTGTACATTCATGTTGCAGCTGGTCTTTGCTTGCTTGGTGGCATTTCTTTATGGTCTGCATTGTGCATATGAACTTGGTCATGTTGCTTGAGTCACTTCCATTGGTGCATTGCCTTACTGACTTGATTCACTTCATGTTTGCATACATGTTGTGGTCTGGACATTTGGGTTTGTTGTTGTAACTGGGTATTGTCATTGCTTGTGTGATCTATGTTGCAACTGGTTTGGACTTTGAATGCATCTGTATCACTGCACTTTTGGTCATGTTGTACTTCTGGTCTTTGCTTCCATCCATTTGGTTGTTGCAGTCCTATGCAGTTGCTATGCCTTGTGTTCTTCACTATTGTCTTGAACTTCAGGTTGGAGCTGTGCACACGAGTTGGCGAGGCAGTGCACACGTGTATAAATGTACACGTGTGTATTGCAGCCACTCATGATTACCTGTCCCTGTAGCGTTATCAAGTGTATATTGATGTGCACGGCCTTATGGCATGTACAGAGATACACTGTGCATGTCACATTGTTCGTGTATGATGAATTCAAATGTAAATGATGACGAACAACCCAAATAACTGAGGCAAATCATATTTTCAAAAATCATATTTCATTTTATATAGCAAAAATATTTCTTTTTCAATTTTACTGCATTAGTGAATATTTTTGCAGATTGCTCAGATGCTGGATTCAAACTGGAATGCAGTTGAAGACAAAATACGAGTGTGAGTGATATGTAGTGAGGTTATTAATGTAAATATGAAATCGTGATGTATTCAAAATTGTATATGTATAGTGAGAGCTTGAATTTGTACTATTCAAGATTGTAATAAATATCTGTTTAAATAAAATTTCTGTTTGAATTCAAATTCCATTCAAATTCCGTGTAATTTATTTTATTCAACAAATATCTATTTAATCTATGAAAAATAGAATAGTACATTAACAAATACATTTAAATGAATATACATGTTTATTATCATCAAACAAAAATCATATAAGCGCAAAGCGCATATTCAACAATTCTAACCTCTTTCGAATCACCAAAAATACCCGTCCATCACTCTACACCGCCTTCTACTTCTCACGATCATACCGGATACACTCAGGAGAAAAAGAAAGGAAAGAAAATGATGTTTGACGTCTCTCCAACCACTAAACAGAAAATAAGTGATTTGCATCACTATCAGCAAGAGTCGTTGATGCTTCAGCGCGAAATATATTATGAGCAGAAAATCTATTCGAGACATCTAGGTATTATAGAACAAATTGCTATGAAATTTTGCGGTGCTTCATCCCATCCAATAGACGAACACGTCGTTTCGCCTATTCGTCGACCTTCTACTTCATCCCCGCCATGACCACCAGTCTCGCCAAACTCATGGGATCGAAATGAAGCATCCAATGTTCGATGCAAACAACTACAGGGCTACAAAACTCCCAGTCCTTCAAAATAAGAGTAGTTGTTTTTATATGTTATTTTTCGAATAATTTAACAACTTATGTACAATTTTTTTAATAGAATAAATCATTTCTCTTCCTTCATATTTTTTTATCAACACATATGCTAGGTCTAATATTCAAATAAATAAATTTACATAAGCATGAATATATAAAATTACACAACATCAGGCTGATTGGGAAAATTTACACAGGTCAGTCGACTGGACCAGTGTATCAGTCGATTGATACTGGGATAATTTTTTTATTAAACCAGATTCAGTCGACTGTTACAGTGGATAAGTCGATCGGACCAGAACATAAATTTTTAATGTCGCAGAGTCAGTCAACCAAATCTGGCCTTCAGTTGGCTGAACCAGAAGTTGGAAAATTTTGAAATTCAGGTTCAGTCGATTGAACAACTGATTCAGTCGACTGATTCGTAGATCTGAGCCAATTTACTGCTCCACCCACCCATTCTGACCTTTTAACCTTCAATTTCCCCTTTACTCTTCACTCTCATTTCAGATTTTTCAATTCTTCTAAAACCATAGACCTTCAAAAACCTAATTTTTACCTCCAAACGCTCAAATTCAATGGCTCCAAAAAGAAAAGGACAAGCATCTTCATCTTCCCAACCTCCTTCCAATGACCAAATCCAACAATGGCTTTTTGACGATACCGCAGTTCGAAGATGGAGGAGAATGCAAGATTCTCATATTTTTGAAGGTTCGTTTGTAAAATTTTCCGATTTCTCTCCTTATCATATACAAGAATTGGCTCGTCGAAGCAATTTGGAGTCTTTGTTCAATATTGACAAAAACAAGCACAAAATAAACCAAATTATGGTCAAGCTATTCTGTGCTAATCTTAATTTAGGTCACCAAAACATTCAAAACCAAGATGATTGTGTAGGAGTTTGGTTTATGGAAAATCGGTATTTTTGTCGTTAGATCGAATGGCTCACATTTTATAATCTGAAAATGATGGTATTGAATTAAATATTATTGATTGTGATATGGTCGTTCTGACCGTATAAGTCATTTATTATTGGAAGATGATATGCGCCAACTCAAGTCTATGTCCTTAAGGCCTGAAGCTAGAATTATACACCGTGCATTAATGAAAACCATAACTCCGAGAACTGGAAGTTACGAACATGTTTCTGAATACAACTTTAAAGCCTTACATGCCATCTTCGGAAATATCAAAGTTAATTGGCTTCAGTTAATTCTTGATGAGTTCTTAAGCTTCAACAATGGTCGAATGAATGTTATATACTACGGTGAGTATATTATGGGCTTACTAAAAGAATGTGAGATTCCAGAACCTGACTCACCGGTTTCTACAGTCGGCTACTTAAACTCTCGTACTCAAGCATTAATGAAATTACCGGTCGGTCGACCTCCTCCTATCATTACTTTTGAAGAATGGACTCAGCGCCAATTACCTCAAGATCAACCACCACAACAACAAGGCGAAGCATCTTACCGTCCAACTCGCGAAAGATAAACTATTCATCAACAAGACTAAATTATGATTCCTAATCCAGGCCTTCCTCCACATGAGTCTATTTCTATGATATGTCATAACCAACAAATTCTTCAATTCCATATCATTAAGGATGACAAAAAGCTTGATAAGGTTAAAGGATTTTTCACAATGTTATGGCAAGCTATCTCGTGTTCATCCGGCACTTCCACCGCTACACTAGGTGATCTGGGTAAGCAACCCGTCTTCACTTGGTCTTCCTCTTCCAATGATCAAGCAAGTAGTAGCGAAAACGATGGAAATGAAGGTGCTAGTGGTGGTCAAAGTTATCATGGTGATTGGGGTAAGCGTATAATGGAGTAATTTGTTACTTTTCTTATAAACATTAGTTTTTTTATTCACAACATTATGGCTTGCTAAACAGCCAATCTTTTCATATTATTTCAAAACTCTTGTTTGTGCTATTGTAATGTATGAATGTTCGGTTCTTTCTTATTATCTAACAATATATCATACTTTTATTTATGTTTTATGTTCATTTTTGTCGATGACAAAGGGGGAGAAATATTATAACTAACATTAAGAATGCAGGATATAGATCGTCAAAGATTCAGGGAGAGTAAGTATTTATATTATATATACAATCAAAATCTATATCTATTTAGAGGTTGTCATCAATCAAAAAGGAGGAGAATGTTGAGACTTGGTTTTGATTCATGATACAAAGCTGTCACTACCATATACAGATTTGACGACTGTTACGATAAAAAGAGAATATATACTACCTTGAGACAAGACATCAAAATCGGTGCATCAATTTTTATATTATCTTGTTTTGAGTCTTAAGTCAATTTTGTTAAGATCTCTCTTCGTTTAACGTATATCTTAGCTTATATATAATCTTCTTATTTTCAAATGATTTACACATATAAGCATATAATATATATATATATATATATATATACCATCAAAGTTTTACTTCAAAATCATATATATATATATATATACTTGTGAAAACTATGCAAATTGCATAGAAATTACCATATCAGTCCACTGACCTGGTAGGTTAGTCGACTGGTCTGACAATTTCTGTGCAACATGCACAGGTGCACAAATAAACAAATATATATTAAAAATTCGTTTGAATATCCAGGTTACCGACCCAGAGGTTCAGTTAACTGAATTTCTATAGCAGCTATATTTTCTAAAAAGACACGACTATTTATGAAGAGTTACAAATCTCTACAAAAAGATTTGGATGCGATATTTCAACCGAAACTCTTCATCAAAAGTCGCTGCTTTTTAACATCTATAAATACATATTCTAACTTGATTCCAAACTACCGAATTTTCTTGTCTTTCTTATCTAACTTGTTTGAACATACTTGCAACTATACTCTCAAATATTTTGCACTAACATATTCTAAGCAATATTATACCTTTCTATTCTTCATAAACTTCAAATATATATATATATATATTTATACTCGAGGAGAAGATCATAGGAACGGTGTACTATAAACAAACTTATCCGTGTTATTAGAACACAAAAAGTCAAACAATCTTTTGTATTTTTTGAAGTCCTTTTCTGTTGCTCAGGCGTGTGAAGTCCTCTTCGGCTGCTGAGGCGAAATCCTATTCCGCTGCTCAGGTCCTGTTCCGGCTGCTCATGGGCTGTATAGACCTGTTCCTACAGGTTAAGTGAGGGTTGTTGTTTTAGTGAAATTCTAGAAGGAGTCTGGGACTGAACATAGAACGAAGCTCCGAACCAGTATAAAAATCTCTGGTATCATTTTTATTATACTGCTTTTATATTCCACACTATACTATATATCCATCTTCATTACACTCTGTATTATCATATATCCATGTTACACGATCCATAGCACACTTTTAAAAAGTACCTAAAGTATTAAACAAACTATGACTACAAGCACTCCAAAGAGGAAATGCCACTAATAACATCAGATGATGGGCCTATAACATAAACAAACCTAGAGAAAAGTGCAGCCAAATTCAGATCATAACCTTCAAAAGCAATATTATTTGTAAAAGTACCTTCAATATCGTTTTATATTTTCGATCCAATTATCGATATTTATTCTATCTATTTATATTTATAATTAAATTTACAAATTGAATTCACCAATATTATAAATTAATTAAAATGAGCTAAACAAAATTATTAAATCCATCAAACTATTATTTAATTAACAAATACAAATATTCAAGTAATCCCTACTTATAAATATAAGTTATTAAATTCCCAAATCTAATGACCAAAATTCCGGGTTGTTACATTATGTATGTGCATTGAGGGTTGCATAAGGCTACATTTCCATTAGGGCATAATTATTATTTAGTTCTCTGTTATGGTGGATGTCGACATCATTTTATTTGAGTTAGTAGCAAGGATCGTAGAGGTTTGCCTATGCACTCACATTTGGATTGAATTTACATATCATTGGTAAGGCCGATAAATTAAGGTTAGAAGAACGATCTAGTTGAGAGAATTTGAAAAGTGGAGGAAAGAATCTGATCTTTTCATTTCGACTCTTTACTAGAAGATTTTCCTTAAATGAAGTTGGAGTCGTAGTGAACAACATAGTATTCATGAAGATCTCACCGCTTAGACAGATATGAGGTTCGTAGTTTGAGAAAGTTGGCACCAAGGTTTGTAGGGACTTTTCTAATTTTGGATAGAGTAGGGAAGTTAGAGTATAGAGCGGAGCTTCTTGAAGGTTGGAGGGAGTTCATAATGTTTTCCATGTTCATACTTGCGGAAGTGTTTACACGATTCATCTACCATAGTCGAGCCAAGTCAGTTAGAAGAAGTTAAAGTAGAAAGTAAGTCAATTGTTAGTGATGCACCTACCCGCATTATCGAGCAGACGCAAAGCAATTTTATAATAAAGTAATTTGATTGGTTAGGGTTCATTGGAGTGATACTACAATCGAAAGTACTTGGGAGCCGTGAAGAGAAAATCTAAGCTACCCATTTAGAGCTCTATTTAAAAAAGTATCAATTTAGGTAGTTGCTTATATGCAAAAAAATTAGCTTAGTGTATCCCATTGGTAGGTAGGTATATGGATGCTGGGCATAGATGCAGACATATCATTAGGACATTATTTAGATGATGGTTACTAACAGATGTATTTTATTAGTTAAAATTACATGTATGGGCTAGTATGTTCATATTAGCCTTCAACATAGATCATCTTGTCTATTTTTATATTAGCACAAACACCTGATCGTTTTTGCATATGTATTAAATGGTTGTTCGTCATATTAAGTTGCAAGTGTAAGACATAGCATACATTCCGGATACATGGCACAAGCACTTGCATTTTAAGAGGTAAACTATTTCAGAAGACCACCTAATTTGGCACTGCCTATATGTTTCATATGCATTCATACCAATATGTACATGCTGCATTAAAAATATGAAACTAAAGATAATGTTTGCAAGTGGTTGATGGTTGAGTAGATGGGTTTAGATATTGGTTGCATGACTGAATTACATTTTTTATCCTTAAAGATTTCAAGAAAAAAATCCTTTTAAGGGGACAAGAAAGTAACACCCTAGAAATTTTAATAATAAAATAAAATATGAATAAAGGTAAAAACATAATTCTACATAAAACTATAAAATATCTTTTTATTAGAAGTTAGAATTAGACCTCGGGACTAGTTCCATTTCTTATTGAATGTCATTTATAGTCAGAAAATATATATAACTTGCTAAATTTTATAATACAGAGCAAAAATAGTGAAAACTGTAGCGAATGGCATTTTCATGAATATGCACTTCGGAAATTAGCCTAGAAACCCTAATTTTGGACTATAAAAGGCATAAGCCTCCACTCTCCTCAATTAAAAATCTTAGCCTTCGCCTCCTAAACTTTTCTTCTTCCTTCTTTTCTTCCTGAAAAAAGGAAATTCTAATTTCAAACAAAATAAGAGCAAATCAGATAAAATAAAAAACAGAATTTTAAGAAAGAAGAATACAACAACCGAAGCAAGGGAGAACCCACAGAAAAGAGGAGAGGAAAAGCTAAAAAGTTGAGTGGATTCTATCTAAGAAAAAAGTATTATGAAAATACATAATTTATTTTCAATTATCTACCTTCTTAGTAAAATAAACATGATTTCCCTCCTTTAATCATCTGTTGTTATAAATTTATTAGTTGAAATAATTTGGGAAAACACATAGGAAATGATAGGTCCGATTATTAAACTAATAAATAAACATAAAGTATCTCTAATCTTGTAGATTTAAATTGTACAACATGTTTATATTAATTTTTAAAAACAAACAATAATTTTATTAAAATCACCCTTAATCTTATATATCTGATTCATTTATGGTTTTGATAAATAAGAGATAATTTTTGTTGATATAATTTATATGATAAATTTGAAATGATATTTGGATAAACATGAATGAAAAACAGGAATGAAAAAATATATCTATTGTAGTTTTTTATTTTAGATTCAATCTACATCCAAATATATGTGATAATCTATTTGAGGGTACCTATATTTTGAAATTAGATACGAAATTCGTATAGAGATCTGGTTGAAATCAAGTCCTTAAACTTGTATGTAAAATCATGAAAAGAAGAATAAAAATAACTAAAACAAACAAGTTGTAAAAATCTGGAAAACAGCCTAGATGTCTGATTTAAATGTTTAAAATTTCATTTAAACGTCTAAAACTTATTTTTAGACATCTAATTACATTTTAGGCATCTAAAACTAAAGTCGTACGTTTAAAAAAGGCAATTAGACATCTAAATGTCTGAGAATGTTTTTTATTTTCTTTATTTGAGTCAGGCAACCAAACGTCTGAATTGTATTTTCAGACGTCTGAATTACTATAGGAGGCCTAGGGTTAACCTAGACATGGAACATGCCAAGGAGGAAGGATTAGGGAAACGTGTCGTAACACCTCTAATTTAAAAAAAAATTATATAGGAGATTTAATTAGATAAATTAAGTAGAATAATGTAGAGGTTAGAGTGATAAAGGAATTAAGATTTGGAAACCGATTAGGGTCGTGCCTTAATTAATGAAATTATAGGTGTGATTTATAAATTATAAATTTAAGAGAATAAGGCAAGGGAAAATGGGAATAGCCATATATCATAAAACCAAAACCCCTTACCACATTGTTGTTCACATTTTCATAAACAAAGAGAATTGAGGGCCGACCATAACCCTAAGAAGAAGAGGAGCACAAAATTTATTTAGAGGCTAAGATTCAAGCTAGGAAAATTAAAGTAAAAACAAATCTCAAGTTTCTTATCCAAAAAGGTGAATAATGATCTAAATCATCTCATATAAGTCATATTGAATGCTTTAATTTAGGTTTGAGGTAAAAATCTGTATGATTGGATGAAGTATGATATGTTTTGATTTAAGTGCCACGTTATAATTTAAGCAAGGATTTTATGGAATAATATAGTTTGGTCTTAAGGCTAAAATTATGCAAAATGATTTCCAAATGCCCTGATTTTTGAATATGTTATGTGAAACATTATTTTGGAGATGGGTTTAAATTTTCATAATATTCCAAGCTATGGATAATTTATTATGAATTCTTGAGGGGAAAAAATGGATATTTCGGGTTTTAATTAATTTAAGGAATTAATTAATTATCATCGGGCAGAAATTTTATGTGATAAAGACATTATAATTTTGGCATTTATGTGAATTCTTGAGGTTTTCTCAAGAGATTTGAGTGAGTATTGGATTTAAATAGAAAGATTAGTATTTAATGATTAATTAAACACAAGGGTTAGTTAATACATTTTAACTAAATATTGGAGCATTGGGAATTACATGAGGCAGTAAATTTTGAAATGAATTTTATAAAGGTTTTGTTATCTAGTAGAAAATTGACAAAATAAGGGGTTAGGTAAAAAGAAATTACTTTAAAAAGCACAAAATCAGTTTTATAGCGACTTAGAACTTTACCACCTACACGCTTGCTTTCGCCACCATACTCCCATTTATAACCTTTTGCATCCATTTGAAACCAATGCACAAGTTATTAAGCATTTTGAACGTAGTGTATTGGAGAAAGGCGAAAGGAAAGAATGGTGTTAAAGGCATGCTTGCAAAAGGGTTAAAGCCATTTTTATCTGCTTTCGAACCCATTGACCCGCCCTTGTTCTAAAAGCAAGATTTTGAAAGGTTTGCCACTTTGAACCCCTTCGATACCGATGCTACTGCACCAATACTTCTACCATAGTTAGAAGCCACTTTTAAAATCCTTAAGTCAATAAGTGCAGAAGGTAGGTTCTGAAACAATACCCTTCCGCAACCATTAAATCCGCCTCCCCTAATGTCTTCGAAAGGATTTATTTAGCCACTTTGCAAATAGTTTCAGAGGTAGTGGTTTTCGAAAGGGTAACTTTCAGATGTATTCCCTGTTATACTTTGAAGTTTTTTTTTGTTTTCAATCAATGGTTTCAAAAGTGATACTTTTAATTGGTTTCTAAGCCATGCTTTCATAAATTCTTACATGAACCCCAGTGCTTTTGAAATGTATGTTTTTGAGTGTTTCGAAAGGAATGTTTTAAAGTGTTCGAAAGGCATGTTTTTAAGTGTTTCGAAAGGAATGTTTTCAAGTGTTCGAAAGATATACTTCATGGTTTTGAAAGAGGATGTCTAACATTTTAAGCAATGAATTTGAAAGGTCCTATCGCTTGAGTAGAGTGGCAAAAGGGGTATAGCCTATTGCTTCTAACCCATTAGTTAAATGGAAGGGAACGGAGGGATTGGTTACTCGATGAAGTCGAATGGGAGGGTGACCGAGAGTAACTCATAATGTCACAACCATCCAAAGGATATAGTCGAAAGCCTTAGTTTTCAAATTTGAGAACACAATCTCATTTTTAAGAAAGCCTATGGCAATGTGAAAGAGTTTTGAAATCGCATTTAACTTTGAAATTTTATAGAAAACTTTCCTTGCTAAATATAGTGGGTTAAGGGTATTAACCATATTTTGTTAGAAAAATGATTTGAAGGAATTTAACATTGGATATTTATATTGTTGTGTTATTTGATCTGTTATCATGAATGCATGTGTAATCATATTCACTTCATTTATTACCTATAACTGCATCTTGAGCTGTTAAGGGCAGAATAACAGACTAGGTTGACCCATAGTGAATATATATTGAATTTAACTCCTAGATGGGTAGAATTGCATCCAGGAGGCCAGATAGACCAGAATATAGGATGCCTAAGACTGGTCATATTTGTTTAGATAGGTTCTTAAGAAGCCCATAAAAACTATGTTATGGAAATTGTTATTGCAGGAGCCAATAGCTTATTAGTGACCCCATGAAAACTATGTTCGGAATAAGTTATTGAAAGATATGAATAGGTTCATGGACAACCAATGAAAACTATAACAAGAGAGATGTTATTGGTAGAAACCAGTAGGCTCATAGTGGTCCCATGAAAATATGATTGGATAGTAGTATTGGTAGAAACAAATACGTTCATATTGGTACGATGAAAACTATAACTGGATAATAGTATTGCTAGAAACCAATTCATAAAGTTCCCATGAAAACTGTTAACCCAAAAAATGGATCAACATGCTGGGCTGAGGTTGAAAGCACTAGCCTTTTTCATCAAGGCAAATAAAGTAGAAAAAGTAATAGCAAATCTTAGAAAAGTAAATGAACAAGAGATTTTTATAGTGGTTTGGAAGTTAACGAAGCGTACATCCACTTTATAACTTTTGTCATTGACTGACTGCAATTACAAGTTAAATATGATTACAATGCAATTGAATATTGTAGGTTAGATCAAGTCACTAGTGTTAGGATTCACTGGAGTATCACAATGAACCCTTTAGAAGACTGTTTTATGGGAGAAGAAGAGTGAAGACTAGTTTTCGTAGAGTTTCAGCAGCCAGTCCAGAAGATCCGTTTATGTTGCTGGTAGGATCGTATTTGTAGGGGTTAAAGAGCTATTGTGCTAGGCTGCCACACCAGAAGCTTGCATTTGGAAATACGAAGGTGCACTGTAAATTTCATAACCATTTGAGCCAATCTGACGGATCGCTAGCGATCCGTAGTTTCTGGGTTGCTGGCGATCCAATTGGTTGGGATACTTTCCTTCATCCTTTTCTTAAATTTCATGGCAGTCTAACATGATCTTATGGATCTTTAGTGATTCATGTACTTAGTGGACTTTTGGACTCTATCTTTTGGATTGCATTTGTTATTTCGTGTAGGAGTTCTCCATGTAATTCCGTAGCTTGTCGCCTAGTTTGATGATGATTCATACATTGGTTGCATTGGACTGCTGATTGAATAAACGAATGCCCACTTCTCGAATGAACTAGCTTTGAATTCCATTAAACTTAGCAATCATTCATAGCATACCTATCGGATCATGATGCAAGATGATTGGAGGACCTATGATCCATAGAAGATGGTCGCTAGCAATCCATAGGAGATGGATCACTAGCGATCCATCAACTTAGCATATTTTTGCCTTCCTTTCTCTAAACTTTCTTAATTGATCCTTCTAGTCCTTTTAGTTGGCCCTTGAGTTGCTCTGACTAGAGGTAACTGTTACGACTTCCTTTGAATTCTATTGGGTTATAAACCCGGATAACACTTTCCCCAAAGAATATGCCTTCGTTCAAAACAGGCATGCTTTGGAGATAACTACTCTTGAGTTCCTATTTTGTGAGGTTCATTGGGTTGTGTTGAGGCCATCATGCGAATTTGGATTTGGTTGTTTGTTGAACTTTGAAGTGGGTCACCATTGCTTGTTATAACATATCAGTTTAGATCCCTTAACTTTCATGATGTTTTTAAATAGCATGTTGATCACGCTGAGCAAATTTAGACGAGATTGGTTCCCATTTTATGGATCGCTAGCGATCCATAGTTACTGGATCGCTAACGACCTAATGACTTAGTGTATTTTTTGTTCTTTTTCCCAATTTAATCCTACCAAGCCGATTATTTATCCCTTCTGCATTTCTACTGCGAATCGAGCTTCCTGCTTCATGACCCGATCAATATTTGTCTATAGCCTAAATCAATTCAGTTTGTTACCGTTACCGTCACCGAGCATCCATCGTAGATTCCTCTTGCGGTTGACCATTCTGAAGTTCTTCGTTGCCTTAGGCCAGACATCATCACCTGAGACTCTACTGATTTGGATCGCCATCGATCTACTTTCCTTGGATCATTAATGTCGCAATCTTCAATCATTCTTTCCCTTTGATTTTTTACACGAAGTGGGTGGTTTGAAATTTGGCATTCGTTTAGCAATTTGATGACGAGGTTATATTGGTGATGATTGTCATGGAAAATTCGAGTTGGTTGAAATTTTGTCGAAGAAGATAGTAAATCAAGTCTTTAGTTCTTCACAGAATGATGCTCGGGCTTTACCCAAGTGCTTGATATGTTTTGCTATCTTCGTCCACAGAACCAGAATTGACTTGCACTAAGTTACACTGTTGATCCAACATGACGTATTGCGAAATAGTTTTAGTTCTTCCGGGGGGTGCTCAGATTGGTTCCGTTATTACATGCTCGGTGTACCTAAAATGGGAAGATCTTTACGCATCGCTTCGGACAACGGATTTGTTATCGATCATTGACCGATAACGGGTAAGTGTAGGAGAAATAACTTCAATAAATGATGTGAGAAGCCCTTTGCATTCTTCACTATGAGCGAACTATCTACATGAGATAGGGCATTTATAATGTTCAGGACAACGAGCTCACCCCATACAGATAACACACTGCACGTGCCCCAGCCTATACTTGAAATCTGATGTATCGGTGTAAACTAACATTCTTTCGAAACTCAAGTGCCGTAGGGTAGTTTTTAGTTAAAGATAAAATTACCTGACCATGTTAGATGCAAGTTTTGTTTTATATAATGAAGCATGCGTCCTCTCATCGTAAGTCCAGTAGAGGATGTCTAGTAATTTCAAAAGCTGAGTCGTCATTCATTGTGCCTTCCTCTTCAGTTCCATGGACTGAATACGGTCAACTAGTTTCAGTTGGCCCATTTGTAGATCGTACTCCTCTGAATTTCTGATTTCTACTTAATCTCCCAGAGAGAGCTTCCTCCGTGATCTCCGCTGAGGTTCTACATAACATTTTTTTACAACACGTCATTTCGAAGGACGATGTACGATGTGCGCCTTTTGACGAAGAAGGAGTTTGCCTATATACCGCCTTCAGAATACACTGCTTGCCACCGGTATATGTGCTTAAATGGAACAGTGCCTCCCTTCAATAACTTCTCAAAAGAAACTCTTCTGAATTTGGGAATTGCTCCATTCCAAATTTATCTTAATGGATATGCAATCTTGACTTGCCTTCACGACCTATTTATGCGGACATTTAATCATGTTCCGAGCTTCAATGAGTTGAGCTATTTTCTTTTTTTTAAGAAGAGAGAAAAGTGCCCATCCCTTGTCGTCATTGAGATCTAAAGGAATCGCAAGATCGTGTTGCAGCTTCAAAGCAATCTGTCCCAATTCAAGACTCGATGCTTCTTTGTTAGGTGTCCTAAGGATTTAACCGCCTTTGGAAGATGGAGAGTAAGTTCTCTCCTTTACTTATTGAGTTTCGATTTATTGCTATGGGATTTCTGATAGTTCAAATACTTCTGATAGTTATTTCGATACCGAATAAAGACCCAGCAATCGATCAGATTTTCCATACTCTGAATGTCGTAGATGCTAAGGAGAGATCGGTTAAATTTTTGCTAATGGATGATCGGTATAGGCTGTTGCATCTTGGGAGATCCACTGTGGCCGTTGAAGTCCCGTCTCCTTCCCGTCCCAGAATACAAACATGCGCTTCTTTATCACATGGCTCCAAAGAAGGTGGTTTCCTGGAAAAAGAAGGCCCATCTGGTGAGTCAACCGAAGAAACTTATGAAGGAAGAATTGCCTTGACTGAAGCTAGATTTTCGGCCTGAATGGCCCTGATTTTGAAGGAATGGGAAGAAGAATTCAAGCCTTGTGAGGGCAAAGCTGCCGTGGCAATAGAAAAGGAGGAAGGTGAAGTTCTGGACAGCAGTTATGATTCCACCTCTAGTGATGTGGATTTCGATGCAAGCTCCGACGACGGAGACTTCGAATCGTATGGTGAGACTCCAGGAATGAGTCCCATTCTCCTGGATTCACCTGCCTAAGAGATTCACGATAAAAATGCCCCATGTAGCGGAGCAACGTCAAGGTTCCCCGATTAAAGATACCGGCATAGACTTTGGGGATTTGAGCAACATTTACATAAATATCGATGAACCTATGAGGGAGGATTTTGAATTCGAGGGAACGCCCCTTACCTTGGTCATATCGTGTCTTGAGTCAGCCCGATTTCCACCACGGTGGCTTCCCGGTCCAGTTTGTGATGTCCTTTTAGGCCCCCTAAGACACATTACACATTTCACTGGGGTCACATTCACTTATACATGCATTATTTAGGCCTATTTCTCGTTGATAAACCTCTTTATTTATTCTTCATGTCAGTTACCATGAGAGGCCATGGACTTTACAATGATGTTGAATAATTAATTCACCGATTCGCAAGATTTGTCAAGACGATCTTCAAGCCGCCACTAGCACCGTGAAACCAAGGAAGAGTAGAGAAGGTGGAAAGATTAAGAAGCCGAGGCTCATCGCCGGGATGACAAAGAACAGGGTCGGACGTATAAGAGTGGTTATGAGAAAAGGAAAACCTATGGAGACTGAGAGGAATAGTCCAAGAAGATGAAGGTTGGTCGCGGTTCTCATCCTTCTAAGCATCAGGCTTTTTCCAAGGCCCTAGTTTCTATCAGTCTTGAAGTTCCATTTTCTTCTGTTTAGGCTCTATATTCATCTCAAGCCCCATCAACTTATGTGGTGCCCGCTTCTGGTTCCTCGCATCCTTACAGGAGACTGTCTTACATTCTTCCACCTGGTCCCCCTATACCTGAAGCTGTGTTCTCAGGGTGGTTTTTAAAGGGAGTTAAGTTTGATCGCAACCTATGCCTAATTCCGTAAAGATTTCTAGATTCCCCACCTTTAGGTAGTTCAAAGTACTTTAGATTAGGCTAAGGGATAGGAAAAGTTATGCAAGCAGCTGGCCGACACGAAACACAATAATTATCGAGAGATCCTCTTCTTTGAGTCGGAGAAAGATGATTCCAAAAGGGCGTTAGAAGAATGTGATGCCAGAATTGAGCGACCAATACAGGAGAGTGATGCGGCACTCCGGGAGAATAAGAATAGCGCCAGCTTACTAAAGGAGTGGAAAGTGGCCCATGCAAAAATAGAGATCGTATTTTGAGATGAAATTAAGAAGGCCCACGTCGACGAAGTTAAGTTAAAAGAGGAGCTCGAAGCCCATGACACGATTATTTAAGCTCAAAAGAAGACTACTGTTGATCATGACAAAATTGTTGGAGGGTACAACAAGACAATTGCTGAATACACGAGAATTGTGGAATCCCGCGAAAAGATCGTTTTTGATCAAGCCCAGACTATCGCTTCGCTCCAACAAAGAGTTGCGTAGCTTAGCACTGAGAGGACTCAAGTTGAAGTTGAGAAGTTTGCTATAACAGCGGATTATCTGGAGCTATAGGAAACTTTCGAGAAAAAGATGGCCGATACGATATTTCTATATTAATTCCTTACAACATCAGGGGTACCTAAGTTATTCGAGTGCCAAATTTCTGCATACTCTTGCTATGGTTTGGAAAGAAATCTTGACCCATTTTCAAGAAAATGGGGATGTATATGCCGAGTAACAGTTGGAGGATGCCAACCTCGATGAGGATTCGAAGAAAGTGCATATAGAGGGTCGAGATGTCCTTCGAAATGAGAAGGAATAGGAGGCTGCTGATGCTTCTATGACTGCAATTGCCAAACTTTGTCGGAGCCTTACATTTCTAGGCCTGGTGGACCATTAGGACAACCTTTGATTAGTTGGCAAGTTCTATCGATGTTGCTTTGTCGTATGCTCCTCCAACAGCTGTCTCTGAAATTTTAGGTGGCCCCGAAACTTCTTCGAAGAACGTGCGACCATCAAAAGAAGGAGAAAGCGGGGAATATGAGATTCACATTTTTGGCCATTTCTCTGATGCAGGTAACCTTCTTGTTTTCCCGCGAGTTTGAGAATTTTTAGCTCACGATACAGGAACAAGACGAACTTAATGCTTACATTTTTGATCTCATAAGTCCGTCCTCTTTACATACCGACCCGCCGATTTCCTCGATGCCCGGGCTTGCCGCTATTTCAACCTCCTCGATGCTTATCTTCATAATCGCTTCGATTGTAGTGCTTGCGTTTGGCTCACAGCTAGGGCTAGAATCTGAGAATTTGCTGCATTGCATGGTCTAGACCACCCTTCTATATCTTTGAAGGGTGACTTCACGAACGCTGAAGCTCGAGAGATGGAGAACCGAACTGATCAGCTCCATAAATCTGAGCAGCAAATGGTTACTATTAAGATGGAAAAGGTTGAAGCGATAAAATCTTCGAGGAGCTCCCGCAAATCCCGAAAGCGCAACGCCAATGGGGAGTCTTCCAAGAAGGTCGGAGAGCACAAAGGACATACCGACGCCGAGGAGATAGTTGATATTATGGGCAGCGACACTACACCTGGCCAGGATTCTAAAGGGAAGTAGAAACTTTCAACTAAAGGTTGGAAGAGGATTGGTTGAAAGAGGCATCGACAGGACTGGATGGCAATGGAGCCCGTTTTTGGGACATTTTGTTTTGTTTGATATATGTTTTTTAAAGTGAAAAATATGCACTTACTGCTTTGATTGTTGTAGTATCTGTATTTTTCTTTTTGCTAGCCGATATTGTATGGGTATGGCCCCTACATTTCTGACTTTGTATAGAAAATTCTATAATTTATACAATGTTGACATTTTGGTTATAACTTTTCCTGCCTACTTATTCGCATTTCATGCACTTATGTAAATATTATTTACTACTATTTTATATGGTCCTGTAATTACCGTCAAAATTCTTTATTTGGAGTAACAGAACTGTGAAGTACTTGGTTTTTGTTTTTGAGTATTTTTTTTATTTGAGTATCGGTGTGCCCCCCAGTACACGAGGCTGCTTACTTCGAACACTTGACAAATGACCGGTTGGCCCGAGTGATTTTCCGGATGTCTGTAGTTAGACCTATTTTCCAGTACCTATCTTGAAAACTTATGATTTGAATGGCTTGACTTCAGATATACTGTTGGTCAACAATTGGAATTCTCCGCTGGCTCGTAGTTATTTGACAATGTTGGACTCATACCTGTTGCTCCCAATAATGGAAATGGATTGATTCTTGTTATTCCTATAATGGACGAGTTTCCAACATTACCTAGGTAATACCAGTACTTAAGAGTATGTGGCTCATGAAACGCACGGCTTTTGGGATCGATATGACCCGTCGATCCAGAAAGGTTTGGAATTTCTCGATGTTACCAATCTTCGGCTAACATGAGAGGTTCGTGTTTCGACAGTGTAGTTCCACAGCTCAAGAAGTAATGCATGACTTATGGGAGTGCGTGAATTTTAAGGTTGAGCTTACTTGGATGTGATTCCACAATCCAAGATGTGATAAGTGACATACAGAATGCACGGCTTCGATTTGGGCCTTCCCGGCATCGCTGGAGTAACATCGGTTCGTAGAAGGCGAGGATCGGGTTCCACCGATCCAAAGGTTTGAGTCGATTTGCTTCCGTCAACCTGGCGGGTAAGTAGGGTGTACTTGAGCATGGTTCCACTATCTCAAGTAGTGGTTAGATGGGTTTTAGCCGATTTGACCCCATCGACTCAGCAGCTTACTTTTATGAACACAGTTTTATCCGTTCACAAATCAAAGCAATTTTATTAAGAAAGATTGGGCAAGTTCTGCCTATTTACAATGCCCATAGTATTTGGAGATGGCTTATTTGCTAAGCATAAGAAGTACATAAGATAGTTTCAGATAAAGTAACGATGCAGTGTTTCGTTGTTCCATGCTTATGGAATTTGGATTTCATCGACGGTTGTCGGTTTGAATGTTCCATCCTCTAGCTTTTGACTAATCACATATCTATAGGATCGATTTCACCCTAGAGGGGGGGTGAATAGGGTGATACTATTAATTATAAAAATTTAATGCGGAAGTTTATATAAAATATTTCAACACAGACATAGCAGAATAATGGCAGCACAGATAATAGCAGAATATAAAAAGTAGAAGACATAACACACAGATTTACCTAGCTTCGGCAAAACCCTGCCTACATGCTGCCCCCAAGGTTTCTACTAGAAATTAAGTAGTCATACGCTTACACACGTAAACTTGCGACACCCGCTACCGACTAAACCTAACTCTACGCTCAAAATCTGCCATAACTCAGCCACTGAGTTGCGAATTCTCAAACTACGCCATGTAGTTCGTCCCCTAGTCACACGACTAGAAATTACATGGAAGTTTAAAAGGAAAATATAAATTAGAAAAACAAACTAAAAACAAATCCCTAATTTATTAAAGCCCAAATGTGTATAGTGAGGTCAACCCTAAAATAAATTAAGTGTTAAAAAATTCGTCCCTCTACTCCTTTTATTTCTTCGGCCTGATATCTCTTTCTTGTGAAAAATGGTGGCTTCCCGTTGCTCGTTCTCGTTCGTTCCGGTTTAGGGCTTCGTGATTATTTTCGAAGCTGCTGACTTTGTTGGTCAATAAGGTGGATATTTGCATGTAGGTTTGTTGATCGATCATTTCTTCGTTGCTCAATTTTGGCTGCTTCGATGATCGAGTTCGATTCGACAATCTGGTATGTGATTTGTTACTTTTTCTCTACTGTTTTAGCTTGCTTGAACTCGATCATCAATTGCCGATGATGTTACTTGTTGTCTTCGTTCATGTACTCTGGTTGTCACGTATGTGAAGTAGTGTTGCTTTCCTGGTTTGAACCATGACTTGATTCACTGTATGTTGATTCTTATCAGTCTGCATTTTCTTGACTTGATTAATTGTTTCTCTTACCAGTGTACATCCGAATTTTTGGTCGAGGCTGCGTTGTAAGGGCTGTATTGACAATTTTCTTGATCCTGTACATTTTAATTTCACCTGTGTTGAATCCATCTTAAAGCTCGGGTTTGACCTTGTGCTGATGTTGTGACATTATTTTTATTGCACTTTAATTGAACCCGGCTTTTCATTTGAGTTCGACCTGTGCTCACCTGTCCCTGTAATTTTATCAAGTGTATATATCGATGTGCACGGCCTTGTGGCATGTACAGTGATACATTGTGCATGTCATAAGCTGTTCGTGTATGATGAATTCAAATTTAAATGATGACGAATAACCCAAATAACTGAGGCAAATAATATTTTCAAAAATTATATTTTATTTTATACTGCAAAAATATTTTATTTTCAATTTTACTGCGTCAGTATTTATTTTTGCAGATTGCTCAGATGCTAGATTCAATTTGGAATAAAGTTGATGATAAATTATGAGTGAACGAGCGATATGTAGTGAGGACATTTGTAAATGAAAGATTGTGATGTAATTGAATTTGTATCGTAATCAAAATTGTATATGTATAGTGAGAGCTTGAATTTGTACTATTCAAAATTGTAATAAATATTTGTTTGAATAAAATATATGTTTGAATTTAAATACCGTGTTATTTATTTTGTTCAACAAATATTTATTTAATTATGTGAAAAATAAAATAGTACATTAACAAATACATTTAAATGAGTATATATGTTTATTATCATCAAACAAAAATCATATACTCGCATATTCAACAATCTCCCCTTTTTGATGATAACAAACATATATTTAAGATTTTGAATTTGTTAAATGTATTTGATCATTCAATTTGCCTCCCTATTTGAATGCTCCCTCTCTACACAAAGCCCCCCCTTCATATATGCATGTAAATATAAATATGCAAATAAGCTTAGATGCAAATAGAAAATATTTGACCTTTATTTTTCAAAATCTTAACTTTTCTCCCCCCTTTTGTTATCAGCAAAAGAGTAATAGTGTTAGAAAAATAGAGATAAAGTGATAGATATTAATGCAACATTAAAACTCAATCGAATATAAATATCAAATTTCAATAAGAAATCAAACAAAAACGAAAAACACTATATTTGAAGCATATTCCACTTTAGAATGATAGGGATAATGTCATTAAATAAAACCATATAGTTGTGTCTATTTGTGGTATATTTATTTCAGGAATTTGAATATCTACTAACCATGCATAACCATTAGGACTTTTAAATGTGATTCGTAGTATTCCATTTTTTTAACAAAAAATGAATTCAATTATCTTCTACCACACATAACCATGGGGACTTTTAAATGGGATTAGAATCAACTTGTATATTTAATTAATCAATTTTAATATGTGTTCCATATATGCATAACCGTGAGGACTTTTAAATGAGCATGTAAGCACATAAAAAATTCTAAGTAATTCACTCATGCATAACCGTGAGGACTTTTAAATGAGAGTGAATACTTTGGTTTTTTTTTTAAATAAAATAAAATGAAAAACAAATGAATCGTGTTTAAATCACCACATATTGACATACTATATTGGATTATGATGAGTGATGGTAGATAGAATATGATAGAAATAGAAATGATCACGGAATTTTTACCAACAAAAAATGTTTATAACTCTTGTTTAAATTTCTAAAGAAATTTACTAATTATACCGTCTCAAGTTATAATATATGATTAATATCAACACTCATCACTTTGTCAATCATTATTTATCTTTTAGATAATCAGTAGGGAGTCAGATTAGTCAATGTAATCATTTAAAATCAAATTCAAAAATAATTATAAAATCAATTTTTCTAAAAATGACTAATCTGAAAACAAGGTCAAAAATGATTTTCAAGAAGGGGTTTTATAAGAAAAATGTCTGCTTTTTGAAAATTATTTGAAATGAAAAATATGCGGATATTTTCTTTGAAAAATGAAACAGTTACTAAATGTATCAACATAAATCACGTTCCACTACTAATTTTTCTATCAACTAGATTACCAGTGTAATCTGCATCTGAATTTTTCTTTCACTCGAGATTATCATTAATTGAATGTTATAGACCAAACTGTGAAATTTTCAACAATTTCTTGAAATCCTTTTTTTCAACTTTTTAAATGAATATTCTTTTGAATTTAATTGAAGTCGTGCCAATAAACAAAAAACTGTGAATATAGAGTCAGCGTAAAATAACCAAATGTATTATCATTTACCAATAAAACACTATCATTAATTCACACTATTACATATGAAGTAGTTCAAAAATTCTAGAGATTTTTATAGTGTTCTTGGCACAAGAATATAATTGGCCAACAATTTTGAATGAGTGAGAATCAAAGTCATCATTCATTTCATCATCGCATTACCGGCTGATTTAATTCAAATCTGATATGGTGCATATTATCACATTAATATATGGTTTAAGATGAATATACCATTACTTCATTTACCTTTACGATATTTTTTGGTTGTTTTCCATTGTGATTTTGTCACATTTGTACTAGGCTAAGGAACTCTGCTTCGTCGCCCGTTGTGTTTCTGGAACAGCCAGAATCCAGATAACACTATTGTTGTTCCTTAGCCTGCCACCACTCCTACACAGTAAAAGATTTTTGTGACCAATTTGTTTTTATAGGTCCATGATTGTTAGTGGCAGAATATTTTGGAAAATAATTTTGTGGAGACCCAAAACTATTTATATATGTTCCTTTCGGCAACCAGATTTGTTTAACTTTGAGAGATTTTATATTTGTGCCTTTTGGAACCCAAATTGGTATAGTTTTCACGTGTTTGAGTCTATACCAACAATTGTTTTGATTATGTCCAAGTTTTCTACAAATTGTGCACATTGAATTGACTTGATTAAATTTTCTTTTAACAGGTTCCGATTGATTATGTCTAAGTTCTTGTCTGACTATATTAACAGTTTGTTTCCCTAAGAGCATATTCAATAATTTTTCACTTCTGGAAAATTTATCTAAAGTCGTTGACAGTTGTTGGACTTGTGTTTTGAGAGATTCATTTTAGTTTAATAATTGTGTGTACTTTTTAATAGAATTTTTCCTTCTTGTATTTTCACTTTCCTTCAAAATCAGAATTTCATTTTCAAGCGATTTAATTTTGATTTCTGATTTTTTAATCTCTTCTTCGAATGTTGGACACTTATCACACTTAGGGATCCTACTTTGATAGTTTTTAACTAATTGTTCAAGCTGTTCATGTACTTCTATCAAACTATCTCTTTGTGATTCAATTTTAGCATATTTCTCCCTAAGACGTTCAAAGCACCATTTACCTCGTGAAAATATATAAGTAATTCTGAATAAGTAAGTTTTGATACCTCACTTGGCTCGTCATCATCACTGTCAGTTATTTCACCATGAAGACACAAATTTGCTTTTTCACTCTCACTGCCAGTGCTATCACTACCATCTTCATCGCTTTCATCCCAAGTAGCTGCAAAACTTCTCCTTTTCAGTTTCTTTCCTTGGCCGAGTCAATTTTGTGGGCAATTTGGCTTGATATGGCTTGGTTTATTACACTTGTGGCAGACGATCTCTTGTTTTTTCGAATTGTCTAGAACTTTGTTTATTCTGCTCTTTACTTGATGTTTTTAGCCGCATTTCCATATTTGGATTTCACTTTTTGAATCTTCTTATTAATAGTTCTAGTTCTGCTTCACCATCATCGTCGTCATCTTCACTTTCAGTTGTCCCTTTGAGAGCTATTGATTTCTTTCGAGTGCCTCCTCTTTCACGCTCTTCCTTGAATTTCATCTCTAGCTCGTAAGTGGTAAGATTTCCTATGAGTTCTTCAACTTTCATCTATTTCAAATCTTTCGATTCTTGAATGGCAGTCAAGGCTTTAAAACTTTATGGAAGAATTCTGAGGATTTTTCGGACTATCTACAACTCTGTGTATGATTTTCCAAGAGCTTTTGATTTGTATATGACATTGGAAAGTCGTCCATACATCTCTTTGACATTTTCTTCCTTCGCCACTGTGAAGTCTCGTTTTTGCTGCTTAGCTTGGCAAGGCGAGATTCTTTGACTTGTGATGTTCCTTCATGAGTTACTTCGAGTGTGTGCCATATTTCCTGCGTAGTTGGACAATGTGAGACACGATTAAATTCAAATCGGTCCAATGAACAGAAAATAGAATTCATAGCTTTAGCGTTAGCATTTTGTAATTTATTTTCTCGCTGTGTCCGTTGATACTTCGGTTTATCTATTTCCTGATTATCTACAATTATAGTTGGTGCTCTATACCCCGTCTCAACAATATTCCAAGCGTCAATGGTTTTCAGAAAAAATTCCATCCTATTTTTCCAGTAAGCATATTAAACATTGAATATTGGTGGTCTAACTACGGATTGACCCTCAGCAAAAGCCTTAATAAAACAAGCCATTTTAAATATTCATTTTTTTTTAAAAAAATAGGCTTTTGAAAAATCAAAATTTTGAAACAAAAATTGCTTTTGTTCCTAGCTCTGATACCACTTGTAGGATCGATTTCACCGTAGAGGGGGTGAATAAGGTGATACTATTAATTATAAAAATTTAATGCGGAAGTTTGTATAAAATATTTTCAACACAGATCACAGCAGAATAATAGCAGCACAGATAATAGAAGAATATAAAAAGCAGAAGACAGAACACACAGATTTACCCAGCTTTGGCAAAACCTTTCCTACGTGCTGCCCCCAAGGTTTCTACTAGAAATTAAGTAGTCAAACGCTTACACACGTAAACTTGCGACACTCGCTACCAACTAAACCTAACTCTACGCTCAAAACCCTACCACAACGCAGCCATTGAGTTACGAATTCTCAAACTACGCCACGTAGTTTGTCCCCTAGTCACACGACTAGAAATTACATGGAAGTTTAAAAGGAAAATATAAATTAAAAAACAAACAAAAAACAAAGCCTTAAATTATTAAAGCCCAAATGTATATAGTGTGGCCGGCCCTAAAATAAATTAAGTGTTAAAAAAATCGTCCCTCTACTCCTTTTATTTCTTCGGCCAATGGTATCTCTTACTTGTGAAAAATCATTTCTTCGTTGCTCAATTTTGGCTGCTTCGATGATCGAGTTCGATTCAACAATCTGGTATGTGATTTGTTACTTTTGCTTTTCTATTTTAGCTTGCTTGAACTCGATGATCAACTACCGATGATGTTACTTGTTGTCTTCGTTCATGTACTCTGGTTGTCATGTATGTAAAGCAGTGTTGCATTCCTGGTTTGAACTATGACTTGATTCACTGTATATTGATTCTTATCTGTCTGCATTTGCTTGACTTGATTACTTGTTTCTCTTACCAGTTTGAATTCAAGTATACATCCGAATTTTTTGTCGAGGCTGTGTTGTATGGGCTGTATTGACAATTTTCTTAAGCTTGTACATTTTGATTTCACCTGTGTTGAATCCAGCTTAAAGTTTAGGTTTGACCTTGTGCTGATGTTGTGACATTATTTTTATTGCACTTGAGTTGAACCCGGCTTTTCATTTGGGTTTGACCTGTGCTTACATGTCCCTGTAATTTTATCAAGTGTATATATCAGTGTGTACGGCCTTATGGCATGTACATTGATACACTGTGCATGTCACAAGCTGTTCGTATATGATGAATTCAAATTTAAATGATGACGAACAATCCAAATAACTGAGGCAAATAATATTTTCAAAAATTACATTTTATTTTATACTGCAAAAATATTTTATTTTCAATTTTACTACGTCAGTATTTATTTTTGCAGATTGCTCAAATGCTGGATTCAATTTGGATTAAAGTTGAAGATAAATTATGAATGAACGAGCGATATGCGGTGAGGACATTTGTAAATGAAAGATTGTGATGTAACTGAATTTGTATTATAATAAAAATTGTATATGTACAGTGAGAGCTTGAATTTGTACTATTTAAAATTGTAATAAATATTTGTTTGAATAAAATATCTGTTTGAATTTAAATATTGTGCTACTTATTTTATTCAGCAAATATTTATTTAATTATGTGAAAAATAAAATAGTACATTAACAAATACATTTAAATGAATATATATGTTTATTATCATCAAACAAAAATCATATACTCGTATATTCAATAATATGGCCCTTACCAGTTTAGTCCAAAGGTTCCCGGTACGAGATAGACTCGTTTGAGGATAAGGTTTCCGACTTCGAAGGTTCGGTTGTAAACTTTGGAGTTAAAGTATCGTGTGACCCTTTTTTGGTGAGCAGTAGTCCTTAATTCAGCTTCTTCCCTCTTCTTGTCGATCATATCAAGCGACTCGAATAGGAGCTGCTCGTTTTGCCTCTAATTGAAATTATTCCTTCGATGAGAGGGGGCTTCAAGTTTGATAGGGATCATTTCTTTTGAATGATATGCCAAGGAAAACGGGGTATGCCCGGTTACTGCATGTGTTATTCTATAAGCCTATAGTGCGAGTGGAAGTGCATCAACCCAGTTCCCCTTAGCTATAGTTAGCCGCCTTTTGATAGTGGACTTGATGAACTTGTTTATTGCTTCCACTTTCCTGTTTTCTTATGGACGAGCGAACGTACAAAAGCTCTTCTCAATTCGGAAGCATTTGCAAAAGTCTTTGAACTCGATGCTTTCAAATTGGGTCCTGTTATCAGTGTTGATTTTTGTGGCACACCAAACCTGCAAATAGGCAACAGCAACAATAACATATTTAGCCTTTCCTTTACCTATTGGCAATACACCAACCAAATTAATTCTCTGTATTGAGAACGGCCATGGGCTGACCATCTACGTTAGCTCTATTAAGGGAGTTCTTTTGATCTTGCTGAATCTTTGGCATCGGTCGCATCATTTGGCGTAATCTATTGCATCGTGGTTTACTGTTCGCCTAAAATACCCGTATCAGAGGATTTTCTTTGTAAGGGTTTACCCCTTGGTATGGTCTCCACAGTCGCCTTCATGAACTTCTCTCATGATTCTTTGAGCTTCATCATCAGTCACACATCTAAGCAAAGGGGTAAAGAACCCCCTTCGGTAGAACATCCCGTCCTGTATTATAAATTGTGGTGCCTTCCATAGAAGCTTTTTCTGCTGGTTCCTATATGCGGGAATGGTTCCTATAAGCAAGCAGTCTTTGAATGGCATCATCCACATTTTTGGTTCAATGGTGGTCTCAAAAATCTAGTTGATATCCATTTCGCTTATGCTTGGAGTGGTCAGGGTTTCAATCGGGATTAGTCTCAATGATTGAGCTACCACAGAACTGGCCAGCTTAGCCAAGTAGTCAGCTTTCGCGTTCTGCTCCCTCAGGACGTGAGTTATGGTGTAATGTTCGATGTCGATCAGCAACTCCTGCACTTTAGATAGATACATGGCGAGGTTCTTCCCTCGAGACCGGTATTTGCCTTTCACCTAATAGACGACTAACTGAGAAACGTTATAGATGTGTAAGGATTTTATCTCCATTTTTTTCACAATTTTAGCCGAGCTATCAACACCGCGTATTCTACTTCATTATTTATCGCTGGGAATTCTAATCATAAGGCTTAGGAAACGGCTCATTCTTTAGGAGTCTCAAGCGCCAACCCTACCCCCGAGCATAAGTTATTAGATGCACTATCGATGAAGAGCTACCATCGTGTTTCCACTTTCGATGTAATTTCTTCATCATCTTCCCATATGGTGAATTCGAAGATGAAATCTGCCAAGGCTAAGTCATTGATTGCCCTTCTAGGATGGTTAGTGGTTTCATATTATTCAATTCGATATTCCATTTGATGAGCCACTTGGAAGTTTTGGGGTGGTACAATACTTGCTTTAAGGGTTGATCTATCAATACTTTGATCGGGTGTGCCTGGAAATACGACCATAACTTCCTGGATGCGATCAAGGGACAATACGCTAACTTTTCCAATTTCAAATAATTTTTTTCGAATACAGTGAACCATTTACTAATGTAGTATATGGGTCACTGAATCCTAGCTTCGTCACATACAAGAGCAGCACTTAATGCATGAGATGAGACTACTAAGTAGATGTGCAAGTCCTCTCCTTCTACTGGCTTTGATTGGATCAACGGGGTCAGCAACTCTTCAAAAGCGGTTTGACAAGCCTCATTCCATTCGAATTTCTTCTTTTGTTTCTTTATTGATTCAAAGAACGATATACATTTGTCAGTGGCTTTTGAGATGAAATGGCTTAGCACTGCGACTTTCCCATTCAAGCTTTGTAATTCCTTCTTGTTCCTTAAGGCTTCGACTTCTCGTAGGGCAGTAATTTGCTCTAGATTTTCTTCAATGCCTCTAGCGCTCATTATGATTCCCAAGTACTTTCCGGAGGCTACCCCGAAGTGACATTTGAGTGTATTCAGAATCATCCCATATTTTCGTAGTATTTCAAACATTTTGGTGAGAATATCCAAGTGGTTGGCAACCATTCGCGATTTAACCAACATGTCATCCATATAGACTTCCATGGTCTTCCCGATCTGACGCTTGAACATGGCATTTACTAATATTTGGTAGGTTGCCTCAACATTCTTTAACCTGAATGGCGTTACGCTGTAGTAGTATATTCCTAGATCGGTGATGAAGCTGGTGTTTTCCTGATCAGGTTCATGCATCAAGACATGGTTGTATCTCGAGTATGCATCCATAAATAATAGCAATTCAGGTCCAGTAGTCCCATTTACAAGATGTTCGATTCTGGGCAAGGGAAAGCTGTCTTTTGGGCAGGCTTTGTTTAAGTCTGAGTAGTTGACACAGGTTCACTATTTCCCATTGGACTTCTTTACCAAAACCAGGTAAGATACCCATTCGGGATGGCTCGCATCATGGATAAAACCATTGGCCATCATTTTGTCTACTTCTTTACTCAATGCCTTGGACCGTTCGGGGCCAGGTTGCGCCTCTTCTCCTTTATTGGTGTATACCAAGGATCAATATTGAGTGCATGACATGCAATTTCCGGTGATATCCCACACATATCGGAATGTGTCCAGTAAAAAATATCCGAGTTAGTGTGAAGAAATTTAGTGAGTTCCAGTCGCATCTTATTTCCAAGGTGCGATCCAATTTTCAAGACCCGCATTGGGTCATCCATGTCAACTGGGATAGACACCGTCAACTCTACCGGTGCTGCCCTATCCTCAACTGAACTCTTCTTTCTAGGGTCCAAAGCCTTGTCGAATTGGCTATGGTCCCCAAGCCAGGGGTGACTCTGTAGTTGCTATTTATTAGGTTCACGAATGTGGAGAGCTCTCCTTACGTTCTTTCCCTTTCCCTTTCTTTTAGATTCACGTAGTGCTACGATATAATATTCTCTGATGACACTTTGGTCTCCTTTGATCACTCCAACTTAATGACCTTAATTTTTAATAATATTATTTAGGGTATTAATTAGCTAAATTAAATAAAATAATGTGATGATAAGGGGATTGAGATTTGCGATTAAACTAAGGGGTAGGCATGCCATGTAACCAATGAACTAAAGAAGAGTTAAAATGAAATAGAGGAGGGGTATAATAGGAAAGAGATCATCCCAATATCCTAAACCCTTAGCCGTGTATGTTCTACACTTTCATTTGCAAAATTAAAAAAACAAATAGAGGTCAGCCACCTTTAGCAAGAACAAGAGAAAGAGCAAGCTAAAGGAAAAAGATTAATCAACTTAAATTCATTCAAATCTCAAACTCCTTAATCTCAAAGCTAAGGTGAATAATGACTATATCTCATTTTCCTATTGTTTGCGGTTTTAAGATGAATCTGAAGTATTTTGCATGATTATGTCATGTTTTTGAATGAGAAAACTTTTATACATGCTTGTTGATGATTTACGCTTGTTCGTATAGATTTTATGATATGTTTTAATGTGAAAACCCTATTAAATGACATCCAAATGCCTTACGATTATAGATTTAGATCAAAAATGATATTTTAGAGATGGTTTTCAATTTACAAAATTTTCTGGATTAATGTGGATTTTATATCAATTCTCTAGTTAAGGAAATGATTACTTGGATTTAAAATTATTTACGGTTAAATAATATATGATTCGGGCTTGAAATTAATATATGTTAGAAAAAACATTAAAATGATTTTTTTTGGAATTTTTATAGAATTTTTCTAAGTGTTTTAATAGATATATAAAATTATTTATGGTATGGGACTTAAATGTTTTATATATTTATAAAAGGAGAAGGGGTATTCTGTAAATAAATTAAATTGTTTAGTTCTGAAATATTGGCGGCACTGTTAGAAAAGAAAATTAGCAACCAATAATATTTTGACAAACAAGGTAGGTTAGTTGAACATAAATTCTTTTTAAAGTAAATATTAGTCTTTACATGCTTTTGGCGTGTTTCACTACTTTCGGCACGAGGGGTTCTGACCAAGTACTTCCGCCTTCATTACCATCAAACTAATGCGCCTGGTATTAAGCAACCCATATAATGAATTTGACCAAGGTGAAAGATACTGGGCCGAAGCTAAGGGTTCCGAAGGGGTCGAAACGTTTGCTTTCTTTTAAATGAATATTCGCCTGCTTTGCTTTCGAAGGATATACTATCGACTTGGTTGACTTTCGGCTGAGTCAAATGTTTTAAAGGAAAGGTTTCAAATGGGTTATGATTTTTGTCTTAAGTGAATGATTTTGAAGGGGTCGAAACCCATAACTATCTCTTTTCTTATCTTTTGAAACAAAGTGTTTAAAGGGAATACTTTGCTTTTAAAACTTAGCCGCTTCTCCAATGCTTTCAGAAGGTTGGTTTCTACACCATCTCTTCTTTGCTTAGGAAATGGTTTCGAAAGAGTGCTTTCAACTTAAATGTTTTATAACCCTTTTTTCTTTGTTGACGGCAGAGCCCAAAGGTTTCGAAGAAGATAGTTTTGAATGGTTTCAAAAGATGTTTCCACATGTTTTAACCTAAATGCTTTCAAAAGGTTCGAAGTTTATAAAGGTGTTTATGCTTTCGAAAGGTTTAAATAATGGTTTCGAAGGGGTGGTTCCCAACGGTTTCGAAAGGTTTGAAAGGAAAGGTTTTCCAAGGTTTTCAAAATGCAAAGTTTAAATGTTTAAAGATAGTATGTCCAAGGTTTTATAGCTTTCGAAGGAAAGGTTTTTCAAGTGTTCTCGAAAGGAAGATTGAATGGTTTCGAAAGGAATGTTTTGGCCTTTCAGTCTAGGTTATAAGAAGGATTTTACATGATTTTGAAAGGGGTGCTTTCAATGGATTCAAAAGGTGTACTTATAAAGGTTTAAATATTTTCATCGACAAAGATTTGTGCAGTATATATAACATGGCAAGGTGATTTTGAGTAAAGCATAAAGTATGTATATTCCTTGTTTAAGTTTGATTTAAAAGATTTTAAATTAATTTGAGAAGAAAAGGTTTTCAAGGAAAATTTAAGGGAAGACTACCCTAAATAAAATGACTCAGATATTTGTATACCAGATGCAACTGGTACAGGATTGCACCCTATACATTAGCTATTAGCCCCAAGCCAATTTAGTCTAAAATTCCAGTGTTTTAGGCTTTGTCATAGGTAAGAATAAAATTATGGTTACGCACAGAACGGAATATATATTTGTACAGAGTTAGGTTGTTGGTGTTCCCGTAAAACCATTAGGATCAGGTGACCCTAGGAGAAGATAAGTTAGGGATAGACCGTCCAGAAGAGGAGTATTAACAGCTATTAGATTATTTTGTTTATATTGTCTGGCAGGCTCGAGTCAGCCAAAGGTTGGTAGTGAGCTAAACAAAGCTGTAGTGTTCGAATAGATAGTTCATTTGTCACCTGATATATATGTTTACATAATGATGCTTCACAATTTTAACCAGTTTTAGTTGCAGGATTTTGATTTGCAAAAGATATGTTTTAAAAGGATATCAGTGAGGGGAAGCCCGTTCCGCTAAGCGGCATGGTCTCACTTAATATCAAATAACCGAGATGTATAGTATTATTCACACCAGGCTTTATGTATGACTCGAAGTTTATGTTTTCCTCTTAAACTCTCGGGTCTCAAATTTGATTTGAGTAGGCTAAGGGTTGAGGTTTACAGGTTATTAGTAGGTTGGCGAATAAAGCTTCCAAAGACGAGCAGGTGGTTGACGGATAGCTATTTAGGAGTTGCTATTTTATTTTGTTTGATTCCGTTGTGTTGTTTTTTGTCAGTATGACTATATAGTACTCTAGTCAACCAAGGGGGAACCATCATATGTCGCTCTTGGCATATTTTGTAATAATTATATTCGATCTTTACTTGGGAAATGATTATGGGATTATGTAATGGAATATGAAACATGCTTTGTGAAATGTAATCAGAAAATTGTTTTCGTGAAATTTGTGATTTTATTTCATATTAATGTGCTTCTGATATTATGGATACCATTGGCATTACTGTATTTGGTCACCAGAAGTTATTACTATGGATGATTGCAGCATCTGTAGCGCTTAGCTTTAAGCCTCCAAATAGGGGATGTTACACCGAATCCATTCTCCGTTGGGAATTTCATAGTAAGGCACCACTGGGCTAAAGAAATTCTAAAATCTACTGGTGCGGGCCGTCCCAAGAAGGCATTGTATGCGAAAGCTTCATCTACGATCATGAAAGTTTAGATGAGGGTGACTTTCCGGTCGCCTTCTCCAATTTCCACAGGCAAGTCAATCGTTCTGTTGGGTTGTTTGGTTTCATCAGTGAATCCTTGAATTTTTGTTTAGTAGGCGGATAAATCTTTCATGCCGATCTTCATCTGATCAAAGGTGAATTTGAAAAGGATATTCACAGAATTGCTGTTGTCAACAATACTCGTTGGACCATAGCGGGTCCGATCCCTACTGTCACGACCATGGGATCGAGTTTGGTTATCCAATAGAATTCTGAAAAGAATTTTATAAAGGATTAGTTATCCAATAGAAAATTGACAAAATAAGGTGTTAGGTAAAAAGGAATTACTTTAAAAAGCATAAAATCAGTTTTAAAGCGAATTGCAAATTCGCCATGAAATCAATTTTATAGCGAATTACAACTTCGCTACTTACCATGCTTGCTTTCACCATCATATTCCGATTTATAACCTTTCGCATCCATTCGAAACCAATGCATATGGTATCAAGCATTTGGTATATAGAATATGGGAGAAAGGAGGAAGGAAAGAATGGTGTCAAAGGCATGCTTATGAAAGGGTTAAAGCCGCTTTTATTTTTTTCGAACCCATTGACCCGCCCTTGTTCTAAAAGTCCCTTGGATACCCATGCTGCGGCGCCAATACTTCTACCTTAGTTAGAAGCTGCTTTTATGAACCTTAGGTCAATGAGTGCAAAAGATAGGTTTTGAACCAATACCCCTCCGCTGCCACTGAAGCTGCCTCCCTTGATATTTTCGAAAGGACTGATTTAGCCACTTTGGAAATAGTTGCAGCGGTAGTGTTTTCGAAAGGGTAGCTTTCGAATGTATTCTCTATTATACTTTGATGTTTGTTTTTCAATCAATGGTTTTGAAAGTGATACTTTTACTTAGTTTATAAGCTCTGCTTCCAAAAATTCTTATTTGAACCCTAATGCTTTCGAAAGGTATGTTTTTGAGTGTTTCGAAAGGAACGTTTCTAAGTGTTCGAAACGCAAGTTTTAAGAGTTTCGAAAGGAATGTTTCCAAGATTTCGAAAGATATACTTCATGGTTTCAAAAGAGGATGTCTTAAATTTTAAGCAATGAATTCAAACGGTTCTACCACTAGAGTGGAGTGGCAAAAGAGGCATAGCCGCTTTCTTCTAACCCATTAGTTAAATGGAAGGGGACAGAGGGCTTGGTTGCTCTATGAAGTCGAAAGGGAGAGTGACGGGGGAGGGGGGTAACTCATAATGTCACAATGATCCAAATAATATAGTCGAAAGCTTTAGTTTTAAAATTTGAGAACCCAATCTCATTTTTAAGAAAACCCATGCAATGTAAAAGTGTTTTGAAATGACATTTAACTTTGAAATTTTAAAGAAAGCTTTTCTTGCTACAAATAGTGGTTGAGGGTATTAACCATATTTCATTAGAAATATGATTACAAAGAATTTAACCATGGATGTTTATATTGTTATGTTATTTGATCAGTTATCATGAATGCATGTGTAACCACATTCACTTCATTTATAACCCATAACTGCATCTTGGGTTGTTAAGTGCAGAATAAAGGCTAGGTTGACCTAGTAGTGAATATATATTGAATTTAACTCCCGTGTCATTGCATTCAGAAGGTCACATAGACCAGAATATAGGGTGCCCAAGACTGATCAAAGGATTATTGTTTTAGACAGGTTATTAGTAAGCCCATGAAAACTATGTTATGAAAATTGTTATTGGCAGGAGCCAATAGGTTTTTTAGTGATCCCTTGAAAACTATGTATGGAATAAGTAATTAAAAGAGATCAATAGGTTCATAGACAATCTATGAGAACTATGACATGAGAGACGTTATTGGTAAAAACCAATAGGTTCATAGTTATCCCATGAAAACTATGATTGGATAATAGTATTGGTAGAAATCAATATATTCATAGTGGTCCCATGAAAACTATGATTGGATAATAGTATTGGTAGAAACCGATAGGTTCATAGTGGTCTCGTGAAAATATGATTGGACAATAGTATTGGTAGAAACCAATAGGTTCATAGTGATCCCATGAAAACTGTGATTGAATAATAATATTATAGAAACCAATAGCTCATAGAGATCCCATGAAAACTATGAAAGTGGATATGAAATCCATTAAGAATTGAACAGGTTATTGGTTAGCTCATGAAAACTAATAGGTTAATAGTGACCCTAGAAACTATAACTTAAGACAGGATAAAGTCCTAGGATCTCGCATTATGATGTTGGAAAACAATACTTAATGTGGCATGTGATTATATCACAATTAGAAGTTCTTATCGATTGTAGCTAGTCTTAGCCATTGATTAGTTGAAGCAAGAAAGAGGGGACGCAGATGTTTGTTATAATAGGATTAGTGAATCCTGGATGAGGGGTGGATCAGCCCTTGATTGCTATTTGTGTAATGATGTAGAACATAGGAAGCAGACTAGCAAGGAGATGCACTAATGCAAGATAGAAAGAACCGTTGGTAGTGATCCCACAAATGGGCTGGGCATTGAATGCATACTCCATTTAGTACACAAACACAAGATGGCAAGAACCATCGGATGGTGATTCGATGAACGGGTCGGGCATTGGAAGTATATTCAATTAAGAGCCCCAACGAATATATATGGCAAGAACCATCAGATAGTGATTTAATAAACGGGGTGGGCACAAAGTGTATACTTAGATAGATATAACCCAAGCAACTACTATTAGAGATGCTAGTTGATGAGATTTAGGTGCTATACCATTGAGACCATACGCTAGAGATGCCTCTAGGAATTACCCTATTTCAATATGATCTACCTATGAGTGGAACTTTATAAACCATAATTGGACATTTAGGATTGTCAACCTAAAAATGTAAAATAACTAGCTCCTTATATTTGTAACATATGCTAAGGAACACCCCTAGGTGTAATTTTAATCACTTGTGAGCTCCATACCACTAGTGATATAATCCATTCTCCAGACTTTGCATGATCCTCTCCATTTCTTATTCTTATTACCTATTACAGGAGGATAGGGCGATAAGTGAGGTGAGTTGGTCAAGGAGTGTAGGGAAGGAGACATAACATTGGAGATTAATTTATTTACAGTCTTTCTCTTTGTACCTTATTATATATGTAAGAAAGATTATTATTATGATATTATTTGGAGGCTTACCTTTTATCAAACATATGTTGTATTGACAATTGGAGACTTTATTTAATCATTTATCGTATGGACCATGGTTATTTTGAAATGGTGTTACTTGGACTATTTTTGGCACTTATATTTTATTTTCTTCCATTAAATCTGAATGTGTAGAATTGTGTAAAGTTATAATTGTCTATATACCCTGTAAACCATGTTAAAACCTAGCACTCCATACTTCTTGGGATGATGACAGTTCAAAAGCCACTCTTAGACTTTGAATCGATGTGTTTGGAGGTGCGGGTTGTTGTTGTTACACACCACTTACACTTAGACATCTTATATCAACTCCTTCGATCATTTTTTCAAAAATTGATCGAGCCATTCACTTGGTGAATGGGTATGCTATATTGTTTAACTATCTGCTTCGTCAAACTTATTAAACTTGTTACCACTCACCTCGGTCCAAGCTTTAACAACATACTCCTTTAGAGAATCGTTACCCGTTAGCTTTCCACCTCCTAGATCTCATTTTTAACATACTCTTTCTTTGATTTTAATTTATTTTTTACGAGAGTTTTAAGTGGAGAGAAGAAATTTTCGCAAACTTTCAGTATGCTATTAATTTCAAATGAAACCGGGGTTAACTTAACTATTAATATATGGTAGTTAGAGACTATTTTGGAGCTTTGGATTTTCCTTGGAGAATCTTTTCTCTTGTTAATGAATTTCTTCGTTAACTCCAAAAAGTGTAAGGAAAGTGATACTCGGTTAAATAGAGACTTTAGTAGTCCTAGCTTAGATTGCTAGAAAGGCATATGCTTCATGTTGAATCCATGTTAGTCTCAAAGTCATGAGTATTTTGGGAATTCATACAAAGTTATGATCGAAGTCATAAGTGCTTGAGAATTCAAAAGGAAGTCATGATTCAAGAAATCTTATGTCAACTTGTTGGCAGTTTGCACATACAGTGGAGAAGTCAAGGTGATGTCGAAACCATGAGGATCATAAGTAATAGTACATGTCTCTTTATTCATATGCAATACAATTGTAAATATACAAGCCCTTAGTTGCAATAAGGGTCATAACAATACAATTGACACAAAATTGATTTAGTGTTACAAAGTTTAAAAAAGTAAGAAATGAGAAAAGAATCAATCTCCCCTTCCTTTATGCCTCTAGGTCCGTATTTATAGAACTAGAGAGCAGCGGCATGGCTGCCAGCATTATTTCTTACATGCTTAGTTTCCAGCATCATCAGTCATCCCAAAGGCGCTTGGCTTCATTCTTTGTATTGAAGTTTTTTGACATCCCTTTAAGCATTGATGAGTTACGTCATCATTGGGGGTTGATGAGCTTCAACATTCTCCTTATATCAATTGTTCTTCATTAATATTACAGCATTCCTTATTGAGTTTGTGACATGTGACATGCTTTTGTATACTGTTTGTATGCAACATCTTCATATATAGGCCTTCAGACGCTCAAAACTCTTCATTATACATTGGTTACTGACGTCATGCGGAATCGATGAGATAAGGTACTAATGATACATGATGCTTCTATCTCATCGATGGCTTATGACATGTTGCCTTGTGTATTACCATGGTTAATGAAATGCGATATCAATAAGACTTGGCATTGGTTATAAATGACATTGAAGAGAGATGATATAGATGAGTCATGGCATCCTATTGATTATTCATGATATCACATGACATCCAATACCCTTTTTCCATTTGATGAATTATGCCATAATTGGGGGCTGTGTGCTTCGACATTCTCCTTGTACTAATTGTTCGTCATTAATTCTTATGGCATTCCTTGTTGAATTGGTGACATGCAATACGCTTTGGTATTCTGATAGTAAGTAGCAACTTCTTATATAGGTCTTTGGAGGATTAAAACCCTTCATTCGGCATTGGTTACTGATGTCATGCGGCATCGGCGAGATAGCGTTTTTGATGATACATGATGCTTCTATCTCATCGATGGCTGGCGACATGCTGCATTGTGTATTACCTTGGTTAATGAAGTGCGATGTCAATAAGATGTAGCATTGGTGATAGATGACATTAAAGAGAGATGATATTGATAAGTGGAGGCATCCTTTTGATGATTCACGATATCAATGATATCCAATATCCTTTTTCCATTTGATAGCTTGTGACATGTCTTTGTGCACTATTGGTATGTTGCAATTTCCTTTATTGACGAAGAGAGGCATCAATGACATCCTCAATTATACTGATAACCGAGGTATGCTTTCCTTCGACATCATAACTTCCCTTATGATAGCGGAAAGATGGTATTCGACATCATTATGGGATAACGTACTAATGGAGTGTGGCATTCCATATCGCATTGATGATGTGCTATATTCTTTAAGGCGTATTTTTGGATGCGACATTCTTTGTTGTAAGCTTTGCTTTACCTTCAACATAGACTATCTCCTCTTGTATGCTTTCTTGCACATCATTATTATCGGCATGCTTGATTTCAGTATTCTTCCATATCTTCGATATCAATGTTTGTAGTAATGTTTGGCCCCTATTATGTAGGAAACATTGACTCTTCAAGTCATTGCCTCAATATTCGAGTTTGCCGCCCATTGGTATTCTTTCTAGATCTTAGCTGTTCGTTTAAATCTTAATCAACGGTCTTTCTTCTGCTACTTTTTCCTATAAATACTCAACCTCCTTCTTTCTTTCTCTTTTACTTGTAACTTAAACTTGAGACAGAGAATTTAAGGT
Source organism: Allium cepa (assembly GCA_030765085.1). Taxonomy (NCBI): domain Eukaryota; kingdom Viridiplantae; phylum Streptophyta; class Magnoliopsida; order Asparagales; family Amaryllidaceae; genus Allium; species Allium cepa. The sequence continues at coordinate 22,952,238 of CM060936.1, read as the reverse complement.
CTTTGAAATTATTCAACGCTCTTCAATTTTCCTGTATTAAAGATTAAAACAAGCTATGATTCTAGTTTTAACTAACAAAATCATCAAATTAGTTTTCCAAATTTTTATATTCGGATTACTGTTAGGGTTTTAGTTGGGGATCGAAATTTGGGTTTAATATTAGGTTTTGATTGTTTACCCTCAAATTATTAGTTAAATTAAAAAACTGTTATGGAATTAACTTTGAATTGCCATGTTGCTGGGTGATTTAATCGATTAATTGAAGTTTGTTCGATATCGGTTTTAGAGGCCTGGAGGCTTCTATTTTGATTTCGAAATGAATAGCCTATGTTGAACCTAAAGCCCATTATTAACTTGTTTGATTTCGAAGTTAATTCCTTATAAAGTCAATCTGATGTTTGACATCAAATAGCTTTACCCTTCTACTTACTATTTCGACCACCAGTTCGCAACTTGGAAATTTCTATGACCCGAGATCCTTATAACGTCGGTAAGAAATCAAGGGTACGAAAACCATTCACGAACATGGCACCAATCTAAGGTGTTGTTGTATGAATTCAATAACCTTAAACTGTGTATTATTCTTTTTCTGGAAGCTGTTTTTAGTCTCTTGATTCAAATTTTATGCAACATCACTAACTTGTGTTGTAGTTGTCGTATAGCAAATTTATAAACCCCTCATATACTTGACAATTTTATAAAAATATTTTAGAACATTTTGATATTATTTATTAATTTTGAATATTCCTCAATTCGATATTGGATCACTATTATGACATCATATTATAATTTTTGATGGCGGCCTTTAATATGACATCAGTTTAACGACTTCAATGTTCTATTCAAAATACACTTAGGAAAAATGTTTAATCAAATTTCTTTTATTTAACCATAAATTTACTTTCCCTCCGTAGATCTAACAACCGTGTACATATTTTTGATTTACTTTAAGCATCTCATAAATTAGACATGGATTGTTTAATGGATAAAATCTTGTTGTAAGTGTAATAGTTAAATAGGACTTCAATGCCTTATTATTAGTGTCCGGCTAATTTCTGATTAACTTGCAATCTTTTTTTATAGCATATACTTGTCTATTTTATATCATAAGCATTCTAAATTTCACAAAATATTTAATACTTCCCTGATCTGGTATAATATCACCAAGCATGCAAATGGAAGGCAAGAAAGCAAGTAAAAAAGTCAATAAGACCTCTAAACCTTCTCCCTCCATTAAGAAAGGGGATTATTGACTCAACCAGTCATATATTACCACTCAAGAAGAAGTGGACACTATCCTCAAGCAATTCAGGATTAAAAACATTAAAGTCATTCCCGCCGGTCCTTCCGGTAGAAATGACAACCCTCCAACTGGGTTCATTTGTTTTTTACCCTTATTTTAATACACTTAGTACTATAATTTGTCATTTTAAAAAGAGTATTTCACAAAGTGCTTTTAAAGTGTTTTACAATATTTAAATGTGAAAATCAAGTCCAAATGTGAATCAAAAGTTTTAAAAAGTATGATTTATTTTTAGCAAAGCTAGGTAACATTATAATGGGCTGTGCCGCTGTATAAATAATGAAAAAACTGGTGTTCTACACATGCACGGAACAGCTAAACAGGCGCAAGGAGCCCGAACCAAAGAGAAAAATAAAGCACAAGAGCTAGGCAAAATGAGCTAAACTACTAAACAAATATGACTACGTGCCTTTTGAAGAGGAACTGCTACTACCAACATCAGGCAATAGGCCAATAACATGAACATACCCAGAGAAAAGAGCAACAGATTCCGATCATAACCTTTAAAAGAAGGATAATAAATAAATTCCTATCCCAACCGATGTCATAAAAATTACTTTCATTCTCCTCACCAATCTCACCAACCCAAGTAAGAGATAGACCTTCACCCTCAATGTGATATATACAGGAAATTGAGACTCACCTTCAATATCACTAATAAAGGCATAAAAAGTGTCAATCTCTGGCGCATACCACATCTCAGATGGAACATGGAGCAAGGCCCGCTCCTCAAAATTCCAAGTAATAGAATCGAAAAAAACAGAAGAAGCACGCTCAATCTGGTCCCCACCAACGGGAGCAAGAACAATTGGAGCTACACTAGGAGCGACAGCAGTATGGACAGGAGGAGAAGCAACCTTCCGGACCCACTTTCTGACAGGAAGAAGAGGAAGTGGAATCCGATCAGATAGTGGAACAGGGTCAGTAGAGACTAATCTAGAACACACATCTGAAAGATGCCCAAAGGACTGACAGAACGAATAGATGTCCAGTTTCTAACTATAGCAAACTATGACCTTAGCAAAGTGGCCCTCATCGAGTTTGACTTTTAACACCATAGGCAAAGGATTGGCGGGGGTTATTTCAGTCAGAGCTTTAGCATAGACTAACCACTTTCTGGCTACAGTGTTAGCGTCATAAAAAATTTCCTTACCAACAAGGCGAGCTAGCCAATCAATCCCAATCAAAGGCTGAAGAACAGATGGGATATGAGAAAAGTGAGCCCATATTGGAATAGATAATACCTGATCCTTAGCCCTACCAACAGAAAGACTCCAGGTTGTAATAATGAAAGGTTTCCGATCAATGAGAATAGGATCGGCATTAAGAATACGTTTTCATTCATCACTATGCGAGAATTTAAAGTAGAACATTGCATTATCGAAGTGAACACTTAATCCCCCTTAAGGCTTCCAAGCCTGATTACATCGCGCCTTAACAAGCTGGTAGGCAGGATTGGAGTCAAGGAAAAAACCCACCAAATAGTCCTTTCAAAAATCAGCACCGGCTTCAATAACTTTCACTAGAGGAATCATAACTCCATCGATCTCTACTTTTTCAAAACAATGGGGAGAATGCACACCCAAATATTTTTGGTAAGTTGGTGAATAACGACGTGTAACGACTATATATTAATAATTTTTTTATAACATATTTAATTGAATTTTGTGAAATTTTAAATAATTGAATTTTGAAATAAAAATTTGATATTTGAAAACGTCTTCTTAAGCATAGCAAACGGCAAATTTTCAATTAATAATACAAAAGTTTATTTTCTTGTGTAATTTTATTTCAATTTAAGTCAATTAATAACAGTTGGATTTAAAAGTATTTCGAAACCTAAATATGTCAACATGAGAAAATATATTTAGAACACTCTGAATAAGACTACGTAATTCGCTTTGCAAATTTCAGACGTTTCTAGCTCCGTTTGGATTTTTCCTTACAGAATAGCAACGTATATCAGTGTCCGTATCGATTTTTGATAGGATGGTCGTACCACCAATATCTGTAAACCATTTTGATCGTTTCATAGGGCTGATCTCTATGGTATATTCAATTTTGTGTTTTGAAGCCTGGTTCATGGCTGAAACCACGAAATGGTAAATCGCATCTGTACCTTTTTTGAGACCTTTTGTTTCCTTTGTCTTTTTAATTTCAATTGACAAAGGTATAATACCAACGGCCTTCACCTTTTAATACACTCACCAGTTCACCCCTGACTTTTTATTTTCCACTGGTTCGTTGGTTTCCATTTCTCTTCTTTTCGTTCTCTTGGGCTCTATGACTTTCATTTCAAATTATAATAATATGTATGGCCTTCTCTTCCTGTAGCTTAAAACGTCCAATTTTTACATTTCTAGTTCGTGGCCTTTCAATTGAAACGACAATTGAAATAAGCTGTTGTTAGCTATTTACATTGTTATTTATATGATGTTGTCTGTATCTGTTCACCTGTGACATCTTACACCATTATCTGTTATTTATATTGATGATATATGCATGTTATATTATTATCATATCTTTTATCACTTTGCAAGTTCCCTATTAGTATAGAAATCACTATGGGTTGAAATGATACATACCCAAACGATCTGTAGAATTGGAGAAAATCGTTATGGTTTGAAATATAGACCCAAGCGATTTTCATTGAATTGAATTTGGGATTGCGGGTTGAAATGATATATAACTGTACATATTTAAATTATGGATTGAAATGATAAATATCTGTATCACTTGACCATAGGATAGAAAATTATATACAGACACCATCAGTCTATTTATAAATATTTTGAAAATGATTTCTATTGGAAAGAAATATATGGTTTTAAAAAATATTGGTTTTAGATATTATATAAATGTTATTTTATATATAGTTAAATTCTTGATTTTAAGTTATGTATAAATTTGTTTTAATATAGAATAAGTTTAATAATAAAGTTTGATTTTATTAAAATATAATATGGTTAAGTGTTTATTTAAATTTTATTTTAATATGGAGTCTATAATGATTTTTAATAAATTAAGGTTGGAAAGATAGATTTGAAATTGATTTGAAATGGTATTTAATTAAGAATTTATTCAATTAAATCGATTTGAAACTTATTGAATTTGAGATTTTTTAAAGGATATGATTTTTATAACTTGATTTTAGTTTAAGGTGAATTAAATTAATATTTTAATTATAAATAAATTGAAGGAAAAATTTAGTTATTTGTAATTTGGGTTTTATTTAAATGGTAATGGATTTATTAAGTAAATGTTTCAAAACTAAATAATAGAAAATTTAACTTGATATATATGTATGAAATTATCGAATTTAGTTTTGAAATTGTTGAATACGTAAGGTTTGAAATATATTGAATTTGAAATGGTTTATTTTGTGGATCAAATCTGTTTTGAAATCGATATTATTTGGAATGGTTTATTTGGAAATTGAATTGAATTGAAATTTAAGATTTGAGATTTGGTTAAATTTAAATTTTGGAATTTGAGTTGTTTTCGAATTGATTTGTGAAATTGAAGAAGCTATTTTATTATATAAAGTATTTTAATATCTAAACCATTTAAGTGGTGGAAGTTATGTTTCAAAGTTATGAGTTTCAAAGTATTATGATTTGAAGTGTTATAATTTCTAGTGTTTTGATTTCGGAGTGTTATAACTTTGAAAGTGCTATGATTTTGGAATAGGATATATTTAAAATGAAAATGATATCGTATTGATTTGGTTTTGAAATGGAAATGATATCGTATTTATATGGTTTTGAAATGGCAACGATATTTTGGTTCGAAATATAAACTATTTTGAAATGACCGTGGTTTTATAATAATGGTTAGTTGTTAAAGAGACCGGGATCGGACGTTGTCATACTCTCTGCCAACTCCGAAAACCACTTTAATAATCGTGTACGTGGTGGAGATTCCAGAATGAAGTAGGATGGTGGGGACATCCTATTGAGGTATATACGTGGACCCGACTCTCGTGAGTTGGCATAAGGTGGCTAAAACAGGAGCAATAGACGGGCTAATGAGCAAGCTCCTCTGATCGGACACACTCCTTCGATACCATTCTATTACTTTATGATTGATCGGTGCACCTTTGATTTTGGGAGTGTGGCTCGAGGTGGGCGGTAGTGGCTGCTACGTGTTACCACCAGTCCAGAAGTGCAATTGGTATATCTACCTTGGCATTGCCTAGTTGTGCCGTGTCACTTACCCTAGCAAGCTTTACTAAGAGTTTGATTTGTGTCGTACCTATGGAATACCATCTGGTGGCTTCCCGATCAGGAGCGACTACGGTACTATATAGACTATTTGTACTATAAAATGTGCTAAGGGGGATATGGGTAACACTTCAACCCTATTTTTAAATATAATATACTTTACTCTAGACATTATTATAATAGCATATATTACTACATAGTAGATAGTTTAACGAATCCTTAGAGGATGGTTATCCCAAACATCCTTTGAGTTACTTGTATTTCAGTTGTTATTTCACTTGAGTTGGATTTATTGATATAAGAATGTTAATCCTGACTCGAGTGTTTTGTGTTTTGCTTTACGCTCGTGGTCGGACTGAGTGATTCAGCTTTTGAGACTCACCTTTGGAGTTGGAGCTTCGCTTAGAGATCCAGCTATCTATCCAGCTTTCAAATATTCAGTTGATTCTAGTGGTGTATTCTGATCTTGTATTTGACTATTGTATTCGAGACTTCTGTTCTATCTTATTTGACTCTGATATATATATATATATATAGTAGCTTCATGAACTACTATTCATTTTGTTTCCGCTGCATTATTATTATTACTCTATGTCTGTGATTCTATTATTATTTTATTTACTGTATATGCCGAGTTTTGCCAAATACAAATTAACAATCTGATATTTTGACCAATTCAATTCCGGCATGTTTGGATGCGAATGGTTGAAAATATTAGGTCGTTACATGACGACTACTAAGTAACTGACCAAGGAGGAGATGGTTCCTCAAGGACATGACCACTTGGGTTTATACTGGGAGAAGGGACAGCGTGCTTGGGATTTATGTGAGTAGTTGGTATGCAACTTCGAACCAGGGCATTATCAAAAGTAATGAAACCAATTGCCACATCTACATAAGCAATTTCATCTCCGGCATCAATGTTCACACCACATGATAAGATATCAACTTGCTCGGTTTAAAAAATACCTAAATTAGACTCGACAGGCATCCTAACATCATTTTTTGACTAAGGATTACTACAAGCTGAAGCTAAATATGGAGACAGTGGGTGCTCACAATAGGACAACGGACCAGCAGGCAAAGAAGATGATGAATTAATTTCCGGCAGCAAACCAAAGAGGGGATTAACGCTTTCTAAATCTGGCAATGCAGGTTCACCCATGCATAGAGATGGAGCAGAACTAGCGGAGCCAGAACTAGGAAGCCCCATCGCTCTGTCGGGCGAAGATGTGTCTTTAGAAGGCATGCCAGAGCGCGAATGGGAAAGATCCAGATCTGGCACACAAGTGGCGATCGAAGAGCCCTTTTTCTTGGGCATTGAGGAAAAGACGAGGTGACAACAAGGCAAAGGAGATACAAGACCACATACAAAGCGAGGATGAGGGCTAGACGATGGAAGAAAAGAACGAAATCACTAGAGATGACATTAGAGGAGTCATTGTGTTCGATGCATATTATTTTATTAATCAAAAAGTTTAATTTATTTATTAGTGGTAAGTGTATGCAATTTCCTATACACAAATCACTATGTTATTCCCATTAGTGGATTTATTGACTATCGATTTCAATTCTGCTATCTTCTTTGTATTTCGTCACTCGAAGATGATGTGTTGCACATTTGACCTTTGTTATCCTTTCTTGGAAATAACTAAATCCAAATAGTAAGTGCGGGCCAATCTATATGGGATTGCTCCCATTAGGGTATTATCGCATCTACTTTAGATTTGGTTCAAATATTTGTGCACTCAGATGTGAAATATTCGGATTCTCAATAATAGTTGGCGGGGTCCGATTTGGAGGTTTCTAAGAGCAATCAAAGTTCTTAAGTATACTTCTAGAGGTATACTTTCGGTAAAGGGTGGTGAACCCTGCCAGTCATTGCTGGGAAATTCCTTTTCTTTTTTTTGATTCCAATCTTTGAATTGGTTTTTCAATTGCATCGGGAAGTGACTGGAGCTCTTCTTGATGTTAATTATTTGCATCCATCCTTTAAGTTTGGATTTTGATCTTGTTATGATCATACATTCTTGATTGAATTATTATTCTATTTTTTTCGCATTTCTTCATCTTGGGATGTTGTTCTTGTGAGGTAGAAACCCATTCCATGTTTAGCGGCATGGTCTCATAGAATTATTATATGTTCACCATATTACTTGAGTTCAATCATGCTAGTTTTCAAGATGATTCCGAGTGTTATTCTATTATAATGCTCGGGTCAGACTGAGTATATTTCTAGGTTGGAGTTGGTAAGACATAGGCTCATGGTGTAGAGCTGGATGTTCACCTGTCGTGGTATTTTTATTTTCTTATTCTATATACCGATCAACAATTGTAAGATCGGGTAGTTATTACTGGCCAGGTTAATGAGGTTTGTTTTAACTCTATACATTTTACATTATCTTTGTTATATTATATATTTTGATTTCTGCTTTGAGATTTCATTTTCCCGATTCGCTGTTTCTTTTCTTTTATTTTACCCTATCAATTTGCCTTTCTAGCGATTAGATATTCGACATTTGAATGCCGTGGATGTATTCGGTGTCTACTTTCGATGGTCAAAAAGGAGGGTTATTACACATAATGCCTTATATCATCCCAGTTGTATAACGATTACTAAATCTACTTTATATTAAGGTAAGGCAGCTCGAAAGTGGATGGTGCCCTTCCTAGTGTCTAAATACTTAGAGCTTTTTCTATTTCTCAATTTCACCTAAGAATATCAAAATATGATGGTCTTCTAAAATTGTGAAAATAGCATAACTTTTTTCCAATTTCGATCAAACTTAAGCTGTATCCTTTAACTGATGATATCGCTCTTTCGACCTTCCAACAATCGTGATACCAAGGTGCCACGTTTCTAATATGTAGAAAATTCTACCTTAAGTTCTTCGTCGTAAAAGTAAGTAAACCTTTGGGCATTCTGATAAGGAAATCCTAATCTACTCTTCTATTCAAACCTGGAACTAAAACCTATGTCTAAGTGGAGTCCAAAATTTAGGTGAAATTTTAACCAAAGTTGTCTTAGTACTTGAGGTAAGTAACTAGGTGATACATGATTCACCACAACTATTTTGCAACACAAACTACGTACCCATGGAAAAATAGTCCACCTTCCAATCCAAGGGATGATTGTAAATAATTCTATTATCCTCTCTATAAAATCCTACCTAAGTACCCAAATTCCATTCCTAGTGTAATCTCGTATTATTGGTATAGAAGCTAACTCATCATGTGACAGGTTAAGAGAATATAGGTACATAACATAACTGAACGTTTGGGATCACAGTATACCTATAGGCTACGTCCTCTGTAAGTACCCCAAACAAACCACCTTTCTATCACAATGTAGTAGTTCCATACATGGTCATCTAATCCATTCCCAAAAAAATTATTTTTTCATTCCTTAATCCAATTCCATTAGTAGAATTTTCCTAATCTTCTCATCATTTCTATTCCAATTGTTCTATGGTTGAGACAACTCAGGATGAAATGGTGTCTTGGAAAATTAATTTAATAGAAATAATGTTTAATACTTAGTTAGTATAGTACCCTAAAAATCATTTTGGAACATCTAAATGGATAATGTCTTAACCCAGTGAACATGATATGGATCTCATGTCACGTCGACCAAAACAATGTACTTAAAATTGTGGTGACAACTCAAGTATCAATACTTTATAAATATCACTATAGAATATGCATGTCAAGATGACAATCTACCTGCTTGGTTACCTATAATTCGTCGAGTCAAAATCAATATGTGTGGTGTAATGTTATCTGAAATGTCAGATCAATGGCACCCATCCACAAGACAATCCAAATCGTCTACCTCTTCTAGCGATGTTCAAACAAAAAATATTTTTAAAAACTTATGACCTATAAACAACTTAAATTGCCTCCTAGACATGAAATCAAAACAATATTAAAGAAAGTACTTAGCACATGACTTGGAGTTGGCAACGATCATGTTTGCGCCAAAGATTTGAAAGGGCTATTTATTAAAAGAATCGTTCAAGATATCCACCGACCAAAAATCATGAAGTACCTCTTCTCATAGAAGGAATTTGGCCTTCGTCGTCAATGATGGTTAGTTTTTAGCCTTCTATGACATGTACATTTCCTATATGCCCGGTGAAGGAAATGTAGTCGATAATGCTTTGAGTAAGATACATGCCAGCTTAGGAGCTATGTTCCTAGAGTGGACATGATCAAAGTATATTGTTTGTTATGATTTTAGATCTCAATGTGAGCTTGAGAGAGATGTACTGGAAAATTTGACTATCAGGCCTATTCTAATTGAGTGGATCAATACTAGTAAGAGATCAGATGCTAGAGTCTGAACAGATTAAGAAGTAAAGATTTAACTGATATGTTTAGGTTCATGAGAATAAAAGATTGTTTGTACGTGATGTCGATGGATTATGGGATAAGGTGCTATATGAGTGCCAACACTCAAGATTGACTATATATATATATATCTTAGAGGCAATAAAATGTATCATGACATAAAGAAAATATTTTATTTTGAAGGGATGAAGAAGGACATTGGGACATTTAACTCGAAATGTAAGAACTGTCAATTATTGAAGGCTTAGCAATAAAAGCTAAGTGATTTATTGCAAGCTCTTAACATTTCCCAGTGAATGTGGGAAAGAATATCGATGGACAACATCAATGGATTGCCAAGGACCAAAGAAGGGCACGATAGCATCAGTGTCATAAGTGATAGATTGACGAAAAGTGCTTAGTTCATACCTATAAAGTCTAATAGGGCAACATCCAAATTGACTGAGTCATATATGAGATGGATAGTAAGATTCCATGGTGTGTTAAAGAGCATTTTAAGCAATAAAGATCCATTATTCACTAGCAAATTTAGGAAGACCTTATAAGAGGCATTGGGAATGAAGTTAAATTTGAGTACAGCTTATGATCTACAAACTGATGGACAGACCGAGAGAGTGAGCCATATCCTAGAGGATCTCTTGCGTGCTTGTATACTTGACTTTGAGGGGTCATGGGATCATCACTTACATCTTTTGAGTTTGGATACAACAACGGTTATCAGTCTAGCAGGAATATGTCAATATTTAAGGCGTTGTATGATTGACCATGCAATGCCTCTTCATGTTGGTAGGAAGCGGGTCAGAAGCTGATATATGGGCTAAATATTGGAGAGACAACGAATAAGATCGAGACCATTCGGAATGAATGGAAGATGCTCAGTGTAAATCGAAAAGCTACGCTGATAAGAGACATATAGATTTGGAGTTCTTTATCGGTGATATAATGATTGTCAAAATCTCTCCATTAGAGAATGCGGTTTGATTTGGTACCAAAGGAAAATTGGCATCGAGATTCATATATCCTTTTCTACCACAAGAGAGGATTATGAACCTAGTTTACTAGGTCGACTTACCTTAGAAGATAGTGGGTGTGCATAATGTGTTCCAATTTTCTCATTTTCGAAAGTTCATGCATGGTAGTGACTATAGATCAACTGTATGATGTCAAGATAGAACCAGAATTTTTGATACCTCGAAGGCCGATTCGTATAGTTGGACATAATACAAAAAAACTTAGAAGGAAGATGGTGAAGTTGGTTAAAGTTCAATATGGTGAAAGCAAGAGCGATGACACTTGGGAGATCTAAGAGGGCATGACGACCACTTATCCAGAGCTCTTTGCCTGTTAAAATTTTTTATTCATCACATTTACATTCAATTTCGATATCAAGTAGAATAGTTTAATGCCTTGCATACTAGGGTAGGCATAGGATATGTCTACTTGCTTATATTTGCGTATTTGATGGATTTTATGATCTCTCATGGTTGTTAGGCATGTGTGGTAACTATATTACCATGTTTGATGGGATTTGAGGGAGAAATTCCTCAAGGAGGAAGAACCATATTTTACATATCGGAGGATCATAAAATATTTAAAAAAAATAAAAATTACGTCATATGAGGCTATAACTTTGGAGAATGTTGAGCATTGAAATTTTTGACCCTTAGAAATTTTATTGGACGGTTAAGACAGTGGAAATCTTATAAAACCTATAACATTTGATAGGAGCTGATTTGCATTCTAAAAAAACTTCCAAATGAAAGATATGATGGTTTATCTTTCCATAGAGTGGTAACTATAGATTTTTGGCTCACGGTTTAGGAGATATAATTGTTTGAAGTTTGAATAGTCTTTAGGAAAATTATTGGTTAATTGACTTAAGCCTAATTAACCAACCTTAATGGTTTTGAGATTATCCCTAAGACCACCTAATGGGACAGTCCCTAATTAATTTTCTAATTCTTAGAAACATTTCCTAACCTCAATTAAACAATTTCTAAGCCAAAAAGCAATAGAAGCCCTTACTTTAAATAGCTAAATTGAGAGAATAGTAAGTGATTAGTGAAGGTGACTGCTTGAATTTGGATTGGTTACAATGGGATTCGAGTTCTTGGTGATTTGACTAGATTTGCCTCTTTTTTGTGCTAATCAGATCTTAGGTGAGTTATTTGTGTCTCTCACTATACTTTAGTTGCCAGTATAATATAAAAATGTGTTTCTAAAATGATTTCAAATGATAAAACATGTCTTATGGTAGATCTAAGCCTAACACTGATTTAAAATAAACTTAAAAGATTAAATGTTGATTTTAATTTGTTATTGGGTATTTGACTAAATTGAATGTCATTTTTCAATATGGTCAATGTTAGATGTTAAAGTGCTCGATTCTTGATCATATTGGTTGGTATAATGTGTGTATGTTGCAATATGCTTGTAAATATTTGTTTGGATGTATGTATGATGCATTTATGTGAATTAAGTGAAAGATGTGTCAAAAATTGCAAAATAAAATAATGGTTTTAGATCTAAATGTTTACACATGAATTTGAGCAAAGAGAAAGTGAACAAGACGTGTAGGAAGTTGTCAGGAAGAACTTTGCCAATTTTGGCCACATCCCATCATTTGGTACTGAACAGTCTAGATCGTTTGATAATGAACGATTTCGGTGGTTGGAAATGCATAAATGTACACATAGGGGGCTTGGTATGGAGGCTTCGGTATTGGGTGTTAAAAATTCGGGCAAAGACATAGAAAATGTGAGAGAGGTGGCACTACTGAATGATTTTGAACACCACCAAATGGTTTTGGGTGTGCATTGGTTCTACTCGAGGCAAGTACACACCCATATGATGATAGTATAACATGCATTGTGTTACGTGCTAACTTATTAGAAGAAGTGACAAGCAGGCATGATTTCTCATGCTTTGTGTTCCACTTTTACTATATCGGCTTTTAAAGTATCTTAAGATTGTTGATTTCTCACACCATACTATTATCTAACTAGAGGTTGCTTCTTATTATCTAGGTACCCTTAAATCAGTAGACTAAATAGTATGTCTGAGATTAGCACATGGAGTTTTTTAAAAGATGAGCAGGAGGTTAATGCTTATCCGTACTTATACGTTGGACCTTATCGTTATTCCGTTATGCTGCACTATAAAGCTTTTAACTGTGCTATGTTGTTATTATCTAGAGACGATTTACTTTGAGTTTATTATTTGATATATAAACACCATTGCTATATACTTGTATAGTTGTGAAGGATCTTCTAATGATTTGATTCTACTATATCTAGTAATATTACTATCTCGCCTATTTTACATCTTGTATGTTATACTATGTGCTATAAGATATACAACAGTTTATTTGGGGATTTAGTTACATTATCCTTGATTGTTGCATTTGCTGGGTACCACTATACTGCACTATATAGGTATATTGATCACTGGAGGTATAGATAGTTGTCACACTCCCAAACACAAAAGAAGGACCACACAACTCACTTCTATATCAAGGCAACCAATGAGCCAAGAATTCCCAAGCATTACTCAAAATTGTGGCACCTCTACTAAAAAAGTATCAGCAACACTTATAAAGGCATAGAGAACCTGGTAAGAAGAAACAACCATACAAATAGGATATAGGTAACATATATGATGGCTTTAATGTGTCTGGAGGTTGGAATAAGGTGAGGATGGGAGAGTGAGACCGAAAAGCGAAATCATGCTCTCAGTAATGAGGCTAGGAAATATATTTTAAAAGGAAATGGAAAAGAAATAGTCACAGGATTCAGAGAAGAGTGGAGGATGATTTTTAGAGTGGGAGTGAATAAGGAAATGGTTATGGACGAAAAAGGATAGGTAAGAAGAGAAAAAGAGACGACGGTTTGAAACCCTAACCCCATTAAACCACATTTGAGCTCTCTTTCTTTTTAAAAATTATCTTTATAAACTTAATGATTTATGGTTCATTTTTATATTCAAGTTTGAATTTTTCATAAAAAAATTACTAATTGTAAAATTAACTTATTTTTATATACCTTTTATTTTATCATGGATATGAAAAACAATGAAAGGTATGTTTTCAAAAACTTAAATTGTTTTCTATTTAGTTGAATTGCTTCATAAAAGTTTTGATGCAAGGACCAAATAAACCAGTTCTTTATGTCATCAATCTGATAGAAGTCTTTATTGTTAATGTATTTGTTATATTTTTCATATGAAGATGCAATATAAATTTATGAAATGGTTTTCTTGATGAAATGATTTTCTTATACCTTTTGATGACCACCCTACAACCCTTAGCATCCAACATACTTGTATATGCACTATAGTGGTACCCGGTCGATGTAGAGTGATACTCAAGGATAAAGTAACCAATCTCAAATCAAAACCTGCCATATATCTCATAGTGCAAAGAATAAGATATAATAATCAAACAGTTATAAAATAAACGAGATGAAAACATAACTGTATGAGAAGTCATGGATCAGGGCACTTGTTCAATATAGAGATATAAAATAGTGGTAAAATTTATACAACAAATAATAAAGTCAAATAACTATCTCTAGGTAAAGTATAGTACCGATCAAGTTCCACGGTGCTGCACTGCAGAATAACAGTGAATTCGAATATACTATAGATAAGCCCCAGCCTCCTACTTGCTCTTTGAATAGCTCTATGTGCTAATCTCATACCTGCTATCAAGTCTAATCATTTATGAGTACCTGAGGTAATAAGAAGCAAAGCATAACCTCAAACCAAACAATAGTCCAGTGTAAGCAATAAATTATCTTAATATACAATAAAAGCGATATAGTATAAGGAACACTAGGTTTGAGGAGTCATACCTGTCTGTCCCTAAATCTAAAAAGTTAGCACATAACATATTTAATCCTATACTATCATCATACGGGGGTACTATAGTAAGTACAATATGGGTGTACTGGTATCTAACCCATAAACACCAACATCATAAGTCATCCATCTAAATCACGCAGCAATCGTAGTAAACACAGCAATCATAACATGCATATTAATCATGGTAATCATAGCGATCAAAGTAATTATCCCATGGTCTCGAATCACTACCTTCCTGGTCGATGACATCCCATGTCATAATTTGATTAGGTGATCGATCACATACCTATCTTATAAGTACTGACCTTACTTGGTCAGGCCAGACCATCCCACTTTCCTAGGTACACAAGTGACTATCTTCACACCCCTTGCCCCATGAAACACACATCACATATAAAGTTATAACCAATCCCCTAAGCACACGAGTCGATGGTATAACACACCCTACATTCCACCTCATTGCTTCACCTTTTCGAATGTGCCTTCTTAGACTATCTCAATCTCATATACACAATTCCCACTAGAAGTACTGAACCCAAAAGTCCCACGTCATTGATCCATTAAAGTCAAAATTACCATCATATTAGAGTCCCTAGGACTTCCCTATTCTGGCCTAGAGTAATACTTCCATTCTCCACATCTACCTAGAAGAAAGCCTCAGAAATCCTCGAGTCTACCCCAAAACACTATCAATCGTCTACCTCAAATATCTCAAGGTCCAATAGTTGGATCATTCCCAAACTTATCAGATAGCCCCATTATGGAATGTTTTTACATCCACACTAGTCTGGGTAAATCTAAAGATGTAAAAATCAATGCCATGATGGAGTATGAAGGAGTGATCGAGTATGATCCATCTCCCCATGCCTTCAACTTTTCAACTTGAAGTTGGCTCTATTCTTCCCCAAAGCAAAAGGCTAGTCCAAAGTAACTCCCCATCTTTCAAGCCCCTCACTCGAAGGGCCTTCCTTAAAAATTAAAAGCCCAAAATGGATCCATGATAGTCCATGATGGATCGGTAATGATCCATTCCTAGATCAATGCATTATCTAAATTTAACAGGGCTTCACCTCCCCACTTCATATTGCTTTGTTAAACCAAGCACGAAGTTCCTTCACTCAAACCCACATTACTCACTCCTTAAATCTCAAAGTCAATAATGGATTGTTCATCTCCTTTAAACCATAGCCGATCCATCTCATATCCCTTCCATATCACTTCTAATCTGTTGCATCTAGGCAACCACGCATCAGGATAATTGGGTAAATTTCAAAAAAAAAACTTTTGGATCTTTATTGGGCCTATGTTGTCTTTATATATTTAAAGCTTTTACAAATTTTCTTTAAATAAAGTCAATATTTATTTTAATTCATAAATAATGTTTTTTCTGTAGTTTGTATTATATGGTATATGTGTGTCATATACACATGTGATAACCCCCATCCAGTGGGTCCGAATTTTTGCTAAATCGAAAATCCAAGTCCACCAAAGTACGAATAGTTTGTTCGATATCCTATAAATAAATAAATGCATATTAGAGCAAAATAGATACAAATTGATAGCGGAATAGTAAAGTATAAGAAAATATATAGTTACTGACCAAAGTTGACACTTCTGAGATCAAGTGTCCTCGTCAATGTCGAGCATGCTTAAGAAAACTTTTCCTTCCACCATTCCTTCCTCGCACCAGTACATGTTCCTCTAAAGCTATTGTGGGTTGTAATGAGAAGGGCGTCAGAACAAACTTCTAGCGACTGGTAAGTTACACACTTTACATAGTACTAGTTTATACTGATTGCCATCTGTTACTTGTTATGTCTCATTTTATTTTTACTTAGTCGTCTTAACTTGTCGTACGCGTACGATTCGCTCCATATACCCTAGGTAGGCAACAACTACATACGTATTTACATATACATAAATGCATATACTTATATATATATGTATGTATGTATGTATGTGTGTGTGTGTGTGTGTGTGTGTGTGTATATGTATGTATGTATATAAGTACCAAAGTCCCCCTTTAGACAAAGATATTATCCCCGCTAGTATCCCTATCTTAGCACCTCGTCAAGATCCATCGTCAACATAGTATCACGTTCTCTTTGTAGTGCGTACCAAGGAACTCTTGTAGTATCTAATTACTGCATCACAATAGCTAGACATATTCTATCCATTTTGAAAGACTTCTATAAAGGGTGAAGTTTGATGTGTTTCGAGTGGTTCGAGTGTTGCAGTGGTGGACTACATGGTGATGTTTGATGTGGTTTATGGATATGGAGGAGCGGTTTCAGGCGATGTAGATGATTTGGTGGCGGTGGAGTGTTGAATTGTAGTTTTTAGGCAATTGGTTCATGGGTTATAGAGAAGTTGCTGAAGTAAATGAATGTGTTTGTAGAGTTGCTGTCTATGGCAGATGTAATGTATGTTTGAGTATGATGGAACTCGTCCGGTTGGTTGTATGTGAAGAAGGGAAGTTAGTCAGAGGATGGTGGAACTGCAGTTTGGTGGAGGAGTGGATGAGTCGCTGATGACTGTTGAAGGGGGATGTTGAAGTGAAGGAGGTTGTTTGCGAGTTGTAGTTGAGGGAGGCTGCAGTTTGTAGTAGAAGGGGTTGATGGCAGCAGTTGATTGTAGCAAAGTGTTGGTTGACAGAGGATATCGTGGAGGAAGGCTATTTGGATATGAAGATGAACTGTAGTGACTGTGGGTATGGGTTTGACAGTGAAGGTTTTGAAATGAAGGATGTATGCCGTTGTTGTATTGTCGAAATTGGAGGTTGGTATGTATAGGCAGCGGGAATGTTTGTATAATTGCTGCAGTTTGTATTTTGAAGAGTGGACTAGAGGAAGTGGGCAGATAGGTGAAGTTGATCACCGTTGCAATAGGACTTGGTTGTAGGCAGTGCACAAGTTTGTGCTGGAAGTGTGAAGTAGGGTAATGAGGTGGTTTCGGTAGATGATGATTGCAAATGGGATGAACTGTAGTGGTGAAGATGGTTAGAGAAGCTTGTATGGGTGAAGGCACAAAGGTGATGGGTAATATGGTTCTGGTGAGGGGAGATTGATGGTAGTATGTGACAGAGAAGTACAAGAAGGGTGGATTAGAAGGTAGTCAGATTGTTGAAGAGGTTTGTTCTGTGTGCAGAGGGATTGTGAAGTTGAATATGGAAGTGGCAGTGAGTATGGTCAATGGAACTGTTGTATATGTTCGCAGATAAGTGAAATGCATCAACAAACAGGCAGTGAACAGAGAAGGGGAAATGCACCGTAAAGATTTGGAAATCAAATTTGTAAAAGGAAATTGAATTGTAAATTGTACTGAAATTGTAAAGAAAATGAATAAGAAATGAAATTTTTTTGTTTTTGTTTCGAAATTTTTTATGTTTTTTAATGGAAATAGAAATGCAAATGCAAATGCAAATTGAAAAATTACAAACACACAAACAAATGCAAGCACAAATCAAACACACACGACATTTTTTTAATTTTTTTTAAACACAAAACAAACACACACACTAAAATGATACACAAATAATTCGAAGAATAGAAATTAAAAATCAAAGCAACTCCCCGTCAACGGCGCCAAAAACTTGCTTATCGACAAAATTTCTATCGATTTAGAAATTTGTCAAAAAATTTCAAATTAAAATAAACCGCAAGCGCACGGTGTACGAATGTAGCACATGGCGAATACGAGTCAATCCGTAGGGAATTGATGATTTTAAAATTCTATTCAATCAAATTAAACCAAAGTCGAGTGAAAGTTAAGCTAGAGAATTAGAGAATTAACTAACTAAATAAAAGAAAAGAGAAACAAATATAAGAGTTAATTGACAATTTAGGAAATAAATTTACTTTCTAGATCATGTAGTTCAACACATATAAAATTATGATCTCTCTTTTATGGTCATTAGTGCTTTAATTGATGTGCTTATCATAAGTCTGACATATTTGTGCTATTGATTAGCCGACATAAGCCATCAAACTATAACACATCTCTTAAAGCACTTACCAACTCTCATGAAACTTGACAAAGAAAGTGATTTGAAACTAAAATTTGATGGTCTATGCTTCTAATCAATAGTTAATAGGCCATACTTAAAATAGATTTCATTTTCATTTTCTTTGTTAAGTTTCATGAGAGTTAGTAAGTGCTTTAAGGGATGTGTTATAGTTTGATGGCTTATGTTGGCTAATCAATAGAACAAATATATCATACTTATGATAAGCACATCAATTAAAGCACCAATGACCATAAAAGAGAGATCATGATTTCATATGTGTTGAACTACATGATCTAGAGAGTGAATTTATTTCCTAAATTGTCAATTACCTCTTATATTTGTTTCTCTTTTCTTTTAGTTAGTTAATTCTCTAATTCTCTAGCTTAACTTTCACTCAACTTTGGTTTAATTTAATTGAATAGAATTTTAAAATCATCAATTCCCTACGGATCGATCCGTATTCGCCACGTGCTACATTCGTACACCGTGCGCTTGTGGTTTATTTTAATTTCAAATTTTTTGACAAATTTCTAAACCGATTTCTCATGGAAAGATTTGAATATGAGACAACAAACGTGGCTGAAGTTTTTAGCAGCTTATGATTTTGGCATGAGTACACACCGGGGTAAGTAAACAAAGTTGTGGATTCCCTTAGCAGAAAACATCAAAATTTAATGTTACCTATATTGGCAGAGCGTAAGGATCTAGAAGCATTGACTACATGTAGTGCGCAGTTGAGATCAACTTCTTGTTCCAGTCAGAGTACCACCATGTTATCGCGCTTGGAAGTTTGACCTGTATTGATCGAAAGGATTGATTCTAAGAAGAGAGATGATCCATTGTTAGCCGAGAAGATTAGAAGGTTCGGAGGAGGAACCAAGATTGATGATCTAAAAGATTTCAGTCTTGATCGGAGAGGATGGTTAAGAAAGAAGAGACGATTATGTGTTCATGATGTTGCTAACCTAAGGAAGGAAGTTCCTAGGGAAAGTCATCAACCAAAGTTTACCATTTATCCTGAAGGAAATAAGATGTATCAGGAAATGAAGAGAAGTTACTTCTGAGAAGGTATGAAGAGGGATGTAGGCGTTGAAGTAATATGCAATTTGCCAGCAAGTGAAAGCCAAACATCAGAAGCCAAGTGGATTACTTCGGCTCTTGGATATAAAATTTTGGAAATGAGATTCGATATCCATAGATTTATTGACGGGTTGCCAAGGTGAGATAAGGGAAATGAAAGTATTTAGGTCATGGTGGATAGACTGACCAAGGATTCACACTTCATTCCCATTAGATCAACGAAGACGGCACCTATTTAGTCTAAGTTGTTAATGAACATTGTTAGACTGCATGGGATTTCTAGTAGTATTGTCAGTGACAAGGATGCCTTGTTCATTAGTGAATTCTTGAAGAGTCTACAAGAAGTGTTAGGCAGCAAAGTTAAGACGAATACCACTTATCAGTCTCAGACGAATAGGCGGATGGATAGAGCCAATAATGTACTTAAGGACTTATTGAGATCTTGTGTATTAGATTTTGGTGGACCGTGGGAATATAATTTACACCATGCTGATTTTTCCCATAATAATAGTTATCAAACTAGTATAGGAATGATGTATTTTGAAGCTTTGTATCGAAGGCTATGAAAATCACCGGCATGTTGGTTAGAGACTTGAGACAAATTAGTTTTAGGTCCAAATCTGGGGTGATAAGCAACGGAGAAGATTGATTTAATCCGAGGTAGGATGAAGGAGGCTCAGTCTAGGTAGGAAGAGTTACGTAGATAAGAAGCATAATGATATAGAATTCTCAGTTGGAGACAAAAATTTTATCAAATTATCACCAATGCAAGGTGTGGCGCGATTTGAAAAGATAGGAAAGTTAGCACCAAGATATGTTGGACCATTTCTTATCATGGAGAGGATCATGAAACTCGCGTATTGAGTAGAGTTACTGAGCATTTTGGCCAAGGTCCATAATTTGTTTCATGTTTCTCATCTTCAGAAGTATGTGCATGATCTAGAGACTTACTCCGACTGCATTGGAAGATTTAGTGGTGGATATGGATCTGACTTTTGTTAGGCAACGAGTTCGTGTTGTAGCAAGAGATGAGAAGAGGTGTTGTAGCAAGAGATGATAAGAGGTTAAGGAACAAAACTGTTAAGTTAGAAAAAGTCCAGTGGAGTGACAATGAGAAAGAATGTAGGAGACAGATGACAGGATTTCAGAGACTTATCCTACATTATTTTGATGGTATGTTCTAATTCCTTGCATAGACGTGGTAGCTAGTAGGGTATACTGGCATTGGTTGTTATAGATGTTTGCATGAATGGTATACTTGTTGGTAGTCCTTACTGAATTTAGGAAGAAATTTTTTAAGGAGGAGAGCCTATAACACCCCTAATTTTAAGTAACATTATTCAGGAGATTTAATTAGATTAATTAAATAGAATAATGTGATGTGTATTGTGATAAGGGAATTTAGATTTGATACTTACTAAGGTCAAGCCTTAATTAACTAATTAGACAATAGGATTGTTTTATAACTTAAGATAAAAGAGAATACATGAGTAGGGTAAAATCGGAATATCCATCCTTTTATCTCTTAAAACCTATCCGCTTCATGTTATTCTCACTTTTCATAACTAAAAAACCATCAAAGAATAAAAGGTCGACCACTAAACAAGAGGAAAGGAGGAAAAAGATTAGGGATTCAAGAGGAAACCTTAATCAACCATCAAATCTCAATTCTTCTTATCCAATCAAGGTAAATAATAGTAAATACAGATCTCATGTTAGAATTGTTGATTTCGAATCTTAATGATTTTAATTCATGTATGATGTTTGAATGCTATGCCATTTTTGAGTTAATGATGAAATAAATGGATTTTACGAAATTAAATGATAGGCAAAACCTTAGTTAGTGATCTCCAAATGACTTGATTTTCTGATATGACATGTAAAATTATACTTTAAAGGGTGGATTTTTAATTTCGTCATTTTCCATGCTATATTAATTTTTTTTTGAATTACCTAAGGTGGAAATTGGGTTAATTTTGATTTATATTTTATAAATAATTAAATATGTTTGTTCTTCGAAATTTTTATATGATAAAGAAAATAACACTATTTTTCTATGAATTTTTGGGATTTTCCCCAAATGATTATGATTTATTATGAAAGATAAGCATTTAAAATAATAATTAATTAAGGATATTAATTAAGTGAATATTAGGCTCAAGTCCTTAAAATCAAACTTAATACATGAAAATTCTACTCTAAAAAAGATAAATTAGATCCCTAGAATTAAGTTGTTGAATAATTGCATACATCTATGCAATTATTTAGTGAATAATTGCAGACATTTATGTAATTATATCCAAAAATTGCATAAATGTTTGCCATTATTCAGTGAATAGCTGTAAAATTTCGTAATATTTTTGGTAAATAATTGCAGAAATTTCAGCAATTTTTCAAAAAATTGAAAAAATGTTCGCAATTTTTTTAAATAAATGCGGAAATTTCGGCAATTGTTTAATGAATATTTGCAGGAATGTCTGCAATTATTTACTGAATAATTGCATAAATGTATGAAATTATTCGGTAACTTAATTCTAGGAACCTAGTTTACATACTTTTTTGGTAAGGATGTTTGGTGTATTTTGAAACTTAATATGGACTTTAGCCAAACTGTCCCATTAATTAATTTAAGTTGAAAAAAATGTTTTAAAACTTGAAAAATGTATGTGGCAGTTTTTCAAAAAAGGATATGTTGAAAGATGTTTTTATCCAATAGAAACTGGGTATGGATTAAGGTATGGGGAAAAGTACAAGCTTTTATTTGTAAAAATTTAGTTTTCTTGATAATTACGATCACTTCATGCCGCTTGTATTCTCACCGACCCTAAACAACACCACATCTATGAGTGTCGTCGTCGACCTGGGAGGAAGCTTATGATGGCTACTTCAGTAGCTATGGAATAGTTCCAACAGTGTCGAAACCGACATCATCTACAACCTATGAAGGGCGACATCCTACATTGTGATTCTTCTAACTTTACCTATGTTTTAACTGACGCCGCACACTATTGTATTGAACGCTTTCGAAGTCATATATACCAATGGCAGTGACGCTGCATGTCTTGACTTTGACCCTATATGTAACAACCTGGGATTTAGGAGATTATCAAAATATTAAATTATAATGTAAATTATAATTTAGTCTTGAATTATAAATTTATAGATGGAATAAATTGATGATAATATTGTTTATTTAAAATAAAACAATGTTTGCTAATTAAGAGTTGGGTTTTTAGTGTAAAAAAATGGGAAATAAAGTTTAAAAACACTTTATTAGTGGTATGGAATGAGAATAAATGATAAAAATAAATTATTGGGTTAAAATTTATAATATTTTTATTCCAACATTAGTGTTTTATCCCGAAGCAAAAGGATAAACACGAAGAAAATAAATTTTTGTAGTCTAATTAAATTTGAAATAATGTTTTAAAGCTATAAAAATGTTAAAAGCATTTTTATACACGTTAATGAACTTAGTAAAAAAATTATTGGAGGAAAATGATGAAAATATTGATTTTTTTCACTATTAATGTGAATATTGGTAAAAATTGCTACTAAATTGTGTAAATAATATTTTAGTTAAAAAATTAAGTTTATAACATTTTAACATTTTCTTTTATCCAAAACGTGAACATTGCAATTTGTTTCATGAGATTTGGAGTTTTTATCAAAAAGTTATGAAGGAATTAGTGTTAATAACATATATAAACACAACAAAATTATGCTAAGTATTCTTATTAGGTTTGGGTCCAAAGATTAGCCTACCCATTATCCATAAGGTGCTTCTAGCAGCCGTCTTTCCAATCTTTCTTCTTTCTCATATCAGAAGGAAAAAAGTAATATACAGAGAGCTTTTAAAACAAATAGGGAAATCAATAATGGCTTCTTTCTTAAATCCAAAATCCACCTAAAATTGTTAGAATCTAGGGTTAAATTGGATTCTAAGCTATCCTACAGGTAATCTCTAACCTTTTAAATCCTTTGATCCATCCAAAGTTTGAATTTCTATTTACTGTAATCTTATTTTGATTGTTTTCCTTTCTGCATGTTCTTATTTTGCAATCTATAGGCTCTTGAAGGCCATTTTCTAGCTAAATCCATATTTTTGCTACTGAAACCATTGCTAAATCAAGTGGTAAGCAAGGTAAGAGTTTCTTACAGCAAGCTAAAGCAAAAAAAATCAAATTTTGCTATCAAATTGTTGCTTGAAATGTTCAATTTATTGAATAAGTTTTCTCTTTTGTTGGCTAAAATTGTGCTATGTTCAAAAAATCATATCTTCTTCAATTTACATCCAACTACTCTCAATTTTCGATATGTTGTAGTGGTTTGTCTGAAAAACATTTCTGGAAATTTTCATTTAATTTTGATTTGTTTTGATATAGAAAATTATTGGTTGAATTCGGCCAAAATTTGATCTCTGTTTGTTGGCCAAAAATGCACCATATTCATAAAATCATATCTTTCTCAATTTGCTGCCAATTGCTCCAAATTTTTGATACATTGAAGTAAATGGATTTTAAAACATTTCTTCAAAGTTTCATTGAATTTTTGATTTGTTGGTTGAATTCGGCCAAATATTGACCTCTGTGTGTTGGCCGAAAATGCACCACATTCAAAAAATCATATCTTTCACATGTTAAATCCAATTGCTCCAAATTTTTGATATGCCTTAGTAGTTCGTATGTTAAAGAATTCTGGACATTTTGTATTGAAAATTGTTTGTTGAAATCGGCCAAAAATTGATCTCTGTTTGTTAGCCGAAAATACACCATGTTCAAAAAATCATATCTTCTTTACTTTAGAGCCATTTGTAGCCATTTTCTGATATGTTGCTTTAGTTGGACTGTGAAATGTTTCTGAAAATTTTCATGAAATTTTGAGTTGTTTTGATACAGAAAATCATTGGTTCAAAACAGCCAAAAATCTTTTTTTTGTGCTTGCTGAAAAGAGCTATGTTCGAAAAATCATTACTCTTTCATTTTGCAGCGAATTGTTCCTAATTTTGGATATATTATAGTACTCGTGTCATAATATAATGCAGAAAGTTTTGGCAGAAATCTGGGTTGTTTTGGTGCCCCTAATTTCTGTCCAAAGTTAGCCAAAAATTAAGTTGTTTGGTAGATTGTTCTTTTGCTTCTATTTGCGCTTTTGTTAACTATTTCACTGCAAATTTCGATAATTTGAAATATTGTTTGAATAAGTTTGATGATGAATGTTTAAGTATTTTTATCCGACAATGGATTGGCTTGGTTTTGGAAATTTAATTTCAATTTTATTTAAATTCTATGTCAATCTAAATATCGATAAATGTCGATATTTGAAGAATTTGATGGTTTTAATTGACTTTGGTTTCGAATAAATTATGGTTGATTAAATAAATGTTTTTAAGACATTTTAAAGGGTTTCTAAGCAATTATTTTTTTAAAGTATTTTATAAATAGATAATCTATTTGATAAATGGATTTTTCCTTATATGACTTGTTTAAAAATCTCTAAAAAATTGTTTAAAAATCCCATTTTCTCTATAAAATTATTCTAAATATATTATGGCCTATTTAGATGATTTTCGGAATATAAGAATGAGAATTAAAAGATTTGGCAAAAATACGTGGTATGGGACATGTGTTTTCGCCTCATCGCTTAATATCGGACTTGTACTGTCGAATCGGCTTTAAAGTACTGTTTATGATATTTTTACCTGCCGATGACATGGTGCGGGGTTGTTATGATGAATTGATGATGGTTGTGATGTTTAAGATGGACTTTTACTTGTCGATGAAATGAGACAATCCTTGATGTTACTTTAAACTCATCAAAGTATGAGACACAATGAGTTGGGTGTTTTACACTCGCCAATGAGACGAGGCGGTGTATGTTTGATATCGGACTTGTATGTATTTATATATATATAAACACACACACTCTGATCTGTGTTTGCTGTTCTGTGATTGATGTTTTCTTTCTGCATGTATGTTACATTATTTCTGAAATGGTCCGAATCCACCATATTGTGCATTAGTTAGGGACTAATCGTGTCTACCACTTATGAGGTAATGAAAAAAAAATCAAGACATAATTGACATGCTTAGCTCTTAACTAATGTATTACTATGATGGTCTCCCTTAACTAGCCATATTCTCTACATTAGTAGACAGGATTACTTAGTAATTCTCTTTACTACTGTAGGTCTCGGGGTGAGGCGTTACAGCTTGGTATCAGAGCATTGTTTCAGAATATAATGCAATATGTACAGAACAGCATATGAGATACTATACATCAGATATAATACATCCATATACATCAACCCTTAATCATGATCAGTTTCACCTTGACCTTGCCCCTATCCTTGTTTTGATTCGTGTCCCTTTTTAATTCCTTTGGGGTAGATAGAAAGGAATATGTCTAGGAATGTTAATTATATTCCGTAGTATTCCTTAACTTCTGCACTTGAATTGCTAATATATCTATTTACCCTGTGAATAATCATATCTTATCTTATCTTTCAGCTATGTCGAGTAGAGGTAGAGGATGCTCTTCGACGGCGGGACCGTTCAGTGGCTCTCGTCTTGAAGGCGTATATATGTCTACCGATCAGATCCTTGAGCTTATTCGGAGCACTCGGCCTCCCGCTCTAGCTCACTCTTCTCCTCCGCGCAAATCAGCATTTGCGCTCATGTGTAGCGACTTCACACATCTTGGTGGAAAGATCTTTATAGGCACCGAGACTGTTTTAGATGTTGAGGCATGGCTCAGTTCTTGTGAGCGTTTCTTTAGTCGTATGGAGATCTCTAGTCATCACCGAGTCCTTATAGCATCTAGTATGTTGCAAGAACGAGCTTTACATTGGTATGATCTTCTTATTGCTGAGATTGATGAGTCTACTCTAGAGTGGGATCAGTTTCATGAGAGATTCGAACTCAAGTTTATTCCAAAATCCGAGAAGGCTATTCTTGCTCGACGTTTCCTTGATTTCAAACAAGGAAAGTCGACCATTTCTGAATATGTTGCATCTTTTAAAGCCTGGTCTAAATATGGTCTCGAGCACCTCTCTACTCCTTATAAGAAGAATCTTAAGTTCGTCTCCGGGCTTAAGAAATATCTGAAGAAGTCCCTCATGCTTAGTCTTGAGCTCACCTTTGAAAAGCTTGTGGATACGGCCCTTCAGCTTGAAGCAGTCGAGAAGGAGAAAGATAGTGATGATGAGGGTAATGTTCGGAGGAACCCGAATAAGAAAATATTTTTCTGCAAGCCGAAGCCATTCCATCACAATAAGAAGATGAAACAGAGGGGATCTTCTTCTCTGTCTCAGTCTACTCCTTCAACTAAGCCTTTTGCATGCTACAATTGTGATGCACCTGACCATCCAGTGAGGGAGTGTTCCAAGCCTGAGCGTTGTCTTTATTGTAAGAAGGAGGGACATTTGGTTTCATCTTATCCCAAAAAGGAGAAGGGTTCTTGTCAGGGTTATCTTGGTGTGGCTACTACCTCTAAAGGTGTTGCTCAGTCTAGAGGTACTTTCTCCTCAGTTTTAGAGGGCTCTATTAAATTCCATGATCGTTATATTCGAGTGCTTTTCGATACGGGTGCATCTCACTCATTCGTATCGAAAGAACTTGTTGATGCTTTGTAGTTAGATGTTTCTTGCATGCTTACTTCTTTATGGATTGCGAACCCTATCGGAGGATATGCAACTCTTAGTTTGCTTTGTGATGATGTTGAGATTTTGATTTGTGGCTTTTCTTTCCGTGCGAATCTGCACGTTATTCCTTTTCTTGGATTTGATATGATATTGGGAATGGACTGGCTAGTTCGATATGAGGCCAGGATTTTATGTTTGGAGCGAGTCTTATATATTCAACATCCTGATTCTTCTGATCAGCTATCTCTTTCGCTTCGTGATTCCGATTGTGATTCCATGGCTTCTTTATTTGCTCTTGATTCTTGAGATGACGATGATGATTTATCCCGTATTCCTATCGTTTGCGACTTTTCAGATTTATTCGAGCCTGTTTCTGGTTTACCTCCTAAGAGAGTTATTGAGTTCCGTATCGATCTTATTCTCGGCGTGCAGCCAGTTAGTCGTCCTCCCACGAGAATGTCTACACGAGAGAATGAGGAACTCAAGAAGCAACTTCTCGAGCTTGAAGCCAAGCATTTCATTCGTTCTAGTTCTTCACCATGGGGAGCCGCGGTAGTATTCGTGAAGAAGTCCAATGGGACTCTTAGGCTTTGGGTCGACTATCGCAAACTTAATGAGTTAACCATCAAGAATCATTACCCTTTACCGAGGATCGGCGACATGTTCGATCAATTAAGTGGTGCTAAGGTATTTTCACAGTTAGACCTTGACACTGGTTTTCATCAGCTCCAAGTCGCGGAAGATAGTATTCCTCTCGCCGCATTCCGCACTCGCTATGGTTCTTACGAGTGGCTCGTCATGCCATTTGGATTGACAAACGCACCTGCCTACTTTGTCGATCTTATGAATCGAGTATTCCGAGAATATCTCGATAAGTTTGTGCTTGTTTTCATTAATGATATTCTAGTATATTCGAAGTTTGAAGAGGACCATGCTCGACATCTTAGAATTGTTTTGAGTACTCTCCGAAAGCATCAACTCAAAGCAAAACTTTCTAAGTGTCACGTCTGGGAAAAGCAAGTGAAGTTCTTAGGCCATGTTGTATCTTTAGAAGGTATTTCCGTTGATCCATCTAAGATCAAGGCTATTTAGAGTTGGAAGAAGCCTGAGAATGTTCACGAGATTCGTAGTTTTCTGGGTTTGGCTGGTTGTTACTGCCGTTTCATCAAAGACTTTTCCCGTATCATGCTTCAATTGACAAGACTTATGAGGAAAGGTGTTCGATTCATTTGGTCCGATAAGTGTGAGGCTTCTTTTTAGAAATTGAAGGAGCTTCTCACTAATCCTCTCGTTCTTTTGGTTCTTGAAGGGAACCAAGATCTTATCGTTTATACCGATGCCAGTCATAGTGGTCTCGGTGCTGTTTTGAGGCAGAGAGATCGCGTTTTTGCCTATGCTTCTAGGCAGTTGCGTCCGAATGAGGTTCGGTACGCTACTCATGATTTAGAACTTGCAGCCATTGTCTCCGCTTTGAAGATTTGGCATCATTACCTTTTGGGAGAGCACTTCATCCTTTTTACCGATCATAAATCCTTAAAACATATATTCACTCAGAAGGAGCTTAATATGAGTCAGCAGCATTGGCTTGAGTTTCTGGCCTCATATGATTTTGATATTCAGTATACCCCGGGGAAGGGTAATCGTGTGGCTGATGCGTATAGTCGCAAGCATTCGGTTGCTGTTTCTATGATGTTAGCCGAATGGGATGTCCTTGAAACTTTATCTTATTGTGATATTTGTGATAGAGCTTCTTATTTCGATTCACCTGTCTTATTATTCGGTATGGAAGCTCGACCTTCTCTTGTAGATCGTATTTCTGAGGCTCAACGGCGTGATTCCGAGACGTTGCGCCTTATTCATCTTTGTGAATCTGAATCCCATGATGATGAGATGAGGGATTTAAGTATTGATTCTCACGGTTGTCTTCGTTTGAAGGACCGTATTGTTGTACCTTCTGATTCATCACTTAGGCGTGACATTCTTGATGATTATCATCGCTCTAAGTATAATATTCATCCTGGCAGCAGTAAGATGTACGTCGATATGCGTCGCCTTTATTATTGGGAAGGCATGAAGCGTGATGTCGCAAGTTATGTGGGTAATTGCATAACTTGTCAGCTTATTAAGGCCGAGCATCAGCGGCCATCTGATCTTCTTCAGCCTTTAGAGGTTCCGTTGTGGAAATGGGATCAAATTTCGATGGATTTCATTGATGGCTTACCTCGTTCGAGGTCAGGCCATAGCAGTATTTGGGTTATTGTGGACCGTCTCACCAAGTCCACACATTTTATTCCTATTAAGTTGAATAGGACGGCATCTTTTTTATCGAAGCTATATATTAAGGAGATCGTGCGATTGCACGGTGTCCTTTCATCTATTGTGTGCGATCGTGATCCTCTTTTCACGAGTCACTTTTGTCAGAGTCTCCAGCAAGCTTTAGGCATGAAGCTTAATCTTAGCACAGATTATCACCCACAGTCTGATGGACAGACTAAACGAGTGAACCATATTTCGAAAGACTTGCGTCGTGCTTGTATCTTGGATTTCGGTGGTAGCTGGGAGGATCATCTTCCTCTAGTTGAGTTTGCTTATAAAAATAGCTACCAGTCTTCTATTGGCATGGCTCCTTTTGAAGCCTTATATGGAAGGCCATGCCGTTCTCCATCTTGTTGGCTTGAGTTGGGGGAAAAGCTTATTTTAGGCCCCGAATCTATTCGAGAATCATCTGAGAAGATCCCTCTTATTCATGAGAGAATGAAAGAGGCACAGAGTCGCCAGAAATCCTATGCGGAAAACCTAATGAGGCCTCTTGAATTCTCATTGGGTGACCTTCTTTTTATTCGAGCTTCTCCTCTAAAAGGAATGGTATGCTTTAGCCAGACCGAGAAATTGGCACCACGCTATATTGGGCCATTTCCTATTATAGAGCGTATAGGTCCGGCTGCTTATCATGTAGCACTTCCCGATCAGTTTTCTGGAGTTCACGACTTATTCCACGTTTCTCAGTTAAGGAATTGTCTACGAGATCCAGAATCCGTGCTTGATACTCATGCTTTAGAAAAGTCGAAAGTCTCTCTCAATCTATCTGATGTGCAGCATCCTCTGAGAGTTCTTGCTTCGAAGACTAGACGTCTTCGAAACAAGAGTGTCCCGCTCGTTAAGATCCAATGGTCCGATAGTCCCAATGATTGCACTTGGGAAACCAAAGAATTTATCGAGCGATCGTATCCTGGATTCCTTTCTTCTCATGGTGTTGGTGAGTATCCCTTATCTCAAGCATTTGTTCTTTCTTTCTCGAGATGGTTGATAAGTTGCTTACGGAATTTCCTCAAGGAATTGCGAGGACGCAATTTTGTTAAGGGGGAAGTCTGTAACAACTCGGGATTTAGGAGATTACCGAAATATTAAATTATAATTTAGTATTGAATTATAAATTTATAAATGGAATAAATTGATGATAATATAGTTTATTTAAAATAAAATAATGTTTGTTGATTAAGAGTTGGGTTTTTAGTGTAAACAAATGGGAAATAAAGTTTAAAAACACTTTATTAGTGGTATGGAATGAGAATAAATGTAAAAATAAATTATTGGGTTAAAATTTATAATATTGGAGTTTTATTCCAATATTAGTCTTTTATCCCAAAGCAAAAGGATAAACACGAACAAAATAAACTTTTGTAGTATAATTAAATTTTAAATAATGTTTTAAAGCTATAAAAATGTTAAAAGCATTTTTATACACGTTAATAAACTCAGTAAAAAAATTATTGGAGGAAAATGATGAAAGTATTTTTTTTCACTATTAATGTGAATATTGGTAAAAATTGATATTAAATTTTGTAAATAATATTTTTAGCTAAAAAATTAAGTTTATAAAATTTTAACATGTTCTTTTATCCAAAACATGAACATTGCAATTTGTTTCATGAGATTTGGAGTTTTTATCAAAAAGTTATGAAGGAATTAGTGTTAATAACATATATAAACACAACAAAATTATGCTAAGTATTCTTATTGGGTTTGGGTCCAAAGATTAGCCTACCCATTATCCATAAGATTCTTCTAGCAACCATCGTTCCAAACTTTCTTCTTTCTCATATTAGAAGGAAAAAAAATATACATAGAGCTTTTAAAACAAATAGGGAAATCAATAATGGCTTCTTTCTTAAATCCAAAATCCACCTAAAATTGTTTGAATATAGGGTTAAATTGGATTCTAAGATATCCTACAGGTAATCTCCAACATTTTAGATCCTCTAATCCATCCAAAGTTTGGATTTCTATTTACTGTAATCTTATTTTGATTGTTTTCCTTTCTCCATGTTCTTATTTTGCAATCTATAGGCTCTTGGAGGCCATTTTCTAGATAAATCCACTTTACGCTGCTGAAACCATTACTAAATCAAATGGTAAGCAAGGTAAGAGTTTCTTACGGTAAGCTAAAGCAAAAAAAATCAAATTTTGCTATCAAATTGTTGCTCGAAATGTTCAATTTATTGAATAAGTTTTCTCTTTTGTTGGCTGAAAATGCGCTATGTTTAAAAAATCATATCTTCTTCAATTTGCAGCAAATTGCTCTCAATTTTTGATATGTTGCAGTGGTTGGTCTGAAAAACATTTCTGGAAATTTTCATTTAATTTTGATTTGTTTTGATATAGAAAATTATTGGTTAAATTCGGCCAAAATTTGATCTCTACTTGTTGGCCGGAAATGCACCATATTCATAAAATCATATCTTTCTCAATTTACTGCCAATTGTTCCAAATTTTTAACATGTTGAATTATATGGATTTTAAAACATTTCTGCAAAGTTTCACTAAATTTTGATTTGTTTGGATAAAAAAATTTGTTGGTTGAATTCGGCCAAATACTGATCTCTGTGTGTTGGCCGAAAATGCACCATATTCAAAAAATCATATCTTTCTCATGTTAAAGCCAATTATTTCCAATTTACGATATGCTATAGTAGTTGGTATGTTAAACAATTCGGAAAATTTTGATTGAATTTTGATTTGTTTTGGTATTGAAAATTGTTTGTTGAAATCGGCCAAAAATTGATTTCTGTTTGTTGGCCGAAATTGCACCATGTTCAAAAAATCATATCTTCTCCACTTTAGAGCCATTTGCTCCCATTTTCTAATATATTGCTTCAATTTTATGATATTTTTACCTACCGAGGACATGAGGTGGGGTTGTTATGATGAATTATTGATGGTTGTGATGTTTAAGATGGACTTTTACTTATCGATGAAATGAGACAAGTCTTGATGTCACTTTAAACTCATCAAAGTATGAGACACAATGAGTTAGGTGCTTTACACTCGCCAATGAGACGAGGCGGTGTATGTTTGATTTTGATTTTTATGGATGTTTTCTAATGTGGCATCGACTGACGATTAGTAAACCAATAGGTGTGAATGTATGGTATGAGATGTACATTAACACCCATTAGGTTCCTATTCGAGATGTTGTGACACATTCAAGATGTTATTAGTACTACAAACCGAGCATAAGATTGGAATCATTACGATGTTCTTGATGTCATTACTAGATTACAATCATCATGATGTTTTGCTTGGATTTTATGATTTGGGTGTCATCGCGATATTCGACTATAGTCAATCAAGATGATCACGATGCTAAGATGTTAATGACCCCAAGTCATCACGACGTATGGTACCAAAAAATAGTAGTACTAGTCAAGATGGAAATCACGTGCAATTTTCTATGAAGTTTTCTATGTTCGATTTCACCTTTTTATGATGTCGTTATTTGAATACGGCCTTGAGTATGAAATGGGCTACATTTATATTAAGCTATCTGGTGATTTCGATTATGATTTCATTTAACTCTTATTGAGTTCTTATGGTAGATTATGATGATTTGATGTTTCTTTATGAATTTATTATATGGTTCTCATCCCTTATCTACTTTACTTAGAGATGTCCTTAAGAGAAACCATATGCACGTTACTTATTGAATTCCTTTGAAATAGATAGATGAATCCCCGATGTCCCCTTTCTTATAAATGATATGATGAATAATATGTTGTTCCGTTGGCAACAACGGAGTGATTCTCACCATTCCGCTTATTATTGAGATCCTTACTACTGATATGTTTAGCTTGCCTGACCCGTGTGTTTTTCACTCGGGTCAGACTGAGTTGCAGGTTAGTTTGGATTGCTTCACTTCTTGGATCAGCTTGATTGCTTTTGTTGGACTTATCATTTTGGCTTGGATGTCGTTTTGGGTCGTCTACTTTTATGTGTCTTATTGTATATTATTTTGTGGGATGGGTGTATATGTGATTCAGTAGTCCATGCTACTTATATATGATGTATTATTATGGAGATGTATGGTGATGTATGTGTATATATATATATATATATATACTCTGATCTGGGTTTGCTGTTCTTTGACTGATGTTTTCTATCTGCATGTATCTTACGTTATTTCTTAAATGGTCCGAATCCACCATAGTGTGCATTAGTTAGGGATTAAGCGTGTCTACCACTTATGATGTAATGGAAAAAAAATCAAGACATAATTGACATGCTTAGCTCTTAACTAATGTATTACTATGATGGTCGCCCTTAATCAGGCCTATTCTCTATATTAGTAGACAGGATTACTTAGTAATTCTCTTTACTAATGTAGGTCTCGGGGTGGGGCGTTACACTATATATCTATTATGTGACATAATAACCAAAATGAAAGAAGTAATTTTTTATAACAATGCCGCTTGTCTTGGTCCTACTATTCATCAAGGTCGAAGAGGTCATTGTATTGCTTTTATAACAATGTAGTGCGGAATTATTGCCGTGACTATTGGTGTCGACATAATTAAATAGGTGGATAATCTATAGAGTATGAAAGTCGACAACATCATTTTTGATAAGAGTTTTAATACTTAAAAGGATTTAAGTTGTTGGTCTTCGATTTTGGATGGAGGTCGATAATGGTTTAAACACCATGTGTTTTATGATTATCTTAATAAAAGCGGTGAAACTTAAGCCTCTTTGTTGACATTGTATTCATGTCGACACTGATTGATATTAACCTATTTTAAGGTAGTGACCACATATTGCTTTCTAGCATAACATGCCAATGCAAAATGTCATTTATAAAATGGCATAATACTTTGGTAATATAAAGAGCTATATGTTCCCTTGAACTAAATGTGAAGTAAAGTGATTAATCATATTTTTATATGAAATTGGTTTCAAGGAATTTAAAAATGGTTTAGCCCAAGTTTTGAGAAAAATTACCAAAGGGAATATTACTTAAGATTAAGTAGTTATGAAACATAGAAGATTAGGAGTGAACATATCTAAAAAATAGATGCTATATATTCTTGTGTTTATTTGATCAGTTATTGTGCATAATTGTTATAATCACACCCACATCATTTATGACCCATAACTATATTTTGGGAGTAATAAGGGCAGAATAACCCACTAGGTTGACCTAGTAGTGGGTGTAAACAAAGTTAACTTCTGACTGAGTAGAATTGCATTTAGAAGATCAGGTAGATCATAAATGTAGGATGTCCAGAACTGATCAAAATATTATTGATTTAGACAAGTTATTGGAAGGGCCTCATAGGTTCATAGTAAGTCCATGAAAACTATGATTGGAATGTTATTGGAGGCATCCAATAGGTTCTTAGTGAACCTATAAAAACTATGAAATGAGAGAAGTTATTGAAGAATCCAATAGGTTCATAATAACCCCATTAAAAATATGATTGGAAGGTTATTGGTGGAAACTAATAAGTTCTTGGTGATCCATGAAAACTACGAAGTTAGACAGATTTTCCCTAAGGTTTGAGATAGGTTATTAGTCAGCCCATGAAAATTAATAGGTTAATGGTGACCTTAGGAAAACTATAAATTGAGACAAATTGTCAGATAAAATTAGGATCGGTAGTCTGGGGCTTATTACATGTTGCATATCATCATATATTATTGTGTTTTAACCATTGTGGATGCAGGAGCATAGTATATGGTTAATGTATTTTGTATAGATACCGGTGAGGGGAAAACCTATTCTGGTCAACGACATGGCCTCATATGTATCTATTTGGTTCGAGATGGTTGGTAATTATTCACACCAGATTTTTTGTCTGATCCAACATTTTTGTTTTTCCCCCTAAACTTTCGAGTGCTTAATTGAGTAATTCTAGAGTACTGCATTTTACGTTTCCTAGTAGGATGAATATGCTTCTGGAGACATTCAGGAAGCAATCTAGCTATATAGGTGTACTATTATAATCCACTATGTTATTTAAGTTTGTCTATATGGATGTAATGGCAAGTTATATAATTGCCAAATATTTGATTTTGATCAAACAAGGGGCATCTTCATAAGTCGCTCTTGGACTATTTCGTAATAATTATATTTTCTCTAAACGTGGAATTATGAATGGGATTATGTAACGAATATGAAAGCATATCTGATATGGCATGTAAAATATTTCTGAATTGCAGTTGAATTTTTCTATATTCATATGCTTCTTATTATTAATATGTTTAACATAGCTACATTTTATCGCCCAGAATTAATAACTATGGATGACTCCAGCATCCATAGCGGTTAGTTTTGGGCTTCAGAATAGGGGATGTTACATCGTTCTTTATCCCCTCTCTGTTTACACCAAAAGTTGGCATAAACATTCTAAAATTAATAGTGGAGAATAAAAATGAAGAAAATAAACAGAAAATGAAGAAAGAGAGAACAAAGAACAATTATAGTAGTTCGTCTAATCAAAGGCCTACGTCCTCTTGAACCTTGTTTGTGTTTCTCCTGAGTTTTTACAAGGTTAATCTTATGGATCGATAGCTATGGATCAATGATGATCCGTGTGATAATAGGAAAAGTATGGAAAAATTTTAAGCAAGAAAAGTTCCCCTATAAAATGCCATTCCTCCTCTATTTATGGTTGTAGGTCAACGAGATTCTCTCCACCATGTTCTTGTCCATGTTTCCCACGTCCTGATGAGGCCACTCTCAAAAGATCATGGCCAACTCATCAATGTTTAGGGATCAGTACTGAACCATGCTCCATGTATCGATATCGATCCATAAGATTTCTCTATGAACCTTCTTCAATTTCTCATGGACATTAGGTTGACTCATATCCTTGACTTTGGCATTTGGTTACATTGACATAGGGTTGAACTTTAGAGAATCCCTTGGTTCGAAGGTTGGACAAAAGAACTTGACATATCCATCGATCATTTAAGTCATGATGGGCTAACGAACCACCTCATATTGGCATATATTAACAAACATTGTATGGCATAGGTTATATGACAACTTGGGCAAAATTTAGGGATGGATACCGAACCTTTAACACAGCCTTGTACCGAACCATGACTTCACTTGATTTTTGAATTTTTTGGCTTGGCACTAATAGTGGGTGATGCATAGGATATTATTGAATATTCTTGTCTATCACTTGACTTCACATATTGGTTTTTCTTGACATATGAGCTTGGCAGCCATTTTGGGTGCCTACTTGATTATTCTCCAATTTGTCCAACTGATTTGGCCAAATATGGCTTGTCAGAAGGCTAGATAATATTATCCCCACAAAGTATATCTTATTTAAACAACATATGCTTTGGATCGAAACAAGCTATAGATTCAACACCATTGGTTTTAAGTTTTTCTCCGAATAGACACTACCTTTCCTTTGAACTACTTCCACGAAGTATGACATCTTTTATCAATCATTATATTGCTTCGAGCAGTTTTAAACTTGTAACATTCGTGTAGTATAAAAAATAAAGCATGTCCTTCAGGTTCGTCGCTCATGTTTTAAAAAGCTTTCAACGATCCCCTTCTTCACATTATTTAGGCAAGACCTCAGTTTCTTGGAACTTCAGTTGTCTAGCAACATGCATGCACACATACATACATAGACTTGCTGCTTACACATTCATATATACATTTGTATAAGTATATGTTTATTTATATACATATATATATATATATATATATTCTTCTTTTTTAAGGTTTTATGGTTCAGTACTGATCCATGAGCCATGCATGGACACCAAACCATTGTCCCTGAAACATAGGTGATTCCCTCACCTATTCATAACGCTCGGCCCATACAGAAAGACAAACCCATTCTTATATTATTTTCACTTACCATTGTAATGACCCGGAATTTTTGACCTCGAATATTCGATACTAATACATTCACTGTAGAAGTGTCGAGCATCCTAATGTCGGAAATCCCAGATTGTTAGGGTAAAGAAGAAAAGAGGTAAAACAAGAAAGAGAAAACAAAACACAAAATCTCACATCGCAGCGGATTAAAAATAATATAATATCAAACAATAGCATTTATACAATGAAAAGCAGTAATTTTCAGGTTACGTTCAATATATCAGAGTACAACCAGTTACAAATAAATTAGATAGTTATAATTAACTTGTCCTATAATACAAACAATGCACTGCAGAATATACTTCATACGTTCCTGCCATCCAGCTCGCCTCCTGAGCTTCCAAAACGTCCTAACCTGGAAATCAGCAACACTCGATCTGACCCAAGCATTACAACAAAGTAACACCCGGGTCAGGCTGCCAACCTATGTGAGTAAACCCATATAACATGAAATACTAAGGTATAAAACTTAGTTGAAATTTCGGTGAAACTCGTACCTCACTACGAGATCTTAACCTGCTAAAACCAACACTTATTTCACAAACAATCTCTAAGTACCCTTACTTAGTTTAAATGGTCATGATACTTAAATTATTCCATTCCAGCCTATTGATTGCACAAAACAAATCTATAAAGAAAATTTCGATTGTTAATCAAAGTGGTTTCGGATATTGCTGATACCCGACTCCGGTCTCTTTGAAATCCAAAACCATCGTTGTTTAAATGAAATTTAATTTAAAACACAAGATTTTATTTTACACAGCAATGCATCACCGACATTATCACAGTTCAACCCAAACATATCATATCACAGGACATTACAAATTATCAGACTATATATTAATCAAATCATTCAACATAATTTAATCATCCATAAGCAAGATTAATTAGTCATTCGATTTCTAATTAAATTAATTTAATCACCAAATAAATTAAATTAATTACCTTTAAATCTTGCTTAATTAACCTTAAATAAATTTCCGACCATTATTATTATTTTAATTAACTAATGAAATTAATAAATTATCCTTTAATCATTGACACTAATTAATTTACCTTAAATTACTTACATTAATTAATTAATAATCCTTTAATTACATTAATTAATTAACAATCCTTTAATTAATTAACCCTTTAAATAATCTAAGTCTTTAATTAATCATCCTTTAATTAATTAAGATAAATCATTCCTTAATTATTTACCTACTTATCAATTATATCTTATTTATTAAATGCTTACAATTAATCACTAGAGAAATTAATTAATTAAAGTTTAATACACTAATTAAGCACTCACTTAATTCCATCATTAATTTATTTGGAAACACTTAGGATTCAATTTAATTAATTAAATTAATATAGAATTATCCAAATCAAAACAAATTAAATTTCAAAACATTTGTCTTTACTTTGTTCGATATCTTGATCATACTTTACCCTTGAAAACTTGTTTAACAATTTCATTAAAGCTTGCATTTACTTAATGCTTTAAATCTGTTATTTAACTTTGCTTAAAACCCGAGCCCAAACCATCATTTACCCAAGCCAACCCCGGTTCCTATCCCAAGCCAAACAACCTCAATCACTACCCCAATCAAACTCGAGATCGACCTCCAGTAAAACACCATCTTCCTCGAAGAAATCAAAACACAACAACAACATCAGATATGAGATAACCCATGTTCACGTGCACATCATCTCACCGTCGCTCCAATCATCATCGTGACCCTTCGCAAGTCGACGACAACCATCTCGACATGAGCGACCACCCAGAATCCCAAACCCCTCGTGAAATCAAAATCGAACGAACTCAAACCCATCAGGCCGAAACCCGATCATCAAACACCCCAAATTCTTCCGTCTTCGATCATCTGGAACCTTTCCATCACGTCCAGAACCTCTCCTTGCTCCCTTCTTTCATTCCCCCATGACCGATCGAGTCTGGTGCTCCATCGACATCGCAAATGCCTCGCAAACCCCATCGTCTCGATCATCTCCTAAAACCCTACATCGACGCCACGCCGTCGCCATGGTGAATGATAAATCCAGCGATCAATTTTGCCACAACCTCCGACCTTCCATCTTGCTTCCGCAATGACCTCGACTACCCAAACCTCGCTGATCGTCAAAAATCGACCAAAACCCAATCCATGTTCAACTCACAATCTCTCTCAATTTAAAAGCTTAATAATCACGATTCCATTTTTAAAAATCATCAATTTCAAAGACAAATCAGATGATATAATTGAAACTTGAATTCATGCAATTTGAAATTTTGATATGATTTGTGTTTTACTGTAATTATTTTTTTAGTTAAAACTACCTTCATATTTAACTCAAAAATATTTTTAAAATTTAGGTCTTGATATAACAAACAGATTTTGTTTATACATTAGAGTTTAAAGACAATCAAGAGAAGAGATATTGGATTTTGATCAAGTTTAAAAACTTGTTCAATAAGAACCGAACAAACATTCTATATACAGACATGCACACCCATATAATCATATATATATATACATACAATTCATATTAAACAATCATGCAAACACTTATCACACTTTACTTAAAATATTCATTGCATGCATCTAGATTTTAAACAGATTTAAACTTTTAAATAAAACTATTTACTCACGGTGTTTGCCAAACAGAGAGCGGAATTTTGAAGCCTGGAAAAGATTTTGATAAAGGCTTGATTTTAATCTGGAACTGATTTTCCTGAGTTTGACCTGGATTTTGTTTTGTTGATCTTCTTTTGTTCTGAATTGAATCTTAAATTTGTTTCTAGCTTTAATCTTGAATTAGGTATGTTTGCTCAGGATAAAGGATTGAAACAGGTTTTGATTTTTATTTGATTTTTTCATTTCAGGTTTTAGTTTCTTTTTGAAAGATGAAGAGAAAGAGAGTTTGAATTGAAATTCAAAACGGCCAGGTTTCTCTAATACATGTTATCAATATAATTAAGTTTAAAAGAAACATATTTGCCATTTGTTAATACAAGTTATCTCAAGCTTACAAATGTAATTACATATATTAATAAGCTTACACTTGTTAATTCATGTTGTAATTATTTAACATTTGTTTAAATGCATGTTATAATTTTTACACTTGTATTATGCATATAAAATTAGTTTGCATTTGTAATTATCATGTATTAATATGTTTTTATACAATTTTTGTATTATATATCAATTGGTTTTTATATTTATAAATGAATATGTTTTATTCATTAGTTTTTAAATCCTTATATATATATATACACACACACACAAACTATCTTTATTTCAAATAAAATTTTAAAAGAAAGCATGTATACCCTTATCAAATCTTATTTTAAGCTAAAGTACTTTTTAAATTAATATACACACACACACACACACTATTTTAGTGTTAAAAATATAGAATTCAACTTTAAATAACTCTTGAAAATTATTATATTAATTTCAAAACATAGCTTCCAATTCAATATATATATATACCTATATATTATATATTATGATTATAAAATCATTTTTATTAGCTTTGAAAAGATAAATTTTTCCAAATTAAATATTTATAAAAGAAGATTATCAAATTATTATTACTAAATTAAATTATTATATTAATATGTTTACTGTAATTATATATTCACAATGGATTTGTATATGTATACACTTAAGATTTCAACATTATAGAGTTTGCATATATCTATTTATATATTTGTTAATTTACTATAAGATTTATCATTTCTAGATATTTATATTTCAATATTTATTATAGTTACAAATCCATTTATATACATCCAGATATCTTTTACTATCAGAATTTTATCCGTTCAACTAAATAAAAATCAGTTAATTACCAATTAATAGATGTCTAGAAATTTGGGTTATCACAATCCTCCCCCCTTTGAATCTTTTCGTCCTCGAAGAGGAACGAAACCAGAATTTTAATCATTTTGCTAATTATCAGTTAGATTATCCTTTTTATTCAAAAATTCAAAAATACTTCAAAATCTACATGTTATCAAAATAGTTTTATAAAAATACATTTTATAACTCGATGTCTCAACAATTCCATCCTCGTTCTCACAGAAATTTGGTCATACGTTGATCAGGCGTAGGACTGAAAATCTATAAATACTTGGTAAACCCGTTTTCAACACCCAGTGAAAATATTTGGAAAACATTTTTCGAAAACTTTTGTGAAAATATAGAAAACATTTTATTTAAATATAGAAATCATTTTTGGTGAATGCTGTAGAAATCATCACCTCCTCTATGGTCGCAGTTAATGGGATGATTACGTCGCCATCCTGGCAAAACCATAGATAACGATAGGCACTCCGCGCCCCTCGATTACGCCATGGAAACCCGCCACAGGTCGTAGCTACACCCAGGGTAATGTCGCCATCATCGTAAAAATCCATCTAACTGTAGGCATCAGTGCCCTCTAATTTCACTGCCAAATGAAACTTCACCACTGCTACATAGATCGCAGACTACATCAGTCGAGTCCCAATGTAGCATGTAGGCACTCAATGCCATACAACTTTCGCTATGTCTTCATAGATCATAGTCTACCGATGTTATGTTGCCATCATGGCAAAATCAAACATAGATCGTTGGCTCTCATGGCCACACGACTTCCGCTATGGTCCGCAGTAGATCGCAGTGACACCAAGTAACACTATCGTCACAGCATGACCCAAATGCCTCTGTAGGCATCAACGCCCTCGACTTTCACTACCCACACACACAATCCTCAAGAACTTCAGTTTATCCGGACTTCCTCACAGGACCAAATTTAGAATCCCCCTTAGGGCTCAAGGTAGAACCACCCCATGGATCTCTTATGAAATTCATTTCATGGGAGCGTCTTTTTCCCCGGAGCCAATCTCAAAACAATTTATACAATAAACTTATAGTATCTTTCAAATCATACCCTCTATGATTCATAAAAAATTCTCTTTTTCACAAAATCGATATCTCAAATCTATAGTTTCAAAATTGGCTTCCCAAATTCTCAAAATTTATTTTTCCCAAAAATCAAAAGCCTTTCCAAAATCCATAGGTTCCAAAGCCTTTTTCAAAAATCATTCTCATAATATCCTTTATATATATATATATATATATATATAAGTTTATCCCTTTATTTGAAACAAAATACTCTGGATTACATCTTACTTATATAAATCCCTTTTATACTTCAAATACTTTCAAAGATCACCTCTTCTGGCTACAGATTCAACAAGGGAAGATTTATCATATATAACGGACATATATAACTTTATTTATACCAAATCAAATATTCAAGTTTGATTTTCCTTATGAATTTATTCAAAACAACATTTATTATCCCGGAAGATAATAAATCAATTTAAATTACTTTTTAAAATTTTTAATCAAATATTAATATCCCAAAGGATAATTTTTAAAATCCTTTTATAACTTTAAAACCACATTAATTTTCCCCAAAGAAAATAAATCAAATTAAAAATCTTTTTATAAATTTAAATAACATTAATTATCCAGATGGATAATAAATCTAACCTATAATCTTCTTCTAATAACCCAATTAATTATCCACGAACTCAAAGACACCATCCATAACCTCCAAGTTGCCACTTCCACTGAACGAGCCCAAAAACCAGAACTAACCTACCCACATTCATCTCGAGATCCATAATGCCCTTGGCCACCAATAGCCAATCCAACCGATTAACTCCTTCTCCTCATCATGACGAACAACTTCCGTGTTGACACCAATACTAAAAACGGCTTCCACCGATAATCTGTGGCCGTTAGATTTGCTAGGATTAGGGCTAGCGTTGGACAAATGACAAACAATATTCCAACTAACGCTATTCACCCTAAAATTTTACGAACTCTAATCAAGGCATGTTAATTGGCGCTCCTAGCTAAATAGTCTTATTCCGAACTCAATGGATTATTTTTGGGACCTAATTCCAACGTATATAGAAGTTAGCTTTTTAA
This sequence comes from Allium cepa, assembly GCA_030765085.1. Lineage (NCBI taxonomy): Eukaryota > Viridiplantae > Streptophyta > Magnoliopsida > Asparagales > Amaryllidaceae > Allium > Allium cepa. The sequence continues at coordinate 22,908,616 of CM060936.1, read as the reverse complement.
AATCCATTTATATTATTTTAGTTCTCTATAATAAATTGTTATACGTTTTGAGCTCGCTTGATCACACAGTACGTCCGATCGTCACGAAACTCGTCAGCATACAACAGTTATTATTCTGAATCCAATGACACCGGTTTCGTCCAAATTCGAGATAGCGTATCTACACGATAATTTCACACATTTTAAATATTGTTTTATTTTTTTAGCAATGCTAGCCGGCTTTATAGTGGACCATGCCACTATATATATGGGGAAACATGTGTTCTCCACATGCACTGAACAACTAAATAGACTCAAGGAGCCCAAACCGAAGAGAAAAATAAAGAGGAGTTATGAAAAAAGTGTTGAGCTTTAGTTTTGATTCATGACACAAAGCTATCACTACAACATACAGATTTGACAACTGTTATGAAAAAAAGAGAATATATACTACATGGAGACAAGACATCAAAATCGGTGCATCAATTTTTATATAATCTTATTTTGAGTCTTGAGTCAATTTTGTTAAGATTTCTCCTCGTTTAACGTATATATTAGCTTATATATAATCTTTTATTTTCAAATAATTTATACATATAATCATATAATATATATATATGTATATGTATTATCAAAGTTTTCTTTAAAGTCATATGATATATATATAAACACCTTTGAAAGCTGTGCAAATTACACAGAAGTTACCAGGTCAGTCGACTGACCAGGTAGGTTATTCGACTGACCTGACAATTTCTGTGCAACATGCACAGGTGCACAAATAAACAAATATATATTAAAAATTCGTTTGAGTATCCAATCGACTGACCTAGAGGTCCAGTTTACCGAATTTCTATAACAGCCATGTTTTCTGAAAAGACACGATTCTTTGTGAAGAGTTTACAAATCTCTACAAAAAGATATGGACGCAACACTTCAACCGAAACTCTTCGTCAATAGCCGCTGCTTTTTAACATCTATAAATACATATTCTAACTTGATTCCAAACTACCAAATTTTATTATCTTTCTTATCTAACTCTCTTGAACGTACTTGCCACTATACTCTCAAATATTCTACATTAACAAATTTTAAGAAATATTATACCTTTCTATTCTTCATAAACTTCAAATATATATATATACACACACGCACACACACACTCGAGGAGAAGATTATAGGAAGGGTGTACAATAAACAGACTTATCCATGTTATTAGAACACAAAAATTCAAACAATCTTTTGTATTTGTTGAAGTCCTATTCTGCTACTCAAGCGTGTGAAGTCCTCTTCGGCTGTTGAGGCGAAATCCTATTCCATTGCTTAGGTCCCTGTTCGGCTGCTCAAGGGTTGTATAGAACTGTTCCTCCAGGTTAAGTGAGGGTTTTTGTTTTAGTGCAATTCTAGAAGGAGTCTGGGACTGTACGTAGGGCAAAGCTCCGAACCAGTATAAAAATCTCTGATGTAATTTTTATTATACTGCTTTTATATTCCGCACTATTTACCATATAGCTATCATCACCACACTCTGTATTATCATATATCCTTATTACACGATCCATAAAAAACTTTCATTTGGTATTAGAGCAGGTCATCATATAACTGTAACACAGTTATCTAATAATCCAATAATATGGAAACTAACACTAGCAGTAGCATTAAGAATAGCTTCATTGAAGGAAAATCTACTGCACGTCCACGACTATTTAATGGTAGAACTATAACTGTTGGGCCACACGAATATATATATATATATATATATATATATATATATATATATATATATATATATATATATATATACACATATACAAGCAAATGGTTTTGATTCGTGGAATATAACTCAAATAGAATATATTATTCCTACTGAAGAATATTCTACTTGGACAAATACATAGAAACTAGATGCCACAGCAAATGCAAAAGCCATGAATATGTTGTTTTGCGTCTTAGATAAAAATGAGTTTAACCGTATTAACATGTGCAACACTTCATATGAAATATGCATACACTCAAAGTTACACACGAAGGAACTAACAAAGTCAAACAAAGCAAAATATCCATGCTCAAAAGTCAGTTTCAAAACTTTAGGATGAAGGAAAATGAATCTATAAATGATATGTATTCAAGATTTCAGGATATCTACCATTCATTAGTAGGACTAAGAGAAAAATATTCTGATTTTGATATTGTATCCAAAATCCTTAACTCTTTAATGGAAGAATGGAAAAGAAAAGTAATCGCTATTAAAGAAGCGAACGATACCAAAATAACTCTGGAAGAGTTAATAGGAAATCTAATGTCCTATGAAGTAAATTTGCAGGCTAAACGAGTTCAAGCTCAAGAGAAAAAGAATATAGCATTCCATGTTGAACAAGAAGAATCAGATTCAGACAAAGACAATCTAGCCTTCATTGCCAAAAACTTCAAGAAATTCTTGAAGTATGGAAAAGGAAACAGAAATGATAGCAAGAGAAACTCAAACAACAATAAACCACCGCCTTCATTAGGTCTGGAGTACTTTGACTGTCACAAAAAGGGGCATATATAGATGGACTGTCCTGATCAAAAGAAAGAATATCGCAATAAAAGGAAGGACAAATTCAAAAGGAAAGCTTTCTTAGTTACATGAAATGATTCAGACTCCCCTTCCTCTTTAGAAAGTGAGAGTGACAGCGATAATGAACAAGCTAACGTATGCTTTATGGTCAAAGATGATGAGGTTAGTGATTTAACTTTTGATGATATGATAGAGATAAACTCAGAATTGTTAGATAATTCAAAAAGTCTCAAAAGAAAATATAAAGAGGCCGTTGAAAACCAGAATAAGGCAGAATTCGAAAGAGATATGCTTAAAGACGAGAAGAAAATATTGGAAGAAGAACTTGAGACAACTCAAGAATCGCTTTCAAATGTTAATTCACAACTGATATTATTGAGTCAAGAAATTGAGACTCAAAAAGAAAGGAATGATGTTCTTGTTTCGGAAAATCATGATTTGAAAACTAATATTAAAATGGTAGAACTAGAAAATTCAAGTCTAAAGGCCAAACTAGAAGGAGTCACTAAAAATGTTTCAAATTTTAATAAAGGCAGTGAAAATTTACCTAGAATTATTGAAAATTCACAACCTGTTAACAATAAAAATGGTTTAGGTTATAAGAAGAAAGTCAAGAATTCACAATCTAGTAATTTAAACAATGTTAAGTCTAATAAAACACCCATATCTTCAAAAAGGCTAGTTTCTAAAACTATCAATATATGGGTTCCTAAAACAAATAACAAGTTAATAAGGAATAAGTATATTAGATCATTCATAGAAAACATTCATAATAATAAGAATTGTATCTATAAAAGGGATACAAAACCCACTTGGGTTTGGTTTCCTAAGATCTAGCTCTTAGGACCCTATTAAAAAGGTGGGTACCAACGTCATCCCATATTTTTTGCAGGTCCCACTCAAGAAGAGAGGAAACTAGATACTCGACAGTGGTTGCTCAAAACACATGACAAGAGACAAAGATATGCTGATAAACATTCATACTCAGACAGAGGTTCTGTCACTTTGGAGATAATCCCAAGGGATATATCATCGGAAAAGGTGATGTGAGCAATTACGGTACATCTAATTTACCTCTTATTTCAAATGGTTTTTTAGTTAAGAATCTAAAACATAATCTATTAAGTATAAGACAATTATGCGATAAAGGTCTTAAAATATATTTCTCTGAAAATAAATGTAGTATCTTCGATCAAAATCTGAACCTTATTTTCGAAGGAGATAGAGATAAAAACATTTATGTTTTGAATATGAAAGTTAATCATAACTCAGACATATGTTTAATAGCGAAAAAAAAATGATCCCTGGATATGGCATAAATGATTCTGTCATATAAATTTTAAAACTATAAATGAAATTTCAACAAATAATCTCATAAAAGGATTACCAAAGATGAGTTTTAAAGTTAATAATATATGTGATGCATGTCAATTATGTAAATTAACTAAATCTTCGTTTAAATCTAAGAAAGTCATTTCGACATTACGACCACTTGAATTACTTCATATAGGTTTATTTGGACCAACCCAAGTTCGATCCATAAATCACAATAAATACGTATTTGTAATAGTTGATGATTTTTCTAGATATACATGAACTATTTTTATGAAAAATAAAAGTTATACTTTCAAAATTTTCAAAACATTTGTTAAACGAATTCAAAAAAGGTACTAAAATTAAAAATATCAGAAGTGATCACAGAGGTGAATTTGAAAACGAACTGTTTGGTAACTGTTGTAAAAAGAAAGGAATATTTCATAACTTTTCATATCCTAGAACTCCATAACAAAATGGAGTTGTAGAACGAAAAAATCGAACTCTACAAGAATGTGCAAGAACCTTACTAATCGATAGCACATTACCACTACATTTCTGGGCAGAAGCCGTTGCAACTGCCTGTTATGTATTAAATCGTGTTTCTATTAGACCCCTCACTAAGAATACACCTTACGAACTTTTTAACGGTATGAAACCAAACATATCTTATTTTTAAATATTTGGATCAAAATATTTTGTATTAAATACCAAAGATCAGCTTGGAAAATTCGATTCAAAATGCGATGAAGGTATATTTCTTGGATATTCAAGTCGATGCAAAGCTTATCGAATTTTCAATAAACAAACTAATACTATTGAAGAGACACTCCATATATCTTTTGATGAAAACTCTAAACTTGTTTCAAAAAAAAATGATGACGATGATTTACGTGATAATAACATGAATATAGAAGTAAATAATTTAAGAGAAGATGAAAATATTATTTATAATTCTAGAGAAGATTAAAACATCGTTAATAATTCAGAAAATAGAAATATTTCCAATACAATGAGATCTCCTCGCACAATCTTACGAAATCATCCTACAGAAAATATAGTTGGAGAAATAAATTCAAATGCCCGAACTAGAAAGCAATTAAATTTAATGGGTCATGTAGCTTTTCTTTCTACTATAGAACCTAAGAATACTAAGGAAGCATCATCAGATGAAAATTGGATTATTACTATGCAAGAAGAACTAAATCAGTTTGAACGAAATGAAGTTTGGGATCTAGTACCCAGACCGACCGATCAGACTGTTATAGGAACTAAATGAATTTATAAAAATATAGCAGACGAATTAGGAAATATAACTGGAAACAAAGCGAGATTAGTAGCACAAGGGTATAACCAAGAAGAAGGAATGGACTAAGAAGAAAAGTTTGCTCCAGACACTAGACTAGAAGCAATACGAATCTTACTGGCATACACATGTTTTAATAATTTTAAACCCTATCAAATTGATGTTAAAAGTGCACTTTAAATGATTATATTAAAGAAAATGTTTTTGTTAAACAACCCCATTTATTTGTTCATGAAAAATATCCAGATCTTGTCTATAAACTTAAGAAAGATTTATGTGGTTTAAAACAAGCACCACATGCTTGGTATCAACGCCTTAAAAGCTATTTAATTGAATCAGGATTCGAAATAAGAAAAGTAGATCAGACTTTATGTATAAAACGCTCTAAAAATGATATTTTAATAGTTCAAATATATGTAGACGACATTATATTTGGTTCAACCAATAATAAATTACGTAAAGAATTTTTTGAAATAATGACTAGAGAATTCGAAATGCCCCATATAGGAGAATTATCGTATTTTCTAGGTCTTCAAATAAAACAAGTTTCAAATGGAATATTTATAAATCAAGAAAAATATTGTAATAATCTTTTTAAGCAAATCAGAATGGAAAACACTTCTACCAAACCAACACCTATGAGCACAACAACACATCTTGATAAAGATGAAAACGGCAAGAGTGTAGACCAAAAAATATATCGTAATATGATATGATCTTTACTATACCTAACAGCGAGTCGACCAAGTATACTGATGAGTGTATGTCTATGTGCAAGATTTCAAGCTGATCCAAAAGAATCACACTTACGAGCCATAAAACGAATACTACGTTATCTTAGCAATTCTAATGATTTCAAATTTTTCTATCCAAAAGATTGCTCGTTCGACTTAGTGTCATATAGTGATGCTGATTTCGGAGGATCACGAACGGATAGAAAAAATACAAGCGGTATATGTCACTTCATTGGTAAATCATTAATATCGTGGTTTAGCAAGAAACAAAATCATGTCTCACTATCAACTTGTTAAGCAGATTATATTTCTGCAGCATTAGCTTGTACGCAAGTAATCTATATGCAACAGACACTTAAAGATTTCGTAGTTAATTTATCAAAATCAACAATTTACTGTGATAATTCCAATGCAATAAATCTATCCAAAATTTAGTAAATCACTCTAGAACTAAACACATATATATTAGACATCACTTTCTACGTGACAATATAGAAAAAGATGTGATGAATTTAGATTACGTTCCATCTGAAAATCAATTAACTTATATTTTTACTAAACCATTGTTAGAGAAGACTTTTATAAAACTACGTCAAGAACTCAGTATAATGTCAATTAGGGAAAAATGATACAATACGAAATTTTGGACTAAGAACTCGAAAATAAAAATTTTGACAAAAATTAAATTTCCTGACCATGCTGAGATTCGAACCTATGACCTATTATGAATAGCCTAGATGTCTTAACCACCTGAGCTATTGATTATTTTCATTACAGTCTAGGTCGGGGCTTTTCTTATATGGTGGCAACTATACTCTAAATTGTGCATAACACTTACCTTTACAAATATATGTTTTCTGCATTTTACATTTACTAAGATAAATCACAATTACAGAAAACCACCAAAATAGCAACTTACATTCCTAACTAACAACTTTATTGTAGCTAAAATCAATACAATCCATTGATTTCATCCTTTTTATTCCCAACATTAGTCTATAAATAGGCATACTTATTCTCTGTTATTCATACAAACTAACAAAAATACAAACTAACTATCATTATATCAAACTCTTCACAATCAACTCACTCCGTTGAAATTCTTGTAGGATCTAGATTAACCCTAGAGGGGGGTGAATAGGGTTATAGCAAATTTTTCGATTTAAACACAGAAATAAACTGTAGAAATAAATATCCTGAAAAGTAAATCACACACAAAATTTACCCAGCTTCGGCAACCCCTGCCTACTGCTGCATTCCCAGATTTCTATTAGAATTAAACAGTATCCCGCTTACAAACACTCTAACAGACTCGCAAACCCTTGCTCCCGCTCACAAACACTCTACTAGACTCGCACCCCCACTCCGCCTATAGAGTTTTGCAAACTCGCAAACTCTGCTCCCGCCTATAGAGTTTTGCAAACTCGCACACCCTGCTCATTGAACTAATTCTAACTAGACAATCTGACACTACCTACAACCTAGGTGGTGATTTTACCAATTCTTTGACTCGAAAAGAAAATTTAAAACAAACTTAAAAACAGAAATTAAACAAAAACCCTATTTAAAAATTAAACCCCAAAATAAGATAACTAAATCCCCTTTATAATAATAAAGGCCGGCTCTTTTGTTTTCTTCCGCCTGATCCACTTCTCTTGCTTGTGAAATAATTGCGGCCGATCTTCTTTCTGAAATTAGGGCTTCGGCTCTTGCGATCCAAATTGGGGCTTTGACTGGTTTGTGATGCTCCTGCTTGTTGCTTCTCTGATGATCAATTGTTGCTCTTGCTCGCTGCTTCGCTTATGATTGTTTCTCTGGTTTGCGTTGCTCCTCTGTTGATCGAGTTCGTTGTTGATTCGGTGTGTTATTTCTTTCGTTACTAGTTTAATGATTGCTTCAGTTGAACTCGATGCCTATGATGAACTTTTGGGTGTGGTATTTATATGAATTCGAGACACTTGAATTTGTTCATTTCAATTCGATACTTTCCAAAACTTCAATTGCCTGATGCGCACGGCTTTCCTGATATAATTTTTGTCTTGTTACTCACGGCTTTGATTTTCAAACGTTTGATTTATCCTTGATTGATACGGTAAAAACTTTCCTCTTTCACTTTCTGACTTTTTCAAAGATATGCACCTGAATTTTGATTTCGGCTTGATTTGTATTTTTATACTGCGTTGATTTCTTGTATACCACTCCACGACTTTGCATTATTTTCGGCAATCACTATTTTCATTCATGTGAGCTTCGTCTCTGATCATTGTTACATTTAATCTTAATCACCTTGATGCTATAACCATACTTTTGGCATGATTGTTCTGGTCTTGTTTTTGCATGTTGCTATTCTCTGTTGCACTTGCTCATTGCTCCATTCATTTTGAATACTGGGTTGACTGTTGCACGTGTGTACTTCATATACATGTGTGCCTGACATTGATACTGCCATTCCTTGCTTGTATCAGTTCTCGGCCACACTACTTTCATTGCTATGCCTCGAACTTGACTGTTTGGTTTGAGCTTTGCCTCCATGTGCATTTGTCAATTCTGCATTTGTTTCACTGGTATCTTCACTGTGTTGCATTGTAGTTTGCATTGTTCATCTCGACTTGTTCTTGTACACTGTTCAGGTTCACAGTTGCTTCATACTGCTACTTGGTCTGACTTGTATCACTTGTGTCACTGGTGTACTTGAGCTTCTGGCCTGTATTTTGATGTTGCGACTGTGTTTCATTTGATATGTTATGTTGGTGGAAATTTTGTTTTGCACTTTGTCTTTGTTTGGTCTGCACTTTGGTTTATTGATGTGAGTTGTTGTTTGCTTTTGATGTAGCTGTTGGTCTGTGTTCTTGCATTATTCATGTTGTAGCCTGGATTGGTGCACATTGTTTGTTGTCTTTGATCTTTCTGAAGCTCTAGTTGCACACTGCTCTGCACTGTGTCTTGTTTCATGTTTGAACATAGCATTCATATTGTTGTGTTGGTGTACATTCATGTTGCAGCTGGTCTTTGCTTGCTTGGTGGCATTTCTTTATGGTCTGCATTGTGCATATGAACTTGGTCATGTTGCTTGAGTCACTTCCATTGGTGCATTGCCTTACTGACTTGATTCACTTCATGTTTGCATACATGTTGTGGTCTGGACATTTGGGTTTGTTGTTGTAACTGGGTATTGTCATTGCTTGTGTGATCTATGTTGAAACTGGTTTGGACTTTGAATGCATCTGTATCACTGCACTTTTGGTCATGTTGTACTTCTGGTCTTTGCTTCCATCCATTTGGTTGTTGCAGTCCTATGCAGTTGCTATGCCTTGTGTTCTTCACTATTGTCTTGAACTTCAGGTTGGAGCTGTGCACACGAGTTGGCGAGGCAGTGCACACGTGTATAAATGTACACGTGTGTATTGCAGCCACTCATGATTACCTGTCCCTGTAGCGTTATCAAGTGTATATTGATGTGCACGGCCTTATGGCATGTACAGAGATACACTATGCATGTCACATTGTTCGTGTATGATGAATTCAAATGTAAATGATGACGAACAACCCAAATAACTGAGGCAAATCATATTTTCAAAAATCATATTTCATTTTATATAGCAAAAATATTTCTTTTTCAATTTTACTGCATTAGTGAATATTTTTGCAGATTGCTCAGATGCTGGATTCAAACTGGAATGCAGTTGAAGACAAAATACGAGTGTGAGTGATATGTAGTGAGGTTATTAATGTAAATATGAAATCGTGATGTATTCAAAATTGTATATGTATAGTGAGAGCTTGAATTTGTACTATTCAAGATTGTAATAAATATCTGTTTAAATAAAATTTCTGTTTGAATTCAAATTCCATTCAAATTCCGTGTAATTTATTTTATTCAACAAATATCTATTTAATCTATGAAAAATAGAATAGTACATTAACAAATACATTTAAATGAATATACATGTTTATTATCATCAAACAAAAATCATATAAGCGCAAAGCGCATATTCAACAATTCTAACCTCTTTCGAATCACCAAAAATACCCGTCCATCACTCTACACCGCCTTCTACTTCTCACGATCATACCGGATACACTCAGGAGAAAAAGAAAGGAAAGAAAATGATGTTTGACGTCTCTCCAACCACTAAACAGAAAATAAGTGATTTGCATCACTATCAGCAAGAGTCGTTGATGCTTCAGCGCGAAATATATTATGAGCAGAAAATCTATTCGAGACATCTAGGTATTATAGAACAAATTGCTATGAAATTTTGCGGTGCTTCATCCCATCCAATAGACGAACACGTCGTTTCGTCTATTCGTCGACCTTCTACTTCATCCCCGCCATGACCACCAGTCTCGCCAAACTCATGGGATCGAAATGAAGCATCCAATGTTCGATGCAAACAACTACAGGGCTACAAAACTCCCAGTCCTTCAAAATAAGAGTAGTTGTTTTTATATGTTATTTTTCGAATAATTTAACAAATTATGTACAATTTTTTTAATAGAATAAATCATTTCTCTTCCTTCATATTTTTTTATCAACACATATGCTAGGTCTAATATTCAAATAAATAAATTTACATAAGCATGAATATATAAAATTACACAACATCAGGCTGATTGGGAAAATTTACACAAGTCAGTCAACTGGACCAGTGTATCAGTCGATTGATACTGGGATAATTTTTTTATTAAACCAGATTCAGTCGACTATTACAGTGGATAAGTCGATCGGACCAGAACATAAATTTTTAATGTCGCAGAGTCAGTCAACCAAATCTGGCCTTCAGTTGGCTGAACCAGAAGTTGGAAAATTTTGAAATTCAGGTTCAGTCGATTGAACAACTGATTCAGTCGACTGATTCGTAGATCTGAGCCAATTTACTGCTCCACCCACCCATTCTGACCTTTTAACCTTCAATTTCCCCTTTACTCTTCACTCTCATTTCAGATTTTTCAATTCTTCTAAAACCATAGACCTTCAAAAACCTCATTTTTACCTCCAAACGCTCAAATTCAATGGCTCCAAAAAGAAAAGGACAAGCATCTTCATCTTCCCAACCTCCTTCCAATGACCAAATCCAACAATGGCTTTTTGACGATACCGCAGTTCGAAGATGGAGGAGAATGCAAGATTCTCATATTTTTGAAGGTTCGTTTGTAAAATTTTCCGATTCCTCTCCTTATCATATACAAGAATTGGCTCGTCGAAGCAATTTGGAGTCTTTGTTCAATATTGACAAAAACAAGCACAAAATAAACCAAATTATGGTCAAGCTATTCTGTGCTAATCTTAATTTAGGTCACCAAAACATTCAAAACCAAGATGATTGTGTAGGAGTTTGGTTTATGGAAAATCGGTATTTTTGTCGTTAGATCGAATGGCTCACATTTTATAATCTGAAAATGATGGTATTGAATTAAATATTATTGATTGTGATATGGTCGTTCTGACCGTATAAGTCATTTATTATTGGAAGATGATATGCGCCAACTCAAGTCTATGTCCTTAAGGCCTGAAGCTAGAATTATACACCGTGCATTAATGAAAACCATAACTCCGAGAACTGGAAGTTACGAACATGTTTCTGAATACAACTTTAAAGCCTTACATGCCATCTTCGGAAATATCAAAGTTAATTGGCTTCAGTTAATTCTTGATGAGTTCTTAAGCTTCAACAATGGTCGAATGAATGTTATATACTACGGTGAGTATATTATGGGCTTACTAAAAGAATGTGAGATTCCAGAACCTGACTCACCGGTTTCTACAGTCGGCTACTTAAACTCTCGTACTCAAGCATTAATGAAATTACCGGTCGGTCCACCTCCTCCTATCATTACTTTTGAAGAATGGACTCAGCGCCAATTACCTCAAGATCAACCACCACAACAACAAGGCGAAGCATCTTACCGTCCAACTCGCGAAAGATCAACTATTCATCAACAAGACTAAATTATGATTCCTAATCCAGGCCTTCCTCCACATGAGTCTATTTCTATGATATGTCATAACCAACAAATTCTTCAATTCCATATCATTAAGGATGACAAAAAGCTTGATAAGGTTAAAGGATTTTTCACAATGTTATGGCAAGCTATCTCGTGTTCATCCGGCACTTCCACCGCTACACTAGGTGATCTGGGTAAGCAACCCGTCTTCACTTGGTCTTCCTCTTCCAATGATCAAGCAAGTAGTAGCGAAAACGATGGAAATGAAGGTGCTAGTGGTGGTCAAAGTTCTCATGGTGATTGGGGTAAGCGTATAATGGAGTAATTTGTTACTTTTCTTATAAACATTAGTTTTTTTATTCACAACATTATGGCTTGCTAAACAGCCAATCTTTTCATATTATTTCAAAACTCTTGTTTGTGCTATTGTAATGTATGAATGTTCGGTTCTTTCTTATTATCTAACAATATATCATACTTTTATTATGTTTTATGTTCCTTTTTGTCGATGACAAAGGGGGAGAAATATTATAACTAACATTAAGAATGCAGGATATAGATCGTCAAAGATTCAGGGAGAGTAAGTATTTGTATTATATATACAATCAAAATCTATATCTATTTAGAGGTTGTCATCAATCAAAAAGGAGGAGAATGTTGAGACTTGGTTTTGATTCATGATACAAAGCTGTCACTACAATATACAGATTTGACGACTGTTACGATAAAAAGAGAATATATACTACCTTGAGACAAGACATCAAAATCGGTGCATCAATTTTTATATTATCTTGTTTTGAGTCTTAAGTCAATTTTGTTAAGATCTCTCTTCGTTTAACGTATATCTTAGCTTATATATAATCTTCTTATTTTCAAATGATTTACACATATAAGCATATAATATATATATATATATATACCATCAAAGTTTTACTTCAAAATCATATATATATATATATATATATATACTTGTGAAAACTATGCAAATTGCATAGAAATTACCATATCAGTCCACTGACCTTGTAGGTTAGTCGACTGGTCTGACAATTTCTGTGCAACATGCACAGGTGCACAAATAAACAAATATATATTAAAAATTCGTTTGAATATCCAGGTTACCGACCCAGAGGTTCAGTTAACTGAATTTCTATAGCAGCTATATTTTCTAAAAAGACACGACTATTTATGAAGAGTTACAAATCTCTACAAAAAGATTTGGATGCGATATTTCAACCGAAACTCTTCATCAAAAGTCGCTGCTTTTTAACATATATAAATACATATTCTAACTTGATTCCAAACTACCGAATTTTCTTGTCTTTCTTATCTAACTTGTTTGAACATACTTGCAACTATACTCTCAAATATTCTGCACTAACATATTCTAAGCAATATTATACCTTTCTATTCTTCATAAACTTCAAATATATATATATATATATATATTTATACTCGAGGAGAAGATCATAGGAACGGTGTACTATAAACAAACTTATCCGTGTTATTAGAACACAAAAAGTCAAACAATCTTTTGTATTTTTTGAAGTCCTTTTCTGTTGCTCAGGCGTGTGAAGTCCTCTTCGGCTGCTGAGGCGAAATCCTATTCCGCTGCTCAGGTCCTGTTTCGGCTGCTCATGGGCTGTATAGACCTGTTCCTACAGGTTAAGTGAGGGTTGTTGTTTTAGTGAAATTCTAGAAGGAGTCTGGGACTGAACATAGAACGAAGCTCCGAACCAGTATAAAAATCTCTGGTATCATTTTTATTATACTGCTTTTATATTCCACACTATACTATATATCCATCTTCATTACACTCTGTATTATCATATATCCATGTTACACGATCCATAGCACACTTTTAAAAAGTACCTAAAGTATTAAACAAACTATGACTACAAGCACTCCAAAGAGGAAATGCCACTAATAACATCAGATGATGGGCCTATAACATAAACAAACCTAGAGAAAAGTGCAGCCAAATTCAGATCATAACCTTCAAAAGCAATATTATTTGTAAAAGTACCTTCAATATCGTTTTATATTTTCGATCCAATTATCGATATTTATTCTATCTATTTATATTTATAATTAAATTTACAAATTGAATTCACCAATATTATAAATTAATTAAAATGAGCTAAACAAAATTATTAAATCCATCAAACTATTATTTAATTAACAAATACAAATATTCAAGTAGTCCCTACTTATAAATATAAGTTATTAAATTCCCAAATCTAATGACCAAAATTCCGGGTTGTTACATTATGTATGTGCATTGAGGGTTGCATAAGGCTACATTTCCATTAGGGCATAATTATTATTTAGTTCTCTGTTATGGTGGATGTCGACATCATTTTATTTGAGTTAGTAGCAAGGATCGTAGAGGTTTGCCTATGCACTCACATTTGGATTGAATTTACATATCATTGGTAAGGCCGATAAATTAAGGTTAGAAGAACGATCTAGTTGAGAGAATTTGAAAAGTGGAGGAAAGAATCTGATCTTTTCATTTCGACTCTTTACTAGAAGATTTTCCTTAAATGAAGTTGGAGTCGTAGTGAACAACATAGTATTCATGAAGATCTCACCGCTTAGACAGATATGAGGTTCGTAGTTTGAGAAAGTTGGCACCAAGGTTTGTAGGGACTTTTCTAATTTTGGATAGCGTAGGGAAGTTAGAGTATAGAGCGGAGCTTCTTGAAGGTTGGAGGGAGTTCATAATGTTTTCCATGTTCATACTTGCGGAAGTGTTTACACGATTCATCTACCATAGTCGAGCCAAGTCAGTTAGAAGAAGTTAAAGTAGAAAGTAAGTCAATTGTTAGTGATGCACCTACCCGCATTATCGAGCAGACGCAAAGCAATTTTATAATAAAGTAATTTGATTGGTTAGGGTTCATTGGAGTGATACTACAATCGAAAGTACTTGGGAGCCGTGAAGAGAAAATCTAAGCTACCCATTTAGAGCTCTATTTAAAAAAGTATCAATTTAGGTAGTTGCTTATATGCAAAAAAATTAGCTTAGTGTATCCCATTGGTAGGTAGGTATATGGATGCTGGGCATAGATGCAGACATATCATTAGGACATTATTTAGATGATGGTTACTAACAGATGTATTTTATTAGTTAAAATTACATGTATGGGCTAGTATGTTCATATTAGCCTTCAACATAGATCATCTTGTCTATTTTTATATTAGCACAAACACCTGATCGTTTTTGCATATGTATTAAATGGTTGTTCGTCATATTAAGTTGCAAGTGTAAGACATAGCATACATTCCGGATACATGGCACAAGCACTTGCATTTTAAGAGGTAAACTATTTCAGAAGACCACCTAATTTGGCACTGCCTATATGTTTCATATGCATTCATACCAATATGTACATGCTGCATTAAAAATATGAAACTAAAGATAATGTTTGCAAGTGGTTGATGGTTGAGTAGATGGGTTTAGATATTGGTTGCATGACTGAATTACATTTTTTATCCTTAAAGATTTCAAGAAAAAAATCCTTTTAAGGGGACAAGAAAGTAAAACCCTAGAAATTTTAATAATAAAATAAAATATGAATAAAGGTAAAAACATAATTCTACATAAAACTATAAAATATCTTTTTATTAGAAGTTAGAATTAGACCTCGGGACTAGTTCCATTTCTTATTGAATGTCATTTATAGTCAGAAAATATATATAACTTGCTAAATTTTATAATACAGAGCAAAAATAGTGAAAACTGTAGCGAATGGCATTTTCATGAATATGCACTTCGGAAATTAGCCTAGAAACCCTAATTTTGGACTATAAAAGGCATAAGCCTCCACTCTCCTCAATTAAAAATCTTAGCCTTCGCCTCCTAAACTTTTCTTCTTCCTTCTTTTCTTCCTGAAAAAAGGAAATTCTAATTTCAAACAAAATAAGAGCAAATCAGATAAAATAAAAAACAGAATTTTAAGAAAGAAGAATACAACAACCGAAGCAAGGGAGAACCCACAGAAAAGAGGAGAGGAAAAGCTAAAAAGTTGAGTGGATTCTATCTAAGAAAAAAGTATTATGAAAATACATAATTTATTTTCAATTATCTACCTTCTTAGTAAAATAAACATGATTTCCCTCCTTTAATCATCTGTTGTTATAAATTTATTAGTTGAAATAATTTGGGAAAACACATAGGAAATGATAGGTCCGATTATTAAACTAATAAATAAACATAAAGTATCTCTAATCTTGTAGATTTAAATTGTACAACATGTTTATATTAATTTTTAAAAACAAACAATAATTTTATTAAAATCACCCTTAATCTTATATATCTGATTCATTTATGGTTTTGATAAATAAGAGATAATTTTTGTTGATATAATTTATATGATAAATTTGAAATGATATTTGGATAAACATGAATGAAAAACAGGAATGAAAAAATATATCTATTGTAGTTTTTTATTTTAGATTCAATCTACATCCAAATATATGTGATAATCTATTTGAGGGTACCTATATTTTGAAATTAGATACGAAATTCGTATAGAGATCTGGTTGAAATCAAGTCCTTAAACTTGTATGTAAAATCATGAAAAGAAGAATAAAAATAACTAAAACAAACAAGTTGTAAAAATCTGGAAAACAGCCTAGATGTCTGATTTAAATGTTTAAAATTTCATTTAAACGTCTAAAACTTATTTTTAGACATCTAATTACATTTTTAGGCATCTAAAACTAAAGTCGTACGTTTAAAAAAGGCAATTAGACATCTAAATGTCTGAGAATGTTTTTTATTTTCTTTATTTGAGTCAGGCAACCAAACGTCTGAATTGTATTTTCAGACGTCTGAATTACTATAGGAGGCCTAGGGTTAACCTAGACATGGAACATGCCAAGGAGGAAGGATTAGGGAAACGTGTCGTAACACCTCTAATTTAAAAAAAAATTATATAGGAGATTTAATTAGATAAATTAAGTAGAATAATGTAGAGGTTAGAGTGATAAAGGAATTAAGATTTGGAAACCGATTAGGGTCGTGCCTTAATTAATGAAATTATAGGTGTGATTTATAAATTATAAATTTAAGAGAATAAGGCAAGGGAAAATGGGATAGCCATATATCATAAAACCAAAACCCCTTACCACATTGTTGTTCACATTTTCATAAACAAAGAGAATTGAGGGCCGACCATAACCCTAAGAAGAAGAGGAGCACAAAATTTATTTAGAGGCTAAGATTCAAGCTAGGAAAATTAAAGTAAACACAAATCTCAAGTTTCTTATCCAAAAAGGTGAATAATGATCTAAATCATCTCATATAAGTCATATTGAATGCTTTAATTTAGGTTTGAGGTAAAAATCTGTATGATTGGATGAAGTATGATATGTTTTGATTTAAGTGCCATGTTATAATTTAAGCAAGGATTTTATGGAATAATATAGTTTGGTCTTAAGGCTAAAATTATGCAAAATGATTTCCAAATGCCCTGATTTTTGAATATGTTATGTAAAACATTATTTTGGAGATGGGTTTAAATTTTCATAATATTCCAAGCTATGGATAATTTATTATGAATTCTTGAGGGGAAAAAATGGATATTTCGGGTTTTAATTAATTTAAGGAATTAATTAATTATTATCGGGCAGAAATTTTATGTGATAAAGACATTATAATTTTGGCATTTATGTGAATTCTTGAGGTTTTCTCAAGAGATTTGAGTGAGTATTGGATTTAAATAGAAAGATTAGTATTTAATGATTAATTAAACACAAGGGTTAGTTAATAAATTTTAACTAAATATTGGAGCATTGGGAATTACATGAGGCAGTAAATTTTGAAATGAATTTTATAAAGGTTTTGTTATCTAGTAGAAAATTGACAAAATAAGGGGTTAGGTAAAAAGAAATTACTTTAAAAAGCACAAAATCAGTTTTATAGCGACTTAGAACTTTACCACCTACACGCTTGCTTTCGCCACCATACTCCCATTTATAACCTTTTGCATCCATTTGAAACCAATGCACAATTTATTAAGCATTTTGAACGTAGTGTATTGGAGAAAGGCGAAAGGAAAGAATGGTGTTAAAGGCATGCTTGCAAAAGGGTTAAAGCCATTTTTATCTGCTTTCGAACCCATTGACCCGCCCTTGTTCTAAAAGCAAGATTTTGAAAGGTTTGCCACTTTGAACCCCTTCGATACCGATGCTACTGCACCAATACTTCTACCATAGTTAGAAGCCACTTTTAAAATCCTTAAGTCAATAAGTGCAGAAGGTAGGTTCTAAAACAATACCCTTCCGCAACCATTAAATCCGCCTCCCCTAATGTCTTCGAAAGGATTTATTTAGCCACTTTGCAAATAGTTTCAGAGGTAGTGGTTTTCGAAAGGGTAACTTTCAGATGTATTCCCTGTTATACTTTGAAGTTTTTTTTTGTTTTCAATCAATGGTTTCAAAAGTGATACTTTTAATTGGTTTCTAAGCCATGCTTTCATAAATTCTTACATGAACCCCAGTGCTTTTGAAATGTATGTTTTTGAGTGTTTCGAAAGGAATGTTTTAAAGTGTTCGAAAGGCATGTTTTTAAGTGTTTCGAAAGGAATGTTTTCAAGTGTTCGAAAGATATACTTCATGGTTTTGAAAGAGGATGTCTAACATTTTAAGTAATGAATTTGAAAGGTCCTATCGCTTGAGTAGAGTGGCAAAAGGGGTATAGCCTATTGCTTCTAACCCATTAGTTAAATGGAAGGGAACGGAGGGATTGGTTACTCGATGAAGTCGAATGGGAGGGTGACCGAGGGTAACTCATAATGTCACAACCATCCAAAGGATATAGTCGAAAGCCTTAGTTTTCAAATTTGAGAACACAATCTCATTTTTAAGAAAGCCTATGGCAATGTGAAAGAGTTTTGAAATCGCATTTAACTTTGAAATTTTATAGAAAACTTTCCTTGCTAAATATAGTGGGTTAAGGGTATTAACCATATTTTGTTAGAAAAATGATTTGAAGGAATTTAACATTGGATATTTATATTGTTGTGTTATTTGATCTGTTATCATGAATGCATGTGTAATCATATTCACTTCATTTATTACCTATAACTGCATCTTGAGCTGTTAAGGGCAGAATAACAGACTAGGTTGACCCATAGTGAATATATATTGAATTTAACTCCTAGATGGGTAGAATTGCATCCAGGAGGCCAGATAGACCAGAATATAGGATGCCTAAGACTGGTCATATTTGTTTAGATAGGTTCTTAAGAAGCCCATAAAAACTATGTTATGGAAATTGTTATTGCAGGAGCCAATAGCTTATTAGTGACCCCATGAAAACTATGTTCGGAATAAGTTATTGAAAGATATGAATAGGTTCATGGACAACCAATGAAAACTATAACAAGAGAGATGTTATTGGTAGAAACCAGTAGGCTCATAGTGGTCCCATGAAAATATGATTGGATAGTAGTATTGGTAGAAACCAATACGTTCATATTGGTACGATGAAAACTATAACTGGATAATAGTATTGCTAGAAACCAATTCATAAAGTTCCCATGAAAACTGTTAACCCAAAAAATGGATCAACATGCTGGGCTGAGGTTGAAAGCACTAGCCTTTTTCATCAAGGCAAATAAAGTAGAAAAAGTAATAGCAAATCTTAGAAAAGTAAATGAACAAGAGATTTTTATAGTGGTTTGGAAGTTAACGAAGCGTACATCCACTTTATAACTTTTATCATTGACTGACTGCAATTACAAGTTAAATATGATTACAATGCAATTGAATATTGTAGGTTAGATCAAGTCACTAGTGTTAGGATTCACTGGAGTATCACAATGAACCCTTTAGAAGACTGTTTTATGGGAGAAGAAGAGTGAAGACTAGTTTTCGTAGAGTTTCAGCAGCCAGTCCAGAAGATCCGTTTATGTTGCTGGTAGGATCGTATTTGTAGGGGTTAAAGAGCTATTGTGCTAGGCTGCCACACCAGAAGCTTGTATTTGGAAATACGAAGGTGCACTGTAAATTTCATAACCATTTGAGCCAATCTGACGGATCGCTAGCGATCCGTAGTTTCTGGGTTGCTGGCGATCCAATTGGTTGGGATACTTTCCTTCATCCTTTTCTTAAATTTCATGGCAGTCTAACATGATCTTATGGATCTTTAGTGATTCATGTACTTAGTGGACTTTTGGACTCTATCTTTTGGATTGCATTTGTTATTTCGTGTAGGAGTTCTCCATGTAATTCCGTAGCTTGTCGCCTAGTTTGATGATGATTCATACATTGGTTGCATTGGACTGCTGATTGAATAAACGAATGCCCACTTCTCGAATGAACTAGCTTTGAATTCCATCAAACTTAGCAATCATTCATAGCATACCTATCGGATCATGATGCAAGATGATTGGAGGACCTATGATCCATAGAAGATGGTCGCTAGCAATCCATAGGAGATGGATCACTAGCGATCCATCAACTTAGCATATTTTTGCCTTCCTTTCTCTAAACTTTCTTAATTGATCCTTCTAGTCCTTTTAGTTGGCCCTTGAGTTGCTCTGACTAGAGGTAACTGTTACGACTTCCTTTGAATTCTATTGGGTTATAAACCCGGATAACACTTTCCCCAAAGAATATGCCTTCGTTCAAAACAGGCATGCTTTGGAGATAACTACTCTTGAGTTCCTATTTTGTGAGGTTCATTGGGTTGTGTTGAGGCCATCATGCGAATTTGGATTTGGTTGTTTGTTGAACTTTGAAGTGGGTCACCATTGCTTGTTATAACATATCAGTTTAGATCCCTTAACTTTCATGATGTTTTTAAATAGCATGTTGATCACGCTGAGCAAATTTAGACGAGATTGGTTCCCATTTTATGGATCGCTAGCGATCCATAGTTACTGGATCGCTAACGACCTAATGACTTAGTGTATTTTTTGTTCTTTTTCCCAATTTAATCCTACCAAGCCGATTATTTATCCCTTCTGCATTTCTACTGCGAATCGAGCTTCCTGCTTCATGACCCGATCAATATTTGTCTATAGCCTAAATCAATTCAGTTTGTTACCGTTACCGTCACCGAGCATCCATCGTAGATTCCTCTTGCGGTTGACCATTCTGAAGTTCTTCGTTGCCTTAGGCCAGACATCATCACCTGAGACTCTACTGATTTGGATCGCCATCGATCTACTTTCCTTGGATCATTAATGTCGCAATCTTCAATCATTCTTTCCCTTTGATTTTTTACACGAAGTGGGTGGTTTGAAATTTGTCATTCGTTTAGCAATTTGATGACGAGGTTATATTGGTGATGATTGTCATGGAAAATTCGAGTTGGTTGAAATTTTGTCGAAGAAGATAGTAAATCGAGTCTTTAGTTCTTCAAAGAATGATGCTCGGGCTTTACCCAAGTGCTTGATATGTTTTGCTATCTTCGTCCACAGAACCAGAATTGACTTGCACTAAGTTACACTGTTGATCCAACATGACGTATTGCGAAATAGTTTTAGTTCTTCTGGGGGGTGCTCAGATTGGTTCCGTTATTACATGCTCGGTGTACCTAAAATGGGAAGATCTTTGCGCATCGCTTCGGACAACGGATTTGTTATCGATCATTGACCGATAACGGGTAAGTGTAGGAGAAATAACTTCAATAAATGATGTGAGAAGCCCTTTGCATTCTTCACTATGAGCGAACTATCTACATGAGATAGGGCATTTATAATGTTCAGGACAACGAGCTCACCCCATACAGATAACACACTGCACGTGCCCCAGCCTATACTTGAAATCTGATGTATCGGTGTAAACTAACATTCTTTCGAAACTCAAGTGCCGTAGGGTAGTTTTTAGTTAAAGATAAAATTACCTGACCATGTTAGATGCAAGTTTTGTTTTATATAATGAAGCATGCGTCCTCTCATCGTAAGTCCAGTAGAGGATGTCTAGTAATTTCAAAAGCTGAGTCGTCATCCATTGCGCCTTCCTCTTCAGTTCCATGGACTGAATACGGTCAACTAGTTTCAGTTGGCCCATTTGTAGATCGTACTCCTCTGAATTTATGATTTCTACTTAATCTCCCAGAGAGAGCTTCCTCCGTGATCTCCGCTGAGGTTCTACATAACATTTTTTTACAACACGTCATTTCGAAGGACGATGTACGATGTGCGCCTTTTGACGAAGAAGGAGTTTGCCTATATACCGCCTTCAGAATACACCGTTTGCCACCGGTATATGTGCTTAAATGGAACAGTGCCTCCCTTCAATAACTTCTCAAAAGAAACTCTTCTGAATTTGGGAATTGCTCCATTCCAAATTTATCTTAATGGATATGCAATCTTGACTTGCCTTCACGACCTATTTATGCGGACATTTAATCATGTTCCGAGCTTCAATGAGTTGAGCTATTTTCTTTTTTTTAAGAAGAGAGAAAAGTGCCCATCCCTTGTCGTCATTGAGATCTAAAGGAATCGCAAGATCGTGTTGCAGCTTCAAAGCAATCTGTCCCAATTCAAGACTCGATGCTTCTTTGTTAGGTGTCCTAAGGATTTAACCGCCTTTGGAAGATGGAGAGTAAGTTCTCTCCTTTACTTATTGAGTTTCGATTTATTGCTATGGGATTTCTGATAGTTCAAATACTTCTGATAGTTATTTCGATACCGAATAAAGACCCAGCAATCGATCAGATTTTCCATACTCTGAATGTCGTAGATGCTAAGGAGAGATCGGTTAAATTTTTGCTAATGGATGATCGGTATAGGCTGTTGCATCTTGGGAGATCCACTGTGGCCGTTGAAGTCCCGTCTCCTTCCCGTCCTAGAATACAAACATGCGCTTATTTATCACATGGCTCCAAAGAAGGTGGTTTCCTGGAAAAAGAAGGCCCATCTGGTGAGTCAACCGAAGAAACTTATGAAGGAAGAATTGCCTTGACTGAAGCTAGATTTTCGGCCTGAATGGCCCTGATTTTGAAGGAATGGGAAGAAGAATTCAAGCCTTGTGAGGGCAAAGCTGCCGTGGCAATAGAAAAGGAGGAAGGTGAAGTTCTGGACAGCAGTTATGATTCCACCTCTAGTGATGTGGATTTCGATGCAAGCTCCGACGACGGAGACTTCGAATCGTATGGTGAGACTCCAGGAATGAGTCCCATTCTCCTGGATTCACCTGCCTAAGAGATTCACGATAAAAATGCCCCATGTAGCGGAGCAACGTCAAGGTTCCCCGATTAAAGATACCGGCATAGACTTTGGGGATTTGAGCAACATTTACATAAATATCGATGAACCTATGAGGGAGGATTTTGAATTCGAGGGAACGCCCCTTACCTTGGTCATATCGTGTCTTGAGTCAGCCCGATTTCCACCACGGTGGCTTCCCGGTCCAGTTTGTGATGTCCTTTTAGGCCCCCTAAGACACATTACACATTTCACTGGGGTCACATTCACTTATACATGCATTATTTAGGCCTATTTCTCGTTGATAAACCTCTTTATTTATTCTTCATGTCAGTTATTATGAGAGGCCATGGACTTTACAATGATGTTGAATAATTAATTCACTGATTCGCAAGATTTGTCAAGACGATCTTCAAGCCGCCACTAGCACCGTGAAACCAAGGAAGAGTAGAGAAGGTGGAAAGATTAAGAAGCCGACGCTCATCGCCGGGATGACAAAGAACAGGGTCGGACGTATAAGAGTGGTTATGAGAAAAGGAAAACCTATGGAGACTGAGAGGAATAGTCCAAGAAGATGAAGGTTGGTCGCGGTTCTCATCCTTCTAAGCATCAGGCTTTTTCCAAGGCCCTAGTTTCTATCAGTCTTGAAGTTCCATTTTCTTTTGTTTAGGCTCTATATTCATCTCAAGCCCCATCGACTTATGTGGTGCCCGCTTCTGGTTCCTCGCATCCTTACAGGAGACTGGCTTACATTCTTCCACCTGGTCCCCCTATACCTGAAGCTGTGTTCTCAGGGTGGTTTTTAAAGGGAGTTAAGTTTGATCGCAACCTATGCCTAATTCCGTAAAGATTTCTAGATTCCCCACCTTTAGGTAGTTCAAAGTACTTTAGATTAGGCTAAGGGATAGGAAAAGTTATGCAAGCAGCTGGCCGACACGAAACACAATAATTATCGAGAGATCCTCTTCTTTGAGTCGGAGAAAGATGATTCCAAAAGGGCGTTAGAAGAATGTGATGCCAGAATTGAGCGACCAATACAGGAGAGTGATGCGGCACTCCGGGAGAATAAGAATAGCGCCAGCTTACTAAAGGAGTGGAAAGTGGCCCATGCAAAAATAGAGATCGTATTTTGAGATGAAATTAAGAAGGCCCACGTCGACGAAGTTAAGTTAAAAGAGGAGCTCGAAGCCCATGACACGATTATTTAAGCTCAAAAGAAGACTACTGTTGATCATGACAAAATTGTTGGAGGGTACAACAAGACAATTGCTGAATACACGAGAATTGTGGAATCCCGCGAAAAGATCGTTTTTGATCAAGCCCAGACTATCGCTTCGCTCCAACAAAGAGTTGCGTAGCTTAGCACTGAGAGGACTCGAGTTGAAGTTGAGAAGTTTGCTATAACAGCGGATTATCTGGAGCTATAGGAAACTTTCGAGAAAAAGATGGCCGATACGATATTTCTATATTAATTCCTTACAACATCAGGGGTACCTAAGTTATTCGAGTGCCAAATTTCTGCATACTCTTGCTATGGTTTGGAAAGAAATCTTGACCCATTTTCAAGAAAATGGGGATGTATATGCCGAGTAACAGTTGGAGGATGCCAACCTCGATGAGGATTCGAAGAAAGTGCATATCGAGGGTCGAGATGTCCTTCGAAATGAGAAGGAATAGGAGGCTGCTGATGCTTCTATGACTGCAATTGCCAAACTTTGTCGGAGCCTTACATTTCTAGGCCTGGTGGACCATTAGGACAACCTTTGATTAGTTGGCAAGTTCTATCGATGTTGCTTTGTCGTATGCTCCTCCAACAGCTGTCTCTGAAATTTTAGGTGGCCCCGAAACTTCTTCGAAGAACGTGCGACCATCAAAAGAAGGAGAAAGCGGGGAATATGAGATTCACATTTTTGGCCATTTCTCTGATGCAGGTAACCTTTTTGTTTTCCCGCGAGTTTGAGAATTTTTAGCTCACGATACAGGAACAAGACGAACTTAATGCTTACATTTTTGATCTCATAAGTCCGTCCTCTTTACATACCGACCCGCCGATTTCCTCGATGCCCGGGCTTGCCGCTATTTCAACCTCCTCGATGCTTATCTTCATAATCGCTTCGATTGTAGTGCTTGCGTTTGGCTCACAGCTAGGGCTAGAATCTGAGAATTTGCTGCATTGCATGGTCTAGACCACCCTTCTATATCTTTGAAGGGTGACTTCACGAACGCTGAAGCTCGAGAGATGGAGAACCGAACTGATCAGCTCCATAAATCTGAGCAGCAAATGGTTACTATTAAGATGGAAAAGGTTGAAGCGATAAAATCTTCGAGGAGCTCCCGCAAATCCCGAAAGCGCAACGCCAATGGGGAGTCTTCCAAGAAGGTCGGAGAGCACAAAGGACATACCGACGCCGAGGAGATAGTTGATATTATGGGCAGCGACACTACACCTGGCCAGGATTCTAAAGGGAAGTAGAAACTTTCAACTAAAGGTTGGAAGAGGATTGGTTGAAAGAGGCATCGACAGGACTGGATGGCAATGGAGCCCGTTTTTGGGACATTTTGTTTTGTTTGATATATGTTTTTTAAAGTGAAAAATATGCACTTACTGCTTTGATTGTTGTAGTATCTGTATTTTTCTTTTTGCTAGCCGATATTGTATGGGTATGGCCCCTACATTTCTGACTTTGTATAGAAAATTCTATAATTTATACAATGTTGACATTTTGGTTATAACTTTTCCTGTCTACTTATTCGCATTTCATGCACTTATGTAAATATTATTTACTACTATTTTATCTGGTCCTGTAATTACCGTCAAAATTCTTTATTTGGAGTAACAGAACTGTGAAGTACTTGGTTTTTGTTTTTGAGTATTTTTTTTATTTGAGTATCGGTGTGCCCCCCAGTACACTTGGCTGCTTACTTCGAACACTTGACAAATGACCGGTTGGTCCGAGTGATTTTCCGGATGTCTGTAGTCAGACCTATTTTCCAGTACCTATCTTGAAAACTTATGATTTGAATGGCTTGACTTCAGATATACTGTCGGTCAACAATTGGAATTCTCCGCTGACTCGTAGTTATTTGACAATGTTGGACTCATACCTGTTGCTCCCGATAATGGAAATGGATTGATTCTTGTTATTCCTATAATGGACGAGTTTCCAACATTACCTAGGTAATACCAGTACTTAAGAGTATGTGGCTCATGAAACGCACGGCTTTTGGGATCGATGTGACCCGTCGATCCAGAAAGGTTTGGAATTTCTCGATGTTACCAATCTTCGGCTAACATGAGAGGTTCGTGTTTCGACAGTGTAGTTCCACGGCTCAAGAAGTAATGCATGACTTATGGGAGTGCGTGAATTTTAAGGTTGAGCTTACTTGGATGTGATTCCACAATCCAAGATGTGATAAGTGACATACAGAATGCACGGCTTCGATTTGGGCCTTCCCAGCATCGCTGGAGTAACATCGGTTCGTAGAAGGCGAGGATCGGGTTCCACCGATCCGAAGGTTTGAGTCGATTTGCTTCCGTCAACCTAGCGGGTAAGTAGGGTGTACTTGAGCATGGTTCCACTATCTCAAGTAGTGGTTAGATGGGTTTTAGCCGATTTGACCCCATCGACTCAGCAGCTTACTTTTATGAACACAGTTTTATCCGTTCACAAATCAAAGCAATTTTATTAAGAAAGATTGGGCAAGTTCTGCCTATTTACAATGCCCATAGTATTTGGAGATGGCTTATTTGCTAAGCATAAGAAGTACATAAGATAGTTTCAGATAAAGTAACGATGCAGTGTTTCGTTGTTCCATGCTTATGGAATTTGGATTTCATCGACGGTTGTCGGTTTGAATGTTCCATCCTCTAGCTTTTGACTAATCACATATCTATAGGATCGATTTCACCCTAGAGGGGGGGTGAATAGGGTGATACTATTAATTATAAAAATTTAATGCGGAAGTTTATATAAAATATTTCAACACAGACATAGCAGAATAATGGCAGCACAGATAATAGCAGAATATAAAAAGTAGAAGACATAACACACAGATTTACCTAGCTTCGGCAAAACCCTGCCTACATGCTGCCCCCAAGGTTTCTACTAGAAATTAAGTAGTCATACGCTTACACACGTAAACTTGCGACACCCGCTACCGACTAAACCTAACTCTACGCTCAAAATCTGCCATAACTCAGCCACTGAGTTGCGAATTCTCAAACTACGCCATGTAGTTCGTCCCCTAGTCACACGACTAGAAATTACATGGAAGTTTAAAAGGAAAATATAAATTAGAAAAACAAACTAAAAACAAATCCCTAAATTATTAAAGCCCAAATGTGTATAGTGAGGTCAACCCTAAAATAAATTAAGTGTTAAAAAATTCGTCCCTCTACTCCTTTTATTTCTTCGGCCTGATATCTCTTTCTTGTGAAAAATGGTGGCTTCCCGTTGCTCGTTCTCGTTCGTTCCGGTTTAGGGCTTCGTGATTATTTTCGGAGCTGCTGACTTTGTTGATCAATAAGGTGGATATTTGTGTGTAGGTTTGTTGATCGATCATTTCTTCGTTGCTCAATTTTGGCTGCTTCGATGATCGAGTTCGATTCGACAATCTGGTATGTGATTTGTTACTTTTTCTCTACTGTTTTAGCTTGCTTGAACTCGATCATCAACTGCCGATGATGTTACTTGTTGTCTTCGTTCATGTACTCTGGTTGTCACGTATGTGAAGTAGTGTTGCTTTCCTGGTTTGAACCATGACTTGATTCACTGTATGTTGATTCTTATCAGTCTGCATTTTCTTGACTTGATTAATTGTTTCTCTTACCAGTGTACATCCGAATTTTTGGTCGAGGCTGCGTTGTAAGGGCTGTATTGACAATTTTCTTGAGCCTGTACATTTTAATTTCACCTGTGTTGAATCCATCTTAAAGCTCGGGTTTGACCTTGTGCTGATGTTGTGACATTATTTTTATTGCACTTTAATTGAACCCGGCTTTTCATTTGAGTTCGACCTGTGCTCACCTGTCCCTGTAATTTTATCAAGTGTATATATCGGTGTGCACGGCCTTGTGGCATGTACAGTGATACATTGTGCATGTCATAAGCTGTTCGTGTATGATGAATTCAAATTTAAATGATGACGAATAACCCAAATAACTGAGGCAAATAATATTTTCAAAAATTATATTTTATTTTATACTGCAAAAATATTTTATTTTCAATTTTACTGCGTCAGTATTTATTTTTGCAGATTGCTCAGATGCTAGATTCAATTTGGAATAAAGTTGATGATAAATTATGAGTGAACGAGCGATATGTAGTGAGGACATTTGTAAATGAAAGATTGTGATGTAATTGAATTTGTATCGTAATCAAAATTGTATATGTATAGTGAGAGCTTGAATTTGTACTATTCAAAATTGTAATAAATATTTGTTTGAATAAAATATATGTTTGAATTTAAATACCGTGTTATTTATTTTGTTCAACAAATATTTATTTAATTATGTGAAAAATAAAATAGTACATTAACAAATACATTTAAATGAGTATATATGTTTATTATCATCAAACAAAAATCATATACTCGCATATTCAACAATCTCCCCTTTTTGATGATAACAAACATATATTTAAGATTTTGAATTTGTTAAATGTATTTGATCATTCAATTTGCCTCCCTATTTGAATGCTCCCTCTCTACACAAAGCCCCCCCTTCATATATGCATGTAAATATAAATATGCAAATAAGCTTAGATGCAAATAGAAAATATTTGACCTTTATTTTTCAAAATCTTAACTTTTCTCCCCCCTTTTGTTATCAGCAAAAGAGTAATAGTGTTAGAAAAATAGAGATAAAGTGATAGATATTAATGCAACATTAAAACTCAATCGAATATAAATATCAAATTTCAATAAGAAATCAAACAAAAACAAAAAACACTCTATTTGAAGCATATTCCACTTTAGAATGATAGGGATAATGTCATCATATAAAACCATACAGTTGTGTCTATTTGTGGTATATTTATTTCAGGAATTTGAATATCTACTAACCATGCATAACCATTAGGACTTTTAAATGTGATTCGTAGTATTCCATTTTTTTAACAAAAAATGAATTCAATTATCTTCTACCACACATAACCATGGGGACTTTTAAATGGGATTAGAATCAACTTGTATATTTAATTAATCAATTTTAATATGTGTTCCATATATGCATAACCGTGAGGACTTTTAAATGAGCATGTAAGCACATAAAAAATTCTAAGTAATTCACTCATGCATAACCGTGAGGACTTTTAAATGAGAGTGAATACTTTGGTTTTTTTTAAATAAAATAAAATGAAAAACAAATGAATCGTGTTTAAATCACCACATATTGACATACTATATTGGATTATGATGAGTGATGGTAGATAGAATATGATAGAAATAGAAATGATCACGGAATTTTTACCAACAAAAAATGTTTATAACTCTTGTTTAAATTTCTAAAGAAATTTACTAATTATACCGTCTCAAGTTATAATATATGATTAATATCAACACTCATCACTTTGTCAATCATTATTTATCTTTTAGATAATCAGTAGGGAGTCAGATTAGTCAATGTAATCATTTAAAATCAAATTCAAAAATAATTATAAAATCAATTTTTCTAAAAATGACTAATCTGAAAACAAGGTCAAAAATGATTTTCAAGAAGGGGTTTTATAAGAAAAATGTCTGCTTTTTGAAAATTATTTGAAATGAAAAATATGCGGATATTTTCTTTGAAAAATGAAACAGTTACTAAATGTATCAACATAAATCACGTTCCACTACTAATTTTTCTATCAACTAGATTACCAGTGTAATCTGCATCTGAATTTTTCTTTCACTCGAGATTATCATTAATTGAATGTTATAGACCAGACTGTGAAATTTTCAACAATTTCTTGAAATCCTTTTTTTCAACTTTTTAAATGAATATTCTTTTGAATTTAATTGAAGTCGTGCCAATAAACAAAAAACTGTGAATATAGAGTCAGCGTAAAATAACCAAATGTATTATCATTTACCAATAAAACACTATCATTAATTCACACTATTACATATGAAGTAGTTCAAAAATTCTAGAGATTTTTATAGTGTTCTTGGCACAAGAATATAATTGGCCAACAATTTTGAATGAGTGAGAATCAAAGTCATCATTCATTTCATCATCGCATTACCGGCTGATTTAATTCAAATCTGATATGGTGCATATTATCACATTAATATATTGTTTAAGATGAATATACCATTACTTCATTTACCTTTACGATATTTTTTGGTTGTTTTCCATTGTGATTTTGTCACATTTGTACTAGGCTAAGGAACTCTGCTTCGTCGCCCGTTGTGTTTCTGGAACAGCCAGAATCCAGATAACACTGTTGTTGTTCCTTAGCCTGCCACCACTCCTACACAGTAAAAGATTTTTGTGACCAATTTGTTTTTATAGGTCCATGATTGTTAGTGGCAGAATATTTTGGAAAATAATTTTGTGGAGACCCAAAACTATTTATATATGTTCCTTTCGGCAACCAGATTTGTTTAACTTTGAGAGATTTTATATTTGTGCCTTTTGGAACCCAAATTGGTATAGTTTTCACGTGTTTGAGTCTATACCAACAATTGTTTTGATTATGTCCAAGTTTTCTACAAATTGTGCACATTGAATTGACTTGATTAAATTTTCTTTTAACAGGTTCCGATTGATTATGTCTAAGTTCTTATCTGACTATATTAACAGTTTGTTTCCCTAAGAGCATATTCAATAATTTTTCACTTCTGGAAAATTTATCTAAAGTCGTTGACAGTTGTTGGACTTGTGTTTTGAGAGATTCATTTTAGTTTAATAATTGTGTGTACTTTTTAATAGAATTTTTCCTTCTTGTATTTTCACTTTCCTTCAAAATCAGAATTTCATTTTCAAGCGATTTAATTTTGATTTCTGATTTTTTAATCTCTTCTTCGAATGTTGGACACTTATCACACTTAGGGATCCTACTTTGATAGTTTTTAACTAATTGTTCAAGCTGTTCATGTACTTCTATCAAACTATCTCTTTGTGATTCAATTTTAGCATATTTCTCCCTAAGACGTTCAAAGCACCATTTACCTCGTGAAAATATATAAGTAATTCTGAATAAGTAAGTTTTGATACCTCACTTGGCTCGTCATCATCACTGTCAGTTATTTCACCATGAAGACACAAATTTGCTTTTTCACTCTCACTGCCAGTGCTATCACTACCATCTTCATCGCTTTCATCCCAAGTAGCTGCAAAACTTCTCCTTTTCAGTTTCTTTCCTTGGCCGAGTCAATTTTGTGGGAAATTTGGCTTGATATGGCTTGGTTTATTACACTTGTGGCAGACGATCTCTTGTTTTTTCGAATTGTCTAGAACTTTGTTTATTCTGCTCTTTACTTGATGTTTTTAGCCGCATTTCCATATTTGTATTTCACTTTTTGAATCTTCTTATTAATAGTTCTAGTTCTGCTTCACCATCATCGTCGTCATCTTCACTTTCAGTTGTCCCTTTGAGAGCTATTGATTTCTTTCGAGTGCCTCCTCTTTCACGCTCTTCCTTGAATTTCATCTCTAGCTCGTAAGTGGTAAGGTTTCCTATGAGTTCTTCAACTTTCATCTATTTCAAATCTTTCGATTCTTGAATGGCAGTCAAGGCTTTAAAACTTTACGGAAGAATTCTGAGGATTTTTCGGACTATCTACAACTCTGTGTATGATTTTCCAAGAGCTTTTGATTTGTATATGATATTGGAAAGTCGTCCATACATCTCTTTGACATTTTCTTCCTTCGCCACTGTGAAGTCTCGTTTTCGCTGCTTAGCTTGGCAAGGCGAGATTCTTTGACTTGTGATGTTCCTTCATGAGTTACTTCGAGTGTGTGCCATATTTCCTGCGTAGTTGGACAATGTGAGACACGATTAAATTCAAATCGGTCCAATGAACAGAAAATAGAATTCATAGCTTTAGCGTTAGCATTTTGTAATTTATTTTCTCGCTGTGTCCGTTGATACTTCGGTTTATCTATTTCCTGATTATCTACAATTATAGTTGGTGCTCTATACCCCGTCTCAACAATATTCCAAGCGTCAATGGTTTTCAGAAAAAATTCCATCCTATTTTTCCAGTAAGCATATTAAACATTGAATATTGGTGGTCTAACTACGGATTGACCCTCAGCAAAAGCCTTAATAAAACAAGCCATTTTAAATATTCATTTTTTTTAAAAAAAAATAGGCTTTTGAAAAATCAAAATTTTGAAACAAAAATTGCTTTTGTTCCTAGCTCTGATACCACTTGTAGGATCGATTTCACCGTAGAGGGGGTGAATAAGGTGATACTATTAATTATAAAAATTTAATGCGGAAGTTTGTATAAAATATTTTCAACACAGATCACAGCAGAATAATAGCAGCACAGATAATAGAAGAATATAAAAAGCAGAAGACAGAACACACAGATTTACCCAGCTTTGGCAAAACCTTTCCTACGTGCTGCCCCCAAGGTTTCTACTAGAAATTAAGTAGTCAAACGCTTACACACGTAAACTTGCGACACTCGCTACCAACTAAACCTAACTCTACGCTCAAAACCCTACCACAACGCAGCCATTGAGTTATGAATTCTCAAACTACGCCACGTAGTTTGTCCCCAAGTCACACGACTAGAAATTACATGGAAGTTTAAAAGGAAAATATAAATTAAAAAACAAACAAAAAACAAAGCCTTAAATTATTAAAGCCCAAATGTATATAGTGTGGCCGGCCCTAAAATAAATTAAGTGTTAAAAAAATCGTCCCTCTACTCCTTTTATTTCTTCGGCCTGGTATCTCTTACTTGTGAAAAATGGCGGCTTCCCGTTGCTTGTCCTCATTTGTTCCGATTTAGTGCTTCATGATTATTTTCGAAGCTGCCGACTTTGTTGATCAATGCAGTGGATATTTGCATGTAGCTTTGTTGATCGATCATTTCTTCGTTGCTCAATTTTGGCTGCTTCGATGATCGAGTTCGATTCAACAATCTGGTATGTGATTTGTTACTTTTGCTTTTCTATTTTAGCTTACTTGAACTCGATGATCAACTACCGATGATGTTACTTGTTGTCTTCGTTCATGTACTCTGGTTGTCATGTATGTAAAGCAGTGTTGCATTCCTTGTTTGAACTATGACTTGATTCACTGTATATTGATTCTTATCTGTCTGCATTTGCTTGACTTGATTACTTGTTTCTCTTACCAGTTTGAATTCAAGTATACATCCGAATTTTTTGTCGAGGCTGTGTTGTATGGGCTGTATTGACAATTTTCTTAAGCTTGTACATTTTGATTTCACCTGTGTTGAATCCAGCTTAAAGTTTAGGTTTGACCTTGTGCTGATGTTGTGACATTATTTTTATTGCACTTGAGTTGAACCCGGCTTTTCATTTGGGTTTGACCTGTGCTTACATGTCCCTGTAATTTTATCAAGTGTATATATCAGTGTGCACGGCCTTATGGCATGTACATTGATACACTGTGCATGTCACAAGCTGTTCGTATATGATGAATTAAAATTTAAATGATGACGAACAATCCAAATAACTGAGGCAAATAATATTTTCAAAAATTACATTTTATTTTATACTGCAAAAATATTTTATTTTCAATTTTACTACGTCAGTATTTATTTTTGCAGATTACTCAAATGCTGGATTCAATTTGGATTAAAGTTGAAGATAAATTATGAATGAACGAGCGATATGCGGTGAGGACATTTGTAAATGAAAGATTGTGATGTAACTGAATTTGTATTATAATAAAAATTGTATATGTACAGTGAGAGCTTGAATTTGTACTATTTAAAATTGTAATAAATATTTGTTTGAATAAAATATCTGTTTGAATTTAAATATTGTGCTACTTATTTTATTCAGCAAATATTTATTTAATTATGTGAAAAATAAAATAGTACATTAACAAATACATTTAAATGAATATATATGTTTATTATCATCAAACAAAAATCATATACTCGTATATTCAATAATATGGCCCTTACCAGTTTAGTCCAAAGGTTCCCGGTACGAGATAGACTCGTTTGAGGATAAGGTTTCCGACTTCGAAGGTTCGGTTGTAAACTTTGGAGTTAAAGTATCGTGTGACCCTTTTTTGGTGAGCAGTAGTCCTTAATTCAGCTTCTTCCCTCTTCTTGTCGATCATATCAAGCGACTCGAATAGGAGCTGCTCGTTTTGCCTCTAATTGAAATTATTCCTTCGATGAGAGGGGGCTTCAAGTTTGATAGGGATCATTTCTTTTGAATGATATGCCAAGGAAAACGGGGTATGCCCGGTTACTGCATGTGTTATTCTATAAGCCTATAGTGCGAGTGGAAGTGCATCAACCCAGTTCCCCTTAGCTATAGTTAGCCGCCTTTTGATAGTGGACTTGATGAACTTGTTTATTGCTTCCACTTTCCTGTTTTCTTATGGACGAGCGAACGTACAAAAGCTCTTCTCAATTCGGAAGCATTTGCAAAAGTCTTTGAACTCGATGCTTTCAAATTGGGTCCTGTTATCAGTGTTGATTTTTGTGGCACACCAAACCTGCAAATAGGCAACAGCAACAATAACATATTTAGCCTTTCCTTTACCTATTGGCAATACACCAACCAAATTAATTCTCTGTATTGAGAACGGCCATGGGCTGACCATCTACGTTAGCTCTATTAAGGGAGTTCTTTTGATCTTGCTGAATCTTTGGCATCGGTCGCATCATTTGGCGTAATCTATTGCATCGTGGTTTACTGTTCGCCTAAAATACCCGTATCACAGGATTTTCTTTGTAAGGGTTTACCCCTTGGTATGGTCTCCACAGTCGCCTTCATGAACTTCTCTCATGATTCTTTGAGCTTCATCATCAGTCACACATCTAAGCAAAGGGGTAAAGAACCCCCTTCGGTAGAACATCCCGTCCTGTATTATAAATTGTGGTGCCTTCCATAGAAGCTTTTTCTGCTGGTTCCTATATGCGGGAATGGTTCCTATAAGCAAGCAGTCTTTGAATGGCATCATCCACATTTTTGGTTCAATGGTGGTCTCAAAAATCTAGTTGATATCCATTTCGCTTATGCTTGGAGTGGTCAGGGTTTCAATCGGGATTAGTCTCAATGATTGAGCTACCACAGAACTGGCCAGCTTAGCCAAGTAGTCAGCTTTCGCGTTCTGCTCCCTCAGGACGTGAGTTATGGTGTAATGTTCGATGTCGATCAGCAACTCCTGCACTTTAGATAGATACATGGCGAGGTTCTTCCCTCGAGACTGGTATTTGCCTTTCACCTAATAGACGACTAACTGAGAAACGCTATAGATGTGTAAGGATTTTATCTCCATTTTTTTCACAATTTTAGCTGAGCTATCAACACCGTGTATTCTACTTCATTATTTAACGCTGGGAATTCTAATCATAAGGCTTAGGAAACGGCTCATTCTTTAGGAGTCTCAAGCGCCAACCCTACCCCCGAGCATAAGTTATTAGATGCACTATCGATGAAGAGCTACCATCGTGTTTCCACTTTCGATGTAATTTCTTCATCATCTTCCCATATGGTGAATTCGAAGATGAAATCTGCCAAGGCTAAGTCATTGATTGCCCTTCTAGGATGGTTAGTGGTTTCATATTATTCAATTCGATATTCCATTTGATGAGCCACTTGGAAGTTTTGGGGTGGTACAATACTTGCTTTAAGGGTTGATCTATCAATACTTTGATCGGGTGTGCCTGGAAATACGACCATAACTTCCTGGATGCGATCAAGGGACAATACGCTAACTTTTCCAATTTCAAATAATTTTTTTCGAATACAGTGAACCATTTACTAATGTAGTATATGGGTCACTGAATCCTAGCTTCTTCACATACAAGAGCAGCACTTAATGCATGAGATGAGACTACTAAGTAGATGTGCAAGTCCTCTCCTTCTACTGGCTTTGATTGGATCAATGGGGTCAGCAACTCTTCAAAAGCGGTTTGACAAGCCTCATTCCATTCGAATTTCTTCTTTTGTTTCTTTATTGATTCAAAGAAGGATATACATTTGTCAGTGGCTTTTGAGATGAAATGGCTTAGCACTGCGACTTTCCCATTCAAGCTTTGTAATTCCTTCTTGTTCCTTAAGGCTTCGACTTCTCGTAGGGCAGTAATTTGCTCTAGATTTTCTTCAATGCCTCTAGCGCTCATTATGATTCCCAAGTACTTTCCGGAGGCTACCCCGAAGTGACATTTGAGTGTATTCAGAATCATCCCATATTTTCGTAGTATTTCAAACATTTTGGTGAGAATATCCAAGTGGTTGGCAACCATTCGCGATTTAACCAACATGTCATCCATATAGACTTCAATGGTCTTCCCGATCTGACGCTTGAACATGGCATTTACTAATATTTGGTAGGTTGCCTCAACATTCTTTAACCTGAATGGCGTTACGCTGTAGTAGTATATTCCTAGATCGGTGATGAAGCTGGTGTTTTCCTGATCAGGTTCATGCATCAAGACATGGTTGTATCTCGAGTATGCATCCATAAATAATAGCAATTCAGGTCCAGTAGTCCCATTTACAAGATGTTCAATTCTGGGCAAGGGAAAGTTGTCTTTTGGGCAGGCTTTGTTTAAGTCTGAGTAGTTGACACAGGTTCACTATTTCCCATTGGACTTCTTTACCAAAACCAGGTAAGATACCCATTCGGGATGGCTCGCATCATGGATAAAACCATTGGCCATCATCTTGTCTACTTCTTTACTCAATGCCTTGGACCGTTCGGGGCCAGGTTGCGCCTCTTCTCCTTTATTGGTGTATACCAAGGATCAATATTGAGTGCATGACATGCAATTTCCGGTGATATCCCACACATATCGGAATGTGTCCAGTAAAAAATATCCGAGTTAGTGTGAAGAAATTTAGTGAGTTCCAGTCGCATCTTATTTCCAAGGTGCGATCCAATTTTCAAGACCCGCATTGGGTCATCCATGTCAACTGGGATAGACATCGTCAACTCTACCGGTGCTGCCCTATCCTCAACTGAACTCTTCTTTCTAGGGTCCAAAGCCTTGTCGAATTGGCTATGGTCCCCAAGCCAGGGGTGGCTCTGTAGTTGCTATTTATTAGGTTCACGAATGTGGAGAGCTCTCCTTACGTTCTTTCCCTTTCCCTTTCTTTTAGATTCACGTAGTGCTACGATATAATATTCTCTGATGACACTTTGGTCTCCTTTGATCACTCCAACTTAATGACCTTAATTTTTAATAATATTATTTAGGGTATTAATTAGCTAAATTAAATAAAATAATGTGATGATAAGGGGATTGAGATTTGCGATTAAACTAAGGGGTAGGCATGCCATGTAACCAATGAACTAAAGAAGAGTTAAAATGAAATAGAGGAGGGGTATAATAGGAAAGAGATCATCCCAATATCCTAAACCCTTAGCCGTGTATGTTCTACACTTTCATTTGCAAAATTAAAAAAACAAATAGAGGTCAGCCACCTTTAGCAAGAACAAGAGGAAGAGCAAGCTAAAGGAAAAAGATTAATCAACTTAAATTCATTCAAATCTCAAACTCCTTAATCTCAAAGCTAAGGTGAATAATGACTATATCTCATTTTCCTATTGTTTGCGGTTTTAAGATGAATCTGAAGTATTTTGCATGATTATGTCATGTTTTTGAATGAGAAAACTTTTATACATGCTTGTTGATGATTTACGCTTGTTCGTATAGATTTTATGATATGTTTTAATGTGAAAACCCTATTAAATGACATCCAAATGCCTTACGATTATAGATTTAGATCAAAAATGATATTTTAGAGATGGTTTTCAATTTACAAAATTTTCTGGATTAATGTGGATTTTATATCAATTCTCTAGTTAAGGAAATGATTACTTGGATTTAAAATTATTTACGGTTAAATAATATATGATTCGGGCTTGAAATTAATATATGTTAGAAAAAACATTAAAATGATTTTTTTTGGAATTTTTATAGAATTTTTCTAAGTGTTTTAATAGATATATAAAATTATTTATGGTATGGGACTTAAATGTTTTATATATTTATAAAAGGAGAAGGGGTATTCTGTAAATAAATTAAATTGTTTAGTTCTGAAATATTGGCGGCACTGTTAGAAAAGAAAATTAGCAACCAATAATATTTTGACAAACAAGGTAGGTTAGTTGAACATAAATTCTTTTTAAAGTAAATATTAGTCCTTACATGCTTTTGGCGTGTTTCACTACTTTCGGCACGAGGGGTTCTGACCAAGTACTTCCGCCTTCATTGCCATCAAACTAATGCGCCTGGTATTAAGCAACCCATATAATGAATTTGACCAAGGTGAAAGATACTGGGCCGAAGCTAAGGGTTCCGAAGGGGTCGAAACGTTTGCTTTCTTTTAAATGAATATTCGCCTGCTTTGCTTTCGAAGGATATACTATCGACTTGGTTGACTTTCGGCTGAGTCAAATGTTTTAAAGGAAAGGTTTCAAATGGGTTATGATTTTTGTCTTAAGTGAATGATTTTGAAGGGGTCGAAACCCATAACTATCTCTTTTCTTATCTTTTGAAACAAAGTGTTTAAAGGGAATACTTTTCTTTTAAAACTTAGCCGCTTCTCCAATGCTTTCAGAAGGTTGGTTTCTACACCATCTCTTCTTTGCTTAGGAAATGGTTTCGAAAGAGTGCTTTCAACTTAAATGTTTTATAACCCTTTTTTCTTTGTTGACGGCAGAGCCCAAAGGTTTCAAAGAAGATAGTTTTGAATGGTTTCAAAAGATGTTTCCACATGTTTTAACCTAAATGCTTTCAAAAGGTTCGAAGTTTATAAAGGTGTTTATGCTTTCGAAAGGTTTAAATAATGGTTTCGAAGGGGTGGTTCCCAACGGTTTCGAAAGGTTTGAAAGGAAAGGTTTTCCAAGGTTTTCAAAATGCAAAGTTTAAATGTTTAAAGATAGTATGTCCAAGGTTTTATAGCTTTCGAAGGAAAGGTTTTTCAAGTGTTCTCGAAAGGAAGATTGAATGGTTTCGAAAGGAATGTTTTGGCCTTTCAGTCTAGGTTATAAGAAGGATTTTACATGATTTTGAAAGGGGTGCTTTCAATGGATTCAAAAGGTGTACTTATAAAGGTTTAAATATTTTCATCGACAAAGATTTGTGCAGTATATATAACATGGCAAGGTGATTTTGAGTAAAGCATAAAGTATGTATATTCCTTGTTTAAGTTTGATTTAAAAGATTTTAAATCAATTTGAGAAGAAAAGGTTTTCAAGGAAAATTTAAGGGAAGACTACCCTAAATAAAATGACTCAGATATTTGTATACCAGATGCAACTGGTACAGGATTGCACCCTATACATTAGCTATTAGCCCCAAGCCAATTTAGTCTAAAATTCCAGTGTTTTAGGCTTTGTCATAGGTAAGAATAAAATTATGGTTACGCACAGAACGGAATATATATTTGTACAGAGTTAGGTTGTTGGTGTTCCCGTAAAACCATTAGGATCAGGTGACCCTAGGAGAAGATAAGTTAGGGATAGACCGTCCAGAAGAGGAGTATTAACAGCTATTAGATTATTTTGTTTATATTGTCTGGCAGGCTCGAGTCAGCCAAAGGTTGGTAGTGAGCTAAACAAAGCTGTAGTGTTCGAATAGATAGTTCATTTGTCACCTGATATATATGTTTACATAATGATGCTTCACAATTTTAACCAGTTTTAGTTGCAGGATTTTGATTTGCAAAAGATATGTTTTAAAAGGATATCAGTGAGGGGAAGCCCGTTCCGCTAAGCGGCATGGTCTCACTTAATATCAAATAACCGAGATGTATAGTATTATTCACACCAGGCTTTATGTATGACTCGAAGTTTATGTTTTCCTCTTAAACTCTCGGGTCTCAAATTTGATTTGAGTAGGCTAAGGGTTGAGGTTTACAGGTTATTAGTAGGTTGGCGAATAAAGCTTCCAAAGACGAGCAGGTGGTTGACGGATAGCTATTTAGGAGTTGCTATTTTATTTTGTTTGATTCCGTTGTGTTGTTTTTTGTCAGTATGACTATATAGTACTCTAGTCAACCAAGGGGGAACCATCATATGTCGCTCTTGGCATATTTTGTAATAATTATATTCGATCTTTACTTGGGAAATGATTATGGGATTATGTAATGGAATATGAAACATGCTTTGTGAAATGTAATCAGAAAATTGTTTTCGTGAAATTTGTGATTTTATTTCATATTAATGTGCTTCTGATATTATGGATACCATTGGCATTACTGTATTTGGTCACCAGAAGTTATTACTATGGATGATTGCAGCATCTGTAGCGCTTAGCTTTAAGCCTCCAAATAGGGGATGTTACACCGAATCCATTCTCCGTTGGGAATTTCATAGTAAGGCACCACTGGGCTAAAGAAATTCTAAAATCTACTGGTGCGGGCCGTCCCAAGAAGGCATTGTATGCGAAAGCTTCATCTACGATCATGAAAGTTTAGATGAGGGTGACTTTCCGGTCGCCTTCTCCAATTTCCACAGGCAAGTCAATCGTTCTGTTGGGTTGTTTGGTTTCATCAGTGAATCCTTGAATTTTTGTTTAGTAGGCGGATAAATCTTTCATGCCGAGCTTCATCTGATCAAAGGTGAATTTGAAAAGGATATTCACAGAATTGCTGTTGTCAACAATACTCGTTGGACCATAGCGGGTCCGATCCCTACTGTCACGACCATGGGATCGAGTTTGGTTATCCAATAGAATTCTGAAAAGAATTTTATAAAGGATTAGTTATCCAATAGAAAATTGACAAAATAAGGTGTTAGGTAAAAAGGAATTACTTTAAAAAGCATAAAATCAGTTTTAAAGCGAATTGCAAATTCGCCATGAAATCAATTTTATAGCGAATTACAACTTCGCTACTTACCATGCTTGCTTTCACCATCATATTCCGATTTATAACCTTTCGCATCCATTCGAAACCAATGCATATGGTATCAAGCATTTGGTATATAGAATATGGGAGAAAGGAGGAAGGAAAGAATGGTGTCAAAGGCATGCTTACGAAAGGGTTAAAGCCGCTTTTATTTTTTTCGAACCCATTGACCCGCCCTTGTTCTAAAAGTCCCTTGGATACCCATGCTGCGGCGCCAATACTTCTACCTTAGTTAGAAGCTGCTTTTATGAACCTTAGGTCAATGAGTGCAAAAGATAGGTTTTGAACCAATACCCCTCCGCTGCCACTGAAGCTGCCTCCCTTGATATTTTCGAAAGGACTGATTTAGCCACTTTGGAAATAGTTGCAGCGGTAGTGTTTTCGAAAGGGTAGCTTTCGAATGTATTCTCTATTATACTTTGATGTTTGTTTTTCAATCAATGGTTTTGAAAGTGATACTTTTACTTAGTTTATAAGCTCTGCTTCCAAAAATTCTTATTTGAACCCTAATGCTTTCGAAAGGTATGTTTTTGAGTGTTTCGAAAGGAACGTTTCTAAGTGTTCGAAACGCAAGTTTTAAGAGTTTCGAAAGGAATGTTTCCAAGATTTCGAAAGATATACTTCATGGTTTCAAAAGAGGATGTCTTAAATTTTAAGCAATGAATTCAAACGGTTCTACCACTAGAGTGGAGTGGCAAAAGAGGCATAGCCTCTTTCTTCTAACCCATTAGTTAAATGGAAGGGGACAGAGGGCTTGGTTGCTCTATGAAGTCGAAAGGGAGAGTGACGGGGGAGGGGGTAACTCATAATGTCACAATGATCCAAATAATATAGTCGAAAGCTTTAGTTTTAAAATTTGAGAACCCAATCTCATTTTTAAGAAAACCCATGCAATGTAAAAGTGTTTTGAAATGACATTTAACTTTGAAATTTTAAAGAAAGCTTTTCTTGCTACAAATAGTGGTTGAGGGTATTAACCATATTTCATTAGAAATATGATTACAAAGAATTTAACCATGGATGTTTATATTGTTATGTTATTTGATCAGTTATCATGAATGCATGTGTAACCACATTCACTTCATTTATAACCCATAACTGCATCTTGGGTTGTTAAGTGCAGAATAAAGGCTAGGTTGACCTAGTAGTGAATATATATTGAATTTAACTCCCGTGTCATTGCATTCAGGAGGTCACATAGACCAGAATATAGGGTGCCCAAGACTGATCAAAGGATTATTGTTTTAGACAGGTTATTAGTAAGCCCATGAAAACTATGTTATGAAAATTGTTATTGGCAGGAGCCAATAGGTTTTTTAGTGATCCCTTGAAAACTATGTATGGAATAAGTAATTAAAAGAGGTCAATAGGTTCATAGACAATCTATGAGAACTATGACATGAGAGACGTTATTGGTAAAAACCAATAGGTTCATAGTTATCCCATGAAAACTATGATTGGATAATAGTATTGGTAGAAATCAATATATTCATAGTGGTCCCATGAAAACTATGATTGGATAATAGTATTGGTAGAAACCGATAGGTTCATAGTGGTCTCGTGAAAATATGATTGGACAATAGTCTTGGTAGAAACCAATAGGTTCATAGTGATCCCATGAAAACTGTGATTGAATAATAATATTATAGAAACCAATAGCTCATAGAGATCCCATGAAAACTATGAAAGTGGATATGAAATCCATTAAGAATTGAACAGGTTATTGGTTAGCTCATGAAAACTAATAGGTTAATAGTGACCCTAGAAACTATAACTTAAGACAGGATAAAGTCCTAGGATCTCGCATTATGATGTTGGAAAACAATACTTAATGTGGCATGTGATTATATCACAATTAGAAGTTCTTATCGATTGTAGCTAGTCTTAGCCATTGATTAGTTGAAGCAAGAAAGAGGGGACGCAGATGTTTGTTATAATAGGATTAGTGAATCCTGGATGAGGGGTGGATCAGCCCTTGATTGCTATTTGTGTAATGATGTAGAACATAGGAAGCAGACTAGCAAGGAGATGCACTAATGCAAGATAGAAAGAACCGTTGGTAGTGATCCCACAAATGGGCTGGGCATTGAATGCATACTCCATTTAGTACACAAACACAAGATGGCAAGAACCATCGGATGGTGATTCGATGAACGGGTCGGGCATTGGAAGTATATTCAATTAAGAGCCCCAACGCATATATGGCAAGAACCATCAGATAGTGATTTAATAAACGGGGTGGGCACAAAGTGTATACTTAGATAGATATAACCCAAGCAACTACTATTAGAGATGCTAGTTGATGAGATTTAGGTGCTATACCATTGAGACCATACGCTAGAGATGCCTCTAGGAATTACCCTATTTCAATATGATCTACCTATGAGTGGAACTTTATAAACCATAATTGGACATTTAGGATTGTCAACCTAAAATGTAAAATAACTAGCTCCTTATATTTGTAACATATGCTAAGGAACACCCCTAGGTGTAATTTTAATCACTTGTGAGCTCCATACCACTAGTGATATAATCCATTCTCCAGACTTTGCATGATCCTCTCCATTTCTTATTCTTATTACCTATTACAGGAGGATAGGGCGATAAGTGAGGTGAGTTGGTCAAGGAGTGTAGGGAAGGAGACATAACATTGGAGATTAATTTATTTACAGTCTTTCTCTTTGTACCTTATTATATATGTAAGAAAGATTATTATTATGATATTATTTGGAGGCTTACCTTTTATCAAACATATGTTGTATTGACAATTGGAGACTTTATTTAATCATTTATCGTATGGACCATGGTTATTTTGAAATGGTGTTACTTGGACTATTTTTGGCACTTATATTTTATTTTCTTCCATTAAATCTGAATGTGTAGAATTGTGTAAAGTTATAATTGTCTATATACCCTGTAAACCATGTTAAAACCTAGCACTCCATACTTCTTGGGATGATGACAGTTCCAAAGCCACTCTTAGACTTTGAATCGATGTGTTTGGAGGTGCGGGTTGTTGTTGTTACACACCACTTACACTTAGACATCTTATATCAACTCCTTCGATCATTTTTTCAAAAATTGATCGAGCCATTCACTTGGTGAATGGGTATGCTATATTGTTTAACTATCTACTTCGTCAAACTTATTAAACTTGTTACCACTCACCTCGGTCCAAGCTTTAACAACATACTCCTTTAGAGAATCGTTACCCGTTAGCTTTCCACCT
Source organism: Allium cepa (assembly GCA_030765085.1). NCBI lineage: Eukaryota > Viridiplantae > Streptophyta > Magnoliopsida > Asparagales > Amaryllidaceae > Allium > Allium cepa. The sequence continues at coordinate 22,864,373 of CM060936.1, read as the reverse complement.
CCTAGATCTCATTTTTAACATACTCTTTCTTTGATTTTAATTTATTTTTTACGAGAGTTTTAAGTGGAGAGAAGAAATTTTCGCAAACTTTCAGTATGCTATTAATTTCAAATGAAACCGGGGTTAACTTAACTATTAATATATGGTAGTTAGAGACTATTTTGGAGCTTTGGATTTTCCTTGGAGAATCTTTTCTCTTGTTAATGAATTTCTTCGTTAACTCCAAAAAGTGTAAGGAAAGTGATACTCGGTTAAATAGAGACTTTAGTAGTCCTAGCTTAGATTGCTAGAAAGGCATATGCTTCATGTTGAATCCATGTTAGTCTCAAAGTCATGAGTATTTTGGGAATTCATACAAAGTTATGATCGAAGTCATAAGTGCTTGAGAATTCAAAAGGAAGTCATGATTCAAGAAATCTTATGTCAACTTGTTGGCAGTTTGCACATACAGTGGAGAAGTCAAGGTGATGTCGAAACCATGAGGATCATAAGTAATAGTACATGTCTCTTTATTCATATGCAATACAATTGTAAATATACAAGCCCTTAGTTGCAATAAGGGTCACAACAATACAATTGACACAAAATTGATTTAGTGTTACAAAGTTTAAAAAAGTAAGAAATGAGAAAAGAATCAATCTCCCCTTCCTTTATGCCTCTAGGTCCGTATTTATAGAACTAGAGAGCAGCGGCATGGCTGCCAGCATTATTTCTTACATGCTTAGTTTCCAGCATCATCAGTCATCCCAAAGGCGCTTGGCTTCATTCTTTGTATTGAAGTTTTTTGACATCCCTTTAAGCATTGATGAGTTACGTCATCATTGGGGGTTGATGAGCTTCAACATTCTCCTTATATCAATTGTTCTTCATTAATATTACAGCATTCCTTATTGAGTTTGTGACATGTGACATGCTTTTGTATACTGTTTGTATGCAACATCTTCATATATAGGCCTTCAGACGCTCAAAACTCTTCATTATACATTGGTTACTGACGTCATGCGGAATCGATGAGATAAGGTACTAATGATACATGATGCTTCTATCTCATCGATGGCTTTTGACATGTTGCCTTGTGTATTACCATGGTTAATGAAATGCGATATCAATAAGACTTGGCATTGGTTATAAATGACATTGAAGAGAGATGATATAGATGAGTCATGGCATCCTATTGATTATTCATGATATCACATGACATCCAATACCCTTTTTCCATTTGATGAATTATGCCATAATTGGGGGCTGTGTGCTTCGACATTCTCCTTGTACTAATTGTTCGTCATTAATTCTTATGGCATTCCTTGTTGAATTGGTGACATGCAATACGCTTTGGTATTCTGATAGTAAGTAGCAACTTCTTATATAGGTCTTTGGAGGCTTAAAACCCTTCATTCGGCATTGGTTACTGATGTCATGCGGCATCGGCGAGATAGCGTTTTTGATGATACATGATGCTTCTATCTCATCGATGGCTGGCGACATGCTGCATTGTGTATTACCTTGGTTAATGAAGTGCGATGTCAATAAGATGTAGCATTGGTGATAGATGACATTAAAGAGAGATGATATTGATAAGTGGCGGCATCCTTTTGATGATTCACGATATCAATGATATCCAATATCCTTTTTCCATTTGATAGCTTGTGACATGTCTTTGTGCACTATTGGTATGTTGCAATTTCCTTTATTGACGAAGAGAGGCATCAATGACATCCTCAATTATACTGATAACCGAGGTATGCTTTCCTTCGACATCATAACTTCCCTTATGATAGCGGAAAGATGGTATTCGACATCATTATGGGATAACGTACTAATGGAGTGTGGCATTCCATATCGCATTGATGATGTGCTATATTCTTTAAGGCGTATTTTTGGATGCGACATTCTTTGTTGTAAGCTTTGCTTTACCTTCAACATAGACTATCTCCTCTTGTATGCTTTCTTGCACATCATTATTATCGGCATGCTTGATTTCAGTATTCTTCCATATCTTCGATATCAATGTTTGTAGTAATGTTTGGCCCCTATTATGTAGGAAACATTGACTCTTCAAGTCATTGCCTCAATATTCGAGTTTGCCGCCCATTGGTATTCTTTCTAGATCTTAGCTGTTCGTTTAAATCTTAATCAACGGTCTTTCTTCTGCTACTTTTTCCTATAAATACTCAACCTCCTTCTTTCTTTCTCTTTTACTTGTAACTTAAACTTGAGACAGAGAATTTAAGGTCTTTGAAATTATTCAACGCTCTTCAATTTTCCTGTATTAAAGATTAAAACAAGCTATGATTCTAGTTTTAACTAACAAAATCATCAAATTAGTTTTCCAAATTTTTATATTCGGATTACTGTTAGGGTTTTAGTTGGGGATCGAAATTTGGGTTTAATATTAGGTTTTGATTGTTTACCCTCAAATTATTAGTTAAATTAAAAAACTGTTATGGAATTAACTTTGAATTGCCATGTTGCTGGGTGATTTAATCGATTAATTGAAGTTTGTTCGATATCGGTTTTAGAGGCCTGGAGGCTTCTATTTTGATTTCGAAATGAATAGCCTATGTTGAACCTAAAGCCCATTATTAACTTGTTTGATTTCGAAGTTAATTCCTTATAAAGTCAATCTGATGTTTGACATCAAATAGCTTTACCCTTCTACTTACTATTTCGACCACCAGTTCGCAACTTGGAAATTTCTATGACCCGAGATCCTTATAACGTCGGTAAGAAATCAAGGGTACGAAAACCATTCACGAACATGGCACCAATCTAAGGTGTTGTTGTATGAATTCAATAACCTTAAACTGTGTATTATTCTTTTTCTGGAAGCTGTTTTTAGTCTCTTGATTCAAATTTTATGCAACATCACTAACTTGTGTTGTAGTTGTCGTATAGCAAATTTATAAACCCCTCATATACTTGACAATTTTATAAAAATATTTTAGAACATTTTGATATTATTTATTAATTTTGAATATTCCTCAATTCGATATTGGATCACTATTATGACATCATATTATAATTTTTGATGGCGGCCTTTAATATGACATCAGTTTAACGACTTCAATGTTCTATTCAAAATACACTTAGGAAAAATGTTTAATCAAATTTCTTTTATTTAACCATAAATTTACTTTCCCTCCATATATCTAACAACCGTGTACATATTTTTGATTTACTTTAAGCATCTCATAAATTAGACATGGATTGTTTAATGGATAAAATCTTGTTGTAAGTGTAATAGTTAAATAGGACTTCAATGCCTTATTATTAGTGTCCGGCTAATTTCTGATTAACTTGCAATCTTTTTTTATAGCATATAATTGTCTATTTTATATCATAAGCATTCTAAATTTCACAAAATATTTAATACTTCCCTGATCTGGTATAATATCACCAAGCATGCAAATGGAAGGCAAGAAAGCAAGTAAAAAAGTCAATAAGACCTCTAAACCTTCTCCCTCCATTAAGAAAGGGGATTATTGACTCAACCAGTCATATATTACCACTCAAGAAGAAGTGGACACTATCCTCAAGCAATTCAGGATTAAAAACATTAAAGTCATTCCCGCCGGTCCTTCCGGTAGAAATGACAACCCTCCAACTGGGTTCATTTGTTTTTTACCCTTATTTTAATACACTTAGTACTATAATTTGTCATTTTAAAAAGAGTATTTCACAAAGTGCTTTTAAAGTGTTTTACAATATTTAAATGTGAAAATCAAGTCCAAATGTGAATCAAAAGTTTTAAAAAGTCTGATTTATTTTTAGCAAAGCTAGGTAACATTATAATGGGCTGTGCCGCTGTATAAATAATGAAAAAACTGGTGTTCTACACATGCACGGAACAGCTAAACAGGCGCAAGGAGCCCGAACCAAAGAGAAAAATAAAGCACAAGAGCTAGGCAAAATGAGCTAAACTACTAAACAACTATGACTACGTGCCTTTTGAAGAGGAACTGCTACTACCAACATCAGGCAATGGGCCAATAACATGAACATACCCAGAGAAAAGAGCAACAGATTCCGATCATAACCTTTAAAAGAAGGATAATAAATAAATTCCTATCCCAACCGATGTCATAAAAATTACTTTCATTCTCCTCACCAATCTCACCAACCCAAGTAAGAGATAGACCTTCACCCTCAATGTGATATATACAGGAAATTGAGACTCACCTTCAATATCACTAATAAAGGCATAAAAAGTGTCAATCTCTGGCGCATACCACATCTCAGATGGAACATGGAGCAAGGCCCGCTCCTCAAAATTCCAAGTAATAGAATCGAAAAAAACAGAAGAAGCACGCTCAATCTGGTCCCCACCAACGGGAGCAAGAACAATTGGAGCTACACTAGGAGCGACAGCAGTATGGACAGGAGGAGAAGCAACCTTCCGGACCCACTTTCTGACAGGAAGAAGAGGAAGTGGAATCCGATCAGATAGTGGAACAGGGTCAGTAGAGACTAATCTAGAACACACATCTGAAAGATGCCCAAAGGACTGACAGAACGAATAGATGTCCAGTTTCTAACTATAGCAAACTATGACCTTAGCAAAGTGGCCCTCATCGAGTTTGACTTTTAACACCATAGGCAAAGGATTGGCGGGGGTTATTTCAGTCAGAGCTTTAGCATAGACTAACCACTTTCTGGCTACAGTGTTAGCGTCATAAAAAATTTCCTTACCAACAAGGCGAGCTAGCCAATCAATCCCAATCAAAGGCTGAAGAACAGATGGGATATGAGAAAAGTGAGCCCATATTGGAATAGATAATACCTGATCCTTAGCCCTACCAACAGAAAGACTCCAGGTTGTAATAATGAAAGGTTTCCGATCAATGAGAATAGGATCGGCATTAAGAATACGTTTTCATTCATCACTATGCGAGAATTTAAAGTAGAACATTGCATTATCGAAGTGAACACTTAATCCCCCTTAAGGCTTCCAAGCCTGATTACATCGCGCCTTAACAAGCTGGTAGGCAGGATTGGAGTCAAGGAAAAAACCCACCAAATAGTCCTTTCAAAAATCAGCACCGGCTTCAATAACTTTCACTAGAGGAATCATAACTCCATCGATCTCTTCTTTTTCAAAACAATGGGGAGAATGCACACCCAAATATTTTTGGTAAGTTGGTGAATAACGACGTGTAACGACTATATATTAATAATTTTTTTATAACATATTTAATTGAATTTTGTGAAATTTTAAATAATTGAATTTTGAAATAAAAATTTGATATTTGAAAACGTCTTCTTAAGCATAGCAAACGGCAAATTTTCAATTAATAATACAAAAGTTTATTTTCTTGTGTAATTTTATTTCAATTTAAGTCAATTAATAACAGTTGGATTTAAAAGTATTTCGAAACCTAAATATGTCAACATGAGAAAATATATTTAGAACACTCTGAATAAGACTACGTAATTCGCTTTGCAAATTTCAGACGTTTCTAGCTCCGTTTGGATTTTTCCTTACGGAATAGCAACGTATATCAGTGTCCGTATCGATTTTTGATAGGATGGTCGTACCACCAATATCTGTATACCATTTTGATCGTTTCATAGGGCTGATCTCTATGGTATATTCAATTTTGTGTTTTGAAGCCTGGTTCATGGCTGAAACCACGAAATGGTAAATCGCATCTGTACCTTTTTTGAGACCTTTTGTTTCCTTTGTCTTTTTAATTTCAATTGACAAAGGTATAATACCAACGGCCTTCACCTTTTAATACACTCACCAGTTCACCCCTGACTTTTTATTTTCCACTGGTTCGTTGGTTTCCATTTCTCTTCTTTTCATTCTCTTGGGCTCTATAACTTTCATTTCAAATTATAATAATATGTATGGCCTTCTCTTCCTGTAGCTTAAAACGTCCAATTTTTACATTTCTAGTTCGTGGCCTTTCAATTGAAACGACAATTGAAATAAGCTGTTGTTAGCTATTTACATTGTTATTTATATGATGTTGTCTGTATCTGTTCACCTGTGACATCTTACACCATTATCTGTTATTTATATTGATGATATATGCATGTTATATTATTATCATATCTTTTATCACTTTGCAAGTTCCCTATTAGTATAGAAATCACTATGGGTTGAAATGATACATACCCAAACGATCTGTAGAATTGGAGAAAATCGTTATGGTTTGAAATATAGACCCAAGCGATTTTCATTGAATTGAATTTGGGATTGCGGGTTGAAATGATATATAACTGTACATATTTAAATTATGGATTGAAATGATAAATATCTGTATCACTTGACCATAGGATAGAAAATTATATACAGACACCGTCAGTCTATTTATAAATATTTTGAAAATGATTTCTATTGGAAAGAAATATATGGTTTTAAAAAATATTGGTTTTAGATATTATATAAATGTTATTTTATATATAGTTAAATTCTTGATTTTAAGTTATGTATAAATTTGTTTTAATATAGAATAAGTTTAATAATAAAGTTTGATTTTATTAAAATATAATATGGTTAAGTGTTTATTTAAATTTTATTTTAATATGGAGTCTATAATGATTTTTAATAAATTAAGGTTGGAAAGATAGATTTGAAATTGATTTGAAATGGTATTTAATTAAGAATTTATTCAATTAAATCGATTTGAAACTTATTGAATTTGAGATTTTTTAAAGGATATGATTTTTATAACTTGATTTTAGTTTAAGGTGAATTAAATTAATATTTTAATTATAAATAAATTGAAGGAAAAATTTAGTTATTTGTAATTTGGGTTTTATTTAAATGGTAATGGATTTATTAAGTAAATGTTTCAAAACTAAATAATAGAAAATTTAACTTGATATATATGTATGAAATTATCGAATTTAGTTTTGAAATTGTTGAATACGTAAGGTTTGAAATATATTGAATTTGAAATGGTTTATTTTGTGGATCAAATCTGTTTTGAAATCGATATTATTTGAAATGGTTTATTTGGAAATTGAATTGAATTGAAATTTAAGATTTGAGATTTGGTTAAATTTAAATTTTGGAATTTGAGTTGTTTTCGAATTGATTTGTGAAATTGAAGAAGCTATTTTATTATATAAAGTATTTTAATATCTAAACCATTTAAGTGGTGGAAGTTATGTTTCAAAGTTATGAGTTTCAAAGTATTATGATTTGAAGTGTTATAATTTCTAGTGTTTTGATTTCGGAGTGTTATAACTTTGAAAGTGCTATGATTTTGGAATAGGATATATTTAAAATGAAAATGATATCGTATTGATTTGGTTTTGAAATGGAAATGATATCGTATTTATATGGTTTTGAAATGGCAACGATATTTTGGTTCGAAATATAAACTATTTTGAAATGACCGTGGTGTTATAATAATGGTTAGTTGTTAAAGAGACCGGGATCGGACGTTGTCATACTCTCTGCCAACTCCGAAAACCACTTTAATAATCGTGTACGTGGTGGAGATTCCAGAATGAAGTAGGATGGTGGCGACATCCTATTGAGGTATATACGTGGACCCGACTCTCGTGAGTTGGCATAAGGTGGCTAAAACAGGAGCAATAGACGGGCTAATGAGCAAGCTCCTCTGATCGGACACACTCCTTCGATACCATTCTATTACTTTATGATTGATCGGTGCACCTTTGATTTTGGGAGTGTGGCTCGAGGTGGGCGGTAGTGGCTGCTACGTGTTACCACCAGTCCAGAAGTGCAATTGGTATATCTACCTTGGCATTGCCTAGTTGTGCCGTGTCACTTACCCTAGCAAGCTTTACTAAGAGTTTGATTTGTGTCGTACCTATGGAATACCATCTGGTGGCTTCCCGATCAGGAGCGACTACGGTACTATATAGACTATTTGTACTATAAAATGTGCTAAGGGGGATATGGGTAACACTTCAACCCTATTTTTAAATATAATATACTTTACTCTAGACATTATTATAATAGCATATATTACTACATAGTAGATAGTTTAACGAATCCTTAGAGGATGGTTATCCCAAACATCCTTTGAGTTACTTGTATTTCAGTTGTTATTTCACTTGAGTTGGATTTATTGATATAAGAATGTTAATCCTGACTCGAGTGTTTTGTGTTTTGCTTTACGCTCGTGGTCGGACTGAGTGATTCAGCTTTTGAGACTCACCTTTGGAGTTGGAGCTTCGCTTAGAGATCCAGCTATCTATCCAGCTTTCAAATATTCAGTTGATTCTAGTGGTGTATTCTGATCTTGTATTTGACTATTGTATTCGAGACTTCTGTTCTATCTTATTTGACTCTGATATATATATATATATATAGTAGCTTCATGAACTACTATTCATTTTGTTTCCGCTGCATTATTATTATTACTCTATGTCTGTGATTCTATTATTATTTTATTTACTGTATATGCCGAGTTTTGCCAAATACAAATTAACAATCTGATATTTTGACCAATTCAATTCCGGCATGTTTGGATGCGAATGGTTGAAAATATTAGGTCGTTACATGACGACTACTAAGTAACTGACCAAGGAGGAGATGGTTCCTCAAGGACATGACCACTTGGGTTTATACTGGGAGAAGGGACAGCGTGCTTGGGATTTATGTGAGTAGTTGGTATGCAACTTCGAACCAGGGCATTATCAAAAGTAATGAAACCAATTGCCACATCTACATAAGCAATTTCATCTCCGGCATCAATGTTCACACCACATGATAAGATATCAACTTGCTCGGTTTAAAAAATACCTAAATTAGACTCGACAGGCATCCTAACATCATTTTTTGACTAAGGATTATTACAAGCTGAAGCTAAATATGGAGACAGTGGGTGCTCACAATAGGACAACGGACCAGCAGGCAAAGAAGATGATGAATTAATTTCCGGCAGCAAACCAAAGAGGGGATTAACGCTTTCTAAATCTGGCAATGCAGGTTCACCCATGCATAGAGATGGAGCAGAACTAGCAGAGCCAGAACTAGGAAGCCCCATCGCTCTGTCGGGCGAAGATGTGTCTTTAGAAGGCATGCCAGAGCGCGAATGGGAAAGATCCAGATCTGGCACACAAGTGGCGATCGAAGAGCCCTTTTTCTTGGGCATTGAGGAAAAGACGAGGTGACAGCAAGGCAAAGGAGATACAAGACCACATACAAAGCGAGGATGAGGGCTAGACGATGGAAGAAAAGAACGAAATCACTAGAGATGACATTAGAGGAGTCATTGTGTTCGATGCATATTATTTTATTAATCAAAAAGTTTAATTTATTTATTAGTGGTAAGTGTATGCAATTTCCTATACACAAATCACTATGTTATTCCCATTAGTGGATTTATTGACTATCGATTTCAATTCTGCTATCTTCTTTGTATTTCGTCACTCGAAGATGATGTGTTGCACATTTGACCTTTGTTATCCTTTCTTGGAAATAACTAAATCCAAATAGCAAGTGCGGGCCAATCTATATGGGATTGCTCCCATTAGGGTATTATCGCATCTACTTTAGATTTGGTTCAAATATTTGTGCACTCAGATGTGAAATATTCGGATTCTCAATAATAGTTGGCGGGGTCCGATTTGGAGGTTTCTAAGAGCAATCAAAGTTCTTAAGTATACTTCTAGAGGTATACTTTCGGTAAAGGGTGGTGAACCCTGCCAGTCATTGCTGGGAAATTCCTTTTCTTTTTTTTGATTCCAATCTTTGAATTGGTTTTTCAATTGCATCGGGAAGTGACTGGAGCTCTTCTTGATGTTAATTATTTGCATCCATCCTTTAAGTTTGGATTTTGATCTTGTTATGATCATACATTCTTGATTGAATTATTATTCTATTTTTTTCGCATTTCTTCATCTTGGGATGTTGTTCTTGTGAGGTAGAAACCCGTTCCATGTTTAGCGGCATGGTCTCATAGAATTATTATATGTTCACCATATTACTTGAGTTCAATCATGCTAGTTTTCAAGATGATTCCGAGTGTTATTCTATTATAATGCTCGGGTCAGACTGAGTATATTTCTAGGTTGGAGTTGGTAAGACATAGGCTCATGGAGTAGAGTTGGATGTTCACCTGTCGTGGTATTTTTATTTTCTTATTCTATATACCGATCAACAATTGTAAGATCGGGTAGTTATTACTGGCCAGGTTAATGAGGTTTGTTTTAACTCTATACATTTTACATTATCTTTGTTATATTATATATTTTGATTTCTGCTTTGAGATTTCATTTTCCCGATTCGCTGTTTCTTTTCTTTTATTTTACCCTATCAATTTGCCTTTCTAGCGATTAGATATTCGACATTTGAATGCCGTGGATGTATTCGGTGTCTACTTTCGATGGTCAAAAAGGAGGGTTATTACACATAATGCCTTATATCATCCCAGTTGTATAACGATTACTAAATCTACTTTATATTAAGGTAAGGCAGCTCGAAAGTGGATGGTGCCCTTCCTAGTGTCTAAATACTTAGAGCTTTTTCTATTTCTCAATTTCACCTAAGAATATCAAAATATGATGGTCTTCTAAAATTGTGAAAATAGCATAACTTTTTTCCGATTTCGATCAAACTTAAGCTGTATCCTTTAACTGATGATATCGCTCTTTCGACCTTCCAACAATCGTGATACCAAGGTGCCACGTTTCTAATATGTAGAAAATTCTACCTTAAGTTCTTCGTCGTAAAAGTAAGTAAACCTTTGGGCATTCTGATAAGGAAATCCTAATCTACTCTTCTATTCAAACCTGGAACTAAAACCTATGTCTAAGTGGAGTCCAAAATTTAGGTGAAATTTTAACCAAAGTTGTCTTAGTACTTGAGGTAAGTAACTAGGTGATACATGATTCACCACAACTATTTTGCAACACAAACTACGTACCCATGGAAAAATAGTCCACCTTCCAATCCAAGGGATGATTGTAAATATTTCTATTATCCTCTCTATAAAATCCTACCTAAGTACCCAAATTCCATTCCTAGTGTAATCTCGTATTATTGGTATAGAAGCTAACTCATCATGTGACAGGTTAAGAGAATATAGGTACATAACATAACTGAACGTTTGGGATCACAGTATACCTATAGGCTACGTCCTCTGTAAGTACCCCAAACAAACCACCTTTCTATCACAATGTAGTAGTTCCATACATGGTCATCTAATCCATTCCCAAAAAAATTATTTTTTCATTCCTTAATCCAATTCCATTAGTGGAATTTTCCTAATCTTCTCATCATTTCTATTCCAATTGTTCTATGGTTGAGACAACTCAGGATGAAATGGTGTCTTGGAAAATTAATTTAATAGAAATAATGTTTAATACTTAGTTAGTATAGTACCCTAAAAATCATTTTGGAACATCTAAATGGATAATGTCTTAACCCAGTGAACATGATATGGATCTCATGTCACGTCGACCAAAACAATGTACTTAAAATTGTGGTGACAACTCAAGTATCAATACTTTATAAATATCACTATAGAATATGCATGTCAAGATGACAATCTACCTGCTTGGTTACCTATAATTCGTCGAGTCAAAATCAATATGTGTGGTGTAATGTTATCTGAAATGTCAGATCAATGGCACCCATCCACAAGACAATCCAAATCGTCTACCTCTTCTAGCGATGTTCAAACAAAAAATATTTTTAAAAACTTATGACCTATAAACAACTTAAATTGCCTCCTAGACATGAAATCAAAACAATATTAAAGAAAGTACTTAGCACATGACTTGGAGTTGGCAACGATCATGTTTGCGCCAAAGATTTGAAAGGGCTATTTATTAAAAGAATCGTTCAAGATATCCACCGACCAAAAATCATGAAGTACCTCTTCTCATAGAAGGAATTTGGCCTTCGTCGTCAATGATGGTTAGTTTTTAGCCTTCTATGACATGTACATTTCCTATATGCCCGGTGAAGGAAATGTAGTCGATAATGCTTTGAGTAAGATACATGCCAGCTTAGGAGCTATGTTCCTAGAGTGGACATGATCAAAGTATATTGTTTGTTATGATTTTAGATCTCAATGTGAGCTTGAGAGAGATGTACTGGAAAATTTGACTATCAGGCCTATTCTAATTGAGTGGATCAATACTAGTAAGAGATCAGATGCTAGAGTCTGAACAGATTAAGAAGTAAAGATTTAACTGATATGTTTAGGTTCATGAGAATAAAAGATTGTTTGTACGTGATGTCGATGGATTATGGGATAAGGTGCTATATGAGTGCCAACACTCAAGATTGACTATATATATATATATATCTTAGAGGCAATAAAATGTATCATGACATAAAGAAAATATTTTATTTTGAAGGGATGAAGAAGGACATTGGGACATTTAACTCGAAATGTAAGAACTGTCAATTATTGAAGGCTTAGCAATAAAAGCTAAGTGATTTATTGCAAGCTCTTAACATTTCCCAGTGAATGTGGAAAAGAATATCGATGGACAACATCAATGGATTGCCAAGGACCAAAGAAGGGCACGATAGCATCAGTGTCATAAGTGATAGATTGACGAAAAGTGCTTAGTTCATACCTATAAAGTCTAATAGGGCAACATCCAAATTGACTGAGTCATATATGAGATGGATAGTAAGATTCCATGGTGTGTTAAAGAGCATTTTAAGCAATAAAGATCCATTATTCACTAGCAAATTTAGGAAGACCTTATAAGAGGCATTGGGAATGAAGTTAAATTTGAGTACAGCTTATGATCTACAAACTGATGGACAGACCGAGAGAGTGAGCCATATCCTAGAGGATCTCTTGCGTGCTTGTATACTTGACTTTGAGGGGTCATGGGATCATCACTTACATCTTTTGAGTTTGGATACAACAACGGTTATCAGTCTAGCAGGAATATGTCAATATTTAAGGCGTTGTATGATTGACCATGCAATGCCTCTTCATGTTGGTAGGAAGCGGGTCAGAAGCTGATATATGGGCTAAATATTGGAGAGACAACGAATAAGATCGAGACCATTCGGAATGAATGGAAGATGCTCAGTGTAAATCGAAAAGCTACGCTGATAAGAGACATATAGATTTGGAGTTCTTTATCGGTGATATAATGATTGTCAAAATCTCTCCATTAGAGAATGCGGTTTGATTTGGTACCAAAGGAAAATTGGCATCGAGATTCATATATCCTTTTCTACCACAAGAGAGGATTATGAACCTAGTTTACTAGGTCGACTTACCTTAGAAGATAGTGGGTGTGCATAATGTGTTCCAATTTTCTCATTTTCGAAAGTTCATGCATGGTAGTGACTATAGATCAACTGTATGATGTCAAGATAGAACCAGAATTTTTGATACCTCGAAGGCCGATTCGTATAGTTGGACATAATACAAAAAAACTTAGAAGGAAGATGGTGAAGTTGGTTAAAGTTCAATATGGTGAAAGCAAGAGCGATGACACTTGGGAGATCTAAGAGGGCATGACGACCACTTATCCAGAGCTCTTTGCCTGTTAAATTTTTTTATTCATCACATTTACATTCAATTTCGATATCAAGTAGAATAGTTTAATGCCTTGCATACTAGGGTAGGCATAGGATATGTCTACTTGCTTATATTTGCGTATTTGATGGATTTTATGATCTCTCATGGTTGTTAGGCATGTGTGGTAACTATATTACCATGTTTAATGGGATTTGAGGGAGAAATTCCTCAAGGAGGAAGAACCATATTTTACATATCGGAGGATCATAAAATATTTAAAAAAAATAAAAATTACGTCATATGAGGCTATAACTTTGGAGAATGTTGAGCATTGAAATTTTTGACCCTTAGAAATTTTATTGGACGGTTAAGACAGTGGAAATCTTATAAAACCTATAACATTTGATAGGAGCTGATTTGCATTCTAAAAAAACTTCCAAATGAAAGATATGATGGTTTATCTTTCCATAGAGTGGTAACTATAGATTTTTGGCTCACGGTTTAGGAGATATAATTGTTTGAAGTTTGAATAGTCTTTAGGAAAATTATTGGTTAATTGACTTAAGCCTAATTAACCAACCTTAATGGTTTTGAGATTATCCCTAAGACCACCTAATGGGACAGTCCCTAATTAATTTTCTAATTCTTAGAAACATTTCCTAACCTCAATTAAACAATTTCTAAGCCAAAAAGCAATAGAAGCCCTTACTTTAAATAGCTAAATTGAGAGAATAGTAAGTGATTAGTGAAGGTGACTGCTTGAATTTGGATTGGTTACAATGGGATTCGAGTTCTTGGTGATTTGACTAGATTTGCCTCTTTTTTGTGCTAATCAGATCTTAGGTGAGTTATTTGTGTCTCTCACTATACTTTAGTTGCCAGTATAATATAAAAATGTGTTTCTAAAATGATTTCAAATGATAAAACATGTCTTATGGTAGATCTAAGCCTAACACTGATTTAAAATAAACTTAAAAGATTAAATGTTGATTTTAATTTGTTATTGGGTATTTGACTAAATTGAATGTCATTTTTCAATATGGTCAATGTTAGATGTTAAAGTGCTCGATTCTTGATCATATTGGTTGGTATAATGTGTGTATGTTGCAATATGCTTGTAAATATTTGTTTGGATGTATGTATGATGCATTTATGTGAATTAAGTGAAAGATGTGTCAAAAATTGCAAAATAAAATAATGGTTTTAGATCTAAATGTTTACACATGAATTTGAGCAAAGAGAAAGTGAACAAGACGTGTAGGAAGTTGTCAGGAAGAACTTTGCCAATTTTGGCCACATCCCATCATTTGGTACTGAACAGTCTAGATCGTTTGATAATGAACGATTTCGGTGGTTGGAAATGCATAAATGTACACATAGGGGGCTTGGTATGGAGGCTTCGGTATTGGGTGTTAAAAATTCGGGCAAAGACATAGAAAATGTGAGAGAGGTGGCACTACTGAATGATTTTGAACACCACCAAATGGTTTTGGGTGTGCATTGGTTCTACTCGAGGCAAGTACACACCCATATGATGATAGTATAACATGCATTGTGTTACGTGCTAACTTATTAGAAGAAGTGACAAGCAGGCATGATTTCTCATGCTTTGTGTTCCACTTTTACTATATCGGCTTTTAAAGTATCTTAAGATTGTTGATTTCTCACACCATACTATTATCTAACTAGAGGTTGCTTCTTATTATCTAGGTACCCTTAAATCAGTAGACTAAATAGTATGTCTGAGATTAGCACATGGAGTTTTTTAAAAGATGAGCAGGAGGTTAGTGCTTATCCGTACTTATACGTTGGACCTTATCGTTATTCCGTTATGCTGCACTATAAAGCTTTTAACTGTGCTATGTTGTTATTATCTAGAGACGATTTACTTTGAGTTTATTATTTGATATATAAACACCATTGCTATATACTTGTATAGTTGTGAAGGATCTTCTAATGATTTGATTCTACTATATCTAGTAATATTACTATCTCGCCTATTTTACATCTTGTATGTTATACTATGTGCTATAAGATATACAACAGTTTATTTGGGGATTTAGTTACATTATCCTTGATTGTTGCATTTGCTGGGTACCACTATACTGCACTATATAGGTATATTGATCACTGGAGGTATAGATAGTTGTCACACTCCCAAACACAAAAGAAGGACCACACAACTCACTTCTATATCAAGGCAACCAATGAGCCAAGAATTCCCAAGCATTACTCAAAATTGTGGCACCTCTACTAAAAAAGTATCAGCAACACTTATAAAGGCATAGAGAACCTGGTAAGAAGAAACAACCATACAAATAGGATATAGGTAACATATATGATGGCTTTAATGTGTCTGGAGGTTGGAATAAGGTGAGGATGGGAGAGTGAGACCGAAAAGCGAAATCATGCTCTCAGTAATGAGGCTAGGAAATATATTTTAAAAGGAAATGGAAAAGAAATAGTCACAGGATTCAGAGAAGAGTGGAGGATGATTTTTAGAGTGGGAGTGAATAAGGAAATGGTTATGGACGAAAAAGGATAGGTAAGAAGAGAAAAAGAGACGACGGTTTGAAACCCTAACCCCATTAAACCACCTTTGAGCTCTCTTTCTTTTTAAAAATTATCTTTATAAACTTAATGATTTATGGTTCATTTTTATATTCAAGTTTGAATTTTTCATAAAAAAATTACTAATTGTAAAATTAACTTATTTTTATATACCTTTTATTTTATCATGGATATGAAAAACAATGAAAGGTATGTTTTCAAAAACTTAAATTGTTTTCTATTTAGTTGAATTGTTTCATAAAAGTTTTGATGCAAGGATCAAATAAACCAGTTCTTTATGTCATCAATCTGATAGAAGTCTTTATTGTTAATGTATTTGTTATATTTTTCATATGAAGATGCAATATAAATTTATGAAATGGTTTTCTTGATGAAATGATTTTCTTATACCTTTTGATGACCACCCTACAACCCTTAGCATCCAACATACTTGTATATGCACTATAGTGGTACCCGGTCGATGTAGAGTGATACTCAAGGATAAAGTAACCAATCTCAAATCAAAACCTGCCATATATCTCATAGTGCAAAGAATAAGATATAATAATCAAACAGTTATAAAATAAACGAGATGAAAACATAACTGTATGAGAAGTCATGGATCAGGGCACTTGTTCAATATAGAGATATAAAATAGTGGTAAAATTTATACAACAAATAATAAAGTCAAATAACTATCTCTAGGTAAAGTATAGTACCGATCAAGTTCCACGGTGCTGCACTGCAGAATAACAGTGAATTCGAATATACTATAGATTAGCCCCAGCCTCCTACTTGCTCTTTGAATAGCTCTATGTGCTAATCTCATACCTGCTATCAAGTCTAATCATTTATGAGTACCTGAGGTAATAAGAAGCAAAGCATAACCTCAAACCAAACAATAGTCCAGTGTAAGCAATAAATTATCTTAATATACAATAAAAGCGATATAGTATAAGGAACACTAGGTTTGAGGAGTCATACCTGTCTGTCCCTAAATCTAAAAAGTTAGCACATAACATATTTAATCCTATACTATCATCATACGGGGGTACTATAGTAAGTACAATATGGGTGTAGTGGTATCTAACCCATAAACACCAACATCATAAGTCATCCATCTAAATCACGCAGCAATCGTAGTAAACACAGCAATCATAACATGCATATTAATCATAGTAATCATAGCGATCAAAGTAATTATCCCATGGTCTCGAATCACTACCTTCCTGGTCGATGACATCCCATGTCATAATTTGATTAGGTGATCGATCACATACCTATCTTATAAGCACTAACCTTACTTGGTCAGGCCAGACCATCCCACTTTCCTAGGTACACAAGTGACTATCTTCACACCCCTTGCCCCATGAAACACACATCACATATAAAGTTATAACCAATCCCCTAAGCACACGAGTCGATGGTATAACACACCCTACATTCCACCTCATTGCTTCACCTTTTCGAATGTGCCTTCTTAGACTATCTCAATCTCATATACACAATTCCCACTAGAAGTACTGAACCCAAAAGTCCCACGTCATTGATCCATTAAAGTCAAAATTACCATCATATTAGAGTCCCTAGGACTTCCCTATTCTGGCCTAGAGTAATACTTCCATTCTCCACATCTACCTAGAAGAAAGCCTCAGAAATCCTCGAGTCTACCCCAAAACACTATCAATCGTCTACCTCAAATATCTCAAGGTCCAATAGTTGGATCATTCCCAAACTTATCAGATAGCCCCAATATGGAATGTTTTTACATCCACACTAGTCTGGGTAAATCTAAAGATGTAAAAATCAATGCCATGATGGAGTATGAAGGAGTGATCGAGTATGATCCATCTCCCCATGCCTTCAACTTTTCAACTTGAAGTTGGCTCTATTCTTCCCCAAAGCAAAAGGCTAGTCCAAAGTAACTCCCCATCTTTCAAGCCCCTCACTCGAAGGGCCTTCCTTAAAAATTAAAAGCCCAAAATGGATCCATGATAGTCCATGATGGATCGGTAATGATCCATTCCTAGATCAATGCATTATCTAAATTTAACAGGGCTTCACCTCCCCACTTCATATTGCTTTGTTAAACCAAGCACGAAGTTCCTTCACTCAAACCCACATTACTCACTCCTTAAATCTCAAAGTCAATAATGGATTGTTCATCTCCTTTAAACCATAGCTGATCCATCTCATATCCCTTCCATATCACTTCTAATCTGTTGCATCTAGGCAACCACGCATCAGGATAATTGGGTAAATTTCAAAAAAAAAACTTTTGGATCTTTATTGGGCCTATGTTGTCTTTATATATTTAAAGCTTTTACAAATTTTCTTTAAATAAAGTCAATATTTATTTTAATTCATAAATAATGTTTTTTCTGTAGTTTGTATTATATGGTATATGTGTGTCATATACACATGTGATAACCCCCATCTAGTGGGTCCGAATTTTTGCTAAATCGAAAATCCAAGTCCACCAAAGTACGAATAGTTTGTTCGATATCCTATAAATAAATAAATGCATATTAGAGCAAAATAGATACAAATTGATAGCGGAATAGTAAAGTATAAGAAAATATATAGTTACTGACCAAAGTTGACACTTCTGAGATCAAGTGTCCTCGTCAATGTCGAGCATGCTTAAGAAAACTTTTCCTTCCACCATTCCTTCCTCGCACCAGTACATGTTCCTCTAAAGCTATTGTGGGTTGTAATGAGAAGGGCGTCAGAACAAACTTCTAGCGACTGGTAAGTTACACACTTTACATAGTACTAGTTTATACTGATTTCCATCTGTTACTTGTTATGTCTCATTTTATTTTTACTTAGTCGTCTTAACTTGTCGTACGCGTACGATTCGCTCCATATACCCTAGGTAGGCAACAACTACATACGTATTTACATATACATAAATACATATACTTATATATATATATATATGTATGTATGTATGTATGTATGTATGTATGTGTGTGTGTGTGTGTGTGTATGTATGTATGTATGTATATAAGTACCAAAGTCCCCCTTTAGACAAAGATATTATCCCCGCTAGTATCCCTATCTTAGCACCTCGTCAAGATCCATCGTCAACATAGTATCACGTTCTCTTTGTAGTGCGTACCAAGGAACTCTTGTAGTATCTAATTACTGCATCACAATAGCTAGACATATTCTATCCATTTTGAAAGACTTCTATAAAGGGTAATCTAGCCTTTCCCTAAACAAACAATCTAGTGAACAACTGTGGTGGTGCATGAACTAAACGTGATCTACACTAGTAGGAGGTATAGTCATTTAGGCGTAACCCTTGTCTTTCCACTAACCACTCGGGACTGATGACGTTCTCGGCCTATGAGCAACTCTTATTCCCTAAGACGGTACTAAACACACGTGCATACATTAACATAGAACCAAGCCTTGATCATTATCTCATTTAGATTGCCTAATGCAATCATGGTAATGCTCGCTTGTTACTTAATACCCCCTAAAAGGTTGAAGTGGACTCTACTTGTCCTTTGACACTCCTACCAAGGCGAACCTTCCTACTTAGGTATCCCTCATCTATACGTAAATGAATATAACTCTAAGGGTCCTATAGTTGGATATGTCCCACATCAGTATAATTTATACACAATTGCTGGTAGCCCCATATAGTGGGCAAACTTCTGTTATGTAATACCACCGACCTTTCAGTCCAACTCATTTTAGTGGCTACGTCATTTTTTCTATCTAATTTAAATTATTTACTAACTTAATAATTCATACCCTTCATAAAAGCATATTTGAGGCTATGCACGTGTATGTGTGTGTGTATATATCATTTTATTATTACACCTCTAATGTTCAACTGTTAGCAATATTCCTTTACTTTTTCGTGCATTTAGTTCTTATTCCATTTATATCAATTTAATATCATTTACCGCTTTTATTAAAAGTTCTAAATATCTTTTCATATATACTTTTTCATGCCTTGTTGAATTGTTTTAACCTTAATTTACTACCTTCCCTTGTTTACTGGACTTTCCATACCCTTTTTATTTGCATTAATTACCTGTCGACCTTTTTATTGTTTATTTTTTGATTTCTATCTTGCCTCTATTGCATACGTATTTATTCTTTGATTAAACCATTATTATTATCATATTTACAGTTCTTTAATTAATCCATAGGGAAAATTAATAAATAAATCCTTAATTAATTACCTTATTAATTAATCACACCTTTAATTAATTACCCTTCGTAATTAATCTTAAATTAATCACATTCATTAATTTATTAATCACATTAATTAGTTGACTAAATTAATTAAGTAATTAACCCTTAATTACTTACATAATTTAGTTAATTAATTAATGTGATTAATAAATTAATGAATGCGATTAATTTAAAATTAATTACTAAGGGTGATTAATTAAAGGTGTGATTAATTAATAAGGTAATTAATTAAGGATTTATTTATTAATTTAATTAATTAATCTTAAATTACTTTATTATTTCTGCATTTTAATGCATCGAAATTACATCCCTCTCAAAAGAAAATGTTAACACTGTAAATTTCTTTACCTTACCCAAAAGGGGAATTTGTGTTACGTTTGGAATTATAAGGAATATCTTTTTCATAGTTATTGAAATAGATAGCATAAAATATGGCAAATATCCCTATTTTATACATCTCTTTCTTTTGGGCTTATTCCTTATTATTTCAAACATTACACTTTTATTTATGAATATGAACTTGATAATCTATAATCTTTTGTCACAATAGAACTAGAAGTGTTGTGGATCATTCAAGAATCGAAGTCGATTTGCTTTATAAAAAGAAGATATCAATGAACTTCTATGAAATGGTTTCACGGGATTCGGCCAATTGTCTCGATCATGGGATATCATTGAGAAATAGGAATCCATGTTATCAAAGAATTTTCCACAATTATTTCTAGTATCGAATGAGTCAATCATCCACTTTGGTATCTTTTTGAACAAAAATGGTAATATTTTTCCTCCTTTGATCAAGAATTTCGGTCTTTGGGGAACATCATGATCATCCAATAAGACTAACATTGCAACACTATACATTCCAGTGAATTGAAGTACTACTTAAATCCCCATAATTTATTACTATAAACAAAATTTACATTATACTTGCATAAGTTATTCAAATCTACAAATCTATAATTACTACACAATTTATCAACTTCAAGAACTACTACCTAATACATTCTAGATTCACATACATGCGATTTTAAAATTAATTAGTCAATCATAGAATATGTAGGTAGGATTTATAAATTCATTATACATATACAATTTTAGCATGCAACTCTAAATTTACATTTTAGGCATACAGAAATAGATTTACAAGGATATAAATCCAATATTATATAAAAATATAAAATTTTCCAATCATCTTTTTAACTTTCCAAATCTTCAGATCTAATCTCTTTTATTCAATTTGACTCCATTTTTCTCCTTACCTAAAAACATATACCAAAAGCATATATATGTTTATAAGAAATATATATCAGAGAAGGGATTTGGTTTAATTTCGATTTTAGATCCGGATTTATAATTTACCTTGGCTTTAATGATTTGGTTCGAAATTATTCTTCTTCTCAATCGTCCTCTACTATTCTTCACTTGTTTATATGTATATAAATTATAACTATTTTTATAATTGATTTTTTTATGAATAAGTGAAAATGGTAGAGCTCTTCGTTACTTGATAAAATATGAGAAGACAGTGAGGGGTTAGGTCTGTGTTTATAGGGGTTTGAATCAATGCCAACTGTTCGATTAAATTATTTTAAATCCAGATCGTTCGGCCACATCATAATCTTCTATTTGTCATCTCAACTGATCGACTGCAGCCCCATACCGGCCAACTTTTAGTGGTCGACCGACCCAAGTTAAGGGTCGACCAGTCGTAATTAATTATGTTAATTAATTATTGCATGTTTGATTGGTTTATTTAATTTCTTTTAAAACCGATCGAGATGATTTATATCTGCATTATGAACATTAATTATACCTAACCATTAAATAAATGTTAACTGATAGTTAATGTTAACCAATGTTGGTTAACTATATTTACTTCCATAATTATATATGTATGTATGTATGTATGTATGTATGTATGTATGTATGTATGTATGTATGTATTTCCAATTAAAAAAATTCAAACGTTGATAACTTTCTGATTTGAACTCTGAACAGAAAACTTAATATATGAAAATTGACCAAAAAATCAACACGGACCCTGCGGTGTATGTTTCGTAGCCAAATTCTGATGTTTGTGAAAATTCTACATTTCAGAGTAATTATTTATTAATTAAAAACTTTTTAATTAATTATCTCTAAAATTACGGGGTGTTACCACACATATGTGTGTGCGTGCACATGCAACATAATAAAGCATACATGGTTTGGCATGCCCAGATATATATGCTGGGATATACACCGCAATAGACATGTTAGCCTTGTTTATATACAAATGTGTTGTCTAAATGTACATACATGTGTGCGTATATATATATATAATATATATATATATATAGATATATGCATGCATGCATGCATGTATGTATATATATTTTATATATTATCATGTAATACTTGTAAAATTAAACAATACACTGTAAAATTAAATGAAACGTATATGTAAAATACAATTATATTCTAAAATGCTTTGAATATTAATATATAAAATCGATTTGAATAAATATAT
Organism: Allium cepa; assembly: GCA_030765085.1. Taxonomy (NCBI): domain Eukaryota; kingdom Viridiplantae; phylum Streptophyta; class Magnoliopsida; order Asparagales; family Amaryllidaceae; genus Allium; species Allium cepa. The sequence goes on along the minus strand of CM060936.1, from coordinate 22,841,669 downwards.
TAATGTAATATATATTCGAAATTAACAATAATATTTTTAAGCATAATTTAAAATTATGTGTATATTATACATATATATATATAAATACTTTAAATATATTATATAAAATAATAAAAATTCATATGCACACATAATTTTTTTAAAACCCTACTTCGAAGAGTAGAGCCCAAACCCAGCTAGTCCGATCAGAGCCAGGAATGGGAGGTTAGCTATTCCAGTAGAAACCATTCGTTTCCCAACCGTGTTTAATTGGATTTAACTGGAAACACAACTTTCCGCCTTGAGGGAATAGGGCAGATGGGTATCGAACTTGTGACCTCATTAACAGGTTGCAAGTGTCTCATAATTACTCTTAACTCTGTTTCAAAATATATATTTGGATTTTAAACAATTAATTTTTTTAATTTTCCATATGGAAAATACTTGAAAAATAGTTTATATTTCCAAAACAATTGACCGTATATTTAGTATGTAATTTGTAAAAATTTATATGTATTTATTAAATGCATACACTAATTTTAAATTAAATAAAACACTTATATTTATTATGTACAAATTAAATATATTTATAGAAAGATATTTTTTAAATCTGATAGTATAATTTACAATTATGCTAATAGAATTTTTTTATAAAGTATAAAACATATTTGATATATTATTTCTATAATATATTAATTTTAATTTAAAAGAAAATTACTTGTAGATGATTTTAATTTTGATTTTTTTATAACATGGCTGTGAGTAATATGATGTAACACATGTAAAAAAAATTAACACACACACAAACAACTATAGAATATATGACAATAAATAGATACACAAATTTGTTATAATTGCTAATTAATAAACATATGATATAATAATTAAATTAAGCATTATTAAATCGGAAAGTAACTTTAACCAATGTCTAAAATTCGCCTTGAAATTTGAATTTAGCTCCTTGAATTGAATTCTAAGTCCAAAAGTTGTTAGCTCCTGAAGTGCATTACCATCGATGACCGAATCGACTTTTACTTTGATGTTTTAGTATTTGAATTTCAGGGCTTGAAGGGGGTATAGCCAGCTTAATTCGCAGTAAGAGGAGAGTGAAAATGGGTATGCTTTCAATTAAGCGTTAGATACATCAAATAAAGGTTAGACAATGAAGTGAAATGAGGATCTAGATCCTTGTTTCTCTCTTACCATTTCTTTCCCTTACTAATTGAAACCCCTCCTAACCATGTCATACACGGCTGGTGATGTGCACATTTGATGTGCACGTAAATGTGCATATTTTTACCACCATATTTAATCTATTTAAATTGAATAAATTATCATATTGGGTATTTTAACTTGTTTTAACTAAAATTCAAATTATTTGAAATTGTCACATATTCATCTTTATCCAAGGGCAAAATGGTCATTTTTGGGCATATATCAAATTGAGGAAATTTAATGGAAAATTTATATATTATTTTGTAGGAATTTAAACTCAAATACAAGTGGTTTCATGAAGGAATATGCATGCACAAAGAAGATATAAAAGAACGAAGATGGAAATAATTCAAGTGAAGAACATGGAGGACCCCACCCACTTACCTTGATTTTCAATTAGGAGCTAATGCACATGCTAAAAGACATTTAAAGCTTCATGTACATTTAAGTGGGGGATTATTTAAGCTAATGATAACTTGGCCACCACACTTCCTCCAAGGGCACTTTGGGCACTCTCTAAAAATATGCATTAGGGTTTCTAACTTGTATAAATACCCCTTATGTCTCATGTAACCCTCTTACTTAGCCTCCACTTAGTCTCTCTTCATTAGTTTAGGCTCAAAATAAAAGACAAGTTCTCTTTCTCTTTTCCATGGCTACTTAGCCATTTTTACTTCATGTATTTTTCCTTTTTTCTATGCAATGTTAATTAGTGCTCTCTTTCTTTTACATGCTTCTTTTTGTTCATTTACTTTCATGTTAGTAGTGTAGATTTATTTTTCATGCAAGTAGAATAGTTTTGTTTCTTTACTTTACTCTCTTTTTTCTTTTCTTTTCTTTCATGTTGCAAGCTATATTTGTTGTTTTGATAACAAATATGATGGGCTAATCCCTACAATTTAGGGGTAAAAAGCCTCTAATCATGGAGCTTCGGCATTTTGATAATTATAGCTCTCTTTTTGTGCTTAATGATAATGCTTGAAATGGTTTAATTTGTTGTTTTTGTTTTGAATTTGATAGCCTATATTGTTGACACCAAATAGGCTATGCTTAGACAATCACTAACACAAATGCCTCTTCATCAAAATATGATTATGGCATAAGAAAGTGATTTGAAATTCAAATTTGATGGTCTATATTTCTAATTAATAGTTAATAGGTCATACTTAAAATAAATTTCATTTTCATCTTTGTTATCATTTTCATTAGAGTTAGTAAGTGGTTTAAAGGTTGTCTTATAGTTTGATGGCTTATGTTGAACTAATTAATAGCACAAATGAGTCATACTTATGATAAACACATCATTTAAATTCACTTATGACCGAAAAAGAGAGATCATAATTTCATAATTTGTTGAACTATATTATCCAGAGAGCGGAAGTATCTCTAAATTTTCATTTAACTCTCATATTTTTATCACTTTCTTTTTGACATTTTTCTCATTTCAAGCTAATCACACTCTTCAACTTTGGTTTAATTTGATTGAATACATTTTTAAAATCGCAATTCCCTATGGATCGACCTGTACTCATCACGTACTTCAATAGTACGCCGAACGCTTGTGGTTATTTTAATTTAAATTGGTTCGACGGTTTTCTAAACCGATAGAAATTCTGTCGACGAACAAGTTTTCGGTGCCATTGTCGGGGACTGTGCTTTGAGTTTGAGTGTGGATTCTTGACTGTCTAGGGGATGGAGCCGATTGGGTTTCTTGGAGTTCAAGAGGCGAGTGGGGCTGCGGTCTCGATTTGTTGGGAAGGTTTCGAGTGGTTCGAGTGTTGCAGTGGTGGACTACATGGTGATGTTTGATGTGGTTTATGGATATGGAGGAGCGGTTTCAGGCGATGAAGATGATTTGGTGGCGGTGGAGTGTTGAATTGTAGTTTTTAGGCAATTGGTTCATGGGTTATAGAGAAGTTGCTGAAGTAAATGAATGTGTTTGTAGAGTTGCTGTCTATGGCAGATGTAATGTATGTTTGAGTATGATGGAACTCGTCCGGTTGGTTGTATGTGAAGAAGGGAAGTTAGTCAGAGGATGGTGGAACTGCAGTTTGGTGGAGGAGTGGATGAGTCGCTGATGACTGTTGAAGGGGGATGTTGAAGTGAAGGAGGTTGTTTGCGAGTTGTAGTTGAGGGAGGCTGCAGTTTGTAGTAGAAGGGGTTGATGGAAGCAGTTGATTGTAGCAAAGTGTTGGTTGACAGAGGATATCGTGGAGGAAGGCTATTTGGATATGAAGATGAACTGCAGTGACTGTGGGTATGGGTTTGACAGTGAAGGTTTTGAAATGAAGGATGTATGTCGTTGTTGTATTGTCGAAATTGGAGGTTGGTATGTATAGGCAGCGGGAATGTTTGTATAATTGCTGCAGTTTGTATTTTGAAGAGTGGACTAGAGGAAGTGGGCAGATAGGTGAAGTTGATCACCGTTGCAATAGGACTTGGTTGTAGGCAGTGCACAAGTTTGTGCTGGAAGTGTGAAGTAGGGTAATGAGGTGGTTTCGGTAGATGATGATTGCAAATGGGATGAACTGTAGTGGTGAAGATGGTTAGAGAAGCTTGTATGGGTGAAGGCACAAAGGTGATGGGTAATATGGTTCTGGTGAGGGGAGATTGATGGTAGTATGTGACAGAGAAGTACAAGAAGGGTGGATTAGAAGGTAGTCAGATTGTTGAAGAGGTTTGTTCTGTGTGCAGAGGTATTGTGAAGTTGAATATGGAAGTGGCAGTGAGTATGGTCAATGGAACTGTTGTATATGTTCGCAGATAAGTGAAATGCATCAACAAACAGGCAGTGAACAGAGAAGGGGAAATGCACCGTAAAGATTTGGAAATCAAATTTGTAAAAGGAAATTGAATTGTAAATTGTACTGAAATTGTAAAGAAAATGAATAAGAAATGAAATTTTTTTGTTTTTGTTTCGAAATTTTTTATGTTTTTTAATGGAAATAGAAATGCAAATGCAAATGCAAATTGAAAAATTACAAACACACAAACAAATGCAAGCACAAATCAAACACACACGACATTTTTTTTATTTTTTTTAAACACAAAACAAACACACACACTAAAATGATACACAAATAATTCGAAGAATAGAAATTAAAAATCAAAGCAACTCCCCGTCAACGGCGCCAAAAACTTGCTTATCGACAAAATTTCTATCGGTTTAGAAATTTGTCAAAAAATTTCAAATTAAAATAAACCGCAAGCGCACGGTGTACGAATGTAGCACATGGCGAATACGAGTCAATCCGTAGGGAATTGATGATTTTAAAATTCTATTCAATCAAATTAAACCAAAGTCGAGTGAAAGTTAAGCTAGAGAATTAGAGAATTAACTAACTAAATAAAAGAAAAGAGAAACAAATATAAGAGTTAATTGACAATTTAGGAAATAAATTTACTTTCTAGATCATGTAGTTCAACACATATAAAATTATGATCTCTCTTTTATGGTCATTAGTGCTTTAATTGATGTGCTTATCATAAGTCTGACATATTTGTGCTATTGATTAGCCGACATAAGCCATCAAACTATAACACATCTCTTAAAGCACTTACCAACTCTCATGAAACTTGACAAAGAAAGTGATTTGAAACTAAAATTTGATGGTCTATGCTTCTAATCAATAGTTAATAGGCCATACTTAAAATAGATTTCATTTTCATTTTCTTTGTTAAGTTTCATGAGAGTTAGTAAGTGCTTTAAGGGATGTGTTATAGTTTGATGGCTTATGTTGGCTAATCAATAGAACAAATATATCATACTTATGATAAGCACATCAATTAAAGCACCAATGACCATAAAAGAGAGATCATGATTTCATATGTGTTGAACTACATGATCTAGAGAGTGAATTTATTTCCTAAATTGTCAATTACCTCTTATATTTGTTTCTCTTTTCTTTTAGTTAGTTAATTCTCTAATTCTCTAGCTTAACTTTCACTCAACTTTGGTTTAATTTAATTGAATAGAATTTTAAAATCATCAATTCCCTACGGATCGATCCGTATTCGCCACGTGCTACATTCGTACACCGTGCGCTTGTGGTTTATTTTAATTTCAAATTTTTTGACAAATTTCTAAACCGATTTCTCATGGAAAGATTTGAATATGAGACAACAAACGTGGCTGAAGTTTTTAGCAGCTTATGATTTTGGCATGAGTACACACCGGGGTAAGTAAACAAAGTTGTGGATTCCCTTAGCAGAAAACATCAAAATTTAATGTTACCTATATTGGCAGAGCGTAAGGATCTAGAAGCATTGACTACATGTAGTGCGCAGTTGAGATCAACTTCTTGTTCCAGTCAGAGTACCACCATGTTATCGCGCTTGGAAGTTTGACCTGTATTGATCGAAAGGATTGATTCTAAGAAGAGAGATGATCCATTGTTAGCCGAGAAGATTAGAAGGTTCGGAGGAGGAACCAAGATTGATGATCTAAAAGATTTCAGTCTTGATCGGAGAGGATGGTTAAGAAAGAAGAGACGATTATGTGTTCATGATGTTGCTAACCTAAGGAAGGAAGTTCCTAGGGAAAGTCATCAACCAAAGTTTACCATTTATCCTGAAGGAAATAAGATGTATCAGGAAATGAAGAGAAGTTACTTCTGAGAAGGTATGAAGAGGGATGTAGGCGTTGAAGTAATATGCAATTTGCCAGCAAGTGAAAGCCAAACATCAGAAGCCAAGTGGATTACTTCGGCTCTTGGATATAAAATTTTGGAAATGAGATTCGATATCCATAGATTTATTGACGGGTTGCCAAGGTGAGATAAGGGAAATGAAAGTATTTAGGTCATGGTGGATAGACTGACCAAGGATTCACACTTCATTCCCATTAGATCAACGAAGACGGCACCTATTTAGTCTAAGTTGTTAATGAACATTGTTAGACTGCATGGGATTTCTAGTAGTATTGTCAGTGACAAGGATGCCTTGTTCATTAGTGAATTCTTGAAGAGTCTACAAGAAGTGTTAGGCAGCAAAGTTAAGACGAATACCACTTATCAGTCTCAGACGAATAGGCGGATGGATAGAGCCAATAATGTACTTAAGGACTTATTGAGATCTTGTGTATTAGATTTTGGTGGACCGTGGGAATATAATTTACACCATGCTGATTTTTCCCATAATAATAGTTATCAAACTAGTATAGGAATGATGTATTTTGAAGCTTTGTATCGAAGGCTATGAAAATCACCGGCATGTTGGTTAGAGACTTGAGACAAATTAGTTTTAGGTCCAAATCTGGGGCGATAAGCAACGGAGAAGATTGATTTAATCCGAGGTAGGATGAAGGAGGCTCAGTCTAGGTAGGAAGAGTTACGTAGATAAGAAGCATAATGATATAGAATTCTCAGTTGGAGACAAAAATTTTATCAAATTATCACCAATGCAAGGTGTGGCGCGATTTGAAAAGATAGGAAAGTTAGCACCAAGATATGTTGGACCATTTCTTATCATGGAGAGGATCATGAAACTCGCGTATTGAGTAGAGTTACTGAGCATTTTGGCCAAGGTCCATAATTTGTTTCATGTTTCTCATCTTCAGAAGTATGTGCATGATCTAGAGACTTACTCCGACTGCATTGGAAGATTTAGTGGTGGATATGGATCTGACTTTTGTTAGGCAACGAGTTCGTGTTGTAGCAAGAGATGAGAAGAGGTGTTGTAGCAAGAGATGATAAGAGGTTAAGGAACAAAACTGTTAAGTTAGAAAAAGTCCAGTGGAGTGACAATGAGAAAGAATGTAGGAGACAGATGACAGGATTTCAGAGACTTATCCTACATTATTTTGATGGTATGTTCTAATTCCTTGCATAGACGTGGTAGCTAGTAGGGTATACTGGCATTGGTTGTTATAGATGTTTGCATGAATGGTATACTTGTTGGTAGTCCTTACTGAATTTAGGAAGAAATTTTTTAAGGAGGAGAGCCTATAACACCCCTAATTTTAAGTAACATTATTCAGGAGATTTAATTAGATTAATTAAATAGAATAATGTGATGTGTATTGTGATAAGGGAATTTAGATTTGATACTTACTAAGGTCAAGCCTTAATTAACTAATTAGACAATAGGATTGTTTTATAACTTAAGATAAAAGAGAATACATGAGTAGGATAAAATCGGAATATCCATCCTTTTATCTCTTAAAACCTATCCGCTTCATGTTATTCTCACTTTTCATAACTAAAAAACCATCAAAGAATAAAAGGTCGACCACTAAACAAGAGGAAAGGAGGAAAAAGATTAGGGATTCAAGAGGAAACCTTAATCAAACATCAAATCTCAATTCTTCTTATCCAATCAAGGTAAATAATAGTAAATACAGATCTCATGTTAGAATTGTTGATTTCGAATCTTAATGATTTTAATTCATGTATGATGTTTGAATGCTATGCCATTTTTGAGTTAATGATGAAATAAATGGATTTTACGAAATTAAATGATAGGCAAAACCTTAGTTAGTGATCTCCAAATGACTTGATTTTCTGATATGACATGTAAAATTATACTTTAAAGGGTGGATTTTTAATTTCGTCATTTTCCATGCTATATTAATTTTTTTTTGAATTACCTAAGGTGGAAATTGGGTTAATTTTGATTTATATTTTATAAATAATTAAATATGTTTGTTCTTCGAAATTTTTATATGATAAAGAAAATAACACTATTTTTCTATGAATTTTTGGGATTTTCCCCAAATGATTATGATTTATTATGAAAGATAAGCATTTAAAATAATAATTAATTAAGGATATTAATTAAGTGAATATTAGGCTCAAGTCCTTAAAATCAAACTTAATACATGAAAATTCTACTCTAAAAAAGATAAATTAGATCCCTAGAATTAAGTTGTTGAATAATTGCATACATCTATGCAATTATTTAGTGAATAATTGCAGACATTTATGTAATTATATCCAAAAATTGCATAAATGTTTGCCATTATTCAGTGAATAGCTGTAAAATTTCGTAATATTTTTGGTAAATAATTGCGGAAATTTCAGCAATTTTTCAAAAAATTGAAAAAATGTTCGCAATTTTTTTAAATAAATGCGGAAATTTCGGCAATTGTTTAATGAATATTTGCAGGAATGTCTGCAATTATTTACTGAATAATTGCATAAATGTATGAAATTATTCGGTAACTTAATTCTAGGAACCTAGTTTACATACTTTTTTGGTAAGGATGTTTGGTGTATTTTGAAACTTAATATGGACTTTAGCCAAACTGTCCCATTAATTAATTTAAGTTGAAAAAAATGTTTTAAAACTTGAAAAATGTATGTGGCAGTTTTTCAAAAAAGGATATGTTGAAAGATGTTTTTATCCAATAGAAACTGGGTATGGATTAAGGTATGGGGAAAAGTACAAGCTTTTATTTGTAAAAATTTAGTTTTCTTGATAATTACGATCACTTCATGCCGCTTGTATTCTCACCGACCCTAAACAACACCACATCTATGAGTGTCGTCGTCGACCTGGAAGGAAGCTTATGATGGCTACTTCAGTAGCTATGGAATAGTTCCAACAGTGTCGAAACCGACATCATCTACAACCTATGAAGGGCGACATCCTACATTGTGATTCTTCTAACTTTACCTATGTTTTAACTGACGCCGCACACTATTGTATTGAATGCTTTCGAAGTCATATATACCAATGGCAGTGACGCTGCATGTCTTGACTTTGACCCTATATGTAACAACCTGGGATTTAGGAGATTATCAAAATATTAAATTATAATGTAAATTATAATTTAGTCTTGAATTATAAATTTATAGATGGAATAAATTGATGATAATATTGTTTATTTAAAATAAAACAATGTTTGTTAATTAAGAGTTGGGTTTTTAGTGTAAAAAAATGGGAAATAAAGTTTAAAAACACTTTATTAGTGGTATGGAATGAGAATAAATGATAAAAATAAATTATTGGGTTAAAATTTATAATATTTTTATTCCAACATTAGTGTTTTATCCCGAAGCAAAAGGATAAACACGAAGAAAATAAATTTTTGTAGTCTAATTAAATTTGAAATAATGTTTTAAAGCTATAAAAATGTTAAAAGCATTTTTATACACGTTAATGAACTTAGTAAAAAAATTATTGGAGGAAAATGATGAAAATATTGATTTTTTTCACTATTAATGTGAATATTGGTAAAAATTGCTACTAAATTGTGTAAATAATATTTTAGTTAAAAAATTAAGTTTATAACATTTTAACATTTTCTTTTATCCAAAACGTGAACATTGCAATTTGTTTCATGAGATTTGGAGTTTTTATCAAAAAGTTATGAAGGAATTAGTGTTAATAACATATATAAACACAACAAAATTATGCTAAGTATTCTTATTAGGTTTGGGTCCAAAGATTAGCCTACCCATTATCCATAAGGTGCTTCTAGCAACCGTCTTTCCAATCTTTCTTCTTTCTCATATCAGAAGGAAAAAAGTAATATACAGAGAGCTTTTAAAACAAATAGGGAAATCAATAATGGCTTCTTTCTTAAATCCAAAATCCACCTAAAATTGTTAGAATCTAGGGTTAAATTGGATTCTAAGCTATCCTACAGGTAATCTCTAACCTTTTAAATCCTTTGATCCATCCAAAGTTTGAATTTCTATTTACTGTAATCTTATTTTGATTGTTTTCCTTTCTGCATGTTCTTATTTTGCAATCTATAGGCTCTTGAAGGCCATTTTCTAGCTAAATCCATATTTTTGCTACTGAAACCATTGCTAAATCAAGTGGTAAGCAAGGTAAGAGTTTCTTACAGCAAGCTAAAGCAAAAAAAATCAAATTTTGCTATCAAATTGTTGCTTGAAATGTTCAATTTATTGAATAAGTTTTCTCTTTTGTTGGCTAAAATTGTGCTATGTTCAAAAAATCATATCTTCTTCAATTTACATCCAACTACTCTCAATTTTCGATATGTTGTAGTGGTTTGTCTGAAAAACATTTCTGGAAATTTTCATTTAATTTTGATTTGTTTTGATATAGAAAATTATTGGTTGAATTCGGCCAAAATTTGATCTCTGTTTGTTGGCCAAAAATGCACCATATTCATAAAATCATATCTTTCTCAATTTGCTGCCAATTGCTCCAAATTTTTGATACATTGAAGTAAATGGATTTTAAAACATTTCTTCAAAGTTTCATTGAATTTTTGATTTGTTGGTTGAATTCGGCCAAATATTGACCTCTGTGTGTTGGCCGAAAATGCACCACATTCAAAAAATCATATCTTTCACATGTTAAAGCCAATTGCTCCAAATTTTTGATATGCCTTAGTAGTTCGTATGTTAAAGAATTCTGGACATTTTGTATTGAAAATTGTTTGTTGAAATCGGCCAAAAATTGATCTCTGTTTGTTAGCCGAAAATACACCATGTTCAAAAAATCATATCTTCTTTACTTTAGAGCCATTTGTAGCCATTTTCTGATATGTTGCTTTAGTTGGACTGTGAAATGTTTCTGAAAATTTTCATGAAATTTTGAGTTGTTTTGATACAGAAAATCATTGGTTCAAAACAGCCAAAAATCTTTTTTTTGTGCTTGCTGAAAAGAGCTATGTTCGAAAAATCATTACTCTTTCATTTTGCAGCGAATTGTTCCTAATTTTGGATATATTATAGTACTCGTGTCATAATATAATGCAGAAAGTTTTGGCAGAAATCTGGGTTGTTTTGGTGCCCCTAATTTCTGTCCAAAGTTAGCCAAAAATTAAGTTGTTTGGTAGATTGTTCTTTTGCTTCTATTTGCGCTTTTGTTAACTATTTCACTGCAAATTTCGATAATTTGAAATATTGTTTGAATAAGTTTGATGATGAATGTTTAAGTATTTTTATCCGACAATGGATTGGCTTGGTTTTGGAAATTTAATTTCAATTTTATTTAAATTCTATGTCAATCTAAATATCGATAAATGTCGATATTTGAAGAATTTGATGGTTTTAATTGACTTTGGTTTCGAATAAATTATGGTTGATTAAATAAATGTTTTTAAGACATTTTAAAGGGTTTCTAAGCAATTATTTTTTTAAAGTATTTTATAAATAGATAATCTATTTGATAAATGGATTTTTCCTTATATGACTTGTTTAAAAATCTCTAAAAAATTGTTTAAAAATCCCATTTTCTCTATAAAATTATTCTAAATATATTATGGCCTATTTAGATGATTTTCGGAATATAAGAATGAGAATTAAAAGATTTGGCAAAAATACGTGGTATGGGACATGTGTTTTCGCCTCATCGCTTAATATCGGACTTGTACTGTCGAATCGGCTTTAAAGTACTGTTTATGATATTTTTACCTGCCGATGACATGGTGCGGGGTTGTTATGATGAATTGATGATGGTTGTGATGTTTAAGATGGACTTTTACTTGTCGATGAAATGAGACAATCCTTGATGTTACTTTAAACTCATCAAAGTATGAGACACAATGAGTTGGGTGCTTTACACTCGCCAATGAGACGAGGCGGTGTATGTTTGATATCGGACTTGTATGTATTTATATATATATATATACACACACATTCTGATATGTGTTTGCTGTTCTGTGATTGATGTTTTCTGTCTGCATGTATGTTACATTATTTCTGAAATGGTCCGAATCCACCATAGTGTGCATTAGTTAGGGACTAATCGTGTCTACCACTTATGAGGTAATGGAAAAAAAATCAAGACATAATTGACATGCTTAGCTCTTAACTAATGTATTACTATGATGGTCTCCCTTAACTAGCCATATTCTCTACATTAGTAGACAGGATTACTTAGTAATTCTCTTTACTACTGTAGGTCTCGGGGTGAGGCGTTACAGCTTGGTATCAGAGCATTGTTTCAGAATATAATGCAATATGTACAGAACAGCATATGAGATACTATACATCAGATATAATACATCCATATACATCAACCCTTAATCATGATCGGTTTCACCTTGACCTTGCCCCTATCCTTGTTTTAATTCGTGTCCCTTTTTAATTCCTTTGGGGTAGATAGAAAGGAATATGTCTAGGAATGTTAATTATATTCCGTAGTATTCCTTAACTTCTGCACTTGAATTGCTAATATATCTATTTACCCTGTGAATAATCATATCTTATCTTATCTTTCAGCTATGTCGAGTAGAGGTAGAGGACGCTCTTCGACGGCGGGACCGTTCAGTGGTTCTCGTCTTGAAGGCGTATATATGTCTACCGATCAGATCCTTGAGCTTATTCGGAGCACTCGGCCTCCCGCTCTAGCTCACTCTTCTCCTCCGCGCAAATCAGCATTTGCGCTCATGTGTAGCGACTTCACACATCTTGGTGGAAAGATCTTTATAGGCACCGAGACTGTTTTAGATGTTGAGGCATGGCTCAGTTCTTGTGAGCGTTTCTTTAGTCGTATGGAGATCTCTAGTCATCACCGAGTCCTTATAGCATCTAGTATGTTGCAAGAACGAGCTTTACATTGGTATGATCTTCTTATTGCTGAGATTGATGAGTCTACTCTAGAGTGGGATCAGTTTCATGAGAGATTCGAACTCAAGTTTATTCCAAAATCCGAGAAGGCTATTCTTGCTCGACGTTTCCTTGATTTCAAACAAGGAAAGTCGACCATTTCTGAATATGTTGCATCTTTTAAAGCCTGGTCTAAATATGGTCTCGAGCACCTCTCTACTCCTTATAAGAAGAATCTTAAGTTCGTCTCCGGGCCTAAGAAATATCTGAAGAAGTCCCTCATGCTTAGTCTTGAGCTCACCTTTGAAAAGCTTGTGGATACGGCCCTTCAGCTTGAAGCAGTCGAGAAGGAGAAAGATAGTGATGATGAGGGTAATGTTCGGAGGAACCCGAATAAGAAAATATTTTTCTGCAAGCCGAAGCCATTCCATCACAATAAGAAGATGAAACAGAGGGGATCTTCTTCTCTGTCTCAGTCTACTCCTTCAACTAAGCCTTTTGCATGCTACAATTGTGGTGCACCTGACCATCCAGTGAGGGAGTGTTCCAAGCCTGAGCGTTGTCTTTATTGTAAGAAGGAGGGACATTTGGTTTCATCTTATCCCAAAAAGGAGAAGGGTTCTTGTCAGGGTTATCTTGGTGTGGCTACTACCTCTAAAGGTGTTGCTCAGTCTAGAGGTACTTTCTCCTCAGTTTTAGAGGGCTCTATTAAATTCCATGATCGTTATATTCGAGTGCTTTTCGATACGGGTGCATCTCACTCATTCGTATCGAAAGAACTTGTTGATGCTTTGTAGTTAGATGTTTCTTGCATGCTTACTTCTTTATGGATTGCGAACCCTATCGGAGGATATGCAACTCTTAGTTTGCTTTGTGATGATGTTGAGATTTTGATTTGTGGCTTTTCTTTCCGTGCGAATCTGCACGTTATTCCTTTTCTTGGATTTGATATGATATTGGGAATGGACTGGCTAGTTCGATATGAGGCCAGGATTTTATGTTTGGAGCGAGTCTTATATATTCAACATCCTGATTCTTCTGATCAGCTATCTCTTTCGCTTCGTGATTCCGATTGTGATTCCATGGCTTCTTTATTTGCTCTTGATTCTTGAGATGACGATGATGATTTATCCCGTATTCCTATCGTTTGCGACTTTTCAGATTTATTCGAGCCTGTTTCTGGTTTACCTCCTAAGAGAGTTATTGAGTTCCGTATCGATCTTATTCTCGGCGTGCAGCCAGTTAGTCGTCCTCCCACGAGAATGTCTACACGAGAGAATGAGGAACTCAAGAAGCAACTTCTCGAGCTTGAAGCCAAGCATTTCATTCGTTCTAGTTCTTCACCATGGGGAGCCGCGGTAGTATTCGTGAAGAAGTCCAATGGGACTCTTAGGCTTTGGGTTGACTATCGCAAACTTAATGAGTTAACCATCAAGAATCATTACCCTTTACCGAGGATCGACGACATGTTCGATTAATTAAGTGGTGCTAAGGTATTTTCACAGTTAGACCTTGACACTGGTTTTCATCAGCTCCGAGTCGCGGAAGATAGTATTCCTCTCGCCGCATTCCGCAGTCGCTATGGTTCTTACGAGTGGCTCGTCATGCCATTTGGATTGACGAACGCACCTGCCTACTTTGTCGATCTTATGAATCGAGTATTCCGAGAATATCTCGATAAGTTTGTGCTTGTTTTCATTAATGATATTCTAGTATATTCGAAGTTTGAAGAGGACCATGCTCGACATCTTAGAATTGTTTTGAGTACTCTCCGAAAGCATCAACTCAAAGCAAAACTTTCTAAGTGTCACGTCTGGGAAAAGCAAGTGAAGTTCTTAGGCCATGTTGTATCTTTAGAAGGTATTTCCGTTGATCCATCTAAGATCAAGGCTATTTAGAGTTGGAAGAAGCCTGAGAATGTTCACGAGATTCGTAGTTTTCTGGGTTTGGCTGGTTGTTACTGCCGTTTCATCAAAGACTTTTCCCGTATCATGCTTCAATTGACAAGACTTATGAGGAAAGGTGTTCGATTCATTTGGTCCGATAAGTGTGAGGCTTCTTTTTAGAAATTGAAGGAGCTTCTCACTAATCCTCCTGTTCTTTTGGTTCTTGAAGGGAACCAAGATCTTATCGTTTATACCGATGCCAGTCATAGTGGTCTCGGTGCTGTTTTGAGGCAGAGAGATCGCGTTTTTGCCTATGCTTCTAGGCAGTTGCGTCCGAATGAGGTTCGGTACGCTACTCATGATTTAGAACTTGCAGCCATTGTCTCCGCTTTGAAGATTTGGCATCATTACCTTTTGGGAGAGCACTTCATCCTTTTTACCGATCATAAATCCTTAAAACATATATTCACTCAGAAGGAGCTTAATATGAGTCAGCAGCATTGGCTTGAGTTTCTGGCCCCATATGATTTTGATATTCAGTATACCCCGGGGAAGGGTAATCGTGTGGCTGATGCGTATAGTCGCAAGCATTCGGTTGTTGTTTCTATGATGTTAGCCGAATGGGATGTCCTTGAAACTTTATCTTATTGTGATATTTGTGATAGAGCTTCTTATTTCGATTCACCTGTCTTATTATTCGGTATGGAAGCTCGACCTTCTCTTGTAGATCGTATTTCTGAGGCTCAACGGCGTGATTCCGAGACGTTGCGCCTTATTCATCTTTGTGAATCTGAATCCCATGATGATGAGATGAGGGATTTAAGTATTGATTCTCACGGTTGTCTTCGTTTGAAGGACCGTATTGTTGTACCTTCTGATTCATCACTTAGGCGTGACATTCTTGATGATTATCATCGCTCTAAGTATAATATTCATCCTGGCAGCAGTAAGATGTATGTCGATATGCGTCGCCTTTATTATTGGGAAGGCATGAAGCGTGATGTCGCAAGTTATGTGGGTAATTGCATAACTTGTCAGCTTATTAAGGCCGAGCATCAGCGGCCATCTGATCTTCTTCAGCCTTTAGAGGTTCCGTTGTGGAAATGGGATCAAATTTCGATGGATTTCATTGATGGCTTACCTCATTCGAGGTCAGGTCATAGCAGTATTTGGGTTATTGTGGACCATCTCACCAAGTCCACACATTTTATTCCTATTAAGTTGAATAGGACGGCATCTTTTTTATCGAAGCTATATATTAAGGAGATCGTGCGATTGCACGGTGTCCTTTCATCTATTGTGTGTGATCGTGATCCTCTTTTCACGAGTCACTTTTGTCAGAGTCTCCAGCAAGCTTTAGGCATGAAGCTTAATCTTAGCACAGCTTATCACCCACAGTCTGATGGACAGACTAAACGAGTGAACCATATTTCGAAAGACTTGCGTCGTGCTTGTATCTTGGATTTCGGTGGTAGCTGGGAGGATCATCTTCCTCTAGTTGAGTTTGCTTATAAAAATAGCTACCAGTCTTCTATTGTCATGGCTCCTTTTGAAGCCTTATATGGAAGGCCATGCCGTTCTCCATCTTGTTGGCTTGAGTTGGGGGAAAAGCTTATTTTAGGCCCCGAATCTATTCGAGAATCATCTGAGAAGATCCCTCTTATTCATGAGAGAATGAAAGAGGCACAGAGTCGCCAGAAATCCTATGCGGAAAACCGTATGAGGCCTCTTGAATTCTCATTGGGTGACCTTCTTTTTATTCGAGCTTCTCCTCTAAAAGGAATGGTATGCTTTAGCCAGACCGAGAAATTGGCACCACGCTATATTGGGCCATTTCCTATTATAGAGCGTATAGGTCCGACTGCTTATCATGTAGCACTTCCCGATCAGTTTTCTGGAGTTCACGACTTATTCCACGTTTCTCAGTTAAGGAATTGTCTACGAGATCCAGAATCCGTGCTTGATACTCATGCTTTAGAAAAGTCGAAAGTCTCTCTCAATCTATCTGATGTGCAGCATCCTCTGAGAGTTCTTGCTTCGAAGACTAGACGTCTTCGAAACAAGAGTGTCCCGCTCGTTAAGATCCAATGGTCCGATAGTCCCAATGATTGCACTTGGGAAACCAAAGAATTTATCGAGCGATCGTATCCTGGATTCCTTTCTTCTCATGGTGTTGGTGAGTATCCCTTATCTCAAGCATTTGTTCTTTCTTTCTCGAGATGGTTGATAAGTTGCTTACGGAATTTCCTCAAGGAATTGCGAGGACGCAATTTTGTTAAGGGGGAAGTCTGTAACAACTCGGGATTTAGGAGATTACCGAAATATTAAATTATAATTTAGTATTGAATTATAAATTTATAAATGGAATAAATTGATGATAATATAGTTTATTTAAAATAAAATAATGTTTGTTGATTAAGAGTTGGGTTTTTAGTGTAAACAAATGGGAAATAAAGTTTAAAAACACTTTATTAGTGGTATGGAATGAGAATAAATGTAAAAATAAATTATTGGGTTAAAATTTATAATATTGGAGTTTTATTCCAATATTAGTCTTTTATCCCAAAGCAAAAGGATAAACACGAACAAAATAAACTTTTGTAGTATAATTAAATTTTAAATAATGTTTTAAAGCTATAAAAATGTTAAAAGCATTTTTATACACGTTAATAAACTCAGTAAAAAAATTATTGGAGGAAAATGATGAAAGTATTTTTTTTCACTATTAATGTGAATATTGGTAAAAATTGATATTAAATTTTGTAAATAATATTTTTAGCTAAAAAATTAAGTTTATAAAATTTTAACATGTTCTTTTATCCAAAACATGAACATTGCAATTTGTTTCATGAGATTTGGAGTTTTTATCAAAAAGTTATGAAGGAATTAGTGTTAATAACATATATAAACACAACAAAATTATGCTAAGTATTCTTATTGGGTTTGGGTCCAAAGATTAGCCTACCCATTATCCATAAGATTCTTCTAGCAACCATCGTTCCAAACTTTCTTCTTTCTCATATTAGAAGGAAAAAAAATATACAGAGAGCTTTTAAAACAAATAGGGAAATCAATAATGGCTTCTTTCTTAAATCCAAAATCCACCTAAAATTGTTTGAATATAGGGTTAAATTGGATTCTAAGATATCCTACAGGTAATCTCCAACATTTTAGATCCTCTAATCCATCCAAAGTTTGGATTTCTATTTACTGTAATCTTATTTTGATTGTTTTCCTTTCTCCATGTTCTTATTTTGCAATCTATAGGCTCTTGGAGGCCATTTTCTAGATAAATCCACTTTACGCTGCTGAAACCATTACTAAATCAAGTGGTAAGCAAGGTAAGAGTTTCTTACGGTAAGCTAAAGCAAAAAAAAATCAAATTTTGCTATCAAATTGTTGCTCGAAATGTTCAATTTATTGAATAAGTTTTCTCTTTTGTTGGCTGAAAATGCGCTATGTTTAAAAAATCATATCTTCTTCAATTTGCAGCAAATTGCTCTCAATTTTTGATATGTTGCAGTGGTTGGTCTGAAAAACATTTCTGGAAATTTTCATTTAATTTTGATTTGTTTTGATATAGAAAATTATTGGTTAAATTCGGCTAAAATTTGATCTCTACTTGTTGGCCGGAAATGCACCATATTCATAAAATCATATCTTTCTCAATTTACTGCCAATTGTTCCAAATTTTTAACATGTTGAATTATATGGATTTTAAAACATTTCTGCAAAGTTTCACTAAATTTTGATTTGTTTGGATAAAAAAATTTGTTGGTTGAATTCGGCCAAATACTGATCTCTGTGTGTTGGCCGAAAATGCACCATATTCAAAAAATCATATCTTTCTCATGTTAAAGCCAATCATTTCCAATTTACGATATGCTATAGTAGTTGGTATGTTAAACAATTCGGAAAATTTTGATTGAATTTTGATTTGTTTTGATATTGAAAATTGTTTGTTGAAATCGGCCAAAAATTGATTTCTGTTTGTTGGCCGAAATTGCACCATGTTCAAAAAATCATATCTTCTCCACTTTAGAGCCATTTGCCCCCATTTTCTAATATATTGCTTCAATTTTATGATATTTTTACCTACCGAGGACATGAGGTGGGGTTGTTATGATGAATTATTGATGGTTGTGATGTTTAAGATGGACTTTTACTTATCGATGAAATGAGACAAGTCTTGATGTCACTTTAAACTCATCAAAGTATGAGACACAATGAGTTAGGTGCTTTACACTCGCCAATGAGACGAGGCGGTGTATGTTTGATTTTGATTTTTATGGATGTTTTCTAATGTGGCATCGACTGACGATTAGTAAACCAATAGGTGTGAATGTATGGTATGAGATGTACATTAACACCCATTAGGTTCCTATTCGAGATGTTGTGACACATTCAAGATGTTATTAGTACTACAAACCGAGCATAAGATTGGAATCATTACGATGTTCTTGATGTCATTACTAGATTACAATCATCATGATGTTTTGCTTGGATTTTATGATTTGGGTGTCATCGCGATATTCGACTATAGTCAATCAAGATGATCACGATGCTAAGATGTTAATGACCCCAAGTCATCACGACGTATGGTACCAAAAAATAGTAGTACTAGTCAAGATGGAAATCACGTGCAATTTTCTATGAAGTTTTCTATGTTCGATTTCACCTTTTTATGATGTCGTTATTTGAATACGGCCTTGAGTATGAAATGGGCTACATTTATATTAAGCTATCTGGTGATTTCGATTATGATTTCATTTAACTCTTATTGAGTTCTTATGGTAGATTATGATGATTTGATGTTTCTTTATGAATTTATTATATGGTTCTCATCCCTTATCTACTTTACTTAGAGATGTCCTTAAGAGAAACCATATGCACGTTACTTATTGAATTCCTTTGAAATAGATAGATGAATCCCCGATGTCCCCTTTCTTATAAATGATATGATGAATAATATGTTGTTCCGTTGGCAACAACGGAGTGATTCTCACCATTCCGCTTATTATTGAGATCCTTACTACTGATAAGTTTAGCTTGCCTGACCCGTGTGTTTTTCACTCGGGTCAGACTGAGTTGCAGGTTAGTTTGGATTGCTTCACTTCTTGGATCAGCTTGATTGCTTTTGTTGGACTTATCATTTTGGCTTGGATGTCGTTTTGGGTCGTCTACTTTTATGTGTCTTATTGTATATTATTTTGTGGGATGGGTGTATATGTGATTCAGTAGTCCATGCTACTTATATATGATGTATTATTATGGAGATGTATGGTGATGTATGTATATATATATATATATATATATATATATATATACTCTGATCTGGGTTTGCTGTTCTTTGACTGATGTTTTCTATCTGCATGTATCTTACGTTATTTCTTAAATGGTCCGAATCCACCATAGTGTGCATTAGTTAGGGATTAAGCGTGTCTACCACTTATGATGTAATGGAAAAAAAATCAAGACATAATTGACATGCTTAGCTCTTAACTAATGTATTACTATGATGGTCGCCCTTAATCAGGCCTATTCTCTACATTAGTAGACAGGATTACTTAGTAATTCTCTTTACTAATGTAGGTCTCGGGGTGGGGCGTTACACTATATATCTATTATGTGACATAATAACCAAAATGAAAGAAGTAATTTTTTATAACAATGCCGCTTGTCTTGGTCCTACTATTCATCAAGGTCGAAGAGGTCATTGTATTGCTTTTATAACAATGTAGTGCGGAATTATTGCCGTGACTATTGGTGTCGACATAATTAAATAAGTGGATAATCTATAGAGTATGAAAGTCGACAACATCATTTTTGATAAGAGTTTTAATACTTAAAAGGATTTAAGTTGTTGGTCTTCGATTTTGGATGGAGGTCGATAATGGTTTAAACACCATGTGTTTTATGATTATCTTAATAAAAGCGGTGAAACTTAAGCCTCTTTGTTGACATTGTATTCATGTCGACACTGATTGATATTAACCTATTTTAAGGTAGTGACCACATATTGCTTTCTAGCATAACATGCCAATGCAAAATGTCATTTATAAAATGGCATAATACTTTGGTAATATAAAGAGCTATATGTTCCCTTGAACTAAATGTGAATTAAAGTGATTAATCATATTTTTATATGAAATTGGTTTCAAGGAATTTAAAAATGTTTAGCCCAAGTTTTGAGAAAAATTACCAAAGGGAATATTACTTAAGATTAAGTAGTTATGAAACATAGAAGATTAGGAGTGAACATATCTAAAAAATAGATGCTATATATTCTTGTGTTTATTTGATCAGTTATTGTGCATAATTGTTATAATCACACCCACATCATTTATGACCCATAACTATATTTTGGGAGTAATAAGGGCAGAATAACCCACTAGGTTGACCTAGTAGTGGGTGTAAACAAAGTTAACTTCTGACTGAGTAGAATTGCATTTAGAAGATCAGGTAGATCATAAATGTAGGATGTCCAGAACTGATCAAAATATTATTGATTTAGACAAGTTATTGGAAGGGCCTCATAGGTTCATAGTAAGTCCATGAAAACTATGATTGGAATGTTATTGGAGGCATCCAATAGGTTCTTAGTGAACCTATAAAAACTATGAAATGAGAGAAGTTATTGAAGAATCCAATAGGTTCATAATAACCCCATTAAAAATATGATTGGAAGGTTATTGGTGGAAACTAATAAGTTCTTGGTGATCCATGAAAACTACGAAGTTAGACAGATTTTCCCTAAGGTTTGAGATAGGTTATTAGTCAGCCCATGAAAATTAATAGGTTAATGGTGACCTTAGGAAAACTATAAATTGAGACAAATTGTCAGATAAAATTAGGATCGGTAGTCTGGGGCTTATTACATGTTGCATATCATCATATATTATTGTGTTTTAACCATTGTGGATGCAGGAGCATAGTATATGGTTAATGTATTTTGTATAGATACCGGTGAGGGGAAAACCTATTCTGGTCAACGACATGGCCTCATATGTATCTATTTGGTTCGAGATGGTTGGTAATTATTCACACCAGATTTTTTGTCTGATCCAACATTTTTGTTTTTCCCCCTAAACTTTCGAGTGCTTAATTGAGTAATTCTAGAGTACTGCATTTTACGTTTCCTAGTAGGATGAATATGCTTCTGGAGACATTCAGGAAGCAATCTAGCTATATAGGTGTACTATTATAATCCACTATGTTATTTAAGTTTGTCTATATGGATGTAATGGCAAGTTATATAATTGCCAAATATTTGATTTTGATCAAACAAGGGGCATCTTCATAAGTCGCTCTTGGACTATTTCGTAATAATTATATTTTCTCTAAACGTGGAATTATGAATGGGATTATGTAACGAATATGAAAGCATATCTGATATGGCATGTAAAATATTTCTGAATTGCAGTTGAATTTTTCTATATTCATATGCTTCTTATTATTAATATGTTTAACATAGCTACATTTTATCGCCCAGAATTAATAACTATGGATGACTCCAGCATCCATAGCGGTTAGTTTTGGGCTTCAGAATAGGGGATGTTACATCGTTCTTTATCCCCTCTCTGTTTACACCAAAAGTTGGCATAAACATTCTAAAATTAATAGTGGAGAATAAAAATGAAGAAAATAAACAGAAAATGAAGAAAGAGAGAACAAAGAACAATTATAGTAGTTCGTCTAATCAAAGGCCTACGTCCTCTTGAACCTTGTTTGTGTTTCTCCTGAGTTTTTACAAGGTTAATCTTATGGATCGATAGCTATGGATCAATGATGATCCGTGTGATAATAGGAAAAGTATGGAAAAATTTTAAGCAAGAAAAGTTCCCCTATAAAATGCCATTCCTCCTCTATTTATGGTTGTAGGTCAACGAGATTCTCTCCACCATGTTCTTGTCCATGTTTCCCACGTCCTGATGAGGCCACTCTCAAAAGATCATGGCCAACTCATCAATGTTTAGGGATCAGTACTGAACCATGCTCCATGTATCGATATCGATCCATAAGATTTCTCTGTGAACCTTCTTCAATTTCTCATGGACATTAGGTTGACTCATATCCTTGACTTTGGCATTTGGTTACATTGACATAGGGTTGAACTTTAGAGAATCCCTTGGTTCGAAGGTTGGACAAAAGAACTTGACATATCCATCGATCATTTAAGTCATGATGGGCTAACGAACCACCTCATATTGGCATATATTAACAAACATTGTATGGCATAGGTTATATGACAACTTGGGCAAAATTTAGGGATGGATACCGAACCTTTAACACAGCCTTGTACCGAACCATGACTTCACTTGATTTTTGAATTTTTTGGCTTGGCACTAATAGTGGGTGATGCATAGGATATTATTGAATATTCTTGTCTATCACTTGACTTCACATATTGGTTTTTCTTGACATATGAGCTTGGCAGCCATTTTGGGTGCCTACTTGATTATTCTCCAATTTGTCCAACTGATTTGGCCAAATATGGCTTGTCAGAAGGCTAGATAATATTATCCCCACAAAGTATATCTTATTTAAACAACATATGCTTTGGATCGAAACAAGCTATAGATTCAACACCATTGGTTTTAAGTTTTTCTCCGAATAGACACTACCTTTCCTTTGAACTACTTCCACGAAGTATGACATCTTTTATCAATCATTATATTGCTTCGAGCAGTTTTAAACTTGTAACATTCGTGTAGTATAAAAAATAAAGCATGTCCTTCAGGTTCGTCGCTCATGTTTTAAAAAGCTTTCAACGATCCCCTTCTTCACATTATTTAGGCAAGACCTCAGTTTCTTGGAACTTCAGTTGTCTAGCAACATGCATGCACACATACATACATAGACTTGCTGCTTACACATTCATATATACATTTGTATAAGTATATGTTTATTTATATACATATATATATATATATATTCTTCTTTTTTAAGGTTTTATGGTTCAGTACTGATCCATGAGCCATGCATGGACACCAAACCATTGTCCCTGAAACATAGGTGATTCCCTCACCTATTCATAACGCTCGGCCCATACAGAAAGACAAACCCATTCTTATATTATTTTCACTTACCATTGTAATGACCCGGAATTTTTGACCTCGAATATTCGATACTAATACATTCACTGTAGAAGTGTCGAGCATCCTAATGTCGGAAATCCCAGATTGTTAGGGTAAAGAAGAAAAGAGGTAAAAAAAGAAAGAGAAAACAAAACACAAAATCTCACATCGCAGCGGATTAAAAATAATATAATATCAAACAATAGCATTTATACAATGAAAAGCAGTAATTTTCAGGTTACGTTCAATATATCAGAGTACAACCAGTTACAAATAAATTAGATAGTTATAATTAACTTGTCCTATAATACAAACAATGCACTGCAGAATATACTTCATACGTTCCTGCCATCCAGCTCGCCTCCTGAGCTTCCAAAACGTCCTAACCTGGAAATCTGCAACACTCGATCTGACCCAAGCATTACAACAAAGTAACACCCGGGTCAGGCTGCCAACCTGTGTGAGTAAACCCATATAACATGAAATACTAAGGTATAAAACTTAGTTGAAATTTCGGTGAAACTCGTACCTCACTACGAGATCTTAACCTGCTAAAACCAACACTTATTTCACAAACAATCTCTAAGTACCCTTACTTAGTTTAAATGGTCATGATACTTAAATTATTCCATTCCAGCCTATTGATTGCACAAAACAAATCTATAAAGAAAATTTCGATTGTTAATCAAAGTGGTTTCGGATATTGCTGATACCCGACTCCGGTCTCTTTGAAATCCAAAACCATCGTTGTTTAAATGAAATTTAATTTAAAACACAAGATTTTATTTTACACAGCAATGCATCACCGACATTATCACAGTTCAACCCAAACATATCATATCACAGGACATTACAAATTATCAGACTATATATTAATCAAATCATTCAACATAATTTAATCATCCATAAGCAAGATTAGTTAGTCATTCGATTTCTAATTAAATTAATTTAATCACCAAATAAATTAAATTAATTACCTTTAAATCTTGCTTAATTAACCTTAAATAAATTTCCGACCATTATTATTATTTTAATTAACTAATGAAATTAATAAATTATCCTTTAATCATTGACACTAATTAATTTACCTTAAATTACTTACATTAATTAATTAATAATCCTTTAATTACATTAATTAATTAACAATCCTTTAATTAATTAACCCTTTAAATAATCTAAGTCTTTAATTAATCATCCTTTAATTAATTAAGATAAATCATTCCTTAATTATTTACCTACTTATCAATTATATCTTATTTATTAAATGCTTACAATTAATCACTAGAGAAATTAATTAATTAAAGTTTAATACACTAATTAAGCACTCACTTAATTCCATCATTAATTTATTTGGAAACACTTAGGATTCAATTTAATTAATTAAATTAATATAGAATTATCCAAATCAAAACAAATTAAATTTCAAAACATTTGTCTTTACTTTGTTCGATATCTTGATCATACTTTACCCTTGAAAACTTGTTTAACAATTTCATTAAAGCTTGCATTTACTTAATGCTTTAAATCTGTTATTTACCTTTGCTTAAAACCCGAGCCCAAACCATCATTTACCCAAGCCAACCCCGGTTCCTATCCCAAGCCAAACAACCTCAATCACTACCCCAATCAAACTCGAGATCGACCTCCAGTAAAACACCATCTTCCTCGAAGAAATCAAAACACAACAACAACATCAGATATGAGATAACCCATGTTCACGTGCACATCATCTCACCGTCGCTCCAATCATCATCGTGACCCTTCGCAAGTCGACGACGACCATCTCGACATGAGCGACCACCCAGAATCCCAAACCCCTCGTGAAATCAAAATCGAACGAACTCAAACCCATCAGGCCGAAACCCGATCATCAAACACCCCAAATTCTTCCGTCTTCGATCATCTGGAACCTTTCCATCACGTCCAGAACCTCTCCTTGCTCCCTTCTTTCATTCCCCCATGACCGATCGAGTCTGGTGCTCCATCGACATCGCAAATGCCTCGCAAACCCCATCGTCTCGATCATCTCCTAAAACCCTACATCGACGCCACGCCGTCGCCATGGTGAATGATAAATCCAGCGATCAATTTTGCCACAACCTCCGACCTTCCATCTTGCTTCCGCGACCTCGACTACCCAAACCTCGCTGATCGTCAAAAATCGACCAAAACCCAATCCATGTTCAACTCACAATCTCTCTCAATTTAAAAGCTTAATAATCACGATTCCATTTTTTAAAAATCATCAATTTCAAAGACAAATCAGATGATATAATTGAAACTTGAATTCATGCAATTTGAAATTTTGATATGATTTGTGTTTTACTGTAATTATTTTTTTAGTTAAAACTACCTTCATATTTAACTCAAAAATATTTTTAAAATTTAGGTCTTGATATAACAAACAGATTTTGTTTATACATTAGAGTTTAAAGACAATCAAGAGAAGAGATATTGGATTTTGATCAAGTTTAAAAACCTGTTCAATAAGAACCGAACAAACATTCTATATACAGACATGCACACCCATATAATCATATATATATATACATACAATTCATATTAAACAATCATGCAAACACTTATCACACTTTACTTAAAATATTCATTGCATGCATCTAGATTTTAAACAGATTTAAACTTTTAAATAAAACTATTTACTCACGGTGTTTGCCAAACAGAGAGCGGAATTTTGAAGCCTGGAAAAGATTTTGATAAAGGCTTGATTTTAATCTGGAACTGATTTTCCTGAGTTTGACCTGGATTTTGTTTTGTTGATCTTCTTTTGTTCTGAATTGAATCTTAAATTTGTTTCTAGCTTTAATCTTGAATTAGGTATGTTTGCTCAGGATAAAGGATTGAAACAGGTTTTGATTTTTATTTGATTTTTTCATTTCAGGTTTTAGTTTCTTTTTGAAAGATGAAGAGAAAGAGAGTTTGAATTGAAATTCAAAACGGCCAGGTTTCTCTAATACATGTTATCAATATAATTAAGTTTAAAAGAAACATATTTGCCATTTGTTAATACAAGTTATCTCAAGCTTACAAATGTAATTACATATATTAATAAGCTTACACTTGTTAATTCATGTTGTAATTATTTAACATTTGTTTAAATGCATGTTATAATTTTTACACTTGTATTATGCATATAAAATTAGTTTGCATTTGTAATTATCATGTATTAATATGTTTTTATACAATTTTTGTATTATATATCAATTGGTTTTTATATTTATAAATGAATATGTTTTATTCATTAGTTTTTAAATCCTTATATATATATATATACACACACACACAAACTATCTTTATTTCAAATAAAATTTTAAAAGAAAGCATGTATACCCTTATCAAATCTTATTTTAAGCTAAAGTACTTTTTAAATTAATATACACACACACACACACTATTTTAGTGTTAAAAATATAGAATTCAATTTTAAATAACTCTTGAAAATTATTATATTAATGTCAAAACATAGCTTCCAATTCAATATATATATATACCTATATATTATATATTATGATTATAAAATCATTTTTATTAGCTTTGAAAAGATAAATTTTTCCAAATTAAATATTTATAAAAGAAGATTATCAAATTATTATTACTAAATTAAATTATTATATTAATATGTTTACTGTAATTATATATTCACAATGGATTTGTATATGTATACACTTAAGATTTCAACATTATAGAGTTTGCATATATCTATTTATATATTTGTTAATTTACTATAAGATTTATCATTTCTAGATATTTATATTTCAATATTTATTATAGTTTCAAATCCATTTATATACATCCAGATATCTTTTACTATCAGAATTTTATCCGTTCAACTAAATAAAAATCAGTTAATTACCAATTAATAGATGTCTAGAAATTTGGGTTATCACAATCCTCCCCCCTTTGAATCTTTTCGTCCTCGAAGAGGAACGAAACCAGAATTTTAATCATTTTGCTAATTATCAGTTAGATTATCCTTTTTATTCAAAAATTCAAAAATACTTCAAAATCTACATGTTATCAAAATAGTTTTATAAAAATACATTTTATAACTCGATGTCTCAACAATTCCATCCTCGTTCTCACAGAAATTTGGTCATACGTTGATCAGGCGTAGGACTGAAAATCTATAAATACTTGGTAAACCCGTTTTCAACACCCAGTGAAAATATTTGGAAAACATTTTTCGAAAACTTTTTTGAAAATATAGAAAACATTTTATTTAAATATAGAAATCATTTTTGGTGAATGCTGTAGAAATCATCACCTCCTCTATGGTCGCAGTTAATGGGATGATTACGTCGCCATCCTGGCAAAACCATAGATAACGATAGGCACTCCGCGCCCCTCGATTACGCCATGGAAACCCGCCACAGATCGTAGCTACACCCAGGGTAATGTCGCCATCATCGTAAAAATCCATCTAACTGTAGGCATCAGTGCCCTCTAATTTCACTGCCAAATGAAACTTCACCACTGCTACATAGATCGCAGACTACATCAGTCGAGTCCCAATGTAGCATGTAGGCACTCAATGCCATACAACTTTCGCTATGTCTTCATAGATCATAGTCTACCGATGTTATGTTGCCATCATGGCAAAATCAAACATAGATCGTTGGCTCTCATGGCCACACGACTTCCGCTATGGTCCGCAGTAGATCGCAGTGACACCAAGTAACACTATCGTCACAGCATGACCCAAATGCCTCTGTAGGCATCAACGCCCTCGACTTTCACTACCCACACACACAATCCTCAAGAACTTCAGTTTATCGGGACTTCCTCACAGGACCAAATTTAGAATCCCCCTTAGGGCTCAAGGTAGAACCACCCCATGGATCTCTTATGAAATTCATTTCATGGGAGCGTCTTTTTCCCCGGAGCCAATCTCAAAACATTTTATACAATAAACTTATAGTATCTTTCAAATCATACCCTCTATGATTCATAAAAAATTCTCTTTTTCACAAAATCGATATCTCAAATCTATAGTTTCAAAATTGGCTTCCCAAATTCTCAAAATTTATTTTTCCCAAAAATCAAAAGCCTTTCCAAAATCCATAGGTTCCAAAGCCTTTTTCAAAAATCATTCTCATAATATCCTTTATATATATATATATATATATATATAAGTTTATCCCTTTATTTGAAACAAAATACTCTGGATTACATCTTACTTATACAAATCCCTTTTATACTTCAAATACTTTCAAAGATCACATCTTCTGGCTACAGATTCAACAAGGGAAGATTTATCATATATAACGGACATATATAACTTTATTTATACCAAATCAAATATTCAAGTTTGATTTTCCTTATGAATTTATTCAAAACAACATTTATTATCCCGGAAGATAATAAATCAATTTAAATTACTTTTTAAAATTTTTAATCAAATATTAATATCCCAAAGGATAATTTTTAAAATCATTTTATAACTTTAAAACCACATTAATTTTCCCCAAAGAAAATAAATCAAATTAAAAATCTTTTTATAATTTTAAATAACATTAATTATCCAGATGGATAATAAATCTAACCTATAATCTTCTTCTAATAACCCAATTAATTATCCACGAACTCAAAGACACCATCCATAACCTCCAAGTTGCCACTTCCACTGAACGAGCCCAAAAACCAGAACTAACCTACCCACATTCATCTCGAGATCCATAATGCCCTTGGCCACCAATAGCCAATCCAACCGATTAACTCCTTCTCCTCATCATGACGAACAACTTCCGTGTTGACACCAATACTAAAAACGGCTTCCACCGATAATCTGTGGCCGTTAGATTTGCTAGGATTAGGGCTAGCGTTGGACAAATGACAAACAATATTCCAACTAACGCTATTCACCCTAAAATTTTACGAACTCTAATCAAGGCATGTTAATTGGCGCTCCTAGCTAAATAGTCTTATTCCGAACTCAATGGATTATTTTTGGGACCTAATTCCAACGTATATAGAAGTTAGCTTTTTAAAATCCATTTATATTATTTTAGTTCTCTATAATAAATTGTTATACGTTTTGAGCTCGCTTGATCACACAGTACGTCCGATCGTCACGAAACTCGTCAGCATACAACAGTTATTATTCTGAATCCAATGGCACCGGTTTCGTCCAAATTCGAGATAGCGTATCTACACGATAATTTCACACATTTTAAATATTGTTTTATTTTTTTTAGCAATGCTAGCCGGCTTTATAGTGGACCATGCCACTATATATATGGGGAACATGTGTTCTCCACATGCACTGAACAACTAAATAGACTCAAGGAGCCCAAACCGAAGAGAAAAATAAAGAGGAGTTATGAAAAAAGTGTTGAGCTTTAGTTTTGATTCATGACACAAAGCTATCACTACAACATACAGATTTGACGACTGTTATGAAAAAAAGAGAATATATACTACATGGAGACAAGACATCAAAATCGGTGCATCAATTTTTATATAATCTTATTTTGAGTCTTGAGTCAATTTTGTTAAGATTTCTCCTCGTTTAACGTATATATTAGCTTATATATAATCTTTTATTTTCAAATAATTTATACATATAATCATATAATATATATATATATATATGTATATGTATTATCAAAGTTTTCTTTAAAGTCATATGATATATATATAAACACCTTTGAAAGCTGTGCAAATTACACAGAAGTTACCAGGTCAGTCGACTGACCAGGTAGGTTATTCGACTGACCTGACAATTTCTGTGCAACATGCACAGGTGCACAAATAAACAAATATATATTAAAAATTCGTTTGAGTATCCAATCGACTGACCTAGAGGTCCAGTTTACCGAATTTCTATAACAGCCATGTTTTCTGAAAAGACACGATTCTTTGTGAAGAGTTTACAAATCTCTACAAAAAGATATGGACGCAACACTTCAACCGAAACTCTTCGTCAATAGCCGCTGCTTTTTAACATCTATAAATACATATTCTAACTTGATTCCAAACTACCAAATTTTATTATCTTTCTTATCTAACTCTCTTGAACGTACTTGCCACTATACTCTCAAATATTCTACATTAACAAATTTTAAGAAATATTATACCTTTCTATTCTTCATAAACTTCAAATATATATATATACACACACGCACACACACACTCGAGGAGAAGATTATAGGAAGGGTGTACAATAAACAGACTTATCCATGTTATTAGAACACAAAAATTCAAACAATCTTTTGTATTTGTTGAAGTCCTATTCTGCTACTCAAACGTGTGAAGTCCTCTTCGGCTGTTGAGGCGAAATCCTATTCCATTGCTTAGGTCCCTGTTCGGCTGCTCAAGGGTTGTATAGAACTGTTCCTCCAGGTTAAGTGAGGGTTTTTGTTTTAGTGCAATTCTAGAAGGAGTCTGGGACTGTACGTAGGGCAAAGCTCCGGACCAGTATAAAAATCTCTGATGTAATTTTTATTATACTGCTTTTATATTCCGCACTATTTACCATATAGCTATCATCACTACACTCTGTATTATCATATATCCTTATTACACGATCCATAAAAAACTTTCATTTGGTATTAGAGCAGGTCATCATATAACTGTAACACAGTTATCTAATAATCCAATAATATGAAAACTAACACTAGCAGTAGCATTAAGAATAGCTTCATTGAAGGAAAATCTACTGCACGTCCACGACTATTTAATGGTATGAACTATAACTGTTGGGCCACACGAATATATATATATATATATATATACACACATATACAAGCAAATGGTTTTGATTCGTGGAATATAACTCAAATAGAATATATTATTCCTACTGAAGAATATTCTACTTGGACAAATACATAGAAACTAGATGCCACAGCAAATGCAAAAGCCATGAATATGTTGTTTTGCGTCTTAGATAAAAATGAGTTTAACCGTATTAACATATGCAACACTTCATATGAAATATGCATACACTCAAAGTTACACACGAAGGAACTAACAAAGTCAAACAAAGCAAAATATCCATGCTCAAAAGTCAGTTTCAAAACTTTAGGATGAAGGAAAATGAATCTATAAATGATATGTATTCAAGATTTCAGGATATCTACCATTCATTAGTAGGACTAAGAGAAAAATATTCTGATTTTGATATTGTATCCAAAATCCTTAACTCTTTAATGGAAGAATGGAAAAGAAAAGTACTCGCTATTAAAGAAGCGAACGATACCAAAATAACTCTGGAAGAGTTAATAGGAAATCTAATGTCCTATGAAGTAAATTTGCAGGCTAAACGAGTTCAAGCTCAAGAGAAAAAGAATATAGCATTCCATGTTGAACAAGAAGAATCAGATTCAGACAAAGACAATCTAGCCTTCATTGCCAAAAACTTCAAGAAATTCTTGAAGTATGGAAAAGGAAACAGAAATGATAGCAAGAGAAACTCAAACAACAATAAACCACCGCCTTCATTAGGTCTGGAGTACTTTGACTGTCACAAAAAGGGGCATATATAGATGGACTGTCCTGATCAAAAGAAAGAATATCGCAATAAAAGGAAGGACAAATTCAAAAGGAAAGCTTTCTTAGTTACATGAAATGATTCAGACTCCCCTTCCTCTTTAGAAAGTGAGAGTGACAGCGATAATGAACAAGCTAACGTATGCTTTATGGTCAAAGATGATGAGGTTAGTGATTTAACTTTTGATGATATGATAGAGATAAACTCAGAATTGTTAGATAATTCAAAAAGTCTCAAAAGAAAATATAAAGAGGCCGTTGAAAACCAGAATAAGGCAGAATTCGAAAGAGATATGCTTAAAGACGAGAAGAAAATATTGGAAGAAGAACTTGAGACAACTCAAGAATCGCTTTCAAATGTTAATTCACAACTGATATTATTGAGTCAAGAAATTGAGACTCAAAAAGAAAGGAATGATGTTCTTGTTTCGGAAAATCATGATTTGAAAACTAATATTAAAATGGTAGAACTAGAAAATTCAAGTCTAAAGGCCAAACTAGAAGGAGTCACTAAAAATGTTTCAAATTTTAATAAAGGCAGTGAAAATTTACCTAGAATTATTGAAAATTCACAACCTGTTAACAATAAAAATGGTTTAGGTTATAAGAAGAAAGTCAAGAATTCACAATCTAGTAATTTAAACAATGTTAAGTCTAATAAAACACCCATATCTTCAAAAAGGCTAGTTTCTAAAACTATCAATATATGGGTTCCTAAAACAAATAACAAGTTAATAAGGAATAAGTATATTAGATCATTCATAGAAAACATTCATAATAATAAGAATTGTATCTATAAAAGGGATACAAAACCCACTTGGGTTTGGTTTCCTAAGATCTAGCTCTTAGGACCCTATTAAAAAGGTGGGTACCAACGTCATCCCATATTTTTTGCAGGTCCCACTCAAGAAGAGAGGAAACTAGATACTCGACAGTGGTTGCTCAAAACACATGACAAGAGACAAAGATATGCTGATAAACATTCATACTCAGACAGAGGTTCTGTCACTTTGGAGATAATCCCAAGGGATATATCATCGGAAAAGGTGATGTGAGCAATTACGGTACATCTAATTTACCTCTTATTTCAAATGGTTTTTTAGTTAAGAATCTAAAACATAATCTATTAAGTATAAGACAATTATGCGATAAAGGTCTTAAAATATATTTCTCTGAAAATAAATGTAGTATCTTCGATCAAAATCTGAACCTTATTTTCGAAGGAGATAGAGATAAAAACATTTATGTTTTGAATATGAAAGTTAATCATAACTCAGACATATGTTTAATAGCGAAAAAAAAATGATCCCTGGATATGGCATAAATGATTCTGTCATATAAATTTTAAAACTATAAATGAAATTTCAACAAATAATCTCATAAAAGGATTACCAAAGATGAGTTTTAAAGTTAATAATATATGTGATGCATGTCAATTATGTAAATTAACTAAATCTTCGTTTAAATCTAAGAAAGTCATTTCGACATTACGACCACTTGAATTACTTCATATAGGTTTATTTGGACCAACCCAAGTTCGATCCATAAATCACAATAAATACGTATTTGTAATAGTTGATGATTTTTCTAGATATACATGAACTATTTTTATGAAAAATAAAAGTTATACTTTCAAAATTTTCAAAACATTTGTTAAACGAATTCAAAAAAGGTACTAAAA
Organism: Allium cepa; assembly: GCA_030765085.1. NCBI lineage: Eukaryota > Viridiplantae > Streptophyta > Magnoliopsida > Asparagales > Amaryllidaceae > Allium > Allium cepa. The sequence goes on along the minus strand of CM060936.1, from coordinate 22,807,855 downwards.
TTAAAAATATCAGAAGTGATCACAGAGGTGAATTTGAAAACGAACTGTTTGGTAACTGTTGTAAAAAGAAAGGAATATTTCATAACTTTTCATATCCTAGAACTCCATAACAAAATGGAGTTGTAGAACGAAAAAATCGAACTCTACAAGAATGTGCAAGAACCTTACTAATCGATAGCACATTACCACTACATTTCTGGGCAGAAGCCGTTGCAACTGCCTGTTATGTATTAAATCGTGTTTCTATTAGACCCCTCACTAAGAATACACCTTACGAACTTTTTAACGGTATGAAACCAAACATATCTTATTTTTAAATATTTGGATCAAAATATTTTGTATTAAATACCAAAGATCAGCTTGGAAAATTCGATTCAAAATGCGATGAAGGTATATTTCTTGGATATTCAAGTCGATGCAAAGCTTATCGAATTTTCAATAAACAAACTAATACTATTGAAGAGACACTCCATATATCTTTTGATGAAAACTCTAAACTTGTTTCAAAAAAAAATGATGACGATGATTTACGTGATAATAACATGAATATAGAAGTAAATAATTTAAGAGAAGATGAAAATATTATTTATAATTCTAGAGAAGATTAAAACATCGTTAATAATTCAGAAAATAGAAATATTTCCAATACAATGAGATCTCCTCGCACAATCTTACGAAATCATCCTACAGAAAATATAGTTGGAGAAATAAATTCAAATGCCCGAACTAGAAAGCAATTAAATTTAATGGGTCATGTAGCTTTTCTTTCTACTATAGAACCTAAGAATACTAAGGAAGCATCATCAGATGAAAATTGGATTATTACTATGCAAGAAGAACTAAATCAGTTTGAACGAAATGAAGTTTGGGATCTAGTACCCAGACCGACCGATCAGACTGTTATAGGAACTAAATGAATTTATAAAAATATAGCAGACGAATTAGGAAATATAACTGGAAACAAAGCGAGATTAGTAGCACAAGGGTATAACCAAGAAGAAGGAATGGACTAAGAAGAAAAGTTTGCTCCAGACACTAGACTAGAAGCAATACGAATCTTACTGGCATACACATGTTTTAATAATTTTAAACCCTATCAAATTGATGTTAAAAGTGCACTTTAAATGATTATATTAAAGAAAATGTTTTTGTTAAACAACCCCATTTATTTGTTCATGAAAAATATCCAGATCTTGTCTATAAACTTAAGAAAGATTTATGTGGTTTAAAACAAGCACCACATGCTTGGTATCAACGCCTTAAAAGCTATTTAATTGAATCAGGATTCGAAATAAGAAAAGTAGATCAGACTTTATGTATAAAACGCTCTAAAAATGATATTTTAATAGTTCAAATATATGTAGACGACATTATATTTGGTTCAACCAATAATAAATTACGTAAAGAATTTTTTGAAATAATGACTAGAGAATTCGAAATGCCCCATATAGGAGAATTATCGTATTTTCTAGGTCTTCAAATAAAACAAGTTTCAAATGGAATATTTATAAATCAAGAAAAATATTGTAATAATCTTTTTAAGCAAATCAGAATGGAAAACACTTCTACCAAACCAACACCTATGAGCACAACAACACATCTTGATAAAGATGAAAACGGCAAGAGTGTAGACCAAAAAATATATCGTAATATGATATGATCTTTACTATACCTAACAGCGAGTCGACCAAGTATACTGATGAGTGTATGTCTATGTGCAAGATTTCAAGCTGATCCAAAAGAATCACACTTACGAGCCATAAAACGAATACTACGTTATCTTAGCAATTCTAATGATTTCAAATTTTTCTATCCAAAAGATTGCTCGTTCGACTTAGTGTCATATAGTGATGTTGATTTCGGAGGATCACGAACGGATAGAAAAAATACAAGCGGTATATGTCACTTCATTGGTAAATCATTAATATCGTGGTTTAGCAAGAAACAAAATCATGTCTCACTATCAACTTGTTAAGCAGATTATATTTCTGCAGCATTAGCTTGTACGCAAGTAATCTATATGCAACAGACACTTAAAGATTTCGTAGTTAATTTATCAAAATCAACAATTTACTGTGATAATTCCAATGCAATAAATCTATCCAAAATTTAGTAAATCACTCTAGAACTAAACACATATATATTAGACATCACTTTCTACGTGACAATATAGAAAAAGATGTGATGAATTTAGATTACGTTCCATCTGAAAATCAATTAACTTATATTTTTACTAAACCATTGTTAGAGAAGACTTTTATAAAACTACGTCAAGAACTCAGTATAATGTCAATTAGGGAAAAATGATACAATACGAAATTTTGGACTAAGAACTCGAAAATAAAAATTTTGACAAAAATTAAATTTCCTGACCATGTTGAGATTCGAACCTATGACCTATTATGAATAGCCTAGATGTCTTAACCACCTGAGCTATTGATTATTTTCATTACAGTCTAGGTCGGGGCTTTTCTTATATGGTGACAACTATACTCTAAATTGTGCATAACACTTACCTTTACAAATATATGTTTTCTGCATTTTACATTTACTAAGATAAATCACAATTACAGAAAACCACCAAAATAGCAACTTACATTCCTAACTAACAACTTTATTGTAGCTAAAATCAATACAATCCATTGATTTCATCCTTTTTATTCCCAACATTAGTCTATAAATAGGCATACTTATTCTCTGTTATTCATACAAACTAACAAAAATACAAACTAACTATCATTATATCAAACTCTTCACAATCAACTCACTCCGTTGAAATTCTTGTAGGATCTAGATTAACCCTAGAGGGGGGTGAATAGGGTTATAGCAAAATTTTCGATTTAAACACAGAAATAAACTGTAGAAATAAATATCCTGAAAAGTAAATCACACACAAAATTTACCCAGCTTCGGCAACCCCTGCCTACTGCTGCATTCCCAGATTTCTATTAGAATTAAACAGTATCCCGCTTACAAACACTCTAACAGACTCGCAAACCCTTGCTCCCGCTCACAAACACTCTACTAGACTCGCACCCCCGCTCCGCCTATAGAGTTTTGCAAACTCGCAAACTCTGCTCCCGCCTATAGAGTTTTGCAAACTCGCACACCCTGCTCATTGAACTAATTCTAACTAGACAATCTGACACTACCTACAACCTAGGTGGTGATTTTACCAATTCTTTGACTCGAAAAGAAAATTTAAAACAAACTTAAAAACAGAAATTAAACAAAAACCCTATTTAAAAATTAAACCCTAAATAAGATAACTAAATCCCCTTTATAATAATAAAGGCCGGCTCTTTTGTTTTCTTCCACCTGATCCACTTCTCTTGCTTGTGAAATAATTGCGGCCGATCTTCTTTCTGAAATTAGGGCTTCGGCTCTTGCGATCCAAATTGGGGCTTTGACTGGTTTGTGATGCTCCTGCTTGTTGCTTCTCTGATGATCAATTGTTGCTCTTGCTCGCTGCTTCGCTTATGATTGTTTCTCTGGTTTGCGTTGCTCCTCTGTTGATCGAGTTCGTTGTTGATTCGGTATGTTATTTCTTTCGTTACTAGTTTAATGATTGCTTCAGTTGAACTCGATGCCTATGATGAACTTTTGGGTGTGGTATTTATATGAATTCGAGACACTTGAATTTGTTCGTTTCAATTCGATACTTTCCAAAACTTCAATTGCCTGATGCGCACGGCTTTCCTGATATAATTTTTGTCTTGTTACTCACGGCTTTGATTTTCAAACGTTTGATTTATCCTTGATTGATACGGTAAAAACTTTCCTCTTTCACTTTCTGACTTTTTCAAAGATATGCACCTGAATTTTGATTTCGGCTTGATTTGTATTTTTATACTGCGTTGATTTCTTGTATACCACTCCACGACTTTGCATTATTTTCGGCAATCACTATTTTCATTCATGTGAGCTTCGTCTCTGATCATTGTTACATTTAATCTTAATCACCTTGATGCTATAACCATACTTTTGGCATGATTGTTCTGGTCTTGTTTTTGCATGTTGCTATTCTCTGTTGCACTTGCTCATTGCTCCATTCATTTTGAATACTGGGTTGACTGTTGCACGTGTGTACTTCATATACATGTGTGCCTGACATTGATACTGCCATTCCTTGCTTGTATCAGTTCTCGGCCACACTACTTTCATTGCTATGCCTCGAACTTGACTGTTTTGTTTGAGCTTTGCCTCCATGTGCATTTGTCAATTCTGCATTTGTTTCACTGGTATCTTCACTGTGTTGCATTGTAGTTTGCATTGTTCATCTCGACTTGTTCTTGTACACTGTTCAGGTTCACAGTTGCTTCATACTGCTACTTGGTCTGACTTGTATCACTTGTGTCACTGGTGTACTTGAGCTTCTGGCCTGTATTTTGATGTTGCGACTGTGTTTCATTTGATATGTTATGTTGGTGGAAATTTTGTTTTGCACTGTGTCTTTGTTTGGTCTGCACTTTGGTTTATTGATGTGAGTTGTTGTTTGCTTTTGATGTAGCTGTTGGTCTGTGTTCTTGCATTATTCATGTTGTAGCCTGGATTGGTGCACATTGTTTGTTGTCTTTGATCTTTCTGAAGCTCTAGTTGCACACTTCTCTGCACTGTGTCTTGTTTCATGTTTGAACATAGCATTCATATTGTTGTGTTGGTGTACATTCATGTTGCAGCTGGTCTTTGCTTGCTTGGTGGCATTTCTTTATGGTCTGCATTGTGCATATGAACTTGGTCATGTTGCTTGAGTCACTTCCATTGGTGCATTGCCTTACTGACTTGATTCACTTCATGTTTGCATACATGTTGTGGTCTGGACATTTGGGTTTGTTGTTGTAACTGGGTATTGTCATTGCTTGTGTGATCTATGTTGCAACTGGTTTGGACTTTGAATGCATCTGTATCACTGCACTTTTGGTCATGTTGTACTTCTGGTCTTTGCTTCCATCCATTTGGTTGTTGCAGTCCTATGCAGTTGCTATGCCTTGTGTTCTTCACTATTGTCTTGAACTTCAGGTTGGAGCTGTGCACACGAGTTGGCGAGGCAGTGCACACGTGTATAAATGTACACGTGTGTATTGCAGCCACTCATGATTACCTGTCCCTGTAGCGTTATCAAGTGTATATTGATGTGCACGGCCTTATGGCATGTACAGAGATACACTGTGCATGTCACATTGTTCGTGTATGATGAATTCAAATGTAAATGATGACGAACAACCCAAATAACTGAGGCAAATCATATTTTCAAAAATCATATTTCATTTTATATAGCAAAAATATTTCTTTTTCAATTTTACTGCAATAGTGAATATTTTTGCAGATTGCTCAGATGCTGGATTCAAACTGGAATGCAGTTGAAGACAAAATACGAGTGTGAGTGATATGTAGTGAGGTTATTAATGTAAATATGAAATCGTGATGTATTCAAAATTGTATATGTATAGTGAGAGCTTGAATTTGTACTATTCAAGATTGTAATAAATATCTGTTTAAATAAAATTTCTGTTTGAATTCAAATTCCATTCAAATTCCGTGTAATTTATTTTATTCAACAAATATCTATTTAATCTATGAAAAATAGAATAGTACATTAACAAATACATTTAAATGAATATACATGTTTATTATCATCAAACAAAAATCATATAAGCGCAAAGCGCATATTCAACAATTCTAACCTCTTTCGAATCACCAAAAATACCCGTCCATCACTCTACACCGCCTTCTACTTCTCACGATCATACCGGATACACTCAGGAGAAAAAGAAAGGAAAGAAAATGATGTTTGACGTCTCTCCAACCACTAAACAGAAAATAAGTGATTTGCATCACTATCAGCAAGAGTCGTTGATGCTTCAGCGCGAAATATATTATGAGCAGAAAATCTATTCGAGACATCTAGGTATTATAGAACAAATTGCTATGAAATTTTGCGGTGCTTCATCCCATCCAATAGACGAACACGTCGTTTCGCCTATTCGTCGACCTTCTACTTCATCCCCGCCATGACCACCAGTCTCGCCAAACTCATGGGATCGAAATGAAGCATCCAATGTTCGATGCAAACAACTACAGGGCTACAAAACTCCCAGTCCTTCAAAATAAGAGTAGTTGTTTTTATATGTTATTTTTCGAATAATTTAACAAATTATGTACAATTTTTTTAATAGAATAAATCATTTCTCTTCCTTCATATTTTTTTATCAACACATATGCTAGGTCTAATATTCAAATAAATAAATTTACATAAGCATGAATATATAAAATTACACAACATCAGGCTGATTGGGAAAATTTACACAGGTCAGTCGACTGGACCAGTGTATCAGTCGATTGATACTGGGATAATTTTTTTATTAAACCAGATTCAGTCGACTATTACAGTGGATAAGTCGATCGGACCAGAACATAAATTTTTAATGTCGCAGAGTCAGTCAACCAAATCTGGCCTTCAGTTGGCTGAACCAGAAGTTGGAAAATTTTGAAATTCAGGTTCAGTCGATTGAACAACTGATTCAGTCGACTGATTCGTAGATCTGAGCCAATTTACTGCTCCACCCACCCATTCTGACCTTTTAACCTTCAATTTCCCCTTTACTCTTCACTCTCATTTCAGATTTTTCAATTCTTCTAAAACCACAGACCTTCAAAAACCTAATTTTTACCTCCAAACGCTCAAATTCAATGGCTCCAAAAAGAAAAGGACAAGCATCTTCATCTTCCCAACCTCCTTCCAATGACCAAATCCAACAATGGCTTTTTGACGATACCGCAGTTCGAAGATGGAGGAGAATGCAAGATTCTCATATTTTTGAAGGTTCGTTTGTAAAATTTTCCGATTTCTCTCCTTATCATATACAAGAATTGGCTCGTCGAAGCAATTTGGAGTCTTTGTTCAATATTGACAAAAACAAGCACAAAATAAACCAAATTATGGTCAAGCTATTCTGTGCTAATCTTAATTTAGGTCACCAAAACATTCAAAACCAAGATGATTGTGTAGGAGTTTGGTTTATGGAAAATCGGTATTTTTGTCGTTAGATCGAATGGCTCACATTTTATAATCTGAAAATGATGGTATTGAATTAAATATTATTGATTGTGATATGGTCGTTCTGACCGTATAAGTCATTTATTATTGGAAGATGATATGCGCCAACTCAAGTCTATGTCCTTAAGGCCTGAAGCTAGAATTATACACCGTGCATTAATGAAAACCATAACTCCGAGAACTGGAAGTTACGAACATGTTTCTGAATACAACTTTAAAGCCTTACATGCCATCTTCGGAAATATCAAAGTTAATTGGCTTCAGTTAATTCTTGATGAGTTCTTAAGCTTCAACAATGGTCGAATGAATGTTATATACTACGGTGAGTATATTATGGGCTTACTAAAAGAATGTGAGATTCCAGAACCTGACTCACCGGTTTCTACAGTCGGCTACTTAAACTCTCGTACTCAAGCATTAATGAAATTACCGGTCGGTCGACCTCCTCCTATCATTACTTTTGAAGAATGGACTCAGCGCCAATTACCTCAAGATCAACCACCACAACAACAAGGCGAAGCATCTTACCGTCCAACTCGCGAAAGATCAACTATTCATCAACAAGACTAAATTATGATTCCTAATCCAGGCCTTCCTCCACATGAGTCTATTTCTATGATATGTCATAACCAACAAATTCTTCAATTCCATATCATTAAGGATGACAAAAAGCTTGATAAGGTTAAAGGATTTTTCACAATGTTATGGCAAGCTATCTCGTGTTCATCCGGCACTTCCACCGCTACACTAGGTGATCTGGGTAAGCAACCCGTCTTCACTTGGTCTTCCTCTTCCAATGATCAAGCAAGTAGTAGCGAAAACGATGGAAATTAAGGTGCTAGTGGTGGTCAATGTTCTCATGGTGATTGGGGTAAGTGTATAATGGAGTAATTTGTTACTTTTCTTATAAACATTAGTTTTTTTATTCACAACATTATGGCTTGCTAAACAGCCAATCTTTTCATATTATTTCAAAACTCTTGTTTGTGCTATTGTAATGTATGAATGTTCGGTTCTTTCTTATTATCTAACAATATATCATACTTTTATTTATGTTTTATGTTCCTTTTTGTCGATGACAAAGGGGGAGAAATATTATAACTAACATTAAGAATGCAGGATATAGATCGTCAAAGATTCAGGGAGAGTAAGTATTTGTATTATATATACAATCAAAATCTATATCTATTTAGAGGTTGTCATCAATCAAAAAGGAGGAGAATGTTGAGACTTGGTTTTGATTCATGATACAAAGCTGTCACTACAATATACAGATTTGACGACTGTTACGATAAAAAGAGAATATATACTACCTTGAGACAAGACATCAAAATCGGTGCATCAATTTTTATATTATCTTGTTTTGAGTCTTAAGTCAATTTTGTTAAGATCTCTCTTCGTTTAACGTATATCTTAGCTTATATATAATCTTCTTATTTTCAAATGATTTACACATATAAGCATATAATATATATATATATATATATATATATATATATACCATCAAAGTTTTACTTCAAAATCATATATATATATATACTTGTGAAAACTATGCAAATTGCATAGAAATTACCATATCAGTCCACTGACCTGGTAGGTTAGTCGACTGGTCTGACAATTTCTGTGCAACATGCACAGGTGCACAAATAAACAAATATATATTAAAAATTCGTTTGAATATCCAGGTTACCGACCCAGAGGTTCAGTTAACTGAATTTCTATAGCAGCTATATTTTCTAAAAAGACACGACTATTTATGAAGAGTTACAAATCTCTACAAAAAGATTTGGATGCGATATTTCAACCGAAACTCTTCATCAAAAGTCGCTGCTTTTTAACATCTATAAATACATATTCTAACTTGATTCCAAACTACCGAATTTTCTTGTCTTTCTTATCTAACTTGTTTGAACATACTTGCAACTATACTCTCAAATATTCTGCACTAACATATTCTAAGCAATATTATACCTTTCTACTCTTCATAAACTTCAAATATATATATATATATATATTTATACTCGAGGAGAAGATCATAGGAACGGTGTACTATAAACAAACTTATCCGTGTTATTAGAACACAAAAAGTCAAACAATCTTTTGTATTTTTTGAAGTCCTTTTCTGTTGCTCAGGCGTGTGAAGTCCTCTTCGGCTGCTGAGGCGAAATCCTATTCCGCTGCTCAGGTCCTGTTTCGGCTGCTCATGGGCTGTATAGACCTGTTCCTACAGGTTAAGTGAGGGTTGTTGTTTTAGTGAAATTCTAGAAGGAGTCTGGGACTGAACATAGAACGAAGCTCCGAACCAGTATAAAAATCTCTGGTATCATTTTTATTATACTGCTTTTATATTCCACACTATACTATATATCCATCTTCATTACACTCTGTATTATCATATATCCATGTTACACGATCCATAGCACACTTTTAAAAAGTACCTAAAGTATTAAACAAACTATGACTACAAGCACTCCAAAGAGGAAATGCCACTAATAACATCAGATGATGGGCCTATAACATAAACAAACCTAGAGAAAAGTGCAGCCAAATTCAGATCATAACCTTCAAAAGCAATATTATTTGTAAAAGTACCTTCAATATCGTTTTATATTTTCGATCCAATTATCCATATTTATTCTATCTATTTATATTTATAATTAAATTTACAAATTGAATTCACCAATATTATAAATTAATTAAAATGAGCTAAACAAAATTATTAAATCCATCAAACTATTATTTAATTAACAAATACAAATATTCAAGTAATCCCTACTTATAAATATAAGTTATTAAATTCCCAAATCTAATGACCAAAATTCCGGGTTGTTACATTATGTATGTGCATTGAGGGTTGCATAAGGCTACATTTCCATTAGGGCATAATTATTATTTAGTTCTCTGTTATGGTGGATGTCGACATCATTTTATTTGAGTTAGTAGCAAGGATCGTAGAGGTTTGCCTATGCACTCACATTTGGATTGAATTTACATATCATTGGTAAGGCCGATAAATTAAGGTTAGAAGAACGATCTAGTTGAGAGAATTTGAAAAGTGGAGGAAAGAATCTGATCTTTTCATTTCGACTCTTTACTAGAAGATTTTCCTTAAATGAAGTTGGAGTCGTAGTGAACAACATAGTATTCATGAAGATCTCACCGCTTAGACAGATATGAGGTTCGTAGTTTGAGAAAGTTGGCACCAAGGTTTGTAGGGACTTTTCTAATTTTGGATAGAGTAGGGAAGTTAGAGTATAGAGCGGAGCTTCTTGAAGGTTGGAGGGAGTTCATAATGTTTTCCATGTTCATACTTGCGGAAGTGTTTACACGATTCATCTACCATAGTCGAGCCAAGTCAGTTAGAAGAAGTTAAAGTAGAAAGTAAGTCAATTGTTAGTGATGCACCTACCCGCATTATCGAGCAGACGCAAAGCAATTTTATAATAAAGTAATTTGATTGGTTAGGGTTCATTGGAGTGATACTACAATCGAAAGTACTTGGGAGCCGTGAAGAGAAAATCTAAGCTACCCATTTAGAGCTCTATTTAAAAAAGTATCAATTTAGGTAGTTGCTTATATGCAAAAAAATTAGCTTAGTGTATCCCATTGGTAGGTAGGTATATGGATGCTGGGCATAGATGCAGACATATCATTAGGACATTATTTAGATGATGGTTACTAACAGATGTATTTTATTAGTTAAAATTACATGTATGGGCTAGTATGTTCATATTAGCCTTCAACATAGATCATCTTGTCTATTTTTATATTAGCACAAACACCTGATCGTTTTTGCATATGTATTAAATGGTTGTTCGTCATATTAAGTTGCAAGTGTAAGACATAGCATACATTCCGGATACATGGCACAAGCACTTGCATTTTAAGAGGTAAACTATTTCAGAAGACCACCTAATTTGGCACTGCCTATATGTTTCATATGCATTCATACCAATATGTACATGCTGCATTAAAAATATGAAACTAAAGATAATGTTTGCAAGTGGTTGATGGTTGAGTAGATGGGTTTAGATATTGGTTGCATGACTGAATTACATTTTTTATCCTTAAAGATTTCAAGAAAAAATCCTTTTAAGGGGACAAGAAAGTAACACCCTAGAAATTTTAATAATAAAATAAAATATGAATAAAGGTAAAAACATAATTCTACATAAAACTATAAAATATCTTTTTATTAGAAGTTAGAATTAGACCTCGGGACTAGTTCCATTTCTTATTGAATGTCATTTATAGTCAGAAAATATATATAACCTGCTAAATTTTATAATACAGAGCAAAAATAGTGAAAACTGTAGCGAATGGCATTTTCATGAATATGCACTTCGGAAATTAGCCTAGAAACCCTAATTTTGGACTATAAAAGGCATAAGCCTCCACTCTCCTCAATTAAAAATCTTAGCCTTCGCCTCCTAAACTTTTCTTCTTCCTTCTTTTCTTCCTGAAAAAAGGAAATTCTAATTTCAAACAAAATAAGAGCAAATCAGATAAAATAAAAAACAGAATTTTAAGAAAGAAGAATACAACAACCGAAGCAAGGGAGAACCCACAGAAAAGAGGAGAGGAAAAGCTAAAAAGTTGAGTGGATTCTATCTAAGAAAAAAGTATTATGAAAATACATAATTTATTTTCAATTATCTACCTTCTTAGTAAAATAAACATGATTTCCCTTCTTTAATCATCTGTTGTTATAAATTTATTAGTTGAAATAATTTGGGAAAACACATAGGAAATGATAGGTCCGATTATTAAACTAATAAATAAACATAAAGTATCTCTAATCTTGTAGATTTAAATTGTACAACATGTTTATATTAATTTTTAAAAACAAACAATAATTTTATTAAAATCACCCTTAATCTTATATATCTGATTCATTTATGGTTTTGATAAATAAGAGATAATTTTTGTTGATATAATTTATATGATAAATTTGAAATGATATTTGGATAAACATGAATGAAAAACAGGAATGAAAAAATATATCTATTGTAGTTTTTTATTTTAGATTCAATCTACATCCAAATATATGTGATAATCTATTTGAGGGTACCTATATTTTGAAATTAGATACGAAATTCGTATAGAGATCTGGTTGAAATCAAGTCCTTAAACTTGTATGTAAAATCATGAAAAGAAGAATAAAAATAACTAAAACAAACAAGTTGTAAAAATCTGGAAAACAGCCTAGATGTCTGATTTAAATGTTTAAAATTTCATTTAAACGTCTAAAACTTATTTTTAGACATCTAATTACATTTTTAGGCATCTAAAACTAAAGTCGTACGTTTAAAAAAGGCAATTAGACATCTAAATGTCTGAGAATGTTTTTTATTTTCTTTATTTGAGTCAGGCAACCAAACGTCTGAATTGTATTTTCAGACGTCTGAATTACTATAGGAGGCCTAGGGTTAACCTAGACATGGAACATGCCAAGGAGGAAGGATTAGGGAAACGTGTCGTAACACCTCTAATTTAAAAAAAAAAATATAGGAGATTTAATTAGATAAATTAAGTAGAATAATGTAGAGGTTAGAGTGATAAAGGAATTAAGATTTGGAAACCGATTAGGGTCGTGCCTTAATTAATGAAATTATAGGTGTGATTTATAAATTATAAATTTAAGAGAATAAGGCAAGGGAAAATGGGAATAGCCATATATCATAAAACCAAAACCCCTTACCACATTGTTGTTCACATTTTCATAAACAAAGAGAATTGAGGGCCGACCATAACCCTAAGAAGAAGAGGAGCACAAAATTTATTTAGAGGCTAAGATTCATGCTAGGAAAATTAAAGTAAAAACAAATCTCAAGTTTCTTATCCAAAAAGGTGAATAATGATCTAAATCATCTCATATAAGTCATATTGAATGCTTTAATTTAGGTTTGAGGTAAAAATCTGTATGATTGGATGAAGTATGATATGTTTTGATTTAAGTGCCACGTTATAATTTAAGCAAGGATTTTATGGAATAATATAGTTTGGTCTTAAGGCTAAAATTATGCAAAATGATTTCCAAATGCCCTGATTTTTGAATATGTTATGTAAAACATTATTTTGGAGATGGGTTTAAATTTTCATAATATTCCAAGCTATGGATAATTTATTATGAATTCTTGAGGGGAAAAAATGGATATTTCGGGTTTTAATTAATTTAAGGAATTAATTAATTATTATCGGGCAGAAATTTTATGTGATAAAGACATTATAATTTTGGCATTTATGTGAATTCTTGAGGTTTTCTCAAGAGATTTGAGTGAGTATTGGATTTAAATAGAAAGATTAGTATTTAATGATTAATTAAACACAAGGGTTAGTTAATAAATTTTAACTAAATATTGGAGCATTGGGAATTACATGAGGCAGTAAATTTTGAAATGAATTTTATAAAGGTTTTGTTATCTAGTAGAAAATTGACAAAATAAGGGGTTAGGTAAAAAGAAATTACTTTAAAAAGCACAAAATCAGTTTTATAGCGACTTAGAACTTTACCACCTACACGCTTGCTTTCGCCACCATACTCCCATTTATAACCTTTTGCATCCATTTGAAACCAATGCACAAGTTATTAAGCATTTTGAACGTAGTGTATTGGAGAAAGGCGAAAGGAAAGAATGGTGTTAAAGGCATGCTTGCAAAAGGGTTAAAGCCATTTTTATCTGCTTTCGAACCCATTGACCCGCCCTTGTTCTAAAAGCAAGATTTTGAAAGGTTTGCCACTTTGAACCCCTTCGATACCGATGCTACTGCACCAATACTTCTACCATAGTTAGAAGCCACTTTTAAAATCCTTAAGTCAATAAGTGCAGAAGGTAGGTTCTGAAACAATACCCTTCCGCAACCATTAAATCCGCCTCCCCTAATGTCTTCGAAAGGATTTATTTAGCCACTTTGCAAATAGTTTCAGAGGTAGTGGTTTTCGAAAGGGTAACTTTCAGATGTATTCCCTGTTATACTTTGAAGTTTTTTTTTGTTTTCAATCAATGGTTTCAAAAGTGATACTTTTAATTGGTTTCTAAGCCATGCTTTCATAAATTCTTACATGAACCCCAGTGCTTTTGAAATGTATGTTTTTGAGTGTTTCGAAAGGAATGTTTTAAAGTGTTCGAAAGGCATGTTTTTAAGTGTTTCGAAAGGAATGTTTTCAAGTGTTCGAAAGATATACTTCATGGTTTTGAAAGAGGATGTCTAACATTTTAAGCAATGAATTTGAAAGGTCCTATCGCTTGAGTAGAGTGGCAAAAGGGGTATAGCCTATTGCTTCTAACCCATTAGTTAAATGGAAGGGAACGGAGGGATTGGTTACTCGATGAAGTCGAATGGGAGGGTGACCGAGGGTAACTCATAATGTCACAACCATCCAAAGGATATAGTCGAAAGCCTTAGTTTTTAAATTTGAGAACACAATTTCATTTTTAAGAAAGCCTATGGCAATGTGAAAGAGTTTTGAAATCGCATTTAACTTTGAAATTTTATAGAAAACTTTCCTTGCTAAATATAGTGGGTTAAGGGTATTAACCATATTTTGTTAGAAAAATGATTTGAAGGAATTTAACATTGGATATTTATATTGTTGTGTTATTTGATCTGTTATCATGAATGCATGTGTAATCATATTCACTTCATTTATTACCTATAACTGCATCTTGAGCTGTTAAGGGCAGAATAACAGACTAGGTTGACCCATAGTGAATATATATTGAATTTAACTCCTAGATGGGTAGAATTGCATCCAGGAGGCCAGATAGACCAGAATATAGGATGCCTAAGACTGGTCATATTTGTTTAGATAGGTTCTTAAGAAGCCCATAAAAACTATGTTATGGAAATTGTTATTGCAGGAGCCAATAGCTTATTAGTGACCCCATGAAAACTATGTTCGGAATAAGTTATTGAAAGATATGAATAGGTTCATGGACAACCAATGAAAACTATAACAAGAGAGATGTTATTGGTAGAAACCAGTAGGCTCATAGTGGTCCCATGAAAATATGATTGGATAGTAGTATTGGTAGAAACCAATACGTTCATATTGGTACGATGAAAACTATAACTGGATAATAGTATTGCTAGAAACCAATTCATAAAGTTCCCATGAAAACTGTTAACCCAAAAAATGGATCAACATGCTGGGCTGAGGTTGAAAGCACTAGCCTTTTTCATCAAGGCAAATAAAGTAGAAAAAGTAATAGCAAATCTTAGAAAAGTAAATGAACAAGAGATTTTTATAGTGGTTTGGAAGTTAACGAAGCGTACATCCACTTTATAACTTTTATCATTGACTGACTGCAATTACAAGTTAAATATGATTACAATGCAATTGAATATTGTAGGTTAGATCAAGTCACTAGTGTTAGGATTCACTGGAGTATCACAATGAACCCTTTAGAAGACTGTTTTATGGGAGAAGAAGAGTGAAGACTAGTTTTCGTAGAGTTTCAGCAGCCAGTCCAGAAGATCCGTTTATGTTGCTGGTAGGATCGTATTTGTAGGGGTTAAAGAGCTATTGTGCTAGGCTGCCACACCAGAAGCTTGCATTTGGAAATACGAAGGTGCACTGTAAATTTCATAACCATTTGAGCCAATCTGACGGATCGCTAGCGATCCGTAGTTTCTGGGTTGCTGGCGATCCAATTGGTTGGGATACTTTCCTTCATCCTTTTCTTAAATTTCATGGCAGTCTAACATGATCTTATGGATCTTTAGTGATTCATGTACTTAGTGGACTTTTGGACTCTATCTTTTGGATTGCATTTGTTATTTCGTGTAGGAGTTCTCCATGTAATTCCGTAGCTTGTCGCCTAGTTTGATGATGATTCATACATTGGTTGCATTGGACTGCTGATTGAATAAACGAATGCCCACTTCTCGAATGAACTAGCTTTGAATTCCATCAAACTTAGCAATCATTCATAGCATACCTATCGGATCATGATGCAAGATGATTGGAGGACCTATGATCCATAGAAGATGGTCGCTAGCAATCCATAGGAGATGGATCACTAGCGATCCATCAAATTAGCATATTTTTGCCTTCCTTTCTCTAAACTTTCTTAATTGATCCTTCTAGTCCTTTTAGTTGGCCCTTGAGTTGCTCTGACTAGAGGTAACTGTTACGACTTCCTTTGAATTCTATTGGGTTATAAACCCGGATAACACTTTCCCCAAAGAATATGCCTTCGTTCAAAACAGGCATGCTTTGGAGATAACTACTCTTGAGTTCCTATTTTGTGAGGTTCATTGGGTTGTGTTGAGGCCATCATGCGAATTTGGATTTGGTTGTTTGTTGAACTTTGAAGTGGGTCACCATTGCTTGTTATAACATATCAGTTTAGATCCCTTAACTTTCATGATGTTTTTAAATAGCATGTTGATCACGCTGAGCAAATTTAGACGAGATTGGTTCCCATTTTATGGATCGCTAGCGATCCATAGTTACTGGATCGCTAACGACCTAATGACTTAGTGTATTTTTTGTTCTTTTTCCCAATTTAATCCTACCAAGCCGATTATTTATCCCTTCTGCATTTCTACTGCGAATCAAGCTTCCTGCTTCATGACCCGATCAATATTTGTCTATAGCCTAAATCAATTCAGTTTGTTACCGTTACCGTCACTGAGCATCCATCGTAGATTCCTCTTGCGGTTGACCATTCTGAAGTTCTTCGTTGCCTTAGGCCAGACATCATCACCTGAGACTCTACTGATTTGGATCGCCATCGATCTACTTTCCTTGGATCATTAATGTCGCAATCTTCAATCATTCTTTCCCTTTGATTTTTTACACGAAGTGGGTGGTTTGAAATTTGGCATTCGTTTAGAAATTTGATGACGAGGTTATATTGGTGATGATTGTCATGGAAAATTCGAGTTGGTTGAAATTTTGTCGAAGAAGATAGTAAATCGAGTCTTTAGTTCTTCACAGAATGATGCTCGGGCTTTACCCAAGTGCTTGATATGTTTTGCTATCTTCGTCCACAGAACCAGAATTGACTTGCACTAAGTTACACTGTTGATCCAACATGACGTATTGCGAAATAGTTTTAGTTCTTCTGGGGGGTGCTCAGATTGGTTCCGTTATTACATGCTCGGTGTACCTAAAATGGGAAGATCTTTGCGCATCGCTTCGGACAACGGATTTGTTATCGATCATTGACCGATAACGGGTAAGTGTAGGAGAAATAACTTCAATAAATGATGTGAGAAGCCCTTTGCATTCTTCACTATGAGCGAACTATCTACATGAGATAGGGCATTTATAATGTTCAGGACAACGAGCTCACCCCATACAGATAACACACTGCACGTGCCCCAGCCTATACTTGAAATCTGATGTATCGGTGTAAACTAACATTCTTTCGAAACTCAAGTGCCGTCGGGTAGTTTTTAGTTAAAGATAAAATTACCTGACCATGTTAGATGCAAGTTTTGTTTTATATAATGAAGCATGCGTCCTCTCATCGTAAGTCCAGTAGAGGATGTCTAGTAATTTCAAAAGCTGAGTCGTCATCCATTGCGCCTTCCTCTTCAGTTCCATGGACTGAATACGGTCAACTAGTTTCAGTTGGCCCATTTGTAGATCGTACTCCTCTGAATTTATGATTTCCACTTAATCTCCCAGAGAGAGCTTCCTCTGTGATCTCCGCTGAGGTTCTACATAACATTTTTTTACAACACGTCATTTCGAAGGACGATGTACGATGTGCGCCTTTTGACGAAGAAGGAGTTTGCCTATATACCGCCTTCAGAATACACCGCTTGCCACCGGTATATGTGCTTAAATGGAACAGTGCCTCCCTTCAATAACTTCTCAAAAGAAACTCTTCTGAATTTGGGAATTGCTCCATTCCAAATTTATCTTAATGGATATGCAATCTTGACTTGCCTTCACGACCTATTTATGCGGACATTTAATCATGTTCCGAGCTTCAATGAGTTGAGCTATTTTCTTTTTTTTAAGAAGAGAGAAAAGTGCCCATCCCTTGTCGTCATTGAGATC
This sequence comes from Allium cepa, assembly GCA_030765085.1. Taxonomy (NCBI): domain Eukaryota; kingdom Viridiplantae; phylum Streptophyta; class Magnoliopsida; order Asparagales; family Amaryllidaceae; genus Allium; species Allium cepa. Next base: position 22,789,778 of record CM060936.1, on the reverse strand, counting down.
TAAAGGAATCGCAAGATCGTGTTGCAGCTTCAAAGCAATCTGTCCCAATTCAAGACTCGATGCTTCTTTGTTAGGTGTCCTAAGGATTTAACCGCCTTTGGAAGATGGAGAGTAAGTTCTCTCCTTTACTTATTGAGTTTCGATTTATTGCTATGGGATTTCTGATAGTTCAAATACTTCTGATAGTTATTTCGATACCGAATAAAGACCCAGCAATCGATCAGATTTTCCATACTCTGAATGTCGTAGATGCTAAGGAGAGATCGGTTAAATTTTTGCTAATGGATGATCGGTATAGGCTGTTGCATCTTAGGAGATCCACTGTGGCCGTTGAAGTCCCGTCTCCTTCCCGTCCCAGAATACAAACATGCGCTTCTTTATCACATGGCTCCAAAGAAGGTGGTTTCCTGGAAAAAGAAGGCCCATCTGGTGAGTCAACCGAAGAAACTTATGAAGGAAGAATTGCCTTGACTGAAGCTAGATTTTCGGCCTGAATGGCCCTGATTTTGAAGGAATGGGAAGAAGAATTCAAGCCTTGTGAGGGCAAAGCTGTCGTGGCAATAGAAAAGGAGGAAGGTGAAGTTCTGGACAGCAGTTATGATTCCACCTCTAGTGATGTGGATTTCGATGCAAGCTCCGACGACGGAGACTTCGAATCGTATGGTGAGACTCCAGGAATGAGTCCCATTCTCCTGGATTCACCTGCCTAAGAGATTCACGATAAAAATGCCCCATGTAGCGGAGCAACGTCAAGGTTCCCCGATTAAAGATACCGGCATAGACTTTGGGGATTTGAGCAACATTTACATAAATATCGATGAACCTATGAGGGAGGATTTTGAATTCGAGGGAACGCCCCTTACCTTGGTCATATCGTGTCTTGAGTCAGCCCGATTTCCACCACGGTGGCTTCCCGGTCCAGTTTGTGATGTCCTTTTAGGCCCCCTAAGACACATTACACATTTCACTGGGGTCACATTCACTTATACATGCATTATTTAGGCCTATTTCTCGTTGATAAACCTCTTTATTTATTCTTCATGTCAGTTACCATGAGAGGCCATGGACTTTACAATGATGTTGAATAATTAATTCACTGATTCGCAAGATTTGTCAAGACGATCTTCAAGCCGCCACTAGCACCGTGAAACCAAGGAAGAGTAGAGAAGGTGGAAAGATTAAGAAGCCGAGGCTCATCGCCGGGATGACAAAGAACAGGGTCGGACATATAAGAGTGGTTATGAGAAAAGGAAAACCTATGGAGACTGAGAGGAATAGTCCAAGAAGATGAAGGTTGGTCGCGGTTCTCATCCTTCTAAGCATCAGGCTTTTTCCAAGGCCCTAGTTTCTATCAGTCTTGAAGTTCCATTTTCTTCTGTTTAGGCTCTATATTCATCTCAAGCCCCATCGACTTATGTGGTGCCCGCTTCTGGTTCCTCGCATCCTTACAGGAGACTGGCTTACATTCTTCCACCTGGTCCCCCTATACCTGAAGCTGTGTTCTCAGGGTGGTTTTTAAAGGGAGTTAAGTTTGATCGCAACCTATGCCTAATTCCGTAAAGATTTCTAGATTCCCCACCTTTAGGTAGTTCAAAATACTTTAGATTAGGCTAAGGGATAGGAAAAGTTATGCAAGCAGCTGGCCGACACGAAACACAATAATTATCGAGAGATCCTCTTCTTTGAGTCGGAGAAAGATGATTCCAAAAGGGCGTTAGAAGAATGTGATGCCAGAATTGAGCGACCAATACAGGAGAGTGATGCGGCACTCCGGGAGAATAAGAATAGCGCCAGCTTACTAAAGGAGTGGAAAGTGGCCCATGCAAAAATAGAGATCGTATTTTGAGATGAAATTAAGAAGGCCCACGTCGACGAAGTTAAGTTAAAAGAGGAGCTCGAAGCCCATGACACGATTATTTAAGCTCAAAAGAAGACTACTGTTGATCATGACAAAATTGTTGGAGGGTACAACAAGACAATTGCTGAATACACGAGAATTGTGGAATCCCGCGAAAAGATCGTTTTTGATCAAGCCCAGACTATCGCTTCGCTCCAACAAAGAGTTGCGTAGCTTAGCACTGAGAGGACTCGAGTTGAAGTTGAGAAGTTTGCTATAACAGCGGATTATCTGGAGCTATAGGAAACTTTCGAGAAAAAGATGGCCGATACGATATTTCTATATTAATTCCTTACAACATCAGGGGTACCTAAGTTATTCGAGTGCCAAATTTCTGCATACTCTTGCTATGGTTTGGAAAGAAATCTTGACCCATTTTCAAGAAAATGGGGATGTATATGCCGAGTAACAGTTGGAGGATGCCAACCTCGATGAGGATTCGAAGAAAGTGCATATAGAGGGTCGAGATGTCCTTCGAAATGAGAAGGAATAGGAGGCTGCTGATGCTTCTATGACTGCAATTGCCAAACTTTGTCGGAGCCTTACATTTCTAGGCCTGGTGGACCATTAGGACAACCTTTGATTAGTTGGCAAGTTCTATCGATGTTGCTTTGTCGTATGCTCCTCCAACAGCTGTCTCTGAAATTTTAGGTGGCCCCGAAACTTCTTCGAAGAACGTGCGACCATCAAAAGAAGGAGAAAGCGGGGAATATGAGATTCACATTTTTGGCCATTTCTCTGATGCAGGTAACCTTCTTGTTTTCCCGCGAGTTTGAGAATTTTTAGCTCACGATACAGGAACAAGACGAACTTAATGCTTACATTTTTGATCTCATAAGTCCGTCCTCTTTACATACCGACCCGCCGATTTCCTCGATGCCCGGGCTTGCCGCTATTTCAACCTCCTCGATGCTTATCTTCATAATCGCTTCGATTGTAGTGCTTGCGTTTGGCTCACAGCTAGGGCTAGAATCTGAGAATTTGCTGCATTGCATGGTCTAGACCACCCTTCTATATCTTTGAAGGGTGACTTCACGAACGCTGAAGCTCGAGAGATGGAGAACCGAACTGATCAGCTCCATAAATCTGAGCAGCAAATGGTTACTATTAAGATGGAAAAGGTTGAAGCGATAAAATCTTCGAGGAGCTCCCGCAAATCCCGAAAGCGCAACGCCAATGGGGAGTCTTCCAAGAAGGTCGGAGAGCACAAAGGACATACCGACGCCGAGGAGATAGTTGATATTATGGGCAGCGACACTACACCTGGCCAGGATTCTAAAGGGAAGTAGAAACTTTCAACTAAAGGTTGGAAGAGGATTGGTTGAAAGAGGCATCGACAGGACTGGATGGCAATGGAGCCCGTTTTTGGGACATTTTGTTTTGTTTGATATATGTTTTTTAAAGTGAAAAATATGCACTTACTGCTTTGATTGTTGTAGTATCTGTATTTTTCTTTTTGCTAGCCGATATTGTATGGGTATGGCCCCTACATTTCTGACTTTGTATAGAAAATTCTATAATTTATACAATGTTGACATTTTGGTTATAACTTTTCCTGTCTACTTATTCGCATTTCATGCACTTATGTAAATATTATTTACTACTATTTTATCTGGTCCTGTAATTACCGTCAAAATTCTTTATTTGGAGTAACAGAACTGTGAAGTACTTGGTTTTTGTTTTTGAGTATTTTTTTTATTTGAGTATCGGTGTGCCCCCCAGTACACGAGGCTGCTTACTTCGAACACTTGACAAATGACCGGTTGGTCCGAGTGATTTTCCGGATGTCTGTAGTCAGACCTATTTTCCAGTACCTATCTTGAAAACTTATGATTTGAATGGCTTGACTTCAGATATACTGTCGGTCAACAATTGGAATTCTCCGCTGACTCGTAGTTATTTGACAATGTTGGACTCATACCTGTTGCTCCCGATAATGGAAATGGATTGATTCTTGTTATTCCTATAATGGACGAGTTTCCAACATTACCTAGGTAATACCAGTACTTAAGAGTATGTGGCTCATGAAACGCACGGCTTTTGGGATCGATATGACCCGTCGATCCAGAAAGGTTTGGAATTTCTCGATGTTACCAATCTTCGGCTAACATGAGAGGTTCGTGTTTCGACAGTGTAGTTCCACGGCTCAAGAAGTAATGCATGACTTATGGGAGTGCGTGAATTTTAAGGTTGAGCTTACTTGGATGTGATTCCACAATCCAAGATGTGATAAGTGACATACAGAATGCACGGCTTCGATTTGGGCCTTCCCGGCATCGCTGGAGTAACATCGGTTCGTAGAAGGCGAGGATCGGGTTCCACCGATCCGAAGGTTTGAGTCGATTTGCTTCCGTCAACCTGGCGGGTAAGTAGGGTGTACTTGAGCATGGTTCCACTATCTCAAGTAGTGGTTAGATGGGTTTTAGCCAATTTGACCCCATCGACTCAGCAGCTTACTTTTATGAACACAGTTTTATCCGTTCACAAATCAAAGCAATTTTATTAAGAAAGATTGGGCAAGTTCTGCCTATTTACAATGCCCATAGTATTTGGAGATGGCTTATTTGCTAAGCATAAGAAGTACATAAGATAGTTTCAGATAAAGTAACGATGCAGTGTTTCGTTGTTCCATGCTTATGGAATTTGGATTTCATCGACGGTTGTCGGTTTGAATGTTCCATCCTCTAGCTTTTGACTAATCACATATCTATCGGATCGATTTCACCCTAGAGGGGGGGTGAATAGGGTGATACTATTAATTATAAAAATTTAATGCGGAAGTTTATATAAAATATTTCAACACAGACATAGCAGAATAATGGCAGCACAGATAATAGCAGAATATAAAAAGTAGAAGACATAACACACAGATTTACCTAGCTTCGGCAAAACCCTGCCTACATGCTGCCCCCAAGGTTTCTACTAGAAATTAAGTAGTCATACGCTTACACACGTAAACTTGCGACACCCGCTACCGACTAAACCTAACTCTACGCTCAAAATCTGCCATAACTCAGCCACTGAGTTGCGAATTCTCAAACTACGCCATGTAGTTCGTCCCCTAGTCACACGACTAGAAATTACATGGAAGTTTAAAAGGAAAATATAAATTAGAAAAAAAAACTAAAAACAAATCCCTAAATTATTAAAGCCCAAATGTGTATAGTGAGGTCAACCCTAAAATAAATTAAGTGTTAAAAAATTCGTCCCTCTACTCCTTTTATTTCTTCGGCCTGATATCTCTTTCTTGTGAAAAATGGTGGCTTCCCGTTGCTCGTTCTCGTTCGTTCCGGTTTAGGGCTTCGTGATTATTTTCGAAGCTGCTGACTTTGTTGATCAATAAGGTGGATATTTGCGTGTAGGTTTGTTGATCGATCATTTCTTCGTTGCTCAATTTTGGCTGCTTCGATGATCGAGTTCGATTCGACAATCTGGTATGTGATTTGTTACTTTTTCTCTACTGTTTTAGCTTGCTTGAACTCGATCATCAACTGCCGATGATGTTACTTGTTGTCTTCGTTCATGTACTCTGGTTGTCACGTATGTGAAGTAGTGTTGCTTTCCTGGTTTGGACCATGACTTGATTCACTGTATGTTGATTCTTATCAGTCTGCATTTTCTTGACTTGATTAATTGTTTCTCTTACCAGTGTACATCCGAATTTTTGGTCGAGGCTGCGTTGTAAGGGCTGTATTGACAATTTTCTTGAGCCTGTACATTTTAATTTCACCTGTGTTGAATCCATCTTAAAGCTCGGGTTTGACCTTGTGCTGATGTTGTGACATTATTTTTATTGCACTTTAATTGAACCCGGCTTTTCATTTGAGTTCGACCTGTGCTCACCTGTCCCTGTAATTTTATCAAGTGTATATATCGGTGTGCACGGCCTTGTGGCATGTACAGTGATACATTGTGCATGTCATAAGCTGTTCGTGTATGATGAATTCAAATTTAAATGATGACGAATAACCCAAATAACTGAGGCAAATAATATTTTCAAAAATTATATTTTATTTTATACTGCAAAAATATTTTATTTTCAATTTTACTGCGTCAGTATTTATTTTTGCAGATTGCTCAGATGCTAGATTCAATTTGGAATAAAGTTGATGATAAATTATGAGTGAACGAGCGATATGTAGTGAGGACATTTGTAAATGAAAGATTGTGATGTAATTGAATTTGTATCGTAATCAAAATTGTATATGTATAGTGAGAGCTTGAATTTGTACTATTCAAAATTGTAATAAATATTTGTTTGAATAAAATATATGTTTGAATTTAAATACCGTGTTATTTATTTTGTTCAACAAATATTTATTTAATTGTGTGAAAAATAAAATAGTACATTAACAAATACATTTAAATGAGTATATATGTTTATTATCATCAAACAAAAATCATATACTCGCATATTCAACAATCTCCCCTTTTTGATGATAACAAACATATATTTAAGATTTTGAATTTGTTAAATGTATTTGATCATTCAATTTGCCTCCCTATTTGAATGCTCCCTCTCTACACAAAGCCCCCCCTTCATATATGCATGTAAATATAAATATGCAAATAAGCTTAGATGCAAATAGAAAATATTTGACCTTTATTTTTCAAAATCTTAACTTTTCTCCCCCCCTTTTGTTATCAGCAAAAGAGTAATAGTGTTAGAAAAATAGAGATAAAGTGATAGATATTAATGCAACATTAAAACTCAATCGAATATAAATATCAAATTTCAATAAGAAATCAAACAAAAACAAAAAACACTCTATTTGAAGCATATTCCACTTTAGAATGATAGGGATAATGTCATCATATAAAACCATACAGTTGTGTCTATTTGTGGTATATTTATTTCAGGAATTTGAATATCTACTAACCATGCATAACCATTAGGACTTTTAAATGTGATTCGTAGTATTCCATTTTTTTAACAAAAAATGAATTCAATTATCTTCTACCACACATAACCATGGGGACTTTTAAATGGGATTAGAATCAACTTGTATATTTAATTAATCAATTTTAATATGTGTTCCATATATGCATAACCGTGAGGACTTTTAAATGAGCATGTAAGCACATAAAAAATTCTAAGTAATTCACTCATGCATAACCGTGAGGACTTTTAAATGAGAGTGAATACTTTGGTTTTTTTTTTAAATAAAATAAAATGAAAAACAAATGAATCGTGTTTAAATCACCACATATTGACATACTATATTGGATTATGATGAGTGATGGTAGATAGAATATGATAGAAATAGAAATGATCACGGAATTTTTACCAACAAAAAATGTTTATAACTCTTGTTTAAATTTCTAAAGAAATTTACTAATTATACCGTCTCAAGTTATAATATATGATTAATATCAACACTCATCACTTTGTCAATCATTATTTATCTTTTAGATAATCAGTAGGGAGTCAGATTAGTCAATGTAATCATTTAAAATCAAATTCAAAAATAATTATAAAATCAATTTTTCTAAAAATGACTAATCTGAAAACAAGGTCAAAAATGATTTTCAAGAAGGGGTTTTATAAGAAAAATGTCTGCTTTTTGAAAATTATTTGAAATGAAAAATATGCGGATATTTTCTTTGAAAAATGAAACAGTTACTAAATGTATCAACATAAATCACGTTCCACTACTAATTTTTCTATCAACTAGATTACCAGTGTAATCTGCATCTGAATTTTTCTTTCACTCGAGATTATCATTAATTGAATGTTATAGACCAGACTGTGAAATTTTCAACAATTTCTTGAAATCCTTTTTTTCAACTTTTTAAATGAATATTCTTTTGAATTTAATTGAAGTCGTGCCAATAAACAAAAAACTGTGAATATAGAGTCAGCGTAAAATAACCAAATGTATTATCATTTACCAATAAAACACTATCATTAATTCACACTATTACATATGAAGTAGTTCAAAAATTCTAGAGATTTTTATAGTGTTCTTGGCACAAGAATATAATTGGCCAACAATTTTGAATGAGTGAGAATCAAAGTCATCATTCATTTCATCATCGCATTACCGGCTGATTTAATTCAAATCTGATATGGTGCATATTATCACATTAATATATTGTTTAAGATGAATATACCATTACTTCATTTACCTTTACGATATTTTTTGGTTGTTTTCCATTGTGATTTTGTCACATTTGTACTAGGCTAAGGAAATCTGCTTCGTCGCCCGTTGTGTTTCTGGAACAGCCAGAATCCAGATAACACTGTTGTTGTTCCTTAGCCTGCCACCACTCCTACACAGTAAAAGATTTTTGTGACCAATTTGTTTTTATAGGTCCATGATTGTTAGTGGCAGAATATTTTGGAAAATAATTTTGTGGAGACCCAAAACTATTTATATATGTTCCTTTCGGCAACCAGATTTGTTTAACTTTGAGAGATTTTATATTTGTGCCTTTTGGAACCCAAATTGGTATAGTTTTCACGTGTTTGAGTCTATACCAACAATTGTTTTGATTATGTCCAAGTTTTCTACAAATTGTGCACATTGAATTGACTTGATTAAATTTTCTTTTAACAGGTTCCGATTGATTATGTCTAAGTTCTTGTCTGACTATATTAACAGTTTGTTTCCCTAAGAGCATATTCAATAATTTTTCACTTCTGGAAAATTTATCTAAAGTCGTTGACAGTTGTTGGACTTGTGTTTTGAGAGATTCATTTTAGTTTAATAATTGTGTGTACTTTTTAATAGAATTTTTCCTTCTTGTATTTTCACTTTCCTTCAAAATCAGAATTTCATTTTCAAGCGATTTAATTTTGATTTCTGATTTTTTAATCTCTTCTTCGAATGTTGGACACTTATCACACTTAGGGATCCTACTTTGATAGTTTTTAACTAATTGTTCAAGCTGTTCATGTACTTCTATCAAACTATCTCTTTGTGATTCAATTTTAGCATATTTCTCCCTAAGACGTTCAAAGCACCATTTACCTCGTGAAAATATATAAGTAATTCTGAATAAGTAAGTTTTGATACCTCACTTGGCTCGTCATCATCACTGTCAGTTATTTCACCATGAAGACACAAATTTGCTTTTTCACTCTCACTGCCAGTGCTATCACTACCATCTTCATCGCTTTCATCCCAAGTAGCTGCAAAACTTCTCCTTTTCAGTTTCTTTCCTTGGCCGAGTCAATTTTGTGGGCAATTTGGCTTGATATGGCTTGGTTTATTACACTTGTGGCAGACGATCTCTTGTTTTTTCGAATTGTCTAGAACTTTGTTTATTCTGCTCTTTACTTGATGTTTTTAGCCGCATTTCCATATTTGGATTTCACTTTTTGAATCTTCTTATTAATAGTTCTAGTTCTGCTTCACCATCATCGTCGTCATCTTCACTTTCAGTTGTCCCTTTGAGAGCTATTGATTTCTTTCGAGTGCCTCCTCTTTCACGCTCTTCCTTGAATTTCATCTCTAGCTCGTAAGTGGTAAGATTTCCTATGAGTTCTTCAACTTTCATCTATTTCAAATCTTTCGATTCTTGAATGGCAGTCAAGGCTTTAAAACTTTATGGAAGAATTCTGAGGATTTTTCGGACTATCTACAACTCTGTGTATGATTTTCCAAGAGCTTTTGATTTGTATATGATATTGGAAAGTCGTCCATACATCTCTTTGACATTTTCTTCCTTCGCCACTGTGAAGTCTCGTTTTCGCTGCTTAGCTTGGCAAGGCGAGATTCTTTGACTTGTGATGTTCCTTCATGAGTTACTTCGAGTGTGTGCCATATTTCCTGCGTAGTTGGACAATGTGAGACACGATTAAATTCAAATCGGTCCAATGAACAGAAAATAGAATTCATAGCTTTAGCGTTAGCATTTTGTAATTTATTTTCTCGCTGTGTCCGTTGATACTTCGGTTTATCTATTTCCTGATTATCTACAATTATAGTTGGTGCTCTATACCCCGTCTCAACAATATTCCAAGCGTCAATGGTTTTCAGAAAAAATTCCATCCTATTTTTCCAGTAAGCATATTAAACATTGAATATTGGTGGTCTAACTACGGATTGACCCTCAGCAAAAGCCTTAATAAAACAAGCCATTTTAAATATTCATTTTTTTTAAAAAAAATAGGCTTTTGAAAAATCAAAATTTTGAAACAAAAATTGCTTTTGTTCCTAGCTCTGATACCACTTGTAGGATCGATTTCACCGTAGAGGGGGTGAATAAGGTGATACTATTAATTATAAAAATTTAATGCGGAAGTTTGTATAAAATATTTTCAACACAGATCGCAGCAGAATAATAGCAGCACAGATAATAGAAGAATATAAAAAGCAGAAGACAGAACACACAGATTTACCCAGCTTTGGCAAAACCTTTCCTACGTGCTGCCCCCAAGGTTTCTACTAGAAATTAAGTAGTCAAACGCTTACACACGTAAACTTGCGACACTCGCTACCAACTAAACCTAACTCTACGCTCAAAACCCTACCACAACGCAGCCATTGAGTTACGAATTCTCAAACTACGCCACGTAGTTTGTCCCCTAGTCACACGACTAGAAATTACATGGAAGTTTAAAAGGAAAATATAAATTAAAAAACAAACAAAAAACAAAGCCTTAAATTATTAAAGCCCAAATGTATATAGTGTGGCCGGCCCTAAAATAAATTAAGTGTTAAAAAAATCGTCCCTCTACTCCTTTTATTTCTTCGGCCTGGTATCTCTTACTTATGAAAAATGGCGGCTTCCCGTTGCTTGTCCTCATTTGTTCCGATTTAGTGCTTCATGATTATTTTCGAAGCTGCCGACTTTGTTGATCAATGCAGTGGATATTTGCATGTAGCTTTGTTGATCGATCATTTCTTCGTTGCTCAATTTTGGCTGCTTCGATGATCGAGTTCGATTCAACAATCTGGTATGTGATTTGTTACTTTTGCTTTTCTATTTTAGCTTGCTTGAACTCGATGATCAACTACCGATGATGTTACTTGTTGTCTTCGTTCATGTACTCTGGTTGTCATGTATGTAAAGCAGTGTTGCATTCCTGGTTTGAACTATGACTTGATTCACTGTATATTGATTCTTATCTGTCTGCATTTGCTTGACTTGATTACTTGTTTCTCTTACCAGTTTGAATTCAAGTATACATCCGAATTTTTTGTCGAGGCTGTGTTGTATGGGCTGTATTGACAATTTTCTTAAGCTTGTACATTTTGATTTCACCTGTGTTGAATCCAGCTTAAAGTTTAGGTTTGACCTTGTGCTGATGTTGTGACATTATTTTTATTGCACTTGAGTTGAACCCGGCTTTTCATTTGGGTTTGACCTGTGCTTACATGTCCCTGTAATTTTATCAAGTGTATATATCAGTGTGCACGACCTTATGGCATGTACATTGATACACTGTGCATGTCACAAGCTGTTCGTATATGATGAATTCAAATCTAAATGATGACGAGCAATCCAAATAACTGAGGCAAATAATATTTTCAAAAATTACATTTTATTTTATACTGCAAAAATATTTTATTTTCAATTTTACTACGTCAGTATTTATTTTTGCAGATTGCTCAAATGCTGGATTCAATTTGGATTAAAGTTGAAGATAAATTATGAATGAACGAGCGATATGCGGTGAGGACATTTGTAAATGAAAGATTGTGATGTAACTGAATTTGTATTATAATAAAAATTGTATATGTACAGTGAGAGCTTGAATTTGTACTATTTAAAATTGTAATAAATATTTGTTTGAATAAAATATCTGTTTGAATTTAAATATTGTGCTACTTATTTTATTCAGCAAATATTTATTTAATTATGTGAAAAATAAAATAGTACATTAACAAATACATTTAAATGAATATATATGTTTATTATCATCAAACAAAAATCATATACTCGTATATTCAATAATATGGCCCTTACCAGTTTAGTCCAAAGGTTCCCGGTACGAGATAGACTCGTTTGAGGATAAGGTTTCCGACTTCGAAGGTTCGGTTGTAAACTTTGGAGTTAAAGTATCGTGTGACCCTTTTTTGGTGAGCAGTAGTCCTTAATTCAGCTTCTTCCCTCTTCTTGTCGATCATATCAAGCGACTCGAATAGGAGCTGCTCGTTTTGCCTCTAATTGAAATTATTCCTTCGATGAGAGGGGGCTTCAAGTTTGATAGGGATCATTTCTTTTGAATGATATGCCAAGGAAAACGGGGTATGCCCGGTTACTGCATGTGTTATTCTATAAGCCTATAGTGCGAGTGGAAGTGCATCAACCCAGTTCCCCTTAGCTATAGTTAGCCGCCTTTTGATAGTGGACTTGATGAACTTGTTTATTGCTTCCACTTTCCTGTTTTCTTATGGACGAGCGAACGTACAAAAGCTCTTCTCAATTCGGAAGCATTTGCAAAAGTCTTTGAACTCGATGCTTTCAAATTGGGTCCTGTTATCAGTGTTGATTTTTGTGGCACACCAAACCTGCAAATAGGCAACAACAAAAATAACATATTTAGCCTTTCCTTTACCTATTGGCAATACACCAACCAAATTAATTCTCTGTATTGAGAACGGCCATGGGCTGACCATCTACGTTAGCTCTATTAAGGGAGTTCTTTTGATCTTGCTGAATCTTTGGCATCGGTCGCATCATTTGGCGTAATCTATTGCATCGTGGTTTACTGTTCGCCTAAAATACCCGTATCAGAGGATTTTCTTTGTAAGGGTTTACCCCTTGGTATGGTCTCCACAGTCGCCCTCATGAACTTCTCTCATGATTCTTTGAGCTTCATCATCAGTCACACATCTAAGCAAAGGGGTAAAGAACCCCCTTCGGTAGAACATCCCGTCCTGTATTATAAATTGTGGTGCCTTCCATAGAAGCTTTTTCTGCTGGTTCCTATATGCGGGAATGGTTCCTATAAGCAAGCAGTCTTTGAATGGCATCATCCACATTTTTGGTTCAATGGTGGTCTCAAAAATCTAGTTGATATCCATTTCGCTTATGCTTGGAGTGGTCAGGGTTTCAATCGGGATTAGTCTCAATGATTGAGCTACCACAGAACTGGCCAGCTTAGCCAAGTAGTCAGCTTTCGCGTTCTGCTCCCTCAGGACGTGAGTTATGGTGTAATGTTCGATGTCGATCAGCAACTCCTGCACTTTAGATAGATACATGGCGAGGTTCTTCCCTCGAGACCGGTATTTGCCTTTCACCTAATAGACGACTAACTGAGAAACGCTATAGATGTGTAAGGATTTTATCTCCATTTTTTTCACAATTTTAGCCGAGCTATCAACACCGCGTATTCTACTTCATTATTTATCGCTAGGAATTCTAATCATAAGGCTTAGGAAACGGCTCATTCTTTAGGAGTCTCAAGCGCCAACCCTACCCCCGAGCATAAGTTATTAGATGCACTATCGATGAAGAGCTACCATCGTGTTTCCACTTTCGATGTAATTTCTTCATCATCTTCCCATATGGTGAATTCGAAGATGAAATCTGCCAAGGCTAAGTCATTGATTGCCCTTCTAGGATGGTTAGTGGTTTCATATTATTCAATTCGATATTCCATTTGATGAGCCACTTGGAAGTTTTGGGGTGGTACAATACTTGCTTTAAGGGTTGATCTATCAATACTTTGATCGGGTGTGCCTGGAAATACGACCATAACTTCCTGGATGCGATCAAGGGACAATACGCTAACTTTTCCAATTTCAAATAATTTTTTTCGAATACAGTGAACCATTTACTAATGTAGTATATGGGTCACTGAATCCTAGCTTCTTCACATACAAGAGCAGCACTTAATGCATGAGATGAGACTACTAAGTAGATGTGCAAGTCCTCTCCTTCTACTGGCTTTGATTGGATCAACGGGGTCAGCAACTCTTCAAAAGCGGTTTGACAAGCCTCATTCCATTCGAATTTCTTCTTTTGTTTCTTTATTGATTCAAAGAACGATATACATTTGTCAGTGGCTTTTGAGATGAAATGGCTTAGCACTGCGACTTTCCCATTCAAGCTTTGTAATTCCTTCTTGTTCCTTAAGGCTTCGACTTCTCGTAGGGCAGTAATTTGCTCTAGATTTTCTTCAATGCCTCTAGCGCTCATTATGATTCCCAAGTACTTTCCGGAGGCTACCCCGAAGTGACATTTGAGTGTATTCAGAATCATCCCATATTTTCGTAGTATTTCAAACATTTTGGTGAGAATATCCAAGTGGTTGGCAACCATTCGCGATTTAACCAACATGTCATCCATATAGACTTCCATGGTCTTCCCGATCTGACGCTTGAACATGGCATTTACTAATATTTGGTAGGTTGCCTCAACATTCTTTAACCTGAATGGCGTTACGCTGTAGTAGTATATTCCTAGATCGGTGATGAAGCTGGTGTTTTCCTGATCAGGTTCATGCATCAAGACATGGTTGTATCTCGAGTACGCATCCATAAATAATAGCAATTCAGGTCCAGTAGTCCCATTTACAAGATGTTCAATTCTGGGCAAGGGAAAGCTGTCTTTTGGGCAGGCTTTGTTTAAGTCTGAGTAGTTGACACAGGTTCACTATTTCCCATTGGACTTCTTTACCAAAACCAGGTAAGATACCCATTCGGGATGGCTCGCATCATGGATAAAACCATTGGCCATCATCTTGTCTACTTCTTTACTCAATGCCTTGGACCGTTCGGGGCCAGGTTGCGCCTCTTCTCCTTTATTGGTGTATACCAAGGATCAATATTGAGTGCATGACATGCAATTTCCGGTGATATCCCACACATATCGGAATGTGTCCAGTAAAAAATATCCGAGTTAGTGTGAAGAAATTTAGTGAGTTCCAGTCGCATCTTATTTCCAAGGTGCGATCCAATTTTCAAGACCCGCATTGGGTCATCCATGTCAACTGGGATAGACACCGTCAACTCTACCGGTGCTGCCCTATCCTCAACTGAACTCTTCTTTCTAGGGTCCAAAGCCTTGTCGAATTGGCTATGGTCCCCAAGCCAGGGGTGGCTCTGTAGTTGCTATTTATTAGGTTCACGAATGTGGAGAGCTCTCCTTACGTTCTTTCCCTTTCCCTTTCTTTTAGATTCACGTAGTGCTACGATATAATATTCTCTGATGACACTTTGGTCTCCTTTGATCACTCCAACTTAATGACCTTAATTTTTAATAATATTATTTAGGGTATTAATTAGCTAAATTAAATAAAATAATGTGATGATAAGGGGATTGAGATTTGCGATTAAACTAAGGGGTAGGCATGCCATGTAACCAATGAACTAAAGAAGAGTTAAAATGAAATAGAGGAGGGGTATAATAGGAAAGAGATCATCCCAATATCCTAAACCCTTAGCCGTGTATGTTCTACACTTTCATTTGCAAAATTAAAAAAACAAATAGAGGTCAGCCACCTTTAGCAAGAACAAGAGAAAGAGCAAGCTAAAGGAAAAAGATTAATCAACTTAAATTCATTCAAATCTCAAACTCCTTAATCTCAAAGCTAAGGTGAATAATGACTATATCTCATTTTCCTATTGTTTGCGGTTTTAAGATGAATCTGAAGTATTTTGCATGATTATGTCATGTTTTTGAATGAGAAAACTTTTATACATGCTTGTTGATGATTTACGCTTGTTCGTATAGATTTTATGATATGTTTTAATGTGAAAACCCTATTAAATGACATCCAAATGCCTTACGATTATAGATTTAGATCAAAAATGATATTTTAGAGATGGTTTTCAATTTACAAAATTTTCTGGATTAATGTGGATTTTATATCAATTCTCTAGTTAAGGAAATGATTACTTGGATTTAAAATTATTTACGGTTAAATAATATATGATTCGGGCTTGAAATTAATATATGTTAGAAAAAACATTAAAATGATTTTTTTTGGAATTTTTATAGAATTTTTCTAAGTGTTTTAATAGATATATAAAATTATTTATGGTATGGGACTTAAATGTTTTATATATTTATAAAAGGAGAAGGGGTATTCTGTAAATAAATTAAATTGTTTAGTTCTGAAATATTGGCGGCACTGTTAGAAAAGAAAATTAGCAACCAATAATATTTTGACAAACAAGGTAGGTTAGTTGAACATAAATTCTTTTTAAAGTAAATATTAGTCTTTACATGCTTTTGGCGTGTTTCACTACTTTCGGCACGAGGGGTTCTGACCAAGTACTTCCGCCTTCATTACCATCAAACTAATGCGCCTGGTATTAAGCAACCCATATAATGAATTTGACCAAGGTGAAAGATACTGGGCCGAAGCTAAGGGTTCCGAAGGGGTCGAAACGTTTGCTTTCTTTTAAATGAATATTCGCCTGCTTTGCTTTCGAAGGATATACTATCGACTTGGTTGACTTTCGGCTGAGTCAAATGTTTTAAAGGAAAGGTTTCAAATGGGTTATGATTTTTGTCTTAAGTGAATGATTTTGAAGGGGTCGAAACCCATAACTATCTCTTTTCTTATCTTTTGAAACAAAGTGTTTAAAGGGAATACATTGCTTTTAAAACTTAGCCGCTTCTCCAATGCTTTCAGAAGGTTGGTTTCTACACCATCTCTTCTTTGCTTAGGAAATGGTTTCGAAAGAGTGCTTTCAACTTAAATGTTTTATAACCCTTTTTTCTTTGTTGACGGCAGAGCCCAAAGGTTTCGAAGAAGATAGTTTTGAATGGTTTCAAAAGATGTTTCCACATGTTTTAACCTAAATGCTTTCAAAAGGTTCGAAGTTTATAAAGGTGTTTATGCTTTCGAAAGGTTTAAATAATGGTTTCGAAGGGGTGGTTCCCAACGGTTTCGAAAGGTTTGAAAGGAAAGGTTTTCCAAGGTTTTCAAAATGCAAAGTTTAAATGTTTAAAGATAGTATGTCCAAGGTTTTATAGCTTTCGAAGGAAAGGTTTTTCAAGTGTTCTCGAAAGGAAGATTGAATGGTTTCGAAAGGAATGTTTTGGCCTTTCAGTCTAGGTTATAAGAAGGATTTTACATGATTTTGAAAGGGGTGCTTTCAATGGATTCAAAAGGTGTACTTATAAAGGTTTAAATATTTTCATCGACAAAGATTTGTGCAGTATATATAACATGGCAAGGTGATTTTGAGTAAAGCATAAAGTATGTATATTCCTTGTTTAAGTTTGATTTAAAAGATTTTAAATCAATTTGAGAAGAAAAGGTTTTCAAGGAAAATTTAAGGGAAGACTACCCTAAATAAAATGACTCAGATATTTGTATACCAGATGCAACTGGTACAGGATTGCACCCTATACATTAGCTATTAGCCCCAAGCCAATTTAGTCTAAAATTCCAGTGTTTTAGGCTTTGTCATAGGTAAGAATAAAATTATGGTTACGCACAGAACGGAATATATATTTGTACAGAGTTGGGTTGTTGGTGTTCCCGTAAAACCATTAGGATCAGGTGACCCTAGGAGAAGATAAGTTAGGGATAGACCGTCCAGAAGAGGAGTATTAACAGCTATTAGATTATTTTGTTTATATTGTCTGGCAGGCTCGAGTCAGCCAAAGGTTGGTAGTGAGCTAAACAAAGCTGTAGTGTTCGAATAGATAGTTCATTTGTCACCTGATATATATGTTTACATAATGATGCTTCACAATTTTAACCAGTTTTAGTTGCAGGATTTTGATTTGCAAAAGATATGTTTTAAAAGGATATCAGTGAGGGGAAGCCCGTTCCGCTAAGCGGCATGGTCTCACTTAATATCAAATAACCGAGATGTATAGTATTATTCACACCAGGCTTTATGTATGACTCGAAGTTTATGTTTTCCTCTTAAACTCTCGGGTCTCAAATTTGATTTGAGTAGGCTAAGGGTTGAGGTTTACAGGTTATTAGTAGGTTGGCAAATAAAGCTTCCAAAGACGAGCAGGTGGTTGACGGATAGCTATTTAGGAGTTGCTATTTTATTTTGTTTGATTCCGTTGTGTTGTTTTTTGTCAGTATGACTATATAGTACTCTAGTCAACCAAGGGGGAACCATCATATGTCGCTCTTGGCATATTTTGTAATAATTATATTCGATCTTTACTTGGGAAATGATTATGGGATTATGTAATGGAATATGAAACATGCTTTGTGAAATGTAATCAGAAAATTGTTTTCGTGAAATTTGTGATTTTATTTCATATTAATGTGCTTCTGATATTATGGATACCATTGGCATTACTGTATTTGGTCACCAGAAGTTATTACTATGGATGATTGCAGCATCTGTAGCGCTTAGCTTTAAGCCTCCAAATAGGGGATGTTACACCGAATCCATTCTCCGTTGGGAATTTCATAGTAAGGCACCACTGGGCTAAAGAAATTCTAAAATCTACTGGTGCGGGCCGTCCCAAGAAGGCATTGTATGCGAAAGCTTCATCTACGATCATGAAAGTTTAGATGAGGGTGACTTTCCAGTCGCCTTCTCCAATTTCCACAGGCAAGTCAATCGTTCTGTTGGGTTGTTTGGTTTCATCAGTGAATCCTTGAATTTTTGTTTAGTAGGCGGATAAATCTTTCATGCCGATCTTCATCTGATCAAAGGTGAATTTGAAAAGGATATTCACAGAATTGCTGTTGTCAACAATACTCGTTGGACCATAGCGAGTCCGATCCCTACTGTCACGACCATGGGATCGAGTTTGGTTATCCAATAGAATTCTGAAAAGAATTTTATAAAGGATTAGTTATCCAATAGAAAATTGACAAAATAAGGTGTTAGGTAAAAAGGAATTACTTTAAAAAGCATAAAATCAGTTTTAAAGCGAATTGCAAATTCGCCATGAAATCAATTTTATAGCGAATTACAACTTCGCTACTTACCATGCTTGCTTTCACCATCATATTCCGATTTATAACCTTTCGCATCCATTCGAAACCAATGCATATGGTATCAAGCATTTGGTATATAGAATATGGGAGAAAGGAGGAAGGAAAGAATGGTGTCAAAGGCATGCTTACGAAAGGGTTAAAGCCGCTTTTATTTTTTTCGAACCCATTGACCCGCCCTTGTTCTAAAAGTCCCTTGGATACCCATGCTGCGGCGCCAATACTTCTACCTTAGTTAGAAGCTGCTTTTATGAACCTTAGGTCATTGAGTGCAAAAGATAGGTTTTGAACCAATACCCCTCCGCTGCCACTGAAGCTGCCTCCCTTGATATTTTCGAAAGGACTGATTTAGCCACTTTGGAAATAGTTGCAGCGGTAGTGTTTTCGAAAGGGTAGCTTTCGAATGTATTCTCTATTATACTTTGATGTTTGTTTTTCAATCAATGGTTTTGAAAGTGATACTTTTACTTAGTTTATAAGCTCTGCTTCCAAAAATTCTTATTTGAACCCTAATGCTTTCGAAAGGTATGTTTTTGAGTGTTTCGAAAGGAACGTTTGTAAGTGTTCGAAACGCAAGTTTTAAGAGTTTCGAAAGGAATGTTTCCAAGATTTCGAAAGATATACTTCATGGTTTCAAAAGAGGATGTCTTAAATTTTAAGCAATGAATTCAAACGGTTCTACCACTAGAGTGGAGTGGCAAAAGAGGCATAGCCGCTTTCTTCTAACCCATTAGTTAAATGGAAGGGGACAGAGGGCTTGGTTGCTCTATGAAGTCGAAAGGGAGAGTGACGGGGGAGGGGGGTAACTCATAATGTCACAATGATCCAAATAATATAGTCGAAAGCTTTAGTTTTAAAATTTGAGAACCCAATCTCATTTTTAAGAAAACCCATGCAATGTAAAAGTGTTTTGAAATGACATTTAACTTTGAAATTTTAAAGAAAGCTTTTCTTGCTACAAATAGTGGTTGAGGGTATTAACCATATTTCATTAGAAATATGATTACAAAGAATTTAACCATGGATGTTTATATTGTTATGTTATTTGATCAGTTATCATGAATGCATGTGTAACCACATTCACTTCATTTATAACCCATAACTGCATCTTGGGTTGTTAAGTGCAGAATAAAGGCTAGGTTGACCTAGTAGTGAATATATATTGAATTTAACTCCCGTGTCATTGCATTCAGGAGGTCACATAGACCAGAATATAGGGTGCCCAAGACTGATCAAAGGATTATTGTTTTAGACAGGTTATTAGTAAGCCCATGAAAACTATGTTATGAAAATTGTTATTGGCAGGAGCCAATAGGTTTTTTAGTGATCCCTTGAAAACTATGTATGGAATAAGTAATTAAAAGAGATCAATAGGTTCATAGACAATCTATGAGAACTATGACATGAGAGACGTTATTGGTAAAAACCAATAGGTTCATAGTTATCCCATGAAAACTATGATTGGATAATAGTATTGGTAGAAATCAATATATTCATAGTGGTCCCATGAAAACTATGATTGGATAATAGTATTGGTAGAAACCGATAGGTTCATAGTGGTCTCGTGAAAATATGATTGGACAATAGTATTGGTAGAAACCAATAGGTTCATAGTGATCCCATGAAAACTGTGATTGAATAATAATATTATAGAAACCAATATCTCATAGAGATCCCATGAAAACTATGAAAGTGGATATGAAATCCATTAAGAATTGAACAGGTTATTGGTTAGCTCATGAAAACTAATAGGTTAATAGTGACCCTAGAAACTATAACTTAAGACAGGATAAAGTCCTAGGATCTCGCATTATGATGTTGGAAAACAATACTTAATATGGAATGTGATTATATCACAATTAGAAGTTCTTATCGATTGTAGCTAGTCTTAGCCATTGATTAGTTGAAGCAAGAAAGAGGGGACGCAGATGTTTGTTATAATAGGATTAGTGAATCCTGGATGAGGGGTGGATCAGCCCTTGATTGCTATTTGTGTAATGATGTAGAACATAGGAAGCAGACTAGCAAGGAGATGCACTAATGCAAGATAGAAAGAACCGTTGGTAGTGATCCCACAAATGGGCTGGGCATTGAATGCATACTCCATTTAGTACACAAACACAAGATGGCAAGAACCATCGGATGGTGATTCGATGAACGGGTCGGGCATTGGAAGTATATTCAATTAAGAGCCCCAACGCATATATGGCAAGAACCATCAGATAGTGATTTAATAAACGGGGTGGGCACAAAGTGTATACTTAGATAGATATAACCCAAGCAACTACTATTAGAGATGCTAGTTGATGAGATTTAGGTGCTATACCATTGAGACCATACGCTAGAGATGCCTCTAGGAATTACCCTATTTCAATATGATCTACCTATGAGTGGAACTTTATAAACCATAATTGGACATTTAGGATTGTCAACCTAAAATGTAAAATAACTAGCTCCTTATATTTGTAACATATGCTAAGGAACACCCCTAGGTGTAATTTTAATCACTTGTGAGCTCCATACCACTAGTGATATAATCCATTCTCCAGACTTTGCATGATCCTCTCCATTTCTTATTCTTATTACCTATTACAGGAGGATAGGGCGATAAGTGAGGTGAGTTGGTCAAGGAGTGTAGGGAAGGAGACATAACATTGGAGATTAATTTATTTACAGTCTTTCTCTTTGTACCTTATTATATATGTAAGAAAGATTATTATTATGATATTATTTGGAGGCTTACCTTTTATCAAACATATGTTGTATTGACAATTGGAGACTTTATTTAATCATTTATCGTATGGACCATGGTTATTTTGAAATGGTGTTACTTGGACTATTTTTGGCACTTATATTTTATTTTCTTCCATTAAATCTGAATGTGTAGAATTGTGTAAAGTTATAATTGTCTATATACCCTGTAAACCATGTTAAAACCTAGCACTCCATACTTCTTGGGATGATGACAGTTCCAAAGCCACTCTTAGACTTTGAATCGATGTGTTTGGAGGTGCGGGTTGTTGTTGTTACACACCACTTACACTTAGACATCTTATATCAACTCCTTCGATCATTTTTTCAAAAATTGATCGAGCCATTCACTTGGTGAATGGGTATGCTATATTGTTTAACTATCTACTTCGTCAAACTTATTAAACTTGTTACCACTCACCTCGGTCCAAGCTTTAACAACATACTCCTTTAGAGAATCGTTACCCGTTAGCTTTCCACCTCCTAGATCTCATTTTTAACATACTCTTTCTTTGATTTTAATTTATTTTTTACGAGAGTTTTAAGTGGAGAGAAGAAATTTTCGCAAACTTTCAGTATGCTATTAATTTCAAATGAAACCGGGGTTAACTTAACTATTAATATATGGTAGTTAGAGACTATTTTGGAGCTTTGGATTTTCCTTGGAGAATCTTTTCTCTTGTTAATGAATTTCTTCGTTAACTCCAAAAAGTGTAAGGAAAGTGATACTCGGTTAAATAGAGACTTTAGTAGTCCTAGCTTAGATTGCTAGAAAGGCATATGCTTCATGTTGAATCCATGTTAGTCTCAAAGTCATGAGTATTTTGGGAATTCATACAAAGTTATGATCGAAGTCATAAGTGCTTGAGAATTCAAAAGGAAGTCATGATTCAAGAAATCTTATGTCAACTTGTTGGCAGTTTGCACATACAGTGGAGAAGTCAAGGTGATGTCGAAACCATGAGGATCATAAGTAATAGTACATGTCTCTTTATTCATATGCAATACAATTGTAAATATACAAGCCCTTAGTTGCAATAAGGGTCACAACAATACAATTGACACAAAATTGATTTAGTGTTACAAAGTTTAAAAAAGTAAGAAATGAGAAAAGAATCAATCTCCCCTTCCTTTATGCCTCTAGGTCCGTATTTATAGAACTAGAGAGCAGCGGCATGGCTGCCAGCATTATTTCTTACATGCTTAGTTTCCAGCATCATCAGTCATCCCAAAGGCGCTTGGCTTCATTCTTTGTATTGAAGTTTTTTGACATCCCTTTAAGCATTGATGAGTTACGTCATCATTGGGGGTTGATGAGCTTCAACATTCTCCTTATATCAATTGTTCTTCATTAATATTACAGCATTCCTTATTGAGTTTGTGACATGTGACATGCTTTTGTATACTGTTTGTATGCAACATCTTCATATATAGGCCTTCAGACGCTCAAAACTCTTCATTATACATTGGTTACTGACGTCATGCGGAATCGATGAGATAAGGTACTAATGATACATGATGCTTCTATCTCATCGATGGCTTATGACATGTTGCCTTGTGTATTACCATGGTTAATGAAATGCGATATCAATAAGACTTGGCATTGGTTATAAATGACATTGAAGAGAGATGATATAGATGAGTCATGGCATCCTATTGATTATTCATGATATCACATGACATCCAATACCCTTTTTCCATTTGATGAATTATGCCATAATTGGGGGCTGTGTGCTTCGACATTCTCCTTGTACTAATTGTTCTTCATTAATTCTTATGGAATTCCTTGTTGAATTGGTGACATGCAATACGCTTTGGTATTCTGATAGTAAGTAGCAACTTCTTATATAGGTCTTTGGAGGCTTAAAACCCTTCATTCGGCATTGGTTACTGATGTCATGCGGCATCGGCGAGATAGCGTTTTTGATGATACATGATGCTTCTATCTCATCGATGGCTGGCGACATGCTGCATTGTGTATTACCTTGGTTAATGAAGTGCGATGTCAATAAGATGTAGCATTGGTGATAGATGACATTAAAGAGAGATGATATTGATAAGTGGCGGCATCCTTTTGATGATTCACGATATCAATGATATCCAATATCCTTTTTCCATTTGATAGCTTGTGACATGTCTTTGTGCACTATTGGTATGTTGCAATTTCCTTTATTGACGAAGAGAGGCATCAATGACATCCTCAATTATACTGATAACCGAGGTATGCTTTCCTTCGACATCATAACTTCCCTTATGATAGCGGAAAGATGGTATTCGACATCATTATGGGATAACGTACTAATGGAGTGTGGCATTCCATATCGCATTGATGATGTGCTATATTCTTTAAGGCGTATTTTTGGATGCGACATTCTTTGTTGTAAGCTTTGCTTTACCTTCAACATAGACTATCTCCTCTTGTATGCTTTCTTGCACATCATTATTATCGGCATGCTTGATTTCAGTATTCTTCCATATCTTCGATATCAATGTTTGTAGTAATGTTTGGCCCCTATTATGTAGGAAACATTGACTCTTCAAGTCATTGCCTCAATATTCGAGTTTGCCGCCCATTGGTATTCTTTCTAGATCTTAGCTGTTCGTTTAAATCTTAATCAACGGTCTTTCTTCTGCTACTTTTTCCTATAAATACTCAACCTCCTTCTTTCTTTCTCTTTTACTTGTAACTTAAACTTGAGACAGAGAATTTAAGGTCTTTGAAATTATTCAACGCTCTTCAATTTTCCTGTATTAAAGATTAAAACAAGCTATGATTCTAGTTTTAACTAACAAAATCATCAAATTAGTTTTCCAAATTTTTATATTCGGATTACTGTTAGGGTTTTAGTTGGGGATCGAAATTTGGGTTTAATATTAGGTTTTGATTGTTTACCCTCAAATTATTAGTTAAATTAAAAAACTGTTATGGAATTAACTTTGAATTGCCATGTTGCTGGGTGATTTAATCGATTAATTGAAGTTTGTTCGATATCGGTTTTAGAGGCCTGGAGGCTTCTATTTTGATTTCGAAATGAATAGCCTATGTTGAACCTAAAGCCCATTATTAACTTGTTTGATTTCGAAGTTAATTCCTTATAAAGTCAATCTGATGTTTGACATCAAATAGCTTTACTCTTCTACTTACTATTTCGACCACCAGTTCGCAACTTGGAAATTTCTATGACCCGAGATCCTTATAACGTCGGTAAGAAATCAAGGGTACGAAAACCATTCACGAACATGGCACCAATCTAAGGTGTTGTTGTATGAATTCAATAACCTTAAACTGTGTATTATTCTTTTTCTGGAAGCTGTTTTTAGTCTCTTGATTCAAATTTTATGCAACATCACTAACTTGTGTTGTAGTTGTCGTATAGCAAATTTATAAACCCCTCATATACTTGACAATTTTATAAAAATATTTTAGAACATTTTGATATTATTTATTAATTTTGAATATTCCTCAATTCGATATTGGATCACTATTATGACATCATATTATAATTTTTGATGGCGGCCTTTAATATGACATCAGTTTAACGACTTCAATGTTCTATTCAAAATACACTTAGGAAAAATGTTTAATCAAATTTCTTTTATTTAACCATAAATTTACTTTCCCTCCATAGATCTAACAACCGTGTACATATTTTTGATTTACTTTAAGCATCTCATAAATTGGACATGGATTGTTTAATGGATAAAATCTTGTTGTAAGTGTAATAGTTAAATAGGACTTCAATGCCTTATTATTAGTGTCCGGCTAATTTCTGATTAACTTGCAATCTTTTTTTATAGCATATAATTGTCTATTTTATATCATAAGCATTCTAAATTTCACAAAATATTTAATACTTCCCTGATCTGGTATAATATCACCAAGCATGCAAATGGAAGGCAAGAAAGCAAGTAAAAAAGTCAATAAGACCTCTAAACCTTCTCCCTCCATTAAGAAAGGGGATTATTGACTCAACCAGTCATATATTACCACTCAAGAAGAAGTGGACACTATCCTCAAGCAATTCAGGATTAAAAACATTAAAGTCATTTCCGCCGGTCCTTCCGGTAGAAATGACAACCCTCCAACTGGGTTCATTTGTTTTTTACCCTTATTTTAATACACTTAGTACTATAATTTGTCATTTTAAAAAGAGTATTTCACAAAGTGCTTTTAAAGTGTTTTACAATATTTAAATGTGAAAATCAAGTCCAAATGTGAATCAAAAGTTTTAAAAAGTCTGATTTATTTTTAGCAAAGCTAGGTAACATTATAATGGGCTGTGCCGCTGTATAAATAATGAAAAAACTGGTGTTCTACACATGCACGGAACAGCTAAATAGGCGCAAGGAGCCCGAACCAAAGAGAAAAATAAAGCACAAGAGCTAGGCAAAATGAGCTAAACTACTAAACAACTATGACTACGTGCCTTTTGAAGAGGAACTGCTACTACCAACATCAGGCAATGGGCCAATAACATGAACATACCCAGAGAAAAGAGCAACAGATTCCGATCATAACCTTTAAAAGAAGGATAATAAATAAATTCCTATCCCAACCGATGTCATAAAAATTTCTTTCATTCTCCTCACCAATCTCACCAACCCAAGTAAGAGATAGACCTTCACCCTCAATGTGATATATACAGGAAATTGAGACTCACCTTCAATATCACTAATAAAGGCATAAAAAGTGTCAATCTCTGGCGCATACCACATCTCAGATGGAACATGGAGCAAGGCCCGCTCCTCAAAATTCCAAGTAATAGAATCGAAAAAAACAGAAGAAGCACGCTCAATCTGGTCCCCACCAACGGGAGCAAGAACAATTGGAGCTACACTAGGAGCGACAGCAGTATGGACAGGAGGAGAAGCAACCTTCCGGACCCACTTTCTGACAGGAAGAAGAGGAAGTGGAATCCGATCAGATAGTGGAACAGGGTCAGTAGAGACTAATCTAGAACACACATCTGAAAGATGCCCAAAGGACTGACAGAACGAATAGATGTCCAGTTTCTAACTATAGCAAACTATGACCTTAGCAAAGTGGCCCTCATCGAGTTTGACTTTTAACACCATAGGCAAAGGATTGGCGGGGGTTATTTCAGTCAGAGCTTTAGCATAGACTAACCACTTTCTGGCTACAGTTTTAGCGTCATAAAAAATTTCCTTACCAACAAGGCGAGCTAGCCAATCAATCCCAATCAAAGGCTGAAGAACAGATGGGATATGAGAAAAGTGAGCCCATATTGGAATAGATAATACCTGATCCTTAGCCCTACCAACAGAAAGACTCCAGGTTGTAATAATGAAAGGTTTCCGATTAATGAGAATAGGATCGGCATTAAGAATACGTTTTCATTCATCACTATGCGAGAATTTAAAGTAGAACATTGCATTATCGAAGTGAACACTTAATCCCCCTTAAGGCTTCCAAGCCTGATTACATCGCGCCTTAACAAGCTGGTAGGCAGGATTGGAGTCAAGGAAAAAACCCACCAAATAGTCCTTTCAAAAATCAGCACCGGCTTCAATAACTTTCACTAGAGGAATCATAACTCCATCGATCTCTACTTTTTCAAAACAATGGGGAGAATGCACACCCAAATATTTTTGGTAAGTTGGTGAATAACGACGTGTAACGACTATATATTAATAATTTTTTTATAACATATTTAATTGAATTTTGTGAAATTTTAAATAATTGAATTTTGAAATAAAAATTTGATATTTGAAAACGTCTTCTTAAGCATAGCAAACGGCAAATTTTCAATTAATAATACAAAAGTTTATTTTCTTGTGTAATTTTATTTCAATTTAAGTCAATTAATAACAGTTGGATTCAAAAGTATTTCGAAACCTAAATATGTCAACATGAGAAAATATATTTAGAACACTCTGAATAAGACTACGTAATTCGCTTTGCAAATTTCAGACGTTTCTAGCTCCGTTTGGATTTTTCCTTACGGAATAGCAACGTATATCAGTGTCCGTATCGATTTTTGATAGGATGGTCGTACCACCAATATCTGTATACCATTTTGATCGTTTCATAGGGCTGATCTCTATGGTATATTCAATTTTGTGTTTTGAAGCCTGGTTCATGGCTGAAACCACGAAATGGTAAATCGCATCTGTACCTTTTTTGAGACCTTTTGTTTCCTTTGTCTTTTTAATTTCAATTGACAAAGGTATAATACCAACGGCCTTCACCTTTTAATACACTCACCAGTTCACCCCTGACTTTTTATTTTCCACTGGTTCGTTGGTTTCCATTTCTCTTCTTTTCGTTCTCTTGGGCTCTATGACTTTCATTTCAAATTATAATAATATGTATGGCCTTCTCTTCCTGTAGCTTAAAACGTCCAATTTTTACATTTCTAGTTCGTGGCCTTTCAATTGAAACGACAATTGAAATAAGCTGTTGTTAGCTATTTACATTGTTATTTATATGATGTTGTCTGTATCTGTTCACCTGTGACATCTTACACCATTATCTGTTATTTATATTGATGATATATGCATGTTATATTATTATCATATCTTTTATCACTTTGCAAGTTCCCTATTAGTATAGAAATCACTATGGGTTGAAATGATACATACCCAAACGATCTGTAGAATTGGAGAAAATCGTTATGGTTTGAAATATAGACCCAAGCGATTTTCATTGAATTGAATTTGGGATTGCGGGTTGAAATGATATATAACTGTACATATTTAAATTATGGATTGAAATGATAAATATCTGTATCACTTGACCATAGGATAGAAAATTATATACAGACACCGTCAGTCTATTTATAAATATTTTGAAAATGATTTCTATTGGAAAGAAATATATGGTTTTAAAAAATATTGGTTTTAGATATTATATAAATGTTATTTTATATATAGTTAAATTCTTGATTTTAAGTTATGTATAAATTTGTTTTAATATAGAATAAGTTTAATAATAAAGTTTGATTTTATTAAAATATAATATGGTTAAGTGTTTATTTAAATTTTATTTTAATATGGAGTCTATAATGATTTTTAATAAATTAAGGTTGGAAAGATAGATTTGAAATTGATTTGAAATGGTATTTAATTAAGAATTTATTCAATTAAATCGATTTGAAACTTATTGAATTTGAGATTTTTTAAAGGATATGATTTTTATAACTTGATTTTAGTTTAAGGTGAATTAAATTAATATTTTAATTATAAATAAATTGAAGGAAAAATTTAGTTATTTGTAATTTGGGTTTTATTTAAATGGTAATGGATTTATTAAGTAAATGTTTCAAAACTAAATAATAGAAAATTTAACTTGATATATATGTATGAAATTATCGAATTTAGTTTTGAAATTGTTGAATACGTAAGGTTTGAAATATATTGAATTTGAAATGGTTTATTTTGTGGATCAAATCTGTTTTGAAATCGATATTATTTGGAATGGTTTATTTGGAAATTGAATTGAATTGAAATTTAAGATTTGAGATTTGGTTAAATTTAAATTTTGGAATTTGAGTTGTTTTCGAATTGATTTGTGAAATTGAAGAAGCTATTTTATTATATAAAGTATTTTAATATCTAAACCATTTAAGTGGTGGAAGTTATGTTTCAAAGTTATGAGTTTCAAAGTATTATGATTTGAAGTGTTATAATTTCTAGTGTTTTGATTTCGGAGTGTTATAACTTTGAAAGTGCTATGATTTTGGAATAGGATATATTTAAAATGAAAATGATATCGTATTGATTTGGTTTTTAAATGGAAATGATATCGTATTTATATGGTTTTGAAATGGCAACGATATTTTGGTTCGAAATATAAACTATTTTGAAATGACCGTGGTGTTATAATAATGGTTAGTTGTTAAAGAGACCGGGATCGGACGTTGTCATACTCTCTGCCAACTCCGAAAACCACTTTAATAATCGTGTACGTGGTGGAGATTCCAGAATGAAGTAGGATGGTGGCGACATCCTATTGAGGTATATACGTGGACCCGACTCTCGTGAGTTGGCATAAGGTGGCTAAAACAGGAGCAATAGACGGGCTAATGAGCAAGCTCCTCTGATCGGACACACTCCTTCGATACCATTCTATTACTTTATGATTGATCGGTGCACCTTTGATTTTGGGAGTGTGGCTCGAGGTGGGCGGTAGTGGCTGCTACGTGTTACCACCAGTCCAGAAGTGCAATTGGTATATCTACCTTGGCATTGCCTAGTTGTGCCGTGTCACTTACCCTAGCAAGCTTTACTAAGAGTTTGATTTGTGTCGTACCTATGGAATACCATCTGGTGGCTTCCCGATCAGGAGCGACTACGGTACTATATAGACTATTTGTACTATAAAATGTGCTAAGGGGGATATGGGTAACACTTCAACCCTATTTTTAAATATAATATACTTTACTCTAGACATTATTATAATAGCATATATTACTACATAGTAGATAGTTTAACGAATCCTTAGAGGATGGTTATCCCAAACATCCTTTGAGTTACTTGTATTTCAGTTGTTATTTCACTTGAGTTGGATTTATTGATATAAGAATGTTAATCCTGACTCGAGTGTTTTGTGTTTTGCTTTACGCTCGTGGTCGGACTGAGTGATTCAGCTTTTGAGACTCACCTTTGGAGTTGGAGCTTCGCTTAGAGATCCAGCTATCTATCCAGCTTTCAAATATTCAGTTGATTCTAGTGGTGTATTCTGATCTTGTATTTGACTATTGTATTCGAGACTTCTGTTCTATCTTATTTGACTCTGATATATATATATATATAGTAGCTTCATGAACTACTATTCATTTTGTTTCCGCTGCATTATTATTATTACTCTATGTCTGTGATTCTATTATTATTTTATTTACTGTATATGCCGAGTTTTGCCAAATACAAATTAACAATCTGATATTTTGACCAATTCAATTCCGGCATGTTTGGATGCGAATGGTTGAAAATATTAGGTCGTTACATGACGACTACTAAGTAACTGACCAAGGAGGAGATGGTTCCTCAAGGACATGACCACTTGGGTTTATACTGGGAGAAGGGACAGCGTGCTTGGGATTTATGTGAGTAGTTGGTATGCAACTTCGAACCAGGGCATTATCAAAAGTAATGAAACCAATTGCCACATCTACATAAGCAATTTCATCTCCGGCATCAATGTTCACACCACATGATAAGATATCAACTTGCTCGGTTTAAAAAATACCTAAATTAGACTCGACAGGCATCCTAACATCATTTTTTGACTAAGGATTATTACAAGCTGAAGCTAAATATGGAGACAGTGGGTGCTCACAATAGGACAACGGACCAGCAGGCAAAGAAGATGATGAATTAATTTCCGGCAGCAAACCAAAGAGGGGATTAACGCTTTCTAAATCTGGCAATGCAGGTTCACCCATGCATAGAGATGGAGCAGAACTAGCGGAGCCAGAACTAGGAAGCCCCATCGCTCTGTCGAGCGAAGATGTGTCTTTAGAAGGCATGCCAGAGCGCGATTGGGAAAGATCCAGATCTGGCACACAAGTGGCGATCGAAGAGCCCTTTTTCTTGGGCATTGAGGAAAAGACGAGGTGACAGCAAGGCAAAGGAGATACAAGACCACATACAAAGCGAGGATGAGGGCTAGACGATGGAAGAAAAGAACGAAATCACTAGAGATGACATTAGAGGAGTCATTGTGTTCGATGCATATTATTTTATTAATCAAAAAGTTTAATTTATTTATTAGTGGTAAGTGTATGCAATTTCCTATACACAAATCACTATGTTATTCCCATTAGTGGATTTATTGACTATCGATTTCAATTCTGCTATCTTCTTTGTATTTCGTCACTCGAAGATGATGTGTTGCACATTTGACCTTTGTTATCCTTTCTTGGAAATAACTAAATCCAAATAGCAAGTGCGGGCCAATCTATATGGGATTGCTCCCATTAGGGTATTATCGCATCTACTTTAGATTTGGTTCAAATATTTGTGCACTCAGATGTGAAATATTCGGATTCTCAATAATAGTTGGCGGGGTCCGATTTGGAGGTTTCTAAGAGCAATCAAAGTTCTTAAGTATACTTCTAGAGGTATACTTTCGGTAAAGGGTGGTGAACCCTGCCAGTCATTGCTGGGAAATTCCTTTTCTTTTTTTTGATTCCAATCTTTGAATTGGTTTTTCAATTGCATCGGGAAGTGACTGGAGCTCTTCTTGATGTTAATTATTTGCATCCATCCTTTAAGTTTGGATTTTGATCTTGTTATGATCATACATTCTTGATTGAATTATTATTCTATTTTTTTCGCATTTCTTCATCTTGGGATGTTGTTCTTGTGAGGTAGAAACCCGTTCCATGTTTAGCGGCATGGTCTCATAGAATTATTATATGTTCACCATATTACTTGAGTTCAATCATGCTAGTTTTCAAGATGATTCCGAGTGTTATTCTATTATAATGCTCGGGTCAGACTGGGTATATTTCTAGGTTGGAGTTGGTAAGACATAGGCTCATGGAGTAGAGCTGGATGTTCACCTGTCGTGGTATTTTTATTTTCTTATTCTATATACCGATCAACAATTGTAAGATCGGGTAGTTATTACTGGCCAGGTTAATGAGGTTTGTTTTAACTCTATACATTTTACATTATCTTTGTTATATTATATATTTTGATTTCTGCTTTGAGATTTCATTTTCCCGATTCGCTGTTTCTTTTCTTTTATTTTACCCTATCAATTTGCCTTTCTAGCGATTAGATATTCGACATTTGAATGCCGTGGATGTATTCGGTGTCTACTTTCGATGGTCAAAAAGGAGGGTTATTACACATAATGCCTTATATCATCCCAGTTGTATAACGATTACTAAATCTACTTTATATTAAGGTAAGGCAGCTCGAAAGTGGATGGTGCCCTTCCTAGTGTCTAAATACTTAGAGCTTTTTCTATTTCTCAATTTCACCTAAGAATATCAAAATATGATGGTCTTCTAAAATTGTGAAAATAGCATAACTTTTTTCCGATTTCGATCAAACTTAAGCTGTATCCTTTAACTGATGATATCGCTCTTTCGACCTTCCAACAATCGTGATACCAAGGTGCCACGTTTCTAATATGTAGAAAATTCTACCTTAAGTTCTTCGTCGTAAAAGTAAGTAAACCTTTGGGCATTCTGATAAGGAAATCCTAATCTACTCTTCTATTCAAACCTGGAACTAAAACCTATGTCTAAGTGGAGTCCAAAATTTAGGTGAAATTTTAACCAAAGTTGTCTTAGTACTTGAGGTAAGTAACTAGGTGATACATGATTCACCACAACTATTTTGCAACACAAACTACGTACCCATGGAAAAATAGTCCACCTTCCAATCCAAGGGATGATTGTAAATAATTCTATTATCCTCTCTATAAAATCCTACCTAAGTACCCAAATTCCATTCCTAGTGTAATCTCGTATTATTGGTATAGAAGCTAACTCATCATGTGACAGGTTAAGAGAATATAGGTACATAACATAACTGAACGTTTGGGATCACAGTATACCTATAGGCTACGTCCTCTGTAAGTACCCCAAACAAACCACCTTTCTATCACAATGTAGTAGTTCCATACATGGTCATCTAATCCATTCCCAAAAAAATTATTTTTTCATTCCTTAATCCAATTCCATTAGTGGAATTTTCCTAATCTTCTCATCATTTCTATTCCAATTGTTCTATGGTTGAGACAACTCAGGATGAAATGGTGTCTTGGAAAATTAATTTAATAGAAATAATGTTTAATACTTAGTTAGTATAGTACCCTAAAAATCATTTTGGAACATCTAAATGGATAATGTCTTAACCCAGTGAACATGATATGGATCTCATGTCACGTCGACCAAAACAATGTACTTAAAATTGTGGTGACAACTCAAGTATCAATACTTTATAAATATCACTATAGAATATGCATGTCAAGATGACAATCTACCTGCTTGGTTACCTATAATTCGTCGAGTCAAAATCAATATGTGTGGTGTAATGTTATCTGAAATGTCAGATCAATGGCACCCATCCACAAGACAATCCAAATCGTCTACCTCTTCTAGCGATGTTCAAACAAAAAATATTTTTAAAAACTTATGACCTATAAACAACTTAAATTGCCTCCTAGACATGAAATCAAAACAATATTAAAGAAAGTACTTAGCACATGACTTGGAGTTGGCAACGATCATGTTTGCGCCAAAGATTTGAAAGGGCTATTTATTAAAAGAATCGTTCAAGATATCCACCGACCAAAAATCATGAAGTACCTCTTCTCATAGAAGGAATTTGGCCTTCGTCGTCAATGATGGTTAGTTTTTAGCCTTCTATGACATGTACATTTCCTATATGCCCGGTGAAGGAAATGTAGTCGATAATGCTTTGAGTAAGATACATGCCAGCTTAGGAGCTATGTTCCTAGAGTGGACATGATCAAAGTATATTGTTTGTTATGATTTTAGATCTCAATGTGAGCTTGAGAGAGATGTACTGGAAAATTTGACTATCAGGCCTATTCTAATTGAGTGGATCAATACTAGTAAGAGATCAGATGCTAGAGTCTGAACAGATTAAGAAGTAAAGATTTAACTGATATGTTTAGGTTCATGAGAATAAAAGATTGTTTGTACGTGATGTCGATGGATTATGGGATAAGGTGCTATATGAGTGCCAACACTCAAGATTGACTATATATATATATATATCTTAGAGGCAATAAAATGTATCATGACATAAAGAAAATATTTTATTTTGAAGGGATGAAGAAGGACATTGGGACATTTAACTCGAAATGTAAGAACTGTCAATTATTGAAGGCTTAGCAATAAAAGCTAAGTGATTTATTGCAAGCTCTTAACATTTCCCAGTGAATGTGGGAAAGAATATCGATGGACAACATCAATGGATTGCCAAGGACCAAAGAAGGGCACGATAACATCAGTGTCATAAGTGATAGATTGACGAAAAGTGCTTAGTTCATACCTATAAAGTCTAATAGGGCAACATCCAAATTGACTGAGTCATATATGAGATGGATAGTAAGATTCCATGGTGTGTTAAAGAGCATTTTAAGCAATAAAGATCCATTATTCACTAGCAAAATTAGGAAGACCTTATAAGAGGCATTGGGAATGAAGTTAAATTTGAGTACAGCTTATGATCTACAAACTGATGGACAGACCGAGAGAGTGAGCCATATCCTAGAGGATCTCTTGCGTGCTTGTATACTTGACTTTGAGGGGTCATGGGATCATCACTTACATCTTTTGAGTTTGGATACAACAACGGTTATCAGTCTAGCAGGAATATGTCAATATTTAAGGCGTTGTATGATTGACCATGCAATGCCTCTTCATGTTGGTAGGAAGCGGGTCAGAAGCTGATATATGGGCTAAATATTGGAGAGACAACGAATAAGATCGAGACCATTCGGAATGAATGGAAGATGCTCAGTGTAAATCGAAAAGCTACGCTGATAAGAGACATATAGATTTGGAGTTCTTTATCGGTGATATAATGATTGTCAAAATCTCTCCATTAGAGAATGCGGTTTGATTTGGTACCAAAGGAAAATTGGCATCGAGATTCATATATCCTTTTCTACCACAAGAGAGGATTATGAACCTAGTTTACTAGGTCGACTTACCTTAGAAGATAGTGGGTGTGCATAATGTGTTCCAATTTTCTCATTTTCGAAAGTTCATGCATGGTAGTGACTATAGATCAACTGTATGATGTCAAGATAGAACCAAAATTTTTGATACCTCGAAGGCCGATTCGTATAGTTGGACATAATACAAAAAAACTTAGAAGGAAGATGGTGAAGTTGGTTAAAGTTCAATATGGTGAAAGCAAGAGCGATGACACTTGGGAGATCTAAGAGGGCATGACGACCACTTATCCAGAGCTCTTTGCCTGTTAAAATTTTTTATTCATCACATTTACATTCAATTTCGATATCAAGTAGAATAGTTTAATGCCTTGCATACTAGGGTAGGCATAGGATATGTCTACTTGCTTATATTTGCGTATTTGATGGATTTTATGATCTCTCATGGTTGTTAGGCATGTGTGGTAACTATATTACCATGTTTGATGGGATTTGAGGGAGAAATTCCTCAAGGAGGAAGAACCATATTTTACATATCGGAGGATCATAAAATATTTAAAAAAAATAAAAATTACGTCATATGAGGCTATAACTTTGGAGAATGTTGAGCATTGAAATTTTTGACCCTTAGAAATTTTATTGGACGGTTAAGACAGTGGAAATCTTATAAAACCTATAACATTTGATAGGAGCTGATTTGCATTCTAAAAAAACTTCCAAATGAAAGATATGATGGTTTATCTTTCCATAGAGTGGTAACTATAGATTTTTGGCTCACGGTTTAGGAGATATAATTGTTTGAAGTTTGAATAGTCTTTAGGAAAATTATTGGTTAATTGACTTAAGCCTAATTAACCAACCTTAATGGTTTTGAGATTATCCCTAAGACCACCTAATGGGACAGTCCCTAATTAATTTTCTAATTCTTAGAAACATTTCCTAACCTCAATTAAACAATTTCTAAGCCAAAAAGCAATAGAAGCCCTTACTTTAAATAGCTAAATTGAGAGAATAGTAAGTGATTAGTGAAGGTGACTACTTGAATTTGGATTGGTTACAATGGGATTCGAGTTCTTGGTGATTTGACTAGATTTGCCTCTTTTTTGTGCTAATCAGATCTTAGGTGAGTTATTTGTGTCTCTCACTATACTTTAGTTGCCAGTATAATATAAAAATGTGTTTCTAAAATGATTTCAAATGATAAAACATGTCTTATGGTAGATCTAAGCCTAACACTGATTTAATGGTGACCGTGCCCCCATCCCCTATTCCCGCTAATCTGTCTTTTCCCAGCAAATCAAATCAACCTAGTCCCTCCTCTCCCTTGCTTGTACCGCCAGCTGCTTCCTGCTCCTTGTCAGAACCATCCAATCCACCTTCTCCTAGTCTTCTTACTTCGGTGCCATCTCCACCCTCGTTGGTCAACCCCCTTCCACCTTCTACACTGCCATTTCTTCCTAGTTCTAAACCTATCCCTGTTCCTTCTCCTCCTCTTTCGTGGAACTCGCTTTTCAAAGCCAAACCGAATAATGCTGGGAAGTTTGTCCCACGTGAAATTCAACTGCAATTCAATGGTGAAGCGATCGTCCCACCCGCTGACGTTGTTCAAGCTGGTAATGATATGTGGAGAGATTATCTCGTAGGTTTCTTTTTAGACACCCCATTGCCTTATGCTACTGTGTTATACTACCTTAAGAAAGTCTGGAAATTAAGTGGTTCGATCTCAGTCAAATCTGATGGGTTTCTCTTTCTATTCAAATTCACAAATGAAGATGATAGAATCAGAATATCAGAGGCTGACCCTGTTGTGATGAGGAATAAATTATTTATTGTGAAACCATGGGATGTCAATATTGGAAATAACTGTAGTAGCATTAAAACAGTTCCAGTATGGATAAAATTAACAAACATTCCTTTGTTTGCTTGGTCAACGTTGGGAATTAATTGGTTAGCATCTAGAGTGGGTAAGCTACTATGTTTGGATGCTTCAACTGAAAAATTTGAGCGTATTTCTTTTGCCAAATGTTTAGTTGAAGTGCATCCAAACAAAGAACTGCCAGATAAATTTACAGTTCAACTGCAAAATGGATCGATGCAAGTAGTTAATGTAACTTACCTATGGAAACCACTGATATGTACTCTATGCAAGGAGTTTGGACACCAGCTGAGTAATTGCAAAATTGTAGAAAATGGAAAGAAAGTAGATAAAGAAACAATGACTGAACAACAGAAGAAAGGAAATGATGGAAGGAATAATGTGGTAAAGGGTCAAGGCAGTGATAAACAGACTAGTTTTAAACAAAAATGGCAGAAAGTAACCAAAACCAATAGTAATAGGAACAACAACTGTGTAATTAATGATGAAGTTGACTTGTTGAAACAAGGTGAAAATCAAAAAACTATTGATAAAGCTGCTGGAGTTAATAATGGTGTGATAGGTTCAGTAAATGCAAAACAAAGAGATACAGTTAGTGCAAGTAACATGTACACCATGCAACAATCTGAAGTTGAAGTACAAGAAATAAATATGGTGAAAGAGAAGGAGAATGATGAAATT
Organism: Allium cepa; assembly: GCA_030765085.1. Lineage (NCBI taxonomy): Eukaryota > Viridiplantae > Streptophyta > Magnoliopsida > Asparagales > Amaryllidaceae > Allium > Allium cepa. Next base: position 22,752,118 of record CM060936.1, on the reverse strand, counting down.
TTAGAACAGAGAATAAGAACAGTACAAATTCCAAAAACGACTGGAAAAACAAATGTGCAAGTGTGTGCAGTAAGTACTAACAACATGTACACATTGCTACAAACTGATGAAGAAGATCAAGAAGCAAATAATATGCAACTTATGGAAGAAGGTGAAATAACTGACCAGCTTACATGCACAGAGCAACAAACAACCATGACTGAGAAAACAAACCATTCTGCAAAACAAATACCCACTGACACACTAAATCAGGCAATAACAAAAGAACAACAAGCAACAAAAATGAATGAAAAGAGGAAAAATGGAAGTAACAAGCAAAATAGAAAAGAAACTGGCAAAGTTTGTACAACAACTGTTACATCTTCTTCTGATTTTGACAACAATTGGTGCAAATCATTTGAAGCCCAGATAACTCAAATAGTAACATCCAAGCAAGGTGATCAATCCTCAAAATCTTCTCAAACTCACTACAATTTTTCCATTCCCATCCCTGGTTGGCCTGATCCCAGCCCCCCCTCACCTGTCTCATTCAACCAACCTCACTCATCATCTCCTGCCTCACACAACCAACCTCCCACACCCCCTACAAAATTAAAAAGGAAGATACAAACAAGATCCAGATCTCTGTCAGCTCAGAGAAGAAACAACTCCCTCAATTATCAATAGTTTTTAATGCATACAAAAATAGCAACTTGGAATCTTAGAGGGGCTCATAACAATTTGAAACTTGATCAAGTTAAGAATTATATCTCTGATTATAACCTTTGCCTCATTGGACTTCTTGAAACTAAGCTAAATCTTCCCCTATCTCAAAAGGCTGTTAACTACATTAATCCTACCTGGTCCTTCCATCATAACCTTGATTCAGCATCATATGGTAGAATTCTTGTTTTGTTTAACCCCTCTGAAATAACTCTATCTCCCATTCTTTCGAGTAGACAATCTATACATTTTCACTTGTTTCTTACCCAAACCCAAACCTCTTTCTACTTAACAATTGTGTATGCTGACAATTCTACCATATCAAGGAATGCCTTCCTTAAAACAATTCCTCCTTTAAGACAAGCTTCACATCCATGGCTGGTTATGGGTGACTTCAACTCTTGTTTTAGTTTTAATGACAAGTTCGGTGGCAACCCACTTACTCCTAGGGATCTTGATCCTATCAATCAATCTGTTATTGATTCTGAGTTGCTGTTGGTGAATAAATCTGGTGCCAAGTACTCTTGGAATAATAGAAGCAGAAGTGGAGTTCGTACCTTTACAACTATTGATCATTCCTTTTGCAATTTCCAAGCCCTATCTCTTTGGCCTTCCATTTCAGTTTTCCTCCCACAACCAATCCTATCAGACCACTCAGCTCAAATCCTGTCCCTTGGTAACCATTTGCGAAGAGAAAAAAGAAGTTTCAAATTTTTTAATGCTTGGGCTAAGCATGAGCACTTTCTTGTTCTTGTATCAAAAGCTAATGCAGAATTTGTTGGTTTTGGTAACCCTATGTTTAAATTTTGCAGGAAACTCAAGTACATTAAGCAAGCTATCAAACAGTGGGTCTCTTCAACTTTTGGTAGAGGTGGTCTGCTGTCTGCTACACTTACTCAGCAACTTAAAATAAGGCAAGAATTTATGATGGAACATCCTCTTGACGTTCAAGCAGCTGATGAAGAAAGAAAACTACTTTTAGAAGTTAACTCTGCTTTGGAACTTGAAGCCAACATGAAGAGACAGCAACTAAACAAAAAATGGCATGATGAAGGTGACAAAAACACGAAGTTTTATCATGATTCTATCAAACTTAAACAAGCAAGAGAAAACATTCATAGTATAACTGATGACCGGGGCATTTTGCACACCTCTCCTGAAACTGTTGACAATGCTTTTATACAATACTTCACCAAGCAGTATGGTAATATAGAAGGCTTTACTCCTGATCTTGACTTAATTACTGAAACTGACCTCCCAAACATCAATTATTTGGAAGCATCATTTCTTGTCCGTCCTGTTACTGATGAAGAAATCAAGGCAACCCTTTTCTCCATGAACAAACACTCATCCGGTGGCCCTGATGGTCTAAATGTAGTGTTTTTTATTAGTACTTGGAGTATTCTTGGAAGTGAATTTTGCAAGGCAATACATAACTTCTTTAATACTTGCAAGATTCTTGGAGAAATCAACTGTTCCAATATTGCATTAATTCCCAAATACTCTCCAGCTTCCACTGTTAGTTCTTATAGGCCCATATCTTGTTGTAATGTAGTGTACAAGTGCATATCTAAAATTCTAGCAGCCAGATTAGTCACAGTTCTTCCATCTGTTGTCTCTAAAAATCAATCAGCTTTTCTTCCTAACAGAGACATCATTGATAATGTTCTCTTGGCTCAAGAACTTCTCAAATGTTATGGTAATAGCAATAGCACCCCTGCTGCAGCTCTGAAAATTGACATAACTAAAGCTTACGACTCTATCCATTGGGAATCCATAGTTAGAATTATGGCTGTTATGGGATTCCCTAAAACATTTGTGTCTTGGATCTATGTATGTATTTCCACTCCATCCTACTCTATTGTGATTAATGGCAGACCTGTAGGAAATTTTAGAGGAAGAAAAGGTATAAGGCAAGGAGACCCGTTATCTTCTTATTTGTTTCTGATAGTTATGGAAGTCCTAACTGTTACTCTAAGAACTAGTTACAACAGGAAAATAATAAAGTATCATCCCAAATGTTCTCAACAACTTATTACATCCATCATGTTTGCTGATGATGTCATGATGTTTACAAAGCCTGAGTTGCCTTCTCTGAATGGAATTAAAGAAGCACTGCGTATATTTAAAAAAATGACTGGCTTATCCATAAATCAAAATAAATCTTCTATGCTAGTCTCTGGTATCAGTAATGAACAAGCTGCTTTCCTTCATCAGCAGTCTGGTTTCACAAGTATGGAGAATGACATGAAGTACCTTGGTCTGCCTCTTATAACTAAAAGAATTACTAAGAATGACTGTTATCCATTATATCATAAAATAACTTCAATCATGACAGCATGGGATAATAGGAAATTAACTCAATCTGGAAGGCTTGTTCTCATCAAATCTGTTGTCTTCTCTTCTATTGTTTACTGGGCACGCACTATAATTCTTCCAATCAAGTTATTACATTTACTCAGATCTGCTATGAGTAGATTCTTTTGGACTGGAAGTATTCACAACAGGAAAATTGTCCCATGTGCTTTTACAAAATTTGAAGTTCCCTTTAAATCTGGTGGGCTTGGTATCTTAGACATAAGGAAGTGGAACATAGCGGCTATAAGCAAACAGTTTGATGCAATCATTAAAAAAAGGGAAAGTTTATGGGTGGAATGGACATGGCATCACAATATCAAGAACAAGGATTTCTGGGTCATGGAGATCCCTCAACAAAGTAGTTGGACATGGAGAAGCATCCTTAAGTATAGAGAAGTCTTTCTGCCGTTTATACAATACCCAGTTAATGCCAGTTCAAAGGTGAATTTTTGGAAGGAACCATGGGTTAGACAAGGCCTAATTTTATTTAAATTGCTTTCCTACTCACAAATTGTCCAAACAGGTATTTCCTTAACTGCTGATGCTAATTCCTACTTGATCAATGGTAATATTCAGTTGCCTACCACCAGTAATCAAGAAATTCAGCAAACTTGGAATATATTACAACAAACTAATTTCACTGCTATGCAAATCAACTCTGTTCAGTGGAATGGCAAACCACATTCTGTTAAGGGTGTTTACAGTTCCCTAACAGAAAGTGATCCATTGCCTGCTGCTATCTGGCATGATGTTATATGGTCTACTGATACTGTCCCTCAATACAATCTTTTGATGTGGAAAGTGATCAACAAAGCTTTGCTTACTAGATCTATGTTACAAAAGGTTGGAATGGTCTGTCCCATGCAATGCCTATTCTGTGAAATTGAAGAGGAAACAACCGACCATATTTTTTTTGAGTGCTCTGCCTTGAACAACTTGCTATTCCACTTAGGTGGTAAAACTGGTACATATATATCTGGACGAACTAGCAGCATACAGTGGAATATAATACACAAAGCAACCAAATGGAGAACAGTTGATAGTAGAGTGTTCACTGTGTGTTTGAAGGTCTTCGTGGCTGTGATTTGGAGGGAAAGAAATTTAAGAGTTTTTGAAAATGTTAAAAGGAATGACATGGTCTTATGGAAAGAAATGAAATGCAGTATACACAAGCAACTGAAGCACTGTGCTAGTAGCATCCCGCTGTCTATGTTACAAGCTTGGACTTGATTTTGATGTTTCTCTTCCTTTTTTATTTTTCAGTTATCTTCCTCTTTGTTTTTTCTATGTATCTCTTTTTTTATTGTTTGTTGCAATAAAACTGGTAGGGGCCCAGTTAACCCCGCTGGCTTTGCCAAAAAAAAAAAAAAAAAAAAAAATAAACTTAAAAGATTAAATGTTGATTTTAATTTGTTATTGGGTATTTGACTAAATTGAATGTCATTTTTCAATATGGTCAATGTTAGATGTTAAAGTGCTCGATTCTTGATCATATTGGTTGGTATAATGTGTGTATGTTGCAATATGCTTGTAAATATTTGTTTGGATGTATGTATGATGCATTTATGTGAATTAAGTGAAAGATGTGTCAAAAATTGCAAAATAAAATAATGGTTTTAGATCTAAATGTTTACACATGAATTTGAGCAAAGAGAAAGTGAACAAGACGTGTAGGAAGTTGTCAGGAAGAACTTTGCCAATTTTGGCCACATCCCATCATTTGGTACTGAACAGTCTAGATCGTTTGATAATGAACGATTTCGGTGGTTGGAAATGCATAAATGTACACATAGGGGGCTTGGTATGGAGGCTTCGGTATTGGGTGTTAAAAATTCGGGCAAAGACATAGAAAATGTGAGAGAGGTGGCACTACTGAATGATTTTGAACACCACCAAATGGTTTTGGGTGTGCATTGGTTCTACTCGAGGCAAGTACACACCCATATGATGATAGTATAACATGCATTGTGTTACGTGCTAACTTATTAGAAGAAGTGACAAGCAGGCATGATTTCTCATGCTTTGTGTTCCACTTTTACTATATCGGCTTTTAAAGTATCTTAAGATTGTTGATTTCTCACACCATACTATTATCTAACTAGAGGTTGCTTCTTATTATCTAGGTACCCTTAAATCAGTAGACTAAATAGTATGTCTGAGATTAGCACATGGAGTTTTTTAAAAGATGAGCAGGAGGTTAGTGCTTATCCGTACTTATACGTTGGACCTTATCGTTACGTTATGCTGCACTATAAAGCTTTTAACTGTGCTATGTTGTTATTATCTAGAGACGATTTACTTTGAGTTTATTATTTGATATATAAACACCATTGCTATATACTTGTATAGTTGTGAAGGATCTTCTAATGATTTGATTCTACTATATCTAGTAATATTACTATCTCGCCTATTTTACATCTTGTATGTTATATTATGTGCTATAAGATATACAACAGTTTATTTGGGGATTTAGTTACATTATCCTTGATTGTTGCATTTGCTGGGTACCACTATACTGCACTATATAGGTATATTGATCACTGGAGGTATAGATAGTTGTCACACTCCCAAACACAAAAGAAGGACCACACAACTCACTTCTATATCAAGGCAACCAATGAGCCAAGAATTCCCAAGCATTACTCAAAATTGTGGCACCTCTACTAAAAAAGTATCAGCAACACTTATAAAGGCATAGAGAACCTGGTAAGAAGAAACAACCATACAAATAGGATATAGGTAACATATATGATGGCTTTAATGTGTCTGGAGGTTGGAATAAGGTGAGGATGGGAGAGTGAGACCGAAAAGCGAAATCATGCTCTCAGTAATGAGGCTAGGAAATATATTTTAAAAGGAAATGGAAAAGAAATAGTCACAGGATTCAGAGAAGAGTGGAGGATGATTTTTAGAGTGGGAGTGAATAAGGAAATGGTTATGGACGAAAAAGGATAGGTAAGAAGAGAAAAAGAGACGACGGTTTGAAACCCTAACCCCATTAAACCACATTTGAGCTCTCTTTCTTTTTAAAAATTATCTTTATAAACTTAATGATTTATGGTTCATTTTTATATTCAAGTTTGAATTTTTCATAAAAAAATTACTAATTGTAAAATTAACTTATTTTTATATACCTTTTATTTTATCATGGATATGAAAAACAATGAAAGGTATGTTTTCAAAAACTTAAATTGTTTTCTATTTAGTTGAATTGTTTCATAAAAGTTTTGATGCAAGGATCAAATAAACCAGTTCTTTATGTCATCAATCTGATAGAAGTCTTTATTGTTAATGTATTTGTTATATTTTTCATATGAAGATGCAATATAAATTTATGAAATGGTTTTCTTGATGAAATGATTTTCTTATACCTTTTGATGACCACCCTACAACCCTTAGCATCCAACATACTTGTATATGCACTATAGTGGTACCCGGTCGATGTAGAGTGATACTCAAGGATAAAGTAACCAATCTCAAATCAAAACCTGCCATATATCTCATAGTGCAAAGAATAAGATATAATAATCAAACAGTTATAAAATAAACGAGATGAAAACATAACTGTATGAGAAGTCATGGATCAGGGCACTTGTTCAAGATAGAGATATAAAATAGTGGTAAAATTTATACAATAAATAATAAAGTCAAATAACTATCTCTAGGTAAAGTATAGTACCGATCAAGTTCCACGGTGCTGCACTGCAGAATAACAGTGAATTCGAATATACTATAGATAAGCCCCAGCCTCCTACTTGCTCTTTGAATAGCTCTATGTGCTAATCTCATACCTGCTATCAAGTCTAATCATTTATGAGTACCTGAGGTAATAAGAAGCAAAGCATAACCTCAAACCAAACAATAGTCCAGTGTAAGCAATAAATTATCTTAATATACAATAAAAGCGATATAGTATAAGGAACACTAGGTTTGAGGAGTCATACCTGTCTGTCCCTAAATCTAAAAAGTTAGCACATAACATATTTAATCCTATACTATCATCATACGGGGGTACTATAGTAAGTACAATATGGGTGTAGTGGTATCTAACCCATAAACACCAACATCATAAGTCATCCATCTAAATCACGCAGCAATCGTAGTAAACACAGCAATCATAACATGCATATTAATCATAGTAATCATAGCGATCAAAGTAATTATCCCATGGTCTCGAATCACTACCTTCCTGGTCGATGACATCCCATGTCATAATTTGATTAGGTGATCGATCACATACCTATCTTATAAGTACTGACCTTACTTGGTCAGGCCAGACCATCCCACTTTCCTAGGTACACAAGTGACTATCTTCACACCCCTTGCCCCATGAAACACACATCACATATAAAGTTATAACCAATCCCCTAAGCACACGAGTCGATGGTATAACACACCCTACATTCCACCTCATTGCTTCACCTTTTCGAATGTGCCTTCTTAGACTATCTCAATCTCATATACACAATTCCCACTAGAAGTACTGAACCCAAAAGTCCCACGTCATTGATCCATTAAAGTCAAAATTACCATCATATTAGAGTCCCTAGGACTTCCCTATTCTGGCCTAGAGTAATACTTCCATTCTCCACATCTACCTAGAAGAAAGCCTCAGAAATCCTCGAGTCTACCCCAAAACACTATCAATCGTCTACCTCAAATATCTCAAGGTCCAATAGTTGGATCATTCCCAAACTTATCAGATAGCCCCATTATGGAATGTTTTTACATCCACACTAGTCTGGGTAAATCTAAAGATGTAAAAATCAATGCCATGATGGAGTATGAAGGAGTGATCGAGTATGATCCATCTCCCCATGCCTTCAACTTTTCAACTTGAAGTTGGCTCTATTCTTCCCCAAAGCAAAAGGCTAGTCCAAAGTAACTCCCCATCTTTCAAGCCCCTCACTCGAAGGGCCTTCCTTAAAAATTAAAAGCCCAAAATGGATCCATGATAGTCCATGATGGATCGGTAATGATCCATTCCTAGATCAATGCATTATCTAAATTTAACAGGGCTTCACCTCCCCACTTCATATTGCTTTGTTAAACCAAGCACGAAGTTCCTTCACTCAAACCCACATTACTCACTCCTTAAATCTAAAAGTCAATAATGGATTGTTCATCTCCTTTAAACCATAGCTGATCCATCTCATATCCCTTCCATATCACTTCTAATCTGTTGCATCTAGGCAACCACGCATCAGGATAATTGGGTAAATTTCAAAAAAAAAAACTTTTGGATCTTTATTGGGCCTATGTTGTCTTTATATATTTAAAGCTTTTACAAATTTTCTTTAAATAAAGTCAATATTTATTTTAATTCATAAATAATGTTTTTTCTGTAGTTTGTATTATATGGTATATGTGTGTCATATACACATGTGATAACCCCCATCCAGTGGGTCCGAATTTTTGCTAAATCGAAAATCCAAGTCCACCAAAGTACGAATAGTTTGTTCGATATCCTATAAATAAATAAATGCATATTAGAGCAAAATAGATACAAATTGATAGCGGAATAGTAAAGTATAAGAAAATATATAGTTACTGACCAAAGTTGACACTTCTGAGATCAAGTGTCCTCGTCAATGTCGAGCATGCTTAAGAAAACTTTTCCTTCCACCATTCCTTCCTCGCACCAGTACATGTTCCTCTAAAGCTATTGTGGGTTGTAATGAGAAGGGCGTCAGAACAAACTTCTAGCGACTGGTAAGTTACACACTTTACATAGTACTAGTTTATACTGATTGCCATCTGTTACTTGTTATGTCTCATTTTATTTTTACTTAGTCGTCTTAACTTGTCGTACGCGTACGATTCGCTCCATATACCCTAGGTAGGCAACAACTACATACGTATTTACATATACATAACTATATATACTTATATATATATATATGTATGTATGTATGTATGTGTGTGTGTGTGTGTATGTATGTATGTATGTATGTATATAAGTACCAAAGTCCCCCTTTAGACAAAGATATTATCCCCGCTAGTATCCCTATCTTAGCACCTCGTCAAGATCCATCGTCAACATAGTATCACGTTCTCTTTGTAGTGCGTACCAAGGAACTCTTGTAGTATCTAATTACTGCATCACAATAGCTAGACATATTCTATCCATTTTGAAAGACTTCTATAAAGGGTAATCTAGCCTTTCCCTAAACAAACAATCTAGTGAACAACTGTGGTGGTGCATGAACTAAACGTGATCTACACTAGTAGGAGGTATAGTCATTTAGGCGTAACCCTTGTCTTTCCACTAACCACTCGGGACTGATGACGTTCTCGGCCTATGAGCAACTCTTATTCCCTAAGACGGTACTAAACACACGTGCATATATTAACATAGAACCAAGCCTTGATCATTATCTCATTTAGATTGCCTAATGCAATCATGGTAATGCTCGCTTGTTGCTTAATACCCCCTAAAAGGTTGAAGTGGACTCTACTTGTCCTTTGACACTCCTACCAAGGCGAACCTTCCTACTTAGGTATCCCTCATCTATACGTAAATGAATATAACTCTAAGGGTCCTATAGTTGGATATGTCCCACATCAGTATAATTTATACACAATTGCTGGTAGCCCCATATAGTGGGCAAACTTCTGTTATGTAATACCACCGACCTTTCACTCCAACTCATTTTAGTGGCTACGTCATTTTTTCTATCTAATTTAAATTATTTACTAACTTAATAATTCATACCCTTCATAAAAGCATATTTGAGGCTATGCACGTGTATGTGTGTGTGTATATATCATTTTATTATTACACCTCTAATGTTCAACTGTTAGCAATATTCCTTTACTTTTTCGTGCATTTAGTTCTTATTCCATTTATATCAATTTAATATCATTTAACGCTTTTATTAAAAGTTCTAAATATCTTTTCATATATACTTTTTCATGCCTTGTTGAATTGTTTTAACCTTAATTTACTACCTTCCCTTGTTTACTGGACTTTCCATACCCTTTTTATTTGCATTAATTACCTGTCGACCTTTTTATTGTTTATTTTTTGATTTCTATCTTGCCTCTATTGCATATGTATTTATTCTTTGATTAAACCATTATTATTATCATATTTACAGTTCTTTAATTAATCCATAGGGAAAATTAATAAATAAATCCTTAATTAATTACCTTATTAATTAATCACACCTTTAATTAATTACCCTTCGTAATTAATCTTAAATTAATCACATTCATTAATTTATTAATCACATTAATTAATTGACTGAATTAATTAAGTAATTAACCCTTAATTACTTACATAATTTAGTTAATTAATTAATGTGATTAATAAATTAATGAATGCGATTAATTTAAAATTAATTACTAAGGGTGATTAATTAAAGGTGTGATTAATTAATAAGGTAATTAATTAAGGATTTATTTATTAATTTAATTAATTAATCTTAAATTACTTTATTATTTCTGCATTTTAATGCATCGAAATTACATCCCTCTCGAAAGAAAATGTTAACACTGTAAATTTCTTTACCTTACCCAAAAGGGGAATTTGTGTTACGTTTGGAATTATAAGGAATATCTTTTTCATAGTTATTGAAATAGATAGCATAAAATATGGCAAATATCCCTATTTTATACATCTCTTTCTTTTGGGCTTATTCCTTATTATTTCAAACATTACACTTTTATTTATGAATATGAACTTGATAATCTATAATCTTTTGTCACAATAGAACTAGAAGTGTTGTGGATCATTCAAGAATCGAAGTCGATTTGCTTTATAAAAAGAAGATATCAATGAACTTCTATGAAATGGTTTCACGGGATTCGGCCAATTGTCTCGATCATGGGATATCATTGAGAAATAGGAATCCATGTTATCAAAGAATTTTCCACAATTATTTCTAGTATCGAATGAGTCAATCATCCACTTTGGTATCTTTTTGAACAAAAATGGTAATATTTTTCCTCCTTTGATCAAGAATTTCGGTCTTTGGGGAACATCATGATCATCCAATAAAACTAACATTGCAACACTATACATTCCAATGAATTGAAGTACTACTTAAATCCCCATAATTTATTACTATAAACAAAATTTACATTATACTTGCATAAGTTATTCAAATCTACAAATCTATAATTACTACACAATTTATCAACTTCAAGAACTACTACCTAATACATTCTAGATTCACATACATGCGATTTTAAAATTAATTAGTCAATCATAGAATATGTAGGTAGGATTTATAAATTCATTATACATATACAATTTTAGCATGCAACTCTAAATTTACATTTTAGGCATACAGAAATAGATTTACAAGGATATAAATCCAATATTATATGAAAATATAAAATTTTCCAATCATCTTTTTAACTTTCCAAATCTTCAGATCTAATCTCTTTTATTCAATTTGACTCCATTTTTCTCCTTACCTAAAAACATATACCAAAAGCATATATATGTTTATAAGAAATATATATCAGAGAAGGGATTTGGTTTAATTTCGATTTTAGATCCGGATTTATAATTTACCTTGGCTTTAATGATTTGGTTCGAAATTATTCTTCTTCTCAATCGTCCTCTACTATTCTTCACTTGTTTATATGTATATAAATTATAACTATTTTTATAATTGATTTTTTTATGAATAAGTGAAAATGGTAGAGCTCTTCGTTACTTGATAAAATATGAGAAGACAGTGAGGGGTTAGGTCTGTGTTTATAGGGGTTTGAATCAATGCCAACTGTTCGATTAAATTATTTTAAATCCAGATCGTTCGGCCACATCATAATCTTCTATTTGTCATCTCAACTGATCGACTGCAGCCCCATACCGGCCAACTTTTAGTGGTCTCGACCGACCCAAGTTAAGGGTCGACCAGTCGTAATTAATTATGTTAATTAATTATTGCATGTTTGATTGGTTTATTTAATTTCTTTTAAAACCGATCGAGATGATTTATATCTGCATTATGAACATTAATTATACCTAACCATTAAATAAATGTTAACTAATAGTTAATGTTAACCAATGTTGGTTAACTATATTTACTTCCATAATTATATATATATGTATGTATGTATGTATGTATGTATGTATGTATGTATGTATGTATTTCCAATTAAAAAAATTCAAACGTTGATAACTTTCTGATTTGAACTCTGAACAGAAAACTTAATATATGAAAATTGACCAAAAAATCAACACGGACCCTGCGGTGTATGTTTCGTAGCCAAATTCTGATGTTTGTGAAAATTCTACATTTCAGAGTAATTATTTATTAATTAAAAACTTTTTAATTAATTATCTCTAAAATTACGGGGTGTTACCACACATATGTGTGTGCGTGCACATGCAACATAATAAAGCATACATGGTTTGGCATGCCCAGATATATATGCTGGGATATACACCGCAATAGACATGTTAGCCTTGTTTATATACAAATGTGTTGTCTAAATGTACATACATGTGTGCGTATATATATATATATATAATATATATATATATATAGATATATGCATGCATGCATGCATGTATGTATATATATTTTATATATTATCATGTAATACTTGTAAAATTAAACAATACACTGTAAAATTAAATGAAACGTATATGTAAAATACAATTATATTCTAAAATGCTTTGAATATTAATATATAAAATCGATTTGAATAAATATATTAATGTAATATATATTCGAAATTAACAATAATTTTTTTAAGCATAATTTAAAATTATGTGTATATTATACATATATATATATATATAAATACTTTAAATATATTATATAAAATAATAAAAATTCATATGCACACATAATTTTTTTAAAACCCTACTTCGAAGAGTAGAGCCCAAACCCAGCTAGTCCGATCAGAGCCAGGAATGGGAGGTTAGCTATTCCAGTAGAAACCATTCGTTTCCCAACCGTGTTTAATTGGATTTAACTGGAAACACAACTTTCCGCCTTGAGGGAATAGGGCAGATGGGTATCGAACTTGTGACCTCATTAACAGGTTGCAAGTGTCTCATAATTACTCTTAACTCTGTTTCAAAATATATATTTGGATTTTAAACAATTAATTTTTTTAATTTTCCATATGGAAAATACTTGAAAAATAGTTTATATTTCCAAAACAATTGACTGTATATTTAGTATGTAATTTGTAAAAATTTATATGTATTTATTAAATGCATACACTAATTTTAAATTAAATAAAACACTTATATTTATTATGTACAAATTAAATATATTTATAGAAAGATATTTTTTAAATCTGATAGTATAATTTACAATTATGCTAATAGAATTTTTTTATAAAGTATAAAACATATTTGATATATTATTTCTATAATATATTAATTTTAATTTAAAAGAAAATTACTTATAGATGATTTTAATTTTGATTTTTTTATAACATGGCTGTGAGTAATATGATGTAACACATGTAAAAAAAATTAACACACACACACAAACAACTATAGAATATATGACAATAAATAGATACACAAATTTGTTATAATTGCTAATTAATAAACATATGATATAATAATTAAATTAAGCATTATTAAATCGGAAAGTAACTTTAACCAATGTCTAAAATTCGCCTTGAAATTTGAATTTAGCTCCTTGAATTGAATTCTAAGTCCAAAAGTTGTTAGCTCCTGAAGTGCATTACCATCGATGACCGAATCGACTTTTACTTTGATGTTTTAGTATTTGAATTTCAGGGCTTGAAGGGGGTATAGCCAGCTTAATTCGCAGTAAGAGGAGAGTGAAAATGGGTATGCTTTCAATTAAGCGTTAGATACATCAAATAAAGGTTAGACAATGAAGTGAAATGAGGATCTAGATCCTTGTTTCTCTCTTACCATTTCTTTCCCTTACTAATTGAAACCCCTCCTAACCATGTCATACACGGCTGGTGATGTGCACATTTGATGTGCACGTAAATGTGCATATTTTTACCACCATATTTAATCTATTTAAATTGAATAAATTATCATATTGGGTATTTTAACTTGTTTTAACTAAAATTCAAATTATTTGAAATTGTCACATATTCATCTTTATCCAAGGGCAAAATGGTCATTTTTGGGCATATATCAAATTGAGGAAATTTAATGGAAAATTTATATATTATTTTGTAGGAATTTAAACTCAAATACAAGTGGTTTCATGAAGGAATATGCATGCACAAAGAAGATATAAAAGAACAAAGATGGAAATAATTCAAGTGAAGAACATGGAGGACCCCACCCACTTACCTTGATTTTCAATTAGGAGCTAATGCACATGCTAAAAGACATTTAAAGCTTCATGTACATTTAAGTGGGGGATTATTTAAGCTAATGATAACTTGGCCACCACACTTCCTCCAAGGGCACTTTGGGCACTCTCTAAAAATATGCATTAGGGTTTCTAACTTGTATAAATACCCCTTATGTTTCATGTAACCCTCTTACTTAGCCTCCACTTAGTCTCTCTTCATTAGTTTAGGCTCAAAATAAAAGACAAGTTCTCTTTCTCTTTTCCATGGCTACTTAGTCGTTTTTACTTCATGTATTTTTCCTTTTTTCTATGCAATGTTAATTAGTGCTCTCTTTCTTTTACATGCTTCTTTTTGTTCATTTACTTTCATGTTAGTAGTGTAGATTTATTTTTCATGCAAGTAGAATAGTTTTGTTTCTTTACTTTACTCTCTTTTTTCTTTTCTTTTCTTTCATGTTGCAAGCTATATTTGTTGTTTTGATAACAAATATGATGGGCTAATCCCTACAATTTAGGGGTAAAAAGCCTCTAATCATGGAGCTTCGGCATTTTGATAATTATAGCTCTCTTTTTGTGCTTAATGATAATGCTTGAAATGGTTTAATTTGTTGTTTTTGTTTTGAATTTGATAGCCTATATTGTTGACACCAAATAGGCTATGCTTAGACAATCACTAACACAAATGCCTCTTCATCAAAATATGATTATGGCATAAGAAAGTGATTTGAAATTCAAATTTGATGGTCTATATTTCTAATTAATAGTTAATAGGTCATACTTAAAATAAATTTCATTTTCATCTTTGTTATCATTTTCATTAGAGTTAGTAAGTGGTTTAAAGGTTGTCTTATAGTTTGATGGCTTATGTTGAACTAATTAATAGCACAAATGAGTCATACTTATGATAAACACATCATTTAAATTCACTTATGACCGAAAAAGAGAGATCATAATTTCATAATTTGTTGAACTATATTATCCAGAGAGCGGAAGTATCTCTAAATTTTCATTTAACTCTCATATTTTTATCACTTTCTTTTTGACATTTTTCTCATTTCAAGCTAATCACACTCTTCAACTTTGGTTTAATTTGATTGAATACATTTTTAAAATCGCAATTCCCTATGGATCGACCTGTACTCATCACGTACTTCAATAGTACGCCGAACGCTTGTGGTTATTTTTAATTTAAATTGGTTCGACGGTTTTCTAAACCGATAGAAATTCTGTCGACGAACAAGTTTTCGGTGCCATTGTCGGGGACTGTGCTTTGAGTTTGAGTGTGGATTCTTGACTGTCTAGGGGATGGAGCCGATTGGGTTTCTTGGAGTTCAAGAGGCGAGTGGGGCTGCGGTCTCGATTTGTTGGGAAGGTTTCGAGTGGTTCGAGTGTTGCAGTGGTGGACTACATGGTGATGTTTGATGTGGTTTATGGATATGGAGGAGCGGTTTCAGGCGATGCAGATGATTTGGTGGCGGTGGAGTGTTGAATTGTAGTTTTTAGGCAATTGGTTCATGGGTTATAGAGAAGTTGCTGAAGTAAATGAATGTGTTTGTAGAGTTGCTGTCTATGGCAGATGTAATGTATGTTTGAGTATGATGGAACTCGTCCGGTTGGTTGTATGTGAAGAAGGGAAGTTAGTCAGAGGATGGTGGAACTGCAGTTTGGTGGAGGAGTGGATGAGTCGCTGATGACTGTTGAAGGGGGATGTTGAAGTGAAGGAGGTTGTTTGCGAGTTGTAGTTGAGGGAGGCTGCAGTTTGTAGTAGAAGGGGTTGATGGCAGCAGTTGATTGTAGCAAAGTGTTGGTTGACAGAGGATATCGTGGAGGAAGGCTATTTGGATATGAAGATGAACTGCAGTGACTGTGGGTATGGGTTTGACAGTGAAGGTTTTGAAATGAAGGATGTATGCCGTTGTTGTATTGTCGAAATTGGAGGTTGGTATGTATAGGCAGCGGGAATGTTTGTATAATTGCTGCAGTTTGTATTTTGAAGAGTGGACTAGAGGAAGTGGGCAGATAGGTGAAGTTGATCACCGTTGCAATAGGACTTGGTTGTAGGCAGTGCACAAGTTTGTG
The DNA here is from genome assembly GCA_030765085.1 of Allium cepa. Taxonomy (NCBI): domain Eukaryota; kingdom Viridiplantae; phylum Streptophyta; class Magnoliopsida; order Asparagales; family Amaryllidaceae; genus Allium; species Allium cepa. The sequence goes on along the minus strand of CM060936.1, from coordinate 22,735,715 downwards.
CTGGAAGTGTGAAGTAGGGTAATGAGGTGGTTTCGGTAGATGATGATTGCAAATGGGATGAACTGTAGTGGTGAAGATGGTTAGAGAAGCTTGTATGGGTGAAGGCACAAAGGTGATGGGTAATATGGTTCTGGTGAGGGGAGATTGATGGAAGTATGTGACAGAGAAGTACAAGAAGGGTGGATTAGAAGGTAGTCAGATTGTTGAAGAGGTTTGTTCTGTGTGCAGAGGGATTATGAAGTTGAATATGGAAGTGGCAGTGAGTATGGTCAATGGAACTGTTGTATATGTTCGCAGATAAGTGAAATGCATCAACAAACAGGCAGTGAACAGAGAAGGGGAAATGCACCGTAAAGATTTGGAAATCAAATTTGTAAAAGGAAATTGAATTGTAAATTGTACTGAAATTGTAAAGAAAATGAATAAGAAATGAAATTTTTTTGTTTTTGTTTCGAAATTTTTTATGTTTTTTAATGGAAATAGAAATGCAAATGCAAATGCAAATTGAAAAATTACAAACACACAAACAAATGCAAGCACAAATCAAACACACACGACATTTTTTTTGTTTTTTTTAAACACAAAACAAACACACACACTAAAATGATACACAAATAATTCGAAGAATAGAAATTAAAAATCAAAGCAACTCCCCGTCAACGGCGCCAAAAACTTGCTTATCGACAAAATTTCTATCGGTTTAGAAATTTGTCAAAAAATTTCAAATTAAAATAAACCGCAAGCGCACGGTGTACGAATGTAGCACATGGCGAATACGAGTCAATCCGTAGGGAATTGATGATTTTAAAATTCTATTCAATCAAATTAAACCAAAGTCGAGTGAAAGTTAAGCTAGAGAATTAGAGAATTAACTAACTAAATAAAAGAAAAGAGAAACAAATATAAGAGTTAATTGACAATTTAGGAAATAAATTTACTTTCTAGATCATGTAGTTCAACACATATAAAATTATGATCTCTCTTTTATGGTCATTAGTGCTTTAATTGATGTGCTTATCATAAGTCTGACATATTTGTGCTATTGATTAGCCGACATAAGCCATCAAACTATAACACATCTCTTAAAGCACTTACCAACTCTCATGAAACTTGACAAAGAAAGTGATTTGAAACTAAAATTTGATGGTCTATGCTTCTAATCAATAGTTAATAGGCCATACTTAAAATAGATTTCATTTTCATTTTCTTTGTTAAGTTTCATGAGAGTTAGTAAGTACTTTAAGGGATGTGTTATAGTTTGATGGCTTATGTTGGCTAATCAATAGAACAAATATATCATACTTATGATAAGCACATCAATTAAAGCACCAATGACCATAAAAGAGAGATCATGATTTCATATGTGTTGAACTACATGATCTAGAGAGTGAATTTATTTCCTAAATTGTCAATTACCTCTTATATTTGTTTCTCTTTTCTTTTAGTTAGTTAATTCTCTAATTCTCTAGCTTAACTTTCACTCAACTTTGGTTTAATTTAATTGAATAGAATTTTAAAATCATCAATTCCCTACGGATCGATCCGTATTCGCCACGTGCTACATTCGTACACCGTGCGCTTGTGGTTTATTTTAATTTCAAATTTTTTGACAAATTTCTAAACCGATAGAAATTTTGTCGATAAGCAGCTGGCTACACCTAGCCTAGCCATAGTTGGCCACAACAAACCCTCTTTTGGGCACCTAAACAATTCCAAACCTAAACAATATTTACCACATTTAAATAATATTCAAACATGTATCAGTATCGTATATCGATTTGTGTTTATATAACTATTATATATACACTGTTTAATATTGTTCAATACACATCAAATAAAATTTCAGAATTAATATTTCATAAATATCAATTGATTTAATTAATTGATAAAAATTAAAAATTAATTAAATCAGGTTGACACAAGAGTATTTAATGTTTCGATTTGTGACTATTAGGTGTAAATTTGGTGGGTGATTAATATCGAACAATTCGAATATTAATGTTCACACTTCACTTAGCAGGTATATGACATTATGGCTAAATTTATCACTTGCTTAGTATCAGTAAAAATCCAATTTAACTTTACTAAGTGTTAGGTAGCAGTGACAACTATTTATACCTATTCTCTTCGCTAAAACTATATCACTTAGGGCTTTTGAAATTTGGTAACAATGCACATTTCCAATATCATCCATATTCAACTTTATAATCAAGACATAAAGTCCATGGCTCAAAAATAACAATTATTATTAGCTGAACTACTTCGGTAAAGATTTTTACTTTGAGTCGACTTTAGTTGTTTGTGGTACTAACTTTTAACTAAGGAAACAAACCCTCTCTTTAATAGTATTTTACTTCCAATACTTCCACTAGACCCAACTATAGTCATTCGATGGACGCCGTGGCACGATTTAACTATGATCAAATCGGAGCTTTCATAATTGAAGATGAACAGTATTCTCATATCAAGAGAACTATGTAAATGAGTCACGTTGATATTTCTGTTTGACCTTAGTTATATTAGCTAACAAAAAACTATCAAGTGAGTCATTCCGTTGTTCATAACTATCATTACGTAACCCATTGGTGCCCCATCAATCATAAGTAATACACTGCCCAACATTTGGAGAGCTTTACGTACTCTAGTCTCAATGGATGCATTGATATCCAATCTCGATACATCTTGGCTGGGAATGTTTAAAAGAATGTATTTATTAATTTGTGATACAATACTCATGATAACAACCATTTGATTACTATCGCAAACACACCATTTATGGATTTTCTATTAAATGCACTCTAATTAAACATTTAATTATTTATAGCATATTATAATATTACAAAAAGAATAAATAACTTTAATTACAAACGAGAATTGATAAAAGAGTTAATAATTTACAACAAATTACAAAATTATAATATTATAATATTATAATATTATAAAATTACAAAAGAATAAAAAAAACTCTATGAAATTTTCTTGGATCGATAAGGTAGCTTATCTCATCATCATCTACCCTCAAAATCAATCACAAGTAATTTAAACCATTTTTGGATCAATTGTAATTATGGATTGGTCATAACGGATCAGTGATGGTTGGTCATCCAAATCTTATCTTTGTTTCAACATTTTCTGAATTGGTTTCCTCTCTACTCCAAATGACTTAACTCCCATTACAATTTATTTACATCAAATTTTCTCCAAACTCTCTAAAATAAATGGATTTTCTAAAATGCCTACTGATACACTTACTCTATCCTAAGCAAACAAACACAACAAAACCACCAAACAAGCATTATACCATTCTCATTCATGTAAAAAAACTTTACATAAACAAAATCAAAACAAGGAAATAGGGTATCCATAAGAACGCAAATGAACTATTTCAAATCTGGATTCAGTCTAAAACATTTTAATTTGTTTGCAAAACACAATTCAACTTAAATTAGGCCAAATTCATGTTTTAACTTTTAAAACCAATTTAAAACAACATTTAATACTATACCGACATCCACAGTATAGTAAGAGGCATAAATCATTCACCTAATATTAAAATGCATAAAAATCAAGGCAACCAGGATCCAACAGCCAAGACTTAAAATCCGTAGGTGCTAATCTCAAAATTCAAGATGCGCTTTATATAACCTCTATGTTAATCACCATCTAATGATTGGTTTAGCTAATTAAAATAAGGTTTTAGGCTATTTTTGTCTAAGAAGATAATTAATGGAGGTTATAATATTTTTGTGAAGTATGGAAATGATTAGGGTATTTTCCATCATGTCATATCAACTCAAATCTGAAAATGGACTATGTGCTAGGTATGGGCTTGGTCTAATAACTCACTAATTAGCCTCACAGACCATCTAACTTCAAATGGTCACATCTCTTAAACGTTAAAGACAAAAGTGTATTATGACCACTCTACAAAAAGAAAAACCATAATGTCATTTATTTTGAAGTATTCTTAAAGCCTAATTATGCTCCTATTTGATGTTATAGGGCTTACAAGTTTTTTCAGGGTCAAAATTGTCTGATAAAATTGTTAAGGGTCAAAAATGTAATTGCTCGACATTAACCAAAATTATAGATCCATACGAACCAATTTTGATTTTAAAAATAATATTTTATGATCCTCCAATATGTAAAATACGGGTCATCACATTCTCCCCTTTAGGAATTTCGCCCCTAAAATCTCATCATATAAGGTAAGTTCAGTAATATAGTGACCCCACATGTCTAACACTCATTAATAAGCATATCAAACATCAAATATGCATACATAATTAAGAAACAGAAGCTACACCTACACTAGCATGAAAGGTACAAAAATATTTATGTGATATTGAAAACGAAAGTAAATTCGATAAACAACATGTCTTACCAAATAATGGGCTCTGAATAAGCAGTCGTCATGCTCTCCTCAGTCTCCCAAGTGCAACTGATGTCGCTTTCACTCCATTGAACCTTCACCAACCTCACCGTCTTCCTCCTAAGCTACTATATATCATGAATGACTATACGAATAGGCCTACGAGGTATCGAAGCTTCTGGTTGAACTTGTGTATCATCTTGTTGAGTCGATGTAATAGTTATGCCTGAGTCATGCACAAAATTCCACACATGAGAAATGTAGAACACACTGTGCACATCCGCCGTCTTCTAAGGTAAGTCCACTCTATAAGCTAGGTTCTTAATCCTCTCTAGTAATCGAAAAGGGCCAACGTATCTTGATGCCAATCTTCCCCTTAGCACCAAAGTGGAAAACATTTTTTTAGGGTAGAAATCTTGACAAACATCATATCGCCAATAAAGAACTCAAGTTTGCATCTTCTCTTATCAGCATAGCTTTCCTATCTTTCATAATTAGATTTTATCCATTGCCGAATGATCTTGATGTTCCCCTATGTTGTCCTTACCATATTTGGCCTCAATATCAATCTCTCGCCCACTTTAACACCCTATATATTAGAGTACCATAATATAGAGAATTAATCAAATAAGTAATTGATTAAAATACATTATGATATAATAACTAAGTAGGACAATTTTGTTCACAAGAATGAGGAGTGAATTAAGATAAAAAGTTCGAGGAATTAATAAGAATAAGCTAGAATGAGATTTTAGCCCAAACCCAAATTACCAACCCCCTAACATCCCAACCTTTCATTTGTTCTCTCCCTCATTCAAAAAAAACCCAAGGAAACCTACCACATTTTTAAGAGAAGTAGAAGAAAATCAATTAAAAGAAAGAGCATTCATTACTAAGAAGAGAAGAAGACTTTTTAATAAAGTTTTACGAAGCTTAGGTGAGCTACACTTAATCTAAACCTTCCTAACCCATTTCAACTAGGTTTGTTTGTGTTTATGATGCTTTGAGTGATAATGAACATGTTTAAGAATGATAGAAAACATAAGTTCATGCTTAGGATTTAAAGTTAATGAATTATGACATGTTTAGAGTAAATCGTGAATTAAACCTTCTCTAATTCAATTAAAAAATTTATACGATCTTTACAATAATAATTGGAGAAAGGTTTTTAATTTCATAATTTTTTAGAATTAATTGGATTTATTATAAAAAATTTAAGTTGAGAAAGTGCTTAATTTTGGGATTTAATTATTTAAAATATGAAAATTAATTATTTTGGCCTGAAATTTTATATAATGTAAATGATTTTTGATAGGATTTTTGGTAAATTTTTTGGATTTTTCTCTTGCATTTTCGAATTGAAGTAAATTATTTGGAGAGTTAGTAAATAATGGAAATTTAAATAACAAAGTAGAAAGCAATTAATAATTCATGAAAATAAAATGGCAAATGCTCAGGTTAACTAATGATAGTTTGACATAAAACACGGTTTGGTATAAAAAGATTACTTTGAATGGTAATAAAATATTTTCCATTTAATTATAAGATTACCATGTTAACATAACATAAGATTGCTCTAAAAATGTTAAAATGTGACAGCTTATATAAACCTTGACACTCGATAGTTCTAAAAATATTAACACGCAATAGCTATAAATGGTAGACCTATGATAGCTTGAAACTTAACATGCAATGGCTTTGAAAATCTATGTATGCAATAGCTCTGAAATTCTAGGCAAGCGATAGCATCAGAACATCAACATGCAATAGCTTCTCATATCAAGTTGCGTTAGCTATATCTAATCAACATGCAATGGCTTAAATTGTTAGCACGCAATGACTGAAGTGCCAACATGTGATAGCTTAAATTGTTAAAATGTGATAGCTTAAATTGTCCGCATATGATAGCTTTAATTGTTAATATGCGATAGCTTAAATTATCAATATGCGATAGCCTTTAATTGTTAACATGGGATAGCTCCAAAGTTTCCACATGAGATAGCTTAAATAGTTAACGGGCGATAGCTTTACAAAGTCCATATTTAACGTAGAAAATTAATACAACCATATTTATTGTTATGAATTCTAAATAAATAATGAAATTTTGGTAGCACTTTTGAAGCTATCTTCTAAAGAGATGGTTATGAATTTCATAGAGATGAAATGGCCATAGAGGTTAATAAGTTGAAATGTAATAACTTATTTAAGAGTAGAAAATCGAGACTAAGATGAGAAAGCTATGAGACGATAGGTTGTATCATTTGAGAAAATAAATGAAGGTATAAGTCCTTAGTGGCTACTGTATGTCCGAATATGACATTATATTTGTAGTGTTGATGGAAAGCCTTAATGCCTTCCATACATTTGGACATGGCATTAGATTTGGTAACGCTGGTGAAAGGACACAGTGGCGAACATATCTCTATTCACGACAATAAACAAGAACGAGAGTGTAAGGCTTTCATGGCATCCAGATGTCTTTTCATAGCAATATATGAGAATATAAGTATGAGATTTTCATTACAACCTAATTATTTTTTTCATGATAAAAATGAGAAACTAAGAATAAGACCAGTATTCCAATTTAAAATGGATAGACATAGAAACTTGTCGAAATATATGGAGAAACTAAAACTCACACTTATCTTGAAATTGATGACTTGCGTTTGAACATAATATGATGTTTATTATAAAATATGATGCGATTGATTTTGATTGGAATAGTAAGGGAAAATCATCCCGTGCTTCGGCGGTAGTCTCATTATATGATTGTTGTTAGGGAAATTATTACTCATGCTAGGCTTAATGTCTGACCAGTGCTTTTATTATTTTCCATAAACTCAAGGGCAATCATTCGAGTAGGCTAAATTTACAGTACAGATAGGTTGCTTTTGGAAAAGAAGAATAAAGACTTGAAAGATGAATTAGGAAGCTTATTTTGCAAATAAAAGCTATTGTTAAATTTCCACTGTGTAAAACCAGAGTTTATAATAGGTTCAATGGTCGTGTCATTCATACATCGGGCACAACACCATATTTATGCTTTATTATATTTATCCCTATGCAGGAATGCTTTAGGTTAACTAATATGTAACGAAATCTATGTAAAGACAATTTGATGTAATGAAATTATTTAGCTATTCTATTTACTTAATATTATGAAAAATATATTAATCTCATTTTGTCGCTCAAGAAGAAATCTGGTGATGACTGCAACATCATCGGGCGTTCATTTTCGAGTCCTGATTTGGGGACGTTACTCCTGCTTCCCAACAATATAAGTGAGCATTGCATGATCAATAATATAGTGCCTCCAATAGTGTCATACCGATGCTAAACTGATAATTGTTATTGTACATGGACTCTATAAGATGAAAATTATCATCCCATGAGCCCCCAAAATCAAGTATGTAAGCTCACAAGAGATCTAAGATAGGTTCACTATCTTAGTCTGCCCATCAGTTTGTGGATTGTAGGCTATACTAGGATGCAGCTTTGTCCCCAATGCCTCTTGTAAGCTCTTCCGGAATCAACTTTTGAGTAACAGGTCTTGATCGCTTACAATGCTTTTCGGCATACGTGGAACTGCATTATCCACTTTATATAAACTAAGCCAATTTTGATGCCTTCCTTTTAGACTATATGGGCATGAATCAAGAATTTTGCATCAATATCAATGAAAATCCAAATTCTATCATACCTTCCTCTACGTGTCCATAATATCAGTACTCACTTCCACTAGGGAACTTTAAGGGATTGCATCAAACCACTTGGCTTCTTCTGTTCAACCTTCACTAGCTAACAGTTCATACAATTTTAGATGAATGTCCCAACGTCCTTCTTCATTCCTTCCAAATAAAATGCCTTTCTCATAACTTGATACATTTCATCTCCGCTGGGATGTATAGTCAATCTTAAACGATAGCACTCACGTATTACCTCATCCCTCAACCCATCGACATCAGGTACAAATAATCTCTCATCTTTACAAAGCCAACCATCAAGGTCGAGTCTACATTGCTTCATATCTTTATACCCTACTCCACTTTGAACTTATAAATGACCTGTGCTAGTCTGGCATCATGTCTCTAACTTGTACTGATTCGCTATCCAACACCCCTGGCTCTAGCTCACTTCAAAGTTTGAAATCGTAACCAGCAATGTACTATGAGTGTATCCACTTTAGGAATATATCTCCCAACCTACCATGTTTTCTACTTAGAGCATCAACGACTGCATTTCCATTTTCAAACATCTAGGGAATTTTAAAATCAGAAGACACAAAGACTTCCATCGCTGTTGACAAAGGTTGAGATCCTTTTAGAAGAAAAGGTACTTCGACAATTTGTGGTCGGTGAATAATTCAAACCTATCTTCTACTTATTAGTGCCTTTAAATTTCAGCACGAACATAATTGCAGCCAAATCCAAATCATAGGTAGAGTACTTCCTCTTGTACAATTTAAGCTTCTAACTAGCATATCAGACAACCTTTCCCTACTACATCAACACCACACCTAGTTCAATACCTCAGGAATCTACGTATACTATCAACTCACCATTCCCACTAAGCATCACTAACATTGAGGCACTTGTCAATCTCTTTTTAGACTTACGAACGCATGCTCGCACCTCGCATCCTTGGAAAAAGTATGATCTTTCTTCATCGAGTTGGTTAACGGTGCTACTACCTTGAGATGTCCTTTATGAATCATATGTAATATCCCGCTAAACCAAGGAAGCATTTCGCATCTATAGAATTCTCGGTTCCAATCCTGGACAACAACAATATCTTGCTTAGAGATGACGTGACCTGAGAAAATACTTCCCTCCTCCAAAAGTGACATTTGAAAAATTCCGTTCTTAGCTGGTGCTTCCTCAACACTTCAAGCACAATCCTCAGGTGTGTCTTATGTTCTCCTTTCATCCAAGAGAAGACGAAAATATCTTCAGCGAATATAGGTATAAACTTATTCAACCGATCTTTGGAGACACGATTCATGAGATCGACAAAGCATGCTGGTGCACTAGTTTGCTCGAATAGCATAACCAACCACTCAGAGAACCCCAATAGCACATGGAGTGCAGTTTTCGACAAGCTCTCCCTTGCCACCCTCAGTTTGTGGAGCCTCTTTACTAGTCCAACCGAGAAAATACTTTAGCACCATGAAGCTAATTGAACAAATTATCAATACATGGGAGTAAATAATTGTTTTTTCTCAACAGTTTATTCAACTCATGGTAATTAACACAAAGTCTTAGAGATAAATCTACATTCATGGCAAACACAATGGTTGCTTCCCACTCAGATATACACCTTTGAATGAACTCGGATCTTAATAGGTTATTACCTTGCCCATCGAGCTCTTCTTGCTTCATAGGTGTTAGATACCTTAGTAGCACAAGTATTGGCCTCCCATCCTTTACTAAGCATCTGCAAAACCTAATCTAACGTTGCGGAGGCAAACCGATCATATCCTCAAATACTTATAAATATTCCCTCATATGCGTACTGCTATGGAAAATTTTTCCACGGTCTCAAAATAGACTTAAAAGTGGATTTCGAGATTTGGTAAACATTATGAAATGAAGAAAAGGAGAAGTACAAAGAAAAGAGAAAAGATTGGACTAATTAAAATTACTTGGCATTGAGTCATGCCTCTTAACTCCGTATCGATTCAAGAATGACGAGTCCAGACTGATGAGTAAAAAATCACTAGTCGTGAATGATGAGTCGGTGTTCAAGAAATTAGAGACAAAATACAGCAAAGTCAAAGAGACTTCATAAGTAGTATCGAGTTATGAAGCTTAGCACGATATTGAGTTGACAATGGACTGCTGACCAAACCACAATCTTCATCTACGACATCTGGAGTGACATGGAGAACATGGTTGAGAAATATATGATCATTTTGGTGGTAGATTTCATTCATAAATGGAGGAGGAGAAGCATTTGGGGACTTTTTCTCTTCTTTCTTTTTGAACTTGAATTAATACAAGTGGTACAACTCCTACCCGAGTTATAGGATACTAGTTGTAAAAACTACATTGTAGGAGCAAAGTATAATTAATAGAAAATGGTTATGTGGACGTAAGCCAAAGTATTTACCGAGCCTCTATAAAATTGTGTGTTCTTTTCTTTCTTTTAATCTCTTTTCCTTATAATTTACTTCGGCCACTGGATTGGGTATTTGGCCATTTTTGGTACAAATATGCACCGATGACAATTCCTCTCACAATGGACCTAAAGCGAATATAAGAAGCTAACCATCATTGCATCATCGGGCATGTAGCTCATCTCTAGCCTACACTCATCACATATCCCGATCATCATCATCAACCTCTCATAATCCTTTATAACCCTGTATTTCTTTATCCGGTCCATTTTCAATATTATACCAAAATCCTCAAAACCAAGAACAAAGCAATCACAAGAAAACATCACTTGACAACACTATGTCATGATAGACCATACGAAAGTTGGTCGAACCATCCATAGGGTTTGATACAACCAAAGGCCGCATTTACTCTATCGCGAGATATAAAAGAATATGATGCATTGGGTATCAAATAGAAAATGAATAGGCATAAAAATAGAAAGCATACCTTGGACAGTAATGCCTTTCACTTTCTCCTTCATATACGGTGCACTCGATGAGGTTATAGTGGCATTAAGCACAAAAGTAGACGCCATCTTCTTGTCCTTCAATGGTTCTGGGAAGTCCTGTGTGTGCAAAGCTTTGTAAGCATTTTCGTTCATCAGTGTTCGTATGCTTGCAGTTCTTACTAAGATGCCCCCTCTCATTGTAACTAAAATAGATATGCTCCCATTTCCTTTCCTTCCCTAGAACAGCTTCTTTCCCTTGTTGTTGCTTCATTTTTTTGCCACCCCAGCTCACTTGCAGCTCAACCTCCTCCTTAGAAACAATAATAAAGACAGACTTAGAATTTGAATATAGACTCTCATGTTGAAGAGCCTTCTCTACCAGCTTCTCAATAGACACATTAATATGTCCCATTAGCTTTTCCTCATGATAGTCATCTAAGCCCATGATGAACTTTTCATTCTTTTTCAATGGAGTATCAATAATAGATAGAGTGTATTTCGACAGTATGTTGAACTTGGCCACATACTTTAAGACAATGGTATCTTCCTATCTCTAATCAACAAGCTTAAGGAACAACACAAAATTCTGAGCAGGTGGTATGAACTCTCTAAATCTAGTCTTAAACTGCATCTACGTATTCTAATCCTTGGGAGTAACAATCTTGATGGTATTCCACAACCATTGCTCAACCTTGAAGCCTACCAGAAGCCATCTTCCTTTTCATTGCTTCTTCCAATTCTAAGTACTCGGAGTTCCTTTCACAGGTATTAATCTGCTCTTGTACTTATACAGCTAGTTCCATTCCATGGATTGGTTTGCCTCCACATGCTAGAATGATCTTTATTTTGTTTAACAAAGTCGAACCTAGGCGCCTACACTTGATCACCACTAGCATTAGGAGCGACATGGGCATTCTGAATCATGTTTCGCACCATCTTAGCGAGCATAATCTATAATCAAGGTAAGCCATCCCTGAGCCACTCTCCCTTCTTTTACTCTAGAGATGGAATTTATAGCAGCATTCCTTACGTGATGGCTCATCCTTTAATCTATATTAAAGATGATTAGTCTCATTAAAAGGAAAGTCACGTAATGGTACATGTGTATGCAATGTGACTTATTTTACATATACTACTATAAAGTTTTGAAAAACAAAATATATAACAAGTACACTCCTCATATATTGCTCGATCCATTCTAGAGTGATAACTCGTACTCTATATCTGATGAGTTCATATATCAACTTAAGTTAACTATGCAACCTGGCTCTAATACCAAACGCGGTGAGCATCCTTGCCCCTAGTACCCAATGTGCCTATATAGTGCAATATAGTGGTACCTGGCCTATATAGAGTGATAGTCAAGGGTAAAATAGCCAATCTCAAGTGAAAACCTATCGTATATACCACAATGAATAAATATAATAATCCAAAAGATATAAAAAAAGTGCAAGATAGAAGTATAACTGTATGAACCATCATTAATCATAGCACAGGTACAATTATACAAAATAGCGGTAGAATTTATACAATAAGCAGTATACTCAAATAATTGTCTCTAGATAAAGTATAGCACTGATCAAGCTCCAAAGTACTGCATAAGGGAATAACAGTTAAATCAAATATAAAATAGGTAAGTGCCAGTCTTCTACTTGCCCTTTGAACAACTTCATGCACTAATCTCAGACCTGCTATCTAGTTTATTCATTTAAGAATACCTGAGATGATAAGAAGCAAAGTATAGAACCTCAAGTTAGAAAACAGTCTATTGTAGGTGATAAATAATCCAATATACTATAAAATCTGATATGGTATAAGGAACATTAGGTATGAGGAATCTTACCTGCCATGTCCCTACATTCAAAAACTTAGCACATGTTATCCTGCATTTTGGCAAAGCCGAGATACCCAAAAATTAACTGAAAACCAATAATTACTTGTCATGAATGTCGATTATGCATTACAGGTTCGCTATCGATATCGATGAATTTTGTCCGAGTCCGGATCAGGCTATAACTGACAAGACGCAACAAGCGGAGCCATGAAAACTAGCATTTTAAATTTCAGGTCAATCCGAGTTCATACGCTCAAGATATGATCGATGCAAGTTGAAGGAAAAATTCACATCATCGTATCCATCAGATAGCTTAACTTCGTATCGATAGAGTCTGTATCCATCATCACGTCTCAATTCGTATCCATCAACTTCGCATCGATCAGGTTCGAATCCATCAAGAAGCCTATTTCGACTTGATCTCATTCGAATCCATCAAGAAGCCTCGGCTAAACTCGATCTCATACGAATCCATCGGCAGAGCATGCATTTCGTATCGATTGGCTCAAGCCTACTTCGTATCCATCAAGTGTCTACTTGGCTCGTATCCATCGAGGAAAGTCCTTTTCGTAACCATCAGTCTCCATTGGTTTGTATCCATCAATGTTATTGTTGTTCGAATCCATCGAGTTATCACTACTTCGCATCCATCAACATGAATTAAATGACGGTCATCGATACAAACGAGGCGAGATTCATGGAGTCGAAACAGTCAAACCGGAGCAAAGAGTGGATCAACGCGAGGAGTGCGCGCCATGTCGCCGTAGAATCACGTGCTTCATCGAGTCAAAGTAGATCGATTCGAAATCATGGTTTCAAACCAGATAGCCACTGAGGAATCCAATTTCGTATCGACCATAACTCAAAATCCACTGATCCAAATGCTATGAATTTTTCACAGAAGCTTACACACAAGCCAAGGAGTGTTCCTACCAAGTTTCAGCTCAATTAGACCAATTCTTGATCGATATGAAATCGCATCGTATCGATCACAAATCGAGTCAAAACTTGGTGGGATCGATCGCGTGGGCCCACTCACATGCCAGAAGGAGTCTCCCAAAGTTTGAGCACGATATCCACCTCCTACACCAAGAAATAGCCCCTTGAAGCCTACAGAGAGAGGATCTTTTGGAGATTCAATGTCCAGACTCTACCGGATTCAATTCTAGATCTCACCATCACTGTTATACTTGAAATCTTCGTTGTAATCCGCTGTAATCAACTGTAACCAGCGAAGAACATCAATAAAAGATAATTAATTGAAGTGGACGTAGGCCGGAGAGAGCCGAACCACTATAAACTTCATGTTTCTGTTCGTTATTTCTGAATTGTTGTTTGCTATTTACTCAGATCTGCGATTTTTGCTTGAATATTGTTGATTTATATTCATATATTGGTGCTTTCATGTGACTTGGGATTTGTGACCAATTTTGGCACAAACACTTTGGTGCTTTCACTGAGAAAAACTAGCACCCGCTACACTAGATTTGAAGTTCATATTTAAAAGCTTTAAGGATTCAGATTTAGAGAGAATGACGCGATAAACCAGCAGAAGACAGAGGGCTGAGAGAAGCCAACAGGAAGGGAATCAAGAAGCATCCTCTGGAGCTGGAGAAGGACATGCCTCTATTTACATTACCAGGGATGAGATGGAAGCTATGGAAAATTCATTACATGAGAGGTTGTTGAAGAGTCAACAGGACATGATGTAGACTTTCTTTGAACAGATGAGAGCTGCAGGGACACAGAACCTTGGACCAACTACAGCGACTACGAATGCTGAACAAGGTCGGAATGCCAAACCAGAGGGCAATCAGCAAGGACTAGGGGGCATACCCTCAGGATCCGATACCGGAAGACCAATGGATGGAGCTCAACAGGCTAGAGTCAATGCTAATGTTAGTGAGCCACACGAAGAGTATGTACCAGAATTCCCTTCGAGACTTGGGAGGCAGGATAGAAACATGACAAGGGGCAGCCCCTGGATGGAGATGAAAGAATGATTGGTCTAGTGCGACGAATCATGAGAGGAGGATTGTTGAGTGGAGGATTGGAAGAAGTTAGTCGGAGTGGGTTCACTCCGAATATCAGAAATGCAAGGAACCCTCCAAAGTTCAAACTACCAATGCTGGAACCTTATGATGGGAAGTCAGACATCAGACATATGGAAGTGCTGGGAGCATCCGAGGAAGTGATGGCACGATGTTTCCCTTTATTTTTGTCAGACTTGGCTGCGCTTTGGTTCACACAACTAGAAACTGGATCGATCAGAACATGGGGCGAGCTCGTAGATTGCTTCATGAGACAGTTTAGGGTCCATATGACGCGACCCAAGAGTGTGATGACATTGGCTTCGATAAAGCAAAGGACCGGAGAGTCCATAAAAGATTCTCTACTGAGATTTAATGCAACGGTGGCTTCTGTAGATCGCCCGGATCCATCGTGGATTTTGATGGCGGTGGTGGCAGGAGTTGGGGATGGCACCGAATTCAAAGATTCTTTGGCAAGAGATCTACCACAAGATCTTAGAGAATTCTATCATGAAGCTGAAAGATTCATTCGGCTGGAAGAATCACGAGCCGAAAGGCGAGAAACAAACGCTGTGCAGGGTGAAGGAACCGCCGAGGAACAGTCTGGAGCAGACAAAAGAAAGAGAAAGCAGGACAATAGACGTGATGGTCCTGATAAACAAAAGAAATTCCGAGAGACCAGACTCAGACAATACATAGATCTGACAGCAAGTCTGGAAAGGATTTACATTGAAACTCGGGGGCAACTCCCCTATCGAAAACCACCCAGGAGAGATCCCACAGAGCGGGAGCGTAGAAGTGGAAAATATTTCCTATTCCATGAGCTGGATGGGAATATTACCAACGAATTCTGCCACCTAAAGGATGAGGTGGAAGAACATGCCAAAAGTGGTAGATTGCCACAATATACCAGAGAACGGACAACGGCGGTAGGACCTGAGCAACTACCGCCTTCTCCTAACCGAACTGATCCTGGATCGGGATCGCGACTCGTCATCAACTGATTATGATGGCATGGGCCAAGTTCAGGATTTGGACTTTGGTCGATTAGTTATTTTAGATTTGATTTTAAAATAAACAGCTATTCCACTTACTCGTGTACAGGAACCGGAGAGATCCCTAGGCATGCTTTGAGATGGTAATAGACCGCTTCGCCGGAGAGGCAATGTCTAGTTTTTCCTGATGTTTGAGATTGAACATCTAGGACTTGAATTTAATAAATGAAGTTGAATTTCTTGAAATAAACCTTTAACCGGAGAGTTAAAGGATGAATATTAAAAACCAGCTTGAAATGATCGCTTTATGACCCTACCCGGAGAGGCGGGGTCCGTAGTGCAAGAAGTGAGTTGCTTCGCCGGAGAGCGACAGGATCAACTCACTTAACATCGTTTCCCATCCACCGGAGAGTGATTGGATCGGGATTCGATAAGAGCCCGAAGAGGCTGTGATCGACCCATGATTTAGGCCACGACATTGCTTAATGTTCAGATACACTGAACCGGAGTGCAAGAAGTGAGTTGCTTCGCCAGTGAGCGACAGGTCGAATCAATTAACGTTGTTTCCCCTTCGCCGAAGAGTGACAGGATGGGATCCAGCAATAGCCCGGAAAGGCTACGATCGGTCAAGAATGACCAAGACATCACTATACGCCCTAGCTAGGGCCAGAGTGCAAGGGATAGAAGGCAATGCCAGAGTGTAACAGGATCTTCCTATCCGATCGCTAAGTTTGGAATGGACTTGGCAAGGGTCCGGAGTGTCCACTGATAGTCCAGAGAGACTATAGAATTTCATTCTTAATTTCCACAGGAAGAAATGGATAATGATTTGGCTTCGAACAGCCGCAAATTTGATTGACACTACTATAAGCTTTGAATAAAACATGAACTCACTGCATTTGATTTGAAGCTATTCAAAACACACCTTTTGCCAAAAGGCATGTTTTGGGGGGCAAAGTGTTATCCCACATTTTGGCAAAGACGAGATACCCAAAAATTAACTGAAAACCAATGATTACTAGTCATGAATGTGATTATGCATTGCAGATTCGCTATCGATATCGATGAATTTGGTCCGAGTCCGGATCAGGCTATAACTGAAAAGACGCGACAAGCGAAGCCATGAAAACCATCATTCCAAATTTCAGGTCAATCCGAGTTCATATGCTCAAGATATGATCGATGCAAGTTGAAGGAAAAAGTCACATTTTCGTATCCATCAGACAGCTTAACTTCGTATCGATAGAGTCTGTATCCATCACCACGTCTCAGTTTGTATCCATCAACTTCGCATCGATCAGGTTCGAATCCATCAAGAAGCCTAATTTCGACTCGATCTCATTCGGATTCATCAAGAAGCCTCGGCTAAACTCGATCTCGTACGAATCCATCGGTAGAGCATGCATTTCATATCGATTGGCTTAAGCCTACTTCGTATCCTTCAAGTGCCTACTTGGCTCATATCCATCGAGGAAAGTCCTGTTTGTAACCATCGGTCTCCGTTGGTTCGTATCCATCAATGTTATTGCTGTTCGAATCCATCGAGTTATCACTACTTCGCATCCATCAACACGAATTAAATAACGGTCATTGATACAAACGAGGCGAGATTCATGGAGTCAAAATGGTCAAACCGAAGCAAAGAGTGGATCAACGTGAGGAGTGTGCGCCACGTCGCCGCAGAATCACGTGCTTCATCGTGTCAAAGTAGATCGATTCGAAATCATGGTTTCAAACCAGACAGCCACCAAGGAATCCAATTTCGTATCGACCATAACTCAAAATCCACTGATCCAAATGCTATGAAATTTTCACAGAAGCTTACACACAAGTCAAGGAATGTTCCTGCCAAGTTTCAGCTCAATTAGACCAATTCTTGATCGATAAGAAATCGCTTCGTATCGATCACAGATCGAGTCGAAACTTGGTGGGATCGATCGCGTGGGCCCACTCACATGCCAGAAGGAGTGTCCCGAAGTTTGAGCATGATATCCGCCTCTTACACCTATAAATAGCCCCCTGAAGCTTACAGAGGGAGGATCTTTTGGCGATTCATTGTCCGGACTCTGCCAGATTCAATTCTAGATCTCACCATCACTGTTGTACTTGAAATCTTCGTTGTAATCCACTGTAATCAACTGTAACCAGCGAAGAACATCAATAAAAGATAATTAATTGAAGTGGACGTAGGCCGGAGATAGCCAAACCACTATAAACCTTGTGTTCCTGTTCATTATTTCTGAATTGTTGTTTGCTATTTACTCATATCTGTGATTTGTTCTTGAATATTGTTGATTTATATTCATATATTGGTGCTTTCACGTGACTTGGGGTTTGTGACCAATTTTGGCGCAAACAGCACATAACATATTATATGGTATAGTATCATCATATGAGGGTACTATAGGAAGTAAAATATGGATGTCGGGATACCTATCCTATAAATACCTACATCAGAAGACATCCATTTAAATCATGCAACAATCAAAATAAATAGTACAGCCACATCATGCATTAACATCCAAAGTAATCAAATAATCAATGTGAGCATCCTATGATCTCGAATCACTACTCCCTAGGTCGATGAGATCCCATGTTGCAATTAGATTTGGTATTCGATCACATACCTATTTCATAGGTACTACCCTCGCCGAGTAGGGCAGACCATCCCATGGTCCAAAGTACATAGGTGAATGTCTTCATATACCCTTGCTCTATGAAACACACGTCACATCCAAAGTGATCAACGATCCATTAGGCACATGACTCAATAGTAGAACATCCCATGCATCCATACTACAAATATCCATTAAGCACATGATTTGATAGTAGATCATACCCTGCATTACACACCATCGCCTTACCTCATCAATTATGCCTCCTCAGATTATCTCAATCCCGTACATACATTTCCCACTAAATGTACTCAATCCCAACTTCCCCGGTCATCGATGTCTAGAACATCATACTAGAGTCCCAAGGACTTGCTTATGTCTAGCTTGGAGTAATTTTCCATTTCCCCATGTCTACCCTGAAGCAAGTCTCAAAAATCCCTGAATCTACTACAAAACACTATCAATCATCTTCCTCGAATATCTTGCAGTGCAACCGTTGGATCATCCTCAAACTTCTCTTGTATCCTCACCATGGCATGCTTTTCCATCCCAACAAGTTTGGGGTAAATCTGAAGAAGTAGAAATTAATGGCCGTGATGGTGTGTTAGGACTGATCAGGTATGATCCATCTCCTCATTCCCTTACCACTTCAACTCGAAGGTTCCTTAATTTTTCCATGAAGCCAAAGCCTACCCAACCGAAGTAACTCCTTCTCTTTCACATACTCCATCCACAGCGCCTTCCTTCAAAATTCAAAGTCAAAAATGAATCGATGATGGTCCAAGATGGATCGAAGATTATCCATTCCAGATGAATCGGCGGTGATTCTTTCTAGCCCAATGTCTTGGCCTATTTTAACAAGGCCTCACCACCCCCACTTCATATCACATTCTTCAACCAAGCCTAAAGATCTTTCACTCAAACTTCGAAGCCATACACCTCGAATCTCAAAGTTAGGTATGGATCGGTCATCTCCTTCAAACATAGCTGATCCATCCCATATCACTTCAAATCTTCTTGCAATCGATAACATAGCTTCTCCACACCGTCACCTGGTCTCAAAATTGATCATAAGCGATTTGAAGCATTTTTGGACGGTGGCTATTGTGGATCGATCATGATGGTTGGTGACACCGGTCATGTGAAAATTTAGCTTCATTTGTTGCATTTTATGAGTTGGTTTTCCCTCTAATCCAAGTACCTTGACTCTCAATGCAATTCATTTGTGTCGATTCGACTCCAAACACTCTAAAACCAATGGAGTCTCTAAAATGCCTATCATTACACTAACTCTATCCTAAGGAAAAAACAACAAAACTACCAAACATACATTATATCAATCTCATGTACACAATACAATCATCACATAACCAAAATCAAGCCAAAACATGAAATAGGGTATCTATAAGAAAACAAATGAACCAGTTTAGATCCACATTCAATTTAAAATATTTTAATTCATTTTCAAAACATATATGAGTTTAGATTAGACCAAAAATCTTATTTTAAACTTTAAAATTCATTTTAAATCATAATCAAATATTATATTGGCATTCATAGTACAACGAGAGACATAAATCACTCACCTAATATCCAAAATGCACGAAAATAGAGGCAAATAAGATCTAACAGCAATTACCCAAAATCCAAAGTTGTTAATGCTCTTTATTTTCTTTTACGCTATTCACCCTTTAACGACTTGATTTAGCTAATTAAAGCAAGGTTTTTGGCTACTTTTGGCTAAGGAGATAAATAATGGAGTTATAATGTTTTTAGGAAGTGGGAAAAAGATTAATGGGCTTATCCCATCTGTCATATCAGCTCTAATCCCGAAATAGGATAATGTGTTAAGTATGGGCTTAGTCTAATGACCTACTAATACATCACAAAAATGGCTTAATTTCAAATAACCATATCACCTAAATGATAAAGTCAAAAACTATTATGACCATTCTATGGAAAGGAAAATATCATATCTTTCATTTGAAAGTGGACTTGTGATGACTGTCCTACACCATCAGCGCCCAATATAACTAAATAGTGCGATGGTGATGTGCATGGCCGATGTAGGATAATTATCAGGGGTTACAAAGAAATAAAACATCACATAACCTATCAGATACCACGCAGCCCATGGAATAAAATATAATATACATCAAATATATAAAACAAGAGAGATAGTCATAATTAAGTTAACCAAATACTAGAGCATAGGTCTACAAATTTATACAACATAGTAACAGAGCTTATTTAAAGCGAAAATAAACTCAAATCAATTATCTCATAATTGTAAGGAAAACACTATCTAGGCTCCATAATAATGCACGATGGAATAAGCAATAGAATATCCATATACAATATGAGAAAGCTCTATCCAACTCGTCCCCTATAGTGCCACTGCGTACACCAAGACCTACTATCTAGTCTGACTATTAAGTGTACCCGAGATAATAAGACGAAAAGCTTAAAACCTCAAGTCAGACAACCATTTGGTGTGAACGATAAATAAATTTGAAAATGCTATATAAGTCGATCCCTACATCCAAAAAGTTAACATATAACATCTATAATATGTTGCTCTATCATCATCATCATAATTACTACATCTTAAGTACGGTATTAGGTGTCTAGTTATCTAAATCCTAAATACCTACGTCAAATGACATCCTTAGAGTGGTAGACTACGGAGTAAAACATTCAAGCAAAGATAGCATCCATCAATAATCCTCACTATCACTCAAGTGCTTTGGATATATGATAACTCGTATGACCATCGTAGCGTCAGAGACCAAAGAAAAGTCTAGGTTCCTTGGTGCTTGAAATCCATGCCACTTAGTAGGCTAGGAAAACTAAATTGCACATCCTAATAGTCCAGGATATATGGATCACATCCTAGATGCATATGTATATATCCTATACCTAATGAGTATCCTCACCTACCCCTGCTTTACAAGCACACTGGAATATTTTGAGCATCAGTGATCCTTTCACATACGTCTTCGAACCTATCCTAGTTTGATTTATTCCATCGTCATCATAGAATCCGTCCTCATCCTACCTATTCCATTTCCATGGTAGAGCATGCCCTAGCTCCACTTTACAGGCTCACATCCTGGAACCTATTTGATCATATCTTCCCATAATAGAGAACTTCCTAGCTCTACTTCACAAATTTTCATTCTATAACTGGTGCTTATTGGCTACAATCATGACTCCTATCCTAAAGCCATCATCATCGGAACACTTCTAGACCTCTATATCCCTCATAGAATCAACATCTAAAAGTCCTTAAACCATCACATCAAAGCACTCCAATATCATTTTTTTTCTTAACCATCAGTCTTTATTGTGTTTTCATGTCTCCATTAAACGATAAATGGACAAACAAACACCTCCAACATGACCCAAAGACCTTACATATCAACCCCCTAGAAATTCCACCCTAACATGAGAAAATCTTTCAGGTCGGTACTTACCCAAAGGGGTTAGCACCAAGCTGAACTTTGAACCCCTACTTGTTCCATTGACTTCTACTTGAGCTCTTCATACCAAACCTAAGTCCCCTTACCTAGATCCAATCCCAACCCTTCTCTGTTCAAGTCGGCACCGTCCTAAGCAATTAGTCAATATTTAGCCTTCAACTTTCCCTGGTTACACTTCAATTCTATCCTGAAGCCAATCCCGAAGCTTTCATATGTTTTAGCCAAGAAATTTCCGAAATGAAACCTACCAAGTCGTTTGACCACCACTTAAACCTTAAGCCTTCTCCAACTTGCCGAAGTCAACACCGAATTTTCCACTAAGTTACCTAAAGCAAGACTTGGAGTAGAATTCCACCGACCTAAAGTGACTCCACTGATCTGAATTCTATTCGTTGTCGATTTGAATTCCTCTATCCAAACTTCATGCATTTTCAATGTGGGCTCCTCCCTTTCTCTAGAGCCTCTTCTCCAAATTACATCCAATTTCAACTACTTTTTGCTTCCTTTTTCCCAATTCGACAACCTCTTCCCTAACTACCTAAAAGCATTAGCAAACCATATCAACGCACAACATACAAAATTGAAATATCATCCATATACACATGCGATTCTTCCAACATGATTATAATACAAATCCTAGTATAATTTAGCTTTTACACTAGTATCTCATTATGATCAAAATAAGTTGTCAAACTACTTAAAAACCCTTATTAATTAAGGCTATAAACATGTACAAAAGTGTGATTAAAGTTAGGAAATGTTTTATCATCAAAATCACAGTAAAAACATCAAATTTACTATATGAGCATGCATAAAATAGTGAGAGGTCAAGAACACTCACCTAATATCCTAATTACCACTTTTTAATCCAAATCTAAAAATGAACAGCAAGAAGAACAAATTCAAATCAGCCAAAAATGATAATCTCCGATCTCTATATGTTAAATACCCTTTTAATGATTGATTATGCTAAGATTATTAAGAAAAAATGACGTTTTTTGAATAGATTAGGGTTAGTAGAAGTTAGAACTATTTGGGGAAGATGGAAATTACTTGAAAAAGTCACACTAGTCCCTATTTGGCTCTATTCCAATGGGCCTAAGTGTAGGTTAGCCTAATTGCCCATTAAACCTAGCCAACGGTAACCAAACAACCATAACTTTCAAACGGTAAGTCCATTTTCCTTTTAAGCCCATTCTATGGAATTGGAAACCATCATCCTAAAGAAATAGAAGTAGTTTCAAACCCTAATTCGGCTCCTCTCAATTTATTATTCATACAAGATTTTTAGTGTCAAAATGATCTCATAGAAATTCAATAACAATCATGGATATGGAAAATATCCCTAGGAGTCATTTCCTAAAATTTTAGAGTCATATAACTTTATATGAATTAAATAATAATATTTTATGATCCTTCGATATGTAAAATATGAATCGTTACACTCTTCCCTCCTTTAGGAATTTCGCCCCAGAAATCCCTGAATACGTCAAAGAATAGTCAACCATAGTTACCTCGCATGCTTAACAATCATGCATAACCATCATGCATATCAAACAGGCAGCCATGCAATCAGTAGTATGGATAAGCCTACCCTAGCATGTGAGATACTAAACTATCCTATATGATATCAAAATGAAAGCAAATACGATAAATAATAGGCCTTACCTTGGAAAGAGCTCCAGATATGCAGCCCTTATGCTCTCCTTGGTTTCCCACATGCAGCCTTCACTTCCGCCTCATTAAACCTTCATTAACTTCATTGTCTTCCTCTTATGATCTTTCATATAATGTCCGACGATACAAATTGGCCTATGAGGTCTTAAAGCTTATAGTTTAATTTTGATATTATCAAGTTCATCTAGGGCAATTGTCACGCTGGAGTCATACACAAATTTATGCAAATGAGAGACATGGAAGACATTGTGCACATCCACCATTTTCTAAGTCAAGCCGTGCATACATGCTGGGTTTCCAATCCTCTCTACTACTAGAAAAATACATACGAATCTCAATGCCAACTTTCCCTTACTACTAAATCAAATAACATTCTTCAATGGAGAAATCTTCATATACATGGTATTATTGATCAAGATCTCGCTGTCTCTTATCAGTATAGCTCTTCTTCCTATCCCGAGCAGCTTTCGTTCATTATTCACTAATCTCAGTGTTCTTCGAGATTTCTCTATTTAGATCCGGCCTAAGCCTAAGTATTAGTTTCTCACCCACTACTCACCAACATGAGGAGAAGCGTTACACGGTCGACCATACAATGTTTTGTACGGTACCATAACGATACTAGACCGATAGTTATTGTTGTATACGAATTCGGCCAAATGCAAGTGAACATTCCATGAGCCTCTGAAATCAAATATGCAAGCTCATAAGAGGTCCTTCAATATACAATTCACTCTCATGGTATACCCATTAATCCATAGGTGATAAGATGTACTAAGATGCATTTAGATCTCCAATGCCTCTTGTAAGCTCTTCCAAAACCCACTAGTGAATAAAGAGTCTCGATCACTCATAATGCACTTTGACACACCATGGAATCGCACCACCCATTTCACATACAATTCGACCAATTTAGATGTCGTTCTACTAGACTTGACAGTTATAAATCGATCATTCCTCATTTATCCATCAATTATGACCCAAATACAATCGTACCCTCCTTCGATCCTCAACGATCCATCAATGAAATCCATCAATGCTTGCTCCTATTTTCACTCGGGAACTTCAAGTGGTTGTAGCAATCCACTTAGATTCATTTGCACTGCCTTCACCAATTGGCAGTTCATATAATTCGAGATGAATGTCCCAACGACATTTGTTCTTCCCTAATTTTGATTAATACTATTCACAAGATTTAATTAGATTAATTAAATAGAAAAATGTGATGTATAGTGTGATAAGGAAATTAAAATTTGATATTTAATTAGGTCGAGCCTTAATTAACTAATTGGACAATAGGACTGTTTTATAACTTAAGATAAAAGAGAATACTCGAGCAGGGTAAAATAGGAATATCCATCATTTTATCTCTTAAACCCTCTTCTCTTCATGTTATTCTCACATTTCATAACTTAAAAACAATTAAAGAATGCAAGGTCGGCCACTAAACGAGAGGAAATGAGGAAAATGCTTAGGGATTCAAGAAGAGACCTTAATCAACCATCAAATCTCAAGTCTACTTATCCAACCAAGGTGAATAATAATAATAATCCATCTCATGTTATAATTGTTGAATCCAAATTTGATGATTCTAATTCATGTATGATGTTTGAAAGCTATGCTATGTTGATTTTGCGATGTTTTGAATTGATGATGAAATAAATGGATTTTATGAAATTAAATGATAGGTTTAGAAGCAAAACCATAGTTATCTCTAAATGACTTGATTTTTTGATGTGACATGTAAAATAATAATTTGAAGATGGATTTTTAATTTCGCAATTTCCCATACTATAATAAATATTTTTTGAATTTTTTAAGGTAGAAATTGGGTTAATTTCGGGTATTAATTATTAAAAATAATTAGATATGGTTTTTGCTTCAAATAATTTATATGATAAAGAAAATAACATTTTTGAATATCTGTGAATTATTGTGACTTTTCTTAAGTGATTATAATTTATAGTGAAAGATAGGCATTTAAATTAATAATTAATTAAGGATATTAATTAATTAAAGTTGAAAAAAATGTTTTAGAACTTGAAAAATGTATGCGGCTGTTTTTCGAAAAAAGGATACATTGAAGGATGTTTATATCCAATAAAAATTGGGGAAGAATTATGGTTTGGTGAAAAGTGTGTGCTTTTATTAGAGCAAATTCAATTTTCTTGATAATTACAATCATGTCATGCCGCTTGTATTCTCGCTGAGCCTAAATAACACCACCTCTATGAGTGTCACTATTGACATGGAAGGATGCATATAGTGGCTATTTCGTTAGCTATGGAAGGGTTCTAATGGTGTCAACACCGACATCACCGGCAACCTATGTAGTGCAACATCGCCACTTCGCGATTCATCCGCTTTACCTACGTTTTAATTGATGTCGCATGCTATTGTACTGAATGCTTTCGAAGTCATCTATATAAATGGTAGTCATGCTAAATGTCTTGACTTTGACCCTATATATCTGTTAAGAAGCATAATAGCCAAAGTGAACTAATTTTTATAACAACGTCGCTTGTCATGGTGCCACTATTCTTCAAGATCGGCGAGGTTCATTATATTGGATTTATAACGATGTAGTGCGGCATTATCCAACCTGAATTTTTTGCTTTTCCACTTAAAATCTTGAGAACTCAATTGAGTAGATCAGAAGTAAGGGATTCTAGGTTTCCTACTAGGATGATAAGCACCCAGTGACATGCAAAAGGCAATCTAGCTATGTATGATTTCTATTCTAATCTGCTATGTTGTTTAAGTATGTTTATATGGATGTAATGGCAATTTATATTATTGCCAAATATTTGACTCTGATCAACCGGGGGCATCTTCATATATCGCTCTTGGAGTATTTTGTAATAATTATATTTTCTCTGAATGTGGAATTACGAATGGGATTATGTACGAAAACATATTTGAAATGAAATGTAAAGTCATTTTTGAATTGTGGTTGACAATTTTTCATACTCATGTGTCTTATATTATTAATATGTTTAACATAGCCGCATTTTGTTGCTAGGTACTAATAACTATGGATGTTGTAGCATCTGTATCGGTTATTTTTAGGCCTTAGATTGAGGGATGTTACAAGTTGGTATCAGAGCATAGGTTTATGTAAAACTAAAAGGATTTTTGAACTTAAAAGTGTTTTGAAAACATAATCCAAATAAATTGAAGAATAAGATTGGGGATGGGATAACACCATAGTAACATACTTGTATTTGCCATATCTATTATCCCATCTCTCTTAGATTGTTCTTTTGTATCTTACTAAGGGTCATATGAAAATTTACGAGAAAGAAACATATGGAGGCAAGAAACGAAAGAGTGAATCTTGATGGCCGAAGCACCACAACCAATGGAAATGCAAAGCCCAACACTAGGAGGAACCAGGGTCAACAGGAAAATGCTAATCAAAATGAAAATGCCAATATAGGTGCTATTGTGCCTCAACAATGGATATACGGCTATGTGTCAGTTCTTTATCAATCTGACGCAAGCTGGAGCAGCAGTTGGAGTGATTGGAGGAAATATTGTTATTGTATGTGGAGTTAATCCCCTGGCGTTGTTGGCAATAACTACACCAAACTGAGCCGATATTACACCATTCTAGATGGAAAGCCTTTTCTTGGAACCGAGGATGCAATTAAATTGAGGAACTAGTTATTGCACTATGAAAGGATTTTTTTTCTGATTTGGGTCTGAAAAATGATAAGAAAAGGAGGTTGGCTTCGAGATAGTTGCAAGGAGCTACTTAGTTCTGGTGGAACGGGGTGACCATAGGTGTACCAAAAGAGCAATTGACATGGGCCGAATTTCAAAGCAGATTCGAGGAAAAAAAATTAAGTAAGTAGTCTTGCTCGGGAAGTTTCATGGAGCTAGAGCAGGGGAAATATCAGTTTTGGAGCACTCTAATAAGTTTGATGAGCTATCCAGATATGGATATGCCACTATTGACACTGTTATTAAGAGAAATGGGATGTTTATCCAGGGGTTGAGGCCAAAGATTGCTTGGGCATCTATGCCACATCTTAGGGATCCATCGAACGTAGTGGTGGAGATGGTTATAAGGAAGAGGAAATGCTTTCGACCTTTGAGAAGGAGAAGTCGGTGGAGAACCAAAATTCTCAGAATAAGAAGAGAAAGATCTTTAAGAAGAAGGGAGCTTAGAAGAATGGAGCTGCCAAGAAAGGGAAAGATGATCTTGTCTGCTTCAAGTGTGACAAAAAGGGACATTTTGCGCATGAATGCCGAATCGGCATGAGGAATATTGGTGCGGAGTAGAAAGGTGTAAAGTGTTTCAACTGCGACCAGATCGAGCACCATAAGAATCAGTGTCCAGAGCCGGTCAAAGCTGATAAAGGAAACATTTTTGCTTTGGAAACATCATCTTCTAGACTGACTACAATCGAAAAAGGAACGTCTGTGATGTAAGGTACCATTTCCACCCACAACATACCATTTAGAGTGTTGTTTGATACCGGTGCATCACATTCTTTTGTCTCTTAGTGTTTGGTAGATAAGTTGTGTTTATAGCCATCGTGCCTTGTTGTTACTTTTGGGGTTGTGAATTCGATAGGAGGGTATGCAACTCTAGGAATGAGATGTGACCATCTAGAAATTGAGTTGCCAGGATAATTTTGCCTGTAGTTTGTATATTTTTGATTTCATGGGTTTTAGGATTAATTTGAGTGTGGATTAGTTGAGAAAATACGACGCTGGGATATTTTTCCATGATAGAAAGATATCAGTTAGACACCCTGATAGTAGTGACCGAATTATATGCTCGGTAGATAACTTGAGTGTGGATATTTATACTATGTTGGGAGTAGTGGAAGCAGTAGACAAAGTAAATTGGATTTTTGTTATGAGAGAATTCATAGATGCGGTTGAGCCTGTTACAAGACAACCACCAAGAAGAGCTATTGATTTTCAAGTAGATCCTGTACATGGAGTTGAACCCGTGAGTAGACCACCTAACAGGATGACACCTACCGAAATGAAGGAACTAAAGGTGCAACTAGTGGAGTTAGAAGAAAAGAGTTTTATTTGACTAAGTAGTTTGCCTTGGAGATCAACTGCGATGTTCGTGAAGATACTGGATGGGTCATTGAGATTGTCAAAAGCTGAATGAGAAGACGATAAAGAATAGGTATCCTTTGCCGAGAATTGATTATTTTTTTGATTAGTTGAGTGAAGTCAAAGTGTTTTTACAATTGGATTTAGCCACAGGTTTCATCGACTAAGGGTGGTGGAGGACAGTATTCCTTTAACGGCATTTCGAATGAGGTATGGGCTGTACGAGTGGTTAGTAATGTCGTTCGGGCTAACTAATGCACCAGATTTCTTCATAGACTTAATGAACCAGATTTTCCGAGAGCACTTGGATAGGTTTGCATTAGTATTCGTAGTCGACGTTTTGATATATCTAAGGGTGAAAGTGATCACGAGATTTATCTTAGAATAGTGTTTAAGACGTTGAGGCAACATCAACTTAAGGTGAAGTTTTTGAAATGTCATTTTCGGAAGAAAAGGTGAAGTTTTCTTGGTTATTTAGCTTCAGAGAATGGGCTGTCAGTCAATCTATCTAAGAACGAAGCTGTTAACAGTTGGAAGAGGCCTGAGAAGGTGAATGAGATATGTAACGACCTGAAATTTTCGACCTCGAAAATTCGACACTAATACGTTCACTGGAGAAGTGCCGAGCAATCGAATGCCGGAAATCTTATATTGTTAGGGTAAAGAAGAAAGAGGTAGAAGAAGAAACAGAAAACAAAACACAGAATCTCACATTTCGCAGCGGATCAAAATATAATATCACATAATAGCATTTATACAAAGAAAGCTGTAATTGTCAGTTTACATACAGTTCATCAGATTTCAACCATTTACAAATAGACTAGATAGTTGTATCAACCAGTCTCAGACTATAATCAAATCAAACTCAAATACACAGCGGTATACTCCATACATTCCTGCCATCCAGCTCGCAATCTGAGCTACAAAACATCCTAACCTGAAAAACTATAATACTCGGTATGACCCGAGCATTACATCAAAGTAACACCCGGGTCAAGCTGGAAACCAGCGTGAGTAAACGCATAAAATTTGAAATACTAAGTTATAAGACTTATTTGAAAACCTGGGGTAACTCGTATCTCACAACGAGTTCTTAACTTGTTAGAACCAATACATATTTCACAAATCAATCCCTAAGTACCACTATATAGTTTCAATGGTCCAGTTTACTTAATTTATTTCATTCCAGCCTATTTGATTTCACATATCAAATCTATAAAGAATTATTGTAGATTACAATTTAAGTGGTTTTCGGGTATTTGCTGATACACGACCCCGGTCTCTTCGAAACCAATGTCATCTTAAATCCAAGTTGTTTAAGAGAAAACAAATCAATTTATACTTAGAGTAACATATTCACATAGTGATCCTATTACGGATAGATAATCCATATCCAAACACCATATCACATAGCATCACAATCACATACCAGGGTAACAAATAATCCAAAGCATTCAATATCATTCAATCATTCATAAGCAAGGTTAATTAGTCATTCTACTTAATTTAAATAAATTAAATTAAGTATTCCAATCAACTTTAAATCATGCTTAGTTAACATTAAATAATTACAAATCAATTAATTAATCATCCTTTAATTATCCATCTAAATTAATTATCCATAATTACTTTCATTAAGTAATTATTCCATTGGTTAATTATCCTCAATTAATTAATCTTTAATTAATAAGTAATTAACCTTTAATTACTAATTAAATTAATTAACCCTTGAAAAATTAATCCTTTAATTACTTACATTAAGTAGTTATCATTTAATAAATCACTTTTAGTAATTACCCATTTTTTACCCACCTTAATTAAAGACCTTAAGTAATTATTCTTTAATTACTTTCATTAAGTAATTATTATCAATTAATTGCATTAAGTAATTAACCTTTAATAAATTAATCATCTTTTAAATTAATTACCTTAATTAATTGATCACATTAATAAATCAATATTTTAAATTGATTACATAAATTAATTATCCTTTTATTAATTATCTTAATAATTCCCTTAACTGATTATTCCCTTAACTGATTACATTAATTAATTAACCATCCTTAATACATTAAATAATTAATACTTTATTTAATTACATCCTTTAAATCACCTTCGAAACATATAGGAATTAACCTACTATATAATTACTTCAAAACAAATTTTAAATTTAATTTACTTAAAATTTTAAAACTTGTTATATATATATATATATATATATATAAACTGTTATAAAATTACTTCGGGTTCAACCCGATAATTACTCGAGTCCAGACCCGAGAAAATGCCACCTTTTTTTCAAAACTTAGTTTAGTTTTAAATTTTTAAACCTGTAAACATGACTTAACAATTACGTTCGCCCGAATCAAACCCCGAGCAAACCTTTCCTTTTCCCGAGCTTCAACCCGAGAAAATTCCCTTCGTCCTTAAACAAAACACTGGTGCACAGAAACGTCTCATGCACATGCACCGATCAACGACGAAGTTCTGGCCTCCAAGAGCACCACCGACATGTCCCCTTCGACTACCTCTAGCCATCTGACCACCCAGAAACTCGAAATCATAACTCACTCGAAATTGAATAAGACAGCTTCCCTTGGATCCCATCGATCATACAAAAATTACCTTGACCTCGATGATTCCGATCATCTGAAGCCACGAAATTCTGGCCATAGCCCTGACATGAATCTTCGCATCCATTCCCCCACGACTGATCATCTCCCGATCACCAACGACCTCGCAAATGATCCAACTTCATCGACAACCCATTAGGCTCCCTATACCCTACATCATCGATTTTCCACCACCATAGTGGAAGGGAATTCCTCCTATTTTTGCCGACATCGCTAGCCTCCAGGCTAGCTTCAGCCACGACCTCGAGACCCCTAACCTCGCCGACCATCAGAAATCGACAATAACCCAAATCTCGGTGAACACACGATTCCTCTTGAATTAAATGCTTAAAAAACAAGATTTTAATTTTAAAATCCTAGTTTTCGATAATAAATCAGATTATAATCATGAATTAAATGATATAGTTTAAATTCTACTATAATTCCACCTTTATGTTAAAACTATCTTTAATTTCTACCTGAAAACATTTTTAAAATTGATATCTGGATATTTCTAACAAATTGTGTTTATACGTCAAGGTCTAAAAAGAATCAAGGGAAAAGATATTAAATTTTTGGTCAAGGTTTCAAAACCTGTACAACTAGAACAGTGCCAACATTTTGTATTCAAACATGCATATCCATATATTCAGATATATACATACAATTTATATTAAACAATCACGCAAACAATTGTTCACACTTTACTTCAGATAATAATTGCATGCATCCAGATTTTAAATCAAATTTAACCCTTTTAAATGAAATTTGTTTACTCACCTTAATTTGTTGAACAGAGAACAATTTCCGGATTTTAACTATTGCTAACATTCCCTCTACTACAAGCTTTTGCCTTTTTGATTTGGAATATTTTGATCTATAATTGTAAATGCTTTTAAATTCTGACTTTTTCTTGAATTTGTTTTAAGAATGATTTGTTTCATTGCTGATGGATTAACAACTTTGAACTGGAAATGCTCTGGTAATTGCTTTAGATTCTCTCAGGGTTTTGCGTTGATTAAATTTATGGTTTGAATATAGTTTTCAGGCTTTTGATTTTCTTTGTTTTGAAATTGAAGATAAAAATAGAGAAAATGAAAGAGAGGGATAGAGAGATGTTTATATAACTTTTCTTAATTTATTAAAAAAATGACACTTGTTCAATTAGCTTACACTTGTAATTGCATGTAACAATTATTTTACATTTGTAATTTGCATGAACTAAATTATTTTTATATGTTTATATATATTTATATTATAATTTTAATCTATTTTTATTTTGTAAATGTCCTTATGTGTTTATATTTAAACTTTCTCTCCTATTTATTATATATATAATTTAAAAGTAAACCATATAAAATTCCAATTATACACTTATAAACAGTTATACAAATATACTAGTTTTATGTATATTATTT
The DNA here is from genome assembly GCA_030765085.1 of Allium cepa. NCBI lineage: Eukaryota > Viridiplantae > Streptophyta > Magnoliopsida > Asparagales > Amaryllidaceae > Allium > Allium cepa. The sequence goes on along the minus strand of CM060936.1, from coordinate 22,702,992 downwards.
ATTTATATTTTATAAAACTTTTTAAAGAGAATGATATAAAACTAATGATATGCTATTAAAAATCATATATACATATTATTTTTAAATCCGATTTATTTCTAAGATATTTACATTTGAATTTCAAATTCAAAATTTTTATTTACAAGCTACTTATAGATATCTACACAAACAAATACACATTTTATTAGTTTTGAAAAAGAATAAATTTTAGATCAATTTAGATAATTATAAAAGAAATTATCACATATTTATTTGCTTGAAATTCTGGGATATCACAAGATATGGAGTTTTCTTGGACTAGATGGCTATTACCATAGATTTATCAAGTACTTCTCATGGATAACAGCGTCTTTGAGCAAGCTAACTAGAAAAGACGTGAAGTTTATTTGGTCAGACAAATGTGAAGAAGCATTCGTTAAGTTAAAAAATTCGCTGACTAATGCGCCATGTTATTTTTTCCAGACAGGAATCAGGATTTAGTGGCGTATACAGATGTGTGTGGAGCATGGTTATGAGCCGTATTGATGCAAAGGGGTAAATTGATTGCCTATGCTTCTCGAAAGCTCACACCGCAAGAAGTAAGATATTTAACTCACGATTTGGAGTTGGCAATGGGGATTTTTGCATTGAAAGTCTGACACTATCTTTTGAGAGAAAGATTAGAATTGTACATATATCATAAGTCATTAACATATTTTTCTCATGGAAAGATTTGAATATGAGACAACAAACGTGGCTGAAGTTTTTAGCAGCTTATGATTTTGGCATGAGTACACACCGGGGTAAGTAAACAAAGTTGTGGATTCCCTTAGCAGAAAACATCAAAATTTAATGTTACCTATATTGGCAGAGCGTAAGGATCTAGAAGCATTGACTACATGTAGTGCGCAGTTGAGATCAACTGCTTGTTCCAGTCAGAGTACCACCATGTTATCGCGCTTGGAAGTTTGACCTGTATTGATCGAAAGGATTGATTCTAAGAAGAGAGATGATCCATTGTTAGCCGAGAAGATTAGAAGGTTCGGAGGAGGAACCAAGATTGATGATCTAAAAGATTTCAGTCTTGATCGGAGAGGATGGTTAAGAAAGAAGAGACGATTATGTGTTCATGATGTTGCTAACCTAAGGAAGGAAGTTCCTAGGGAAAGTCATCAACCAAAGTTTACCATTTATCCTGAAGGAAATAAGATGTATCAGGAAATGAAGAGAAGTTACTTCTGAGAAGGTATGAAGAGGGATGTAGGCGTTGAAGTAATATGCAATTTGCCAGCAAGTGAAAGCCAAACATCAGAAGCCAAGTGGATTACTTCGGCTCTTGGATATAAAATTTTGGAAATGAGATTCGATATCCATAGATTTATTGACGGGTTGCCAAGGTGAGATAAGGGAAATGAAAGTATTTAGATCATGGTGGATAGACTGACCAAGGATTCACACTTCATTCCCATTAGATCAACGAAGACGGCACCTATTTAGTCTAAGTTGTTAATGAACATTGTTAGACTGCATGGGATTTCTAGTAGTATTGTCAGTGACAAGGATGCCTTGTTCATTAGTGAATTCTTGAAGAGTCTACAAGAAGTGTTAGGCAGCAAAGTTAAGACGAATACCACTTATCAGTCTCAGACGAATAGGCGGATGGATAGAGCCAATAATGTACTTAAGGACTTATTGAGATCTTGTGTATTAGATTTTGGTGGACCGTGGGAATATAATTTACACCATGCTGATTTTTCCCATAATAATAGTTATCAAACTAGTATAGGAATGATGTATTTTGAAGCTTTGTATCGAAGGCTATGAAAATCACCGGCATGTTGGTTAGAGACTTGAGACAAATTAGTTTTAGGTCCAAATCTGGGGCGATAAGCAACGGAGAAGATTGATTTAATCCGAGGTAGGATGAAGGAGGCTCAGTCTAGGTAGGAAGAGTTACGTAGATAAGAAGCATAATGATATAGAATTCTCAGTTGGAGACAAAAATTTTATCAAATTATCACCAATGCAAGGTGTGGCGCGATTTGAAAAGATAGGAAAGTTAGCACCAAGATATGTTGGACCATTTCTTATCATGGAGAGGATCATGAAACTCGCGTATTGAGTAGAGTTACTGAGCATTTTGGCCAAGGTCCATAATTTGTTTCATGTTTCTCATCTTCAGAAGTATGTGCATGATCTAGAGACTTACTCCGACTGCATTGGAAGATTTAGTGGTGGATATGGATCTGACTTTTGTTAGGCAACGAGTTCGTGTTGTAGCAAGAGATGAGAAGAGGTGTTGTAGCAAGAGATGATAAGAGGTTAAGGAACAAAACTGTTAAGTTAGAAAAAGTCCAGTGGAGTGACAATGAGAAAGAATGTAGGAGACAGATGACAGGATTTCAGAGACTTATCCTACATTATTTTGATGGTATGTTCTAATTCCTTGCATAGACGTGGTAGCTAGTAGGGTATACTGGCATTGGTTGTTATAGATGTTTGCATGAATGGTATACTTGTTGGTAGTCCTTACTGAATTTAGGAAGAAATTTTTTAAGGAGGAGAGCCTATAACACCCCTAATTTTAAGTAACATTATTCAGGAGATTTAATTAGATTAATTAAATAGAATAATGTGATGTGTATTGTGATAAGGGAATTTAGATTTGATACTTACTAAGGTCAAGCCTTAATTAACTAATTAGACAATAGGATTGTTTTATAACTTAAGATAAAAGAGAATACATGAGTAGGGTAAAATCGGAATATCCATCCTTTTATCTCTTAAAACCTATCCGCTTCATGTTATTCTCACTTTTCATAACTAAAAAACCATCAAAGAATAAAAGGTCGACCACTAAACAAGAGGAAAGGAGGAAAAAGATTAGGGATTCAAGAGGAAACCTTAATCAACCATCAAATCTCAATTCTTCTTATCCAATCAAGGTAAATAATAGTAAATACAGATCTCATGTTAGAATTGTTGATTTCGAATCTTAATGATTTTAATTCATGTATGATGTTTGAATGCTATGCCATTTTTGAGTTAATGATGAAATAAATGGATTTTACGAAATTAAATGATAGGCAAAACCTTAGTTAGTGATCTCCAAATGACTTGATTTTCTGATATGACATGTAAAATTATACTTTAAAGGGTGGATTTTTAATTTCGTCATTTTCCATGCTATATTAATTTTTTTTTGAATTACCTAAGGTGGAAATTGGGTTAATTTTGATTTATATTTTATAAATAATTAAATATGTTTGTTCTTCGAAATTTTTATATGATAAAGAAAATAACACTATTTTTCTATGAATTTTTGGGATTTTCCCCAAATGATTATGATTTATTATGAAAGATAAGCATTTAAAATAATAATTAATTAAGGATATTAATTAAGTGAATATTAGGCTCAAGTCCTTAAAATCAAACTTAATACATGAAAATTCTACTCTAAAAAAGATAAATTAGATCCCTAGAATTAAGTTGTTGAATAATTGCATACATCTATGCAATTATTTAGTGAATAATTGCAGACATTTATGTAATTATATCCAAAAATTGCATAAATGTTTGCCATTATTCAGTGAATAGCTGTAAAATTTCGTAATATTTTTGGTAAATAATTGCGGAAATTTCAGCAATTTTTCAAAAAATTGAAAAAATGTTCGCAATTTTTTTAAATAAATGCGGAAATTTCGGCAATTGTTTAATGAATATTTGCAGGAATGTCTGCAATTATTTACTGAATAATTGCATAAATGTATGAAATTATTCGGTAACTTAATTCTAGGAACCTAGTTTACATACTTTTTTGGTAAGGATGTTTGGTGTATTTTGAAACTTAATATGGACTTTAGCCAAACTGTCCCATTAATTAATTTAAGTTGAAAAAAATGTTTTAAAACTTGAAAAATGTATGTGGCAGTTTTTCAAAAAAGGATATGTTGAAAGATGTTTTTATCCAATAGAAACTGGGTATGGATTAAGGTATGGGGAAAAGTACAAGCTTTTATTTGTAAAAATTTAGTTTTCTTGATAATTACGATCACTTCATGCCGCTTGTATTCTCACCGACCCTAAACAACACCACATCTATGAGTGTCGTCGTCGACCTGGAAGGAAGCTTATGATGGCTACTTCAGTAGCTATGGAATAGTTCCAACAGTGTCGAAACCGACATCATCTACAACCTATGAAGGGCGACATCCTACATTGTGATTCTTCTAACTTTACCTATGTTTTAACTGACGCCGCACACTATTGTATTGAACGCTTTCGAAGTCATATATACCAATGGCAGTGACACTGCATGTCTTGACTTTGACCCTATATGTAACAACCTGGGATTTAGGAGATTATCAAAATATTAAATTATAATGTAAATTATAATTTAGTCTTGAATTATAAATTTATAGATGGAATAAATTGATGATAATATTGTTTATTTAAAATAAAACAATGTTTGTTAATTAAGAGTTGGGTTTTTAGTGTAAAAAAATGGGAAATAAAGTTTAAAAACACTTTATTAGTGGTATGGAATGAGAATAAATGATAAAAATAAATTATTGGGTTAAAATTTATAATATTTTTATTCCAACATTAGTGTTTTATCCCGAAGCAAAAGGATAAACACGAAGAAAATAAATTTTTGTAGTCTAATTAAATTTGAAATAATGTTTTAAAGCTATAAAAATGTTAAAAGCATTTTTATACACGTTAATGAACTTAGTAAAAAAATTATTGGAGGAAAATGATGAAAATATTGATTTTTTTTCACTATTAATGTGAATATTGGTAAAAATTGCTACTAAATTGTGTAAATAATATTTTAGTTAAAAAATTAAGTTTATAACATTTTAACATTTTCTTTTATCCAAAACGTGAACATTGCAATTTGTTTCATGAGATTTGGAGTTTTTATCAAAAAGTTATGAAGGAATTAGTGTTAATAACATATATAAACACAACAAAATTATGCTAAGTATTCTTATTAGGTTTGGGTCCAAAGATTAGCCTACCCATTATCCATAAGGTGCTTCTAGCAACCGTCTTTCCAATCTTTCTTCTTTCTCATATCAGAAGGAAAAAAGTAATATACAGAGAGCTTTTTAAACAAATAGGGAAATCAATAATGGCTTCTTTCTTAAATCCAAAATCCACCTAAAATTGTTAGAATCTAGGGTTAAATTGGATTCTAAGCTATCCTACAGGTAATCTCTAACCTTTTAAATCCTTTGATCCATCCAAAGTTTGAATTTCTATTTACTGTAATCTTATTTTGATTGTTTTCCTTTCTGCATGTTCTTATTTTGCAATCTATAGGCTCTTGAAGGCCATTTTCTAGCTAAATCCATATTTTTGCTACTGAAACCATTGCTAAATCAAGTGGTAAGCAAGGTAAGAGTTTCTTACAGCAAGCTAAAGCAAAAAAAATCAAATTTTGCTATCAAATTGTTGCTTGAAATGTTCAATTTATTGAATAAGTTTTCTCTTTTGTTGGCTAAAATTGTGCTATGTTCAAAAAATCATATCTTCTTCAATTTACATCCAACTACTCTCAATTTTCGATATGTTGTAGTGGTTTGTCTGAAAAACATTTCTGGAAATTTTCATTTAATTTTGATTTGTTTTGATATAGAAAATTATTGGTTGAATTCGGCCAAAATTTGATCTCTGTTTGTTGGCCAAAAATGCACCATATTCATAAAATCATATCTTTCTCAATTTGCTGCCAATTGCTCCAAATTTTTGATACATTGAAGTAAATGGATTTTAAAACATTTCTTCAAAGTTTCATTGAATTTTTGATTTGTTGGTTGAATTCGGCCAAATATTGACCTCTGTGTGTTGGCCGAAAATGCACCACATTCAAAAAATCATATCTTTCACATGTTAAAGCCAATTGCTCCAAATTTTTGATATGCCTTAGTAGTTCGTATGTTAAAGAATTCTGGACATTTTGTATTGAAAATTGTTTGTTGAAATCGGCCAAAAATTGATCTCTGTTTGTTAGCCGAAAATACACCATGTTCAAAAAATCATATCTTCTTTACTTTAGAGCCATTTGTAGCCATTTTCTGATATGTTGCTTTAGTTGGACTGTGAAATGTTTCTGAAAATTTTCATGAAATTTTGAGTTGTTTTGATACAGAAAATCATTGGTTCAAAACAGCCAAAAATCTTTTTTTTTGTGCTTGCTGAAAAGAGCTATGTTCGAAAAACCATTACTCTTTCATTTTGCAGCGAATTGTTCCTAATTTTGGATATATTATAGTACTCGTGTCATAATATAATGCAGAAAGTTTTGGCAGAAATCTGGGTTGTTTTGGTGCCCCTAATTTCTGTCCAAAGTTAGCCAAAAATTAAGTTGTTTGGTAGATTGTTCTTTTGCTTCTATTTGCGCTTTTGTTAACTATTTCACTGCAAATTTCGATAATTTGAAATATTGTTTGAATAAGTTTGATGATGAATGTTTCAGTATTTTTATCCGACAATGGATTGGCTTGGTTTTGGAAATTTAATTTCAATTTTATTTAAATTCTATGTCAATCTAAATATCGATAAATGTCGATATTTGAAGAATTTGATGGTTTTAATTGACTTTGGTTTCGAATAAATTATGGTTGATTAAATAAATGTTTTTAAGACATTTTAAAGGGTTTCTAAGCAATTATTTTTTTAAAGTATTTTATAAATAGATAATCTATTTGATAAATGGATTTTTCCTTATATGACTTGTTTAAAAATCTCTAAAAAATTGTTTAAAAATCCCATTTTCTCTATAAAATTATTCTAAATATATTATGGCCTTTTTAGATGATTTTCGGAATATAAGAATGAGAATTAAAAGATTTGGCAAAAATACGTGGTATGGGACATGTGTTTTCGCCTCATCGCTTAATATCGGACTTGTACTGTCGAATCGGCTTTAAAGTACTGTTTATGATATTTTTACCTGCCGATGACATGGTGCGGGGTTGTTATGATGAATTGATGATGGTTGTGATGTTTAAGATGGACTTTTACTTGTCGATGAAATGAGACAATCCTTGATGTTACTTTAAACTCATCAAAGTATGAGACACAATGAGTTGGGTGCTTTACACTCGCCAATGAGACGAGGCGATGTATGTTTGATATCGGACTTGTATGTATTTATATATATATATATACACACACACTCTGATCTGTGTTTGCTGCTCTATGATTGATGTTTTCTGTCTGCATGTATGTTACATTATTTCTGAAATGGTCCGAATCCACCATAGTGTGCATTAGTTAGGGACTAATCGTGTCTACCACTTATGAGGTAATGGAAAAAAAATCAAGACATAATTGACATGCTTAGCTCTTAACTAATGTATTACTATGATGGTCTCCCTTAACTAGCCATATTCTCTACATTAGTAGACAGGATTACTTAGTAATTCTCTTTACTACTGTAGGTCTCGGGGTGAGGCGTTACAGCTTGGTATCAGAGCATTGTTTCAGAATATAATGCAATATGTACAGAACAGCATATGAGATACTATACATCAGATATAATACATCCATATACATCAACCCTTAATCATGATCGGTTTCACCTTGACCTTGCCCCTATCCTTGTTTTGATTCGTGTCCCTTTTTAATTCCTTTGGGGTAGATAGAAAGGAATATGTCTAGGAATGTTAATTATATTCCGTAGTATTCCTTAACTTCTGCACTTGAATTGCTAATATATCTATTTACCCTGTGAATAATCATATCTTATCTTATCTTTCAGCTATGTCGAGTAGAGGTAGAGGACGCTCTTCGACGGCGGGACCGTTCAGTGGTTCTCGTCTTGAAGGCATATATATGTCTACCGATCAGATCCTTGAGCTTATTCGGAGCACTCGGCCTCCCGCTCTAGCTCACTCTTCTCCTCCGCGCAAATCAGCATTTGCGCTCATGTGTAGCGACTTCACACATCTTGGTGGAAAGATCTTTATAGGCACCGAGACTGTTTTAGATGTTGAGGCATGGCTCAGTTCTTGTGAGCGTTTCTTTAGTCGTATGGAGATCTCTAGTCATCACCGAGTCCTTATAGCATCTAGTATGTTGCAAGAACGAGCTTTACATTGGTATGATCTTCTTATTGCTGAGATTGATGAGTCTACTCTAGAGTGGGATCAGTTTCATGAGAGATTCGAACTCAAGTTTATTCCAAAATCCGAGAAGGCTATTCTTGCTCGACGTTTCCTTGATTTCAAACAAGGAAAGTCGACCATTTCTGAATATGTTGCATCTTTTAAAGCCTGGTCTAAATATGGTCTCGAGCACCTCTCTACTCCTTATAAGAAGAATCTTAAGTTCGTCTCCGGGCTTAAGAAATATCTGAAGAAGTCCCTCATGCTTAGTCTTGAGCTCACCTTTGAAAAGCTTGTGGATACGGCCCTTCAGCTTGAAGCAGTCGAGAAGGAGAAAGATAGTGATGATGAGGGTAATGTTCGGAGGAACCCGAATAAGAAAATATTTTTCTGCAAGCCGAAGCCATTCCATCACAATAAGAAGATGAAACAGAGGGGATCTTCTTCTCTGTCTCAGTCTACTCCTTCAACTAAGCCTTTTGCATGCTACAATTGTGGTGCACCTGACCATCCAGTGAGGGAGTGTTCCAAGCCTAAGCGTTGTCTTTATTGTAAGAAGGAGGGACATTTGGTTTCATCTTATCCCAAAAAGGAGAAGGGTTCTTGTCAGGGTTATCTTGGTGTGGCTACTACCTCTAAAGGTGTTGCTCAGTCTAGAGGTACTTTCTCCTCAATTTTAGAGGGCTCTATTAAATTCCATGATCGTTATATTCGAGTGCTTTTCGATACGGGTGCATCTCACTCATTCGTATCGAAAGAACTTGTTGATGCTTTGTAGTTAGATGTTTCTTGCATGCTTACTTCTTTATGGATTGCGAACCCTATCGGAGGATATGCAACTCTTAGTTTGCTTTGTGATGATGTTGAGATTTTGATTTGTGGCTTTTCTTTCCGTGCGAATCTGCACGTTATTCCTTTTCTTGGATTTGATATGATATTGGGAATGGACTGGCTAGTTCGATATGAGGCCAGGATTTTATGTTTGGAGCGAGTCTTATATATTCAACATCCTGATTCTTCTGATCAGCTATCTCTTTCGCTTCGTGATTCCGATTGTGATTCCATGGCTTCTTTATTTGCTCTTGATTCTTGAGATGACGATGATGATTTATCCCGTATTCCTATCGTTTGCGACTTTTCAGATTTATTCGAGCCTGTTTCTGGTTTACCTCCTAAGAGAGTTATTGAGTTCCGTATCGATCTTATTCTCGGCGTGCAGCCAGTTAGTCGTCCTCCCACGAGAATGTCTACACGAGAGAATGAGGAACTCAAGAAGCAACTTCTCGAGCTTGAAGCCAAGCATTTCATTCGTTCTAGTTCTTCACCATGGGGAGCCGCGGTAGTATTCGTGAAGAAGTCCAATGGGACTCTTAGGCTTTGGGTCGACTATCGCAAACTTAATGAGTTAACCATCAAGAATCATTACCCTTTACCGAGGATCGGCGACATGTTCGATCAATTAAGTGGTGCTAAGGTATTTTCACAGTTAGACCTTGACACTGGTTTTCATCAGCTCCGAGTCGCGGAAGATAGTATTCCTCTCGCCGCATTCCGCACTCGCTATGGTTCTTACGAGTGGCTCGTCATGCCATTTGGATTGACGAACGCACCTGCCTACTTTGTCGATCTTATGAATCGAGTATTCCGAGAATATCTCGATAAGTTTGTGCTTGTTTTCATTAATGATATTCTAGTATATTCGAAGTTTGAAGAGGACCATGCTCGACATCTTAGAATTGTTTTGAGTACTCTCCGAAAGCATCAACTCAAAGCAAAACTTTCTAAGTGTCACGTCTGGGAAAAGCAAGTGAAGTTCTTAGGCCATGTTGTATCTTTAGAAGGTATTTCCGTTGATCCATCTACGATCAAGGCTATTTAGAGTTGGAAGAAGCCTGAGAATGTTCACGAGATTCGTAGTTTTCTGGGTTTGGCTGGTTGTTACTGCCGTTTCATCAAAGACTTTTCCCGTATCATGCTTCAATTGACAAGACTTATGAGGAAAGGTGTTCGATTCATTTGGTCCGATAAGTGTGAGGCTTCTTTTTAGAAATTGAAGGAGCTTCTCACTAATCCTCCCGTTCTTTTGGTTCTTGAAGGGAACCAAGATCTTATCGTTTATACCGATGCCAGTCATAGTGGTCTCGGTGCTGTTTTGAGGCAGAGAGATCGCGTTTTTGCCTATGCTTCTAGGCAGTTGCGTCCGAATGAGGTTCGGTACGCTACTCATGATTTAGAACCTGCAGCCATTGTCTCCGCTTTGAAGATTTGGCATCATTACCTTTTGGGAGAGAACTTCATCCTTTTTACCGATCATAAATCCTTAAAACATATATTCACTCAGAAGGAGCTTAATATGAGTCAGCAGCATTGGCTTGAGTTTCTGGCCTCATATGATTTTGATATTCAGTATACCCCGGGGAAGGGTAATCGTGTGGCTGATGCGTATAGTCGCAAGCATTCGGTTGTTGTTTCTATGATGTTAGCCGAATGGGATGTCCTTGAAACTTTATCTTATTGTGATATTTGTGATAGAGCTTCTTATTTCGATTCACCTGTCTTATTATTCGGTATGGAAGCTCGACCTTCTCTTGTAGATCGTATTTCTGAGGCTCAACGGCGTGATTCCGAGACGTTGCGCCTTATTCATCTTTGTGAATCTGAATCCCATGATGATGAGATGAGGGATTTAAGTATTGATTCTCACGGTTGTCTTCGTTTGAAGGACCGTATTGTTGTACCTTCTGATTCATCACTTAGGCGTGACATTCTTGATGATTATCATCGCTCTAAGTATAATATTCATCCTGGCAGCAGTAAGATGTATGTCGATATGCGTCGCCTTTATTATTGGGAAGGCATGAAGCGTGATGTCGCAAGTTATGTGGGTAATTGCATAACTTGTCAGCTTATTAAGGCCGAGCATCAGCGGCCATCTGATCTTCTTCAGCCTTTAGAGGTTCCGTTGTGGAAATGGGATCAAATTTCGATGGATTTCATTGATGGCTTACCTCGTTCGAGGTCAGGCCATAGCAGTATTTGGGTTATTGTGGACCGTCTCACCAAGTCCACACATTTTATTCCTATTAAGTTGAATAGGACGGCATCTTTTTTATCGAAGCTATATATTAAGGAGATCGTGCGATTGCACGGTGTCCTTTCATCTATTGTGTGTGATCGTGATCCTCTTTTCACGAGTCACTTTTGTCAGAGTCTCCAGCAAGCTTTAGGCATGAAGCTTAATCTTAGCACAGCTTATCACCCACAGTCTGATGGACAGACTAAACGAGTGAACCATATTTCGAAAGACTTGCGTCGTGCTTGTATCTTGGATTTCGGTGGTAGCTGGGAGGATCATCTTCCTCTAGTTGAGTTTGCTTATAAAAATAGCTACCAGTCTTCTATTGGCATGGCTCCTTTTGAAGCCTTATATGGAAGGCCATGCCGTTCTCCATCTTGTTGGCTTGAGTTGGGGGAAAAGCTTATTTTAGGCCCCGAATCTATTCGAGAATCATCTGAGAAGATCCCTCTTATTCATGAGAGAATGAAAGAGGCACAGAGTCGCCAGAAATCCTATGCGGAAAACCGTATGAGGCCTCTTGAATTCTCATTGGGTGACCTTCTTTTTATTCGAGCTTCTCCTCTAAAAGGAATGGTATGCTTTAGCCAGACCGAGAAATTGGCACCACGCTATATTGGGCCATTTCCTATTATAGAGCGTATAGGTCCGGCTGCTTATCATGTAGCACTTCCCGATCAGTTTTCTGGAGTTCACGACTTATTCCACGTTTCTCAGTTAAGGAATTGTCTACGAGATCCAGAATCCGTGCTTGATACTCATGCTTTAGAAAAGTCGAAAGTCTCTCTCAATCTATCTGATGTGCAGCATCCTCTGAGAGTTCTTGCTTCGAAGACTAGACGTCTTCGAAACAAGAGTGTCCCGCTCGTTAAGATCCAATGGTCCGATAGTCCCAATGATTGCACTTGGGAAACCAAAGAATTTATCAAGCGATCGTATCCTGGATTCCTTTCTTCTCATGGTGTTGGTGAGTATCCCTTATCTCAAGCATTTGTTCTTTCTTTCTCGAGATGGTTGATAAGTTGCTTACGGAATTTCCTCAAGGAATTGCGAGGACGCAATTTTGTTAAGGGGGAAGTCTGTAACAACTCGGGATTTAGGAGATTACCGAAATATTAAATTATAATTTAGTATTGAATTATAAATTTATAAATGGAATAAATTGATGATAATATAGTTTATTTAAAATAGAATAATGTTTGTTGATTAAGAGTTGGGTTTTTAGTGTAAACAAATGGGAAATAAAGTTTAAAAACACTTTATTAGTGGTATGGAATGAGAATAAATGTAAAAATAAATTATTGGGTTAAAATTTATAATATTGGAGTTTTATTCCAATATTAGTCTTTTATCCCAAAGCAAAAGGATAAACACGAACAAAATAAACTTTTGTAGTATAATTAAATTTTAAATAATGTTTTAAAGCTATAAAAATGTTAAAAGCATTTTTATACACGTTAATAAACTCAGTAAAAAAATTATTGGAGGAAAATGATGAAAGTATTTTTTTCACTATTAATGTGAATATTGGTAAAAATTGATATTAAATTTTGTAAATAATATTTTTAGCTAAAAAATTAAGTTTATAAAATTTTAACATGTTCTTTTATCCAAAACATGAACATTGCAATTTGTTTCATGAGATTTGGAGTTTTTATCAAAAAGTTATGAAGGAATTAGTGTTAATAACATATATAAACACAACAAAATTATGCTAAGTATTCTTATTGGGTTTGGGTCCAAAGATTAGCCTACCCATTATCCATAAGATTCTTCTAGCAACCATCGTTCCAAACTTTCTTCTTTCTCATATTAGAAGGAAAAAAAATATACAGAGAGCTTTTAAAACAAATAGGGAAATCAATAATGGCTTCTTTCTTAAATCCAAAATCCACCTAAAATTGTTTGAATATAGGGTTAAATTGGATTCTAAGATATCCTACAGGTAATCTCCAACATTTTAGATCCTCTAATCCATCCAAAGTTTGGATTTCTATTTACTGTAATCTTATTTTGATTGTTTTCCTTTCTCCATGTTCTTATTTTGCAATCTATAGGCTCTTGGAGGCCATTTTCTAGATAAATCCACTTTACGCTGCTGAAACCATTACTAAATCAAGTGGTAAGCAAGGTAAGAGTTTCTTACGGTAAGCTAAAGCAAAAAAAATCAAATTTTGCTATCAAATTGTTGCTCGAAATGTTCAATTTATTGAATAAGTTTTCTCTTTTGTTGGCTGAAAATGCGCTATGTTTAAAAAATCATATCTTCTTCAATTTGCAGCAAATTGCTCTCAATTTTTGATATGTTGCAGTGGTTGGTCTGAAAAACATTTCTGGAAATTTTCATTTAATTTTGATTTGTTTTGATATAGAAAATTATTGGTTAAATTCGGCCAAAATTTGATCTCTACTTGTTGGCCGGAAATGCACCATATTCATAAAATCATATCTTTCTCAATTTACTGCCAATTGTTCCAAATTTTTAACATGTTGAATTATATGGATTTTAAAACATTTCTGCAAAGTTTCACTAAATTTTGATTTGTTTGGATAAAAAAATTTGTTGGTTGAATTCGGCCAAATACTGATCTCTGTGTGTTGGCCGAAAATGCACCATATTCAAAAAATCATATCTTTCTCATGTTAAAGCCAATTATTTCCAATTTACGATATGCTATAGTAGTTGGTATGTTAAACAATTCGGAAAATTTTGATTGAATTTTGATTTGTTTTGATATTGAAAATTGTTTGCTGAAATCGGCCAAAAATTGATTTCTGTTTGTTGGCCGAAATTGCACCATGTTCAAAAAATCATATCTTCTCCACTTTAGAGCCATTTGCTCCCATTTTCTAATATATTGCTTCAATTTTATGATATTTTTACCTACCGAGGACATGAGGTGGGGTTGTTATGATGAATTATTGATGGTTGTGATGTTTAAGATGGACTTTTACTTATCGATGAAATGAGACAAGTCTTGATGTCACTTTAAACTCATCAAAGTATGAGACACAATGAGTTAGGTGCTTTACACTCGCCAATGAGACGAGGCGGTGTATGTTTGATTTTGATTTTTATGGATGTTTTCTAATGTGGCATCGACTGACGATTAGTAAACCAATAGGTGTGAATGTATGGTATGAGATGTACATTAACACCCATTAGGTTCCTATTCGAGATGTTGTGACACATTCAAGATGTTATTAGTACTACAAACCGAGCATAAGATTGGAATCATTACGATGTTCTTGATGTCATTACTAGATTACAATCATCATGATGTTTTGCTTGGATTTTATGATTTGGGTGTCATCGCGATATTCGACTATAGTCAATCAAGATGATCACGATGCTAAGATGTTAATGACCCCAAGTCATCACGACGTATGGTACCAAAAAATAGTAGTACTAGTCAAGATGGAAATCACGTGCAATTTTCTATGAAGTTTTCTATGTTCGATTTCACCTTTTTATGATGTCGTTATTTGAATACGGCCTTGAGTATGAAATGGGCTACATTTATATTAAGCTATCTGGTGATTTCGATTATGATTTCATTTAACTCTTATTGAGTTCTTATGGTAGATTATGATGATTTGATGTTTCTTTATGAATTTATTATATGGTTCTCATCCCTTATCTACTTTACTTAGAGATGTCCTTAAGAGAAACCATATGCACGTTACTTATTGAATTCCTTTGAAATAGATAGATGAATCCCCGATGTCCCCTTTCTTATAAATGATATGATGAATAATATGTTGTTCCGTTGGCAACAACGGAGTGATTCTCACCATTCCGCTTATTATTGAGATCCTTACTACTGATAAGTTTAGCTTGCCTGACCCGTGTGTTTTTCACTCGGGTCAGACTGAGTTGCAGGTTAGTTTGGATTGCTTCACTTCTTGGATCAGCTTGATTGCTTTTGTTGGACTTATCATTTTGGCTTGGATGTCGTTTTGGGTCGTCTACTTTTATGTGTCTTATTGTATATTATTTTGTGGGATGGGTGTATATGTGATTCAGTAGTCCATGCTACTTATATATGATGTATTATTATGGAGATGTATGGTGATGTATGTATATATATATATATACTCTGATCTGGGTTTGCTGTTCTTTGACTGATGTTTTCTATCTACATGTATCTTACGTTATTTCTTAAATGGTCCGAATCCACCATAGTGTGCATTAGTTAGGGATTAAGCGTGTCTACCACTTATGATGTAATGGAAAAAAAATCAAGACATAATTGACATGCTTAGCTCTTAACTAATGTATTACTATGATGGTCTCCCTTAATCAGGCCTATTCTCTACATTAGTAGACAGGATTACTTAGTAATTCTCTTTACTAATGTAGGTCTCTGGGTGGGGCGTTACACTATATATCTATTATGTGACATAATAACCAAAATGAAAGAAGTAATTTTTTATAACAATGCCGCTTGTCTTGGTCCTACTATTCATCAAGGTCGAAGAGGTCATTGTATTGCTTTTATAACAATGTAGTGCGGAATTATTGCCGTGACTATTGGTGTCGACATAATTAAATAGGTGGATAATCTATAGACTATGAAAGTCGACAACATCATTTTTGATAAGAGTTTTAATACTTAAAAGGATTTAAGTTGTTGGTCTTCGATTTTGGATGGAGGTCGATAATGGTTTAAACACCATGTGTTTTATGATTATCTTAATAAAAGCGGTGAAACTTAAGCCTCTTTGTTGACATTGTATTCATGTCGACACTGATTGATATTAACCTATTTTAAGGTAGTGACCACATATTGCTTTCTAGCATAACATGCCAATGCAAAATGTCATTTATAAAATGGCATAATACTTTGGTAATATAAAGAGCTATATGTTCCCTTGAACTAAATGTGAATTAAAGTGATTAATCATATTTTTATATGAAATTGGTTTCAAGGAATTTAAAAATGGTTTAGCCCAAGTTTTGAGAAAAATTACCAAAGGGAATATTACTTAAGATTAAGTAGTTATGAAACATAGAAGATTAGGAGTGAACATATCTAAAAAATAGATGCTATATATTCTTGTGTTTATTTGATCAGTTATTGTGCATAATTGTTATAATCACACCCACATCATTTATGACCCATAACTATATTTTGGGAGTAATAAGGGCAGAATAACCCACTAGGTTGACCTAGTAGTGGGTGTAAACAAAGTTAACTTCTGACTGAGTAGAATTGCATTTAGAAGATCAGGTAGATCATAAATGTAGGATGTCCAGAACTGATCAAAATATTATTGATTTAGACAAGTTATTGGAAGGGCCTCATAGGTTCATAGTAAGTCCATGAAAACTATGATTGGAATGTTATTGGAGGCATCCAATAGGTTCTTAGTGAACCTATAAAAACTATGAAATGAGAGAAGTTATTGAAGAATCCAATAGGTTCATAATAACCCCATTAAAAATATGATTGGAAGGTTATTGGTGGAAACTAATAAGTTCTTGGTGATCCATGAAAACTACGAAGTTAGACAGATTTTCCCTAAGGTTTGAGATAGGTTATTAGTCAGCCCATGAAAATTAATAGGTTAATGGTGACCTTAGGAAAACTATAAATTGAGACAAATTGTCAGATAAAATTAGGATCGGTAGTCTGGGGCTTATTACATGTTGCATATCATCATATATTATTGTGTTTTAACCATTGTGGATGCAGGAGCATAGTATATGGTTAATGTATTTTGTATAGATACCGGTGAGGGGAAAACCTATTCTGGTCAACGACATGGCCTCATATGTATCTATTTGGTTCGAGATGGTTGGTAATTATTCACACCAGATTTTTTGTCTGATCCAACATTTTTGTTTTTCCCCCTAAACTTTCGAGTGCTTAATTGAGTAATTCTAGAGTATTGCATTTTACGTTTCCTAGTAGGATGAATATGCTTCTGGAGACATTCAGGAAGCAATCTAGCTATATAGGTGTACTATTATAATCCACTATGTTATTTAAGTTTGTCTATATGGATGTAATGGCAAGTTATATAATTGCCAAATATTTGATTTTGATCAAACAAGGGGCATCTTCATAAGTCGCTCTTGGACTATTTCGTAATAATTATATTTTCTCTAAACGTGGAATTATGAATGGGATTATGTAACGAATATGAAAGCATATCTGATATGGCATGTAAAATATTTCTGAATTGCAGTTGAATTTTTCTATATTCATATGCTTCTTATTATTAATATGTTTAACATAGCTACATTTTATCGCCCAGAATTAATAACTATGGATGACTCCAGCATCCATAGCGGTTAGTTTTGGGCTTTAGAATAGGGGATGTTACATCGTTCTTTATCCCCTCTCTGTTTACACCAAAAGTTGGCATAAACATTCTAAAATTAATAGTGGAGAATAAAAATGAAGAAAATAAACAGAAAATGAAGAAAGAGAGAACAAAGAACAATTATAGTAGTTCGTCTAATCAAAGGCCTACGTCCTCTTGAACCTTGTTTGTGTTTCTCCTGAGTTTTTACAAGGTTAATCTTATGGATCGATAGCTATGGATCAATGATGATCCGTGTGATAATAGGAAAAGTATGGAAAAATTTTAAGCAAGAAAAGTTCCCCTATAAAATGCCATTCCTCCTCTATTTATGGTTGTAGGTCAACGAGATTCTCTCCACCATGTTCTTGTCCATGTTTCCCACGTCCTGATGAGGCCACTCTCAAAAGATCATGGCCAACTCATCAATGTTTAGGGATCAGTACTGAACCATGCTCCATGTATCGATATCGATCCATAAGATTTCTCTGTGAACCTTCTTCAATTTCTCATGGACATTAGGTTGACTCATATCCTTGACTTTGGCATTTGGTTACATTGACATAGGGTTGAACTTTAGAGAATCCCTTGGTTCGAAGGTTGGACAAAAGAACTTGACATATCCATCGATCATTTAAGTCATGATGGGCTAACGAACCACCTCATATTGGCATATATTAACAAACATTGTATGGCATAGGTTATATGACAACTTGGGCAAAATTTAGGGATGGATACCGAACCTTTAACACAGCCTTGTACCGAACCATGACTTCACTTGATTTTTGAATTTTTTGGCTTGGCACTAATAGTGGGTGATGCATAGGATATTATTGAATATTCTTGTCTATCACTTGACTTCACATATTGGTTTTTCTTGACATATGAGCTTGGCAGCCATTTTGGGTGCCTACTTGATTATTCTCCAATTTGTCCAACTGATTTGGCCAAATATGGCTTGTCAGAAGGCTAGATAATATTATCCCCACAAAGTATATCTTATTTAAACAACATATGCTTTGGATCGAAACAAGCTATAGATTCAACACCATTGGTTTTAAGTTTTTCTCCGAATAGACACTACCTTTCCTTTGAACTACTTCCACGAAGTATGACATCTTTTATCAATCATTATATTGCTTCGAGCAGTTTTAAACTTGTAACATTCGTGTAGTATAAAAAATAAAGCATGTCCTTCAGGTTCGTCGCTCATGTTTTAAAAAGCTTTCAACGATCCCCTTCTTCACATTATTTAGGCAAGACCTCAGTTTCTTGGAACTTCAGTTGTCTAGCAACATGCATGCACACATACATACATAGACTTGCTGCTTACACATTCATATATACATTTGTATAAGTATATGTTTATTTATATACATATATATATATATATATATATATATTCTTCTTTTTTAAGGTTTTATGGTTCAGTACTGATCCATGAGCCATGCATGGACACCAAACCATTGTCCCTGAAACATAGGTGATTCCCTCACCTATTCATAACGCTCGGCCCATACAGAAAGACAAACCCATTCTTATATTATTTTCACTTACCATTGTAATGACCCGGAATTTTTGACCTCGAATATTCGATACTAATACATTCACTGTAGAAGTGTCGAGCATCCTAATGTCGGAAATCCCAGATTGTTAGGGTAAAGAAGAAAAGAGGTAAAACAAGAAAGAGAAAACAAAACACAAAATCTCACATCGCAGCGGATTAAAAATAATATAATATCAAACAATAGCATTTATACAATGAAAAGCAGTAATTTTCAGGTTACGTTCAATATATCAGAGTACAACCAGTTACAAATAAATTAGATAGTTATAATTAACTTGTCCTATAATACAAACAATGCACTGCAGAATATACTTCATACGTTCCTGCCATCCAGCTCGCCTCCTGAGCTTCCAAAACGTCCTAACCTGGAAATCAGCAACACTCGATCTGACCCAAGCATTACAACAAAGTAACACCCGGGTCAGGCTGCCAACCTGTGTGAGTAAACCCATATAACATGAAATACTAAGGTATAAAACTTAGTTGAAATTTCGGTGAAACTCGTACCTCACTACGAGATCTTAACCTGCTAAAACCAACACTTATTTCACAAACAATCTCTAAGTACCCTTACTTAGTTTAAATGGTCATGATACTTAAATTATTCCATTCCAGCCTATTGATTGCACAAAACAAATCTATAAAGAAAATTTCGATTGTTAATCAAAGTGGTTTCGGATATTGCTGATACCCGACTCCGGTCTCTTTGAAATCCAAAACCATCGTTGTTTAAATGAAATTTAATTTAAAACACAAGATTTTATTTTACACAGCAATGCATCACCGACATTATCACAGTTCAACCCAAACATATCATATCACAGGACATTACAAATTATCAGACTATATATTAATCAAATCATTCAACATAATTTAATCATCCATAAGCAAGATTAATTAGTCATTCGATTTCTAATTAAATTAATTTAATCACCAAATAAATTAAATTAATTACCTTTAAATCTTGCTTAATTAACCTTAAATAAATTTCCGACCATTATTATTATTTTAATTAACTAATGAAATTAATAAATTATCCTTTAATCATTGACACTAATTAATTTACCTTAAATTACTTACATTAATTAATTAATAATCCTTTAATTACATTAATTAATTAACAATCCTTTAATTAATTAACCCTTTAAATAATCTAAGTCTTTAATTAATCATCCTTTAATTAATTAAGATAAATCATTCCTTAATTATTTACCTACTTATCAATTATATCTTATTTATTAAATGCTTACAATTAATCACTAGAGAAATTAATTAATTAAAGTTTAATACACTAATTAAGCACTCACTTAATTCCATCATTAATTTATTTGGAAACACTTAGGATTCAATTTAATTAATTAAATTAATATAGAATTATCCAAATCAAAACAAATTAAATTTCAAAACATTTGTCTTTACTTTGTTCGATATCTTGATCATACTTTACCCTTGAAAACTGGTTTAACAATTTCATTAAAGCTTGCATTTACTTAATGCTTTAAATCTGTTATTTACCTTTGCTTAAAACCCGAGCCCAAACCATCATTTACCCAAGCCAACCCCGGTTCCTATCCCAAGCCAAACAACCTCAATCACTACCCCAATCAAACTCGAGATCGACCTCCAGTAAAACACCATCTTCCTCGAAGAAATCAAAACACAACAACAACATCAGATATGAGATAACCCATGTTCACGTGCACATCATCTCACCGTCGCTCCAATCATCATCGTGACCCTTCGCAAGTCGACGACGACCATCTCGACATGAGCGACCACCCAGAATCCCAAACCCCTCGTGAAATCAAAATCGAACGAACTCAAACCCATCAGGCCGAAACCCGATCATCAAACACCCCAAATTCTTCCGTCTTCGATCATCTGGAACCTTTCCATCACGTCCAGAACCTCTCCTTGCTCCCTTCTTTCATTCCCCCATGACCGATCGAGTCTGGTGCTCCATCGACATCGCAAATGCCTCGCAAACCCCATCGTCTCGATCATCTCCTAAAACCCTACATCGACGCCACGCCGTCGCCATGGTGAATGATAAATCCAGCGATCAATTTTGCCACAACCTCCGACCTTCCATCTTGCTTCCGCAATGACCTCGACTACCCAAACCTCGCTGATCGTCAAAAATCGACCAAAACCCAATCCATGTTCAACTCACAATCTCTCTCAATTTAAAAGCTTAATAATCACGATTCCATTTTTAAAAATCATCAATTTCAAAGACAAATCAGATGATATAATTGAAACTTGAATTCATGCAATTTGAAATTTTGATATGATTTGTGTTTTACTGTAATTATTTTTTTAGTTAAAACTACCTTCATATTTAACTCAAAAATATTTTTAAAATTTAGGTCTTGATATAACAAACAGATTTTGTTTATACATTAGAGTTTAAAGACAATCAAGAGAAGAGATATTGGATTTTGATCAAGTTTAAAAACCTGTTCAATAAGAACCGAACAAACATTCTATATACAGACATGCACACCCATATAATCATATATATATATATATACATACAATTCATATTAAACAATCATGCAAACACTTATCACACTTTACTTAAAATATTCATTGCATGCATCTAGATTTTAAACAGATTTAAACTTTTAAATAAAACTATTTACTCACGGTGTTTGCCAAACAGAGAGCGGAATTTTGAAGCCTGGAAAAGATTTTGATAAAGGCTTGATTTTAATCTGGAACTGATTTTCCTGAGTTTGACCTGGATTTTGTTTTGTTGATCTTCTTTTGTTCTGAATTGAATCTTAAATTTGTTTCTAGCTTTAATCTTGAATTAGGTATGTTTGCTCAGGATAAAGGATTGAAACAGGTTTTGATTTTTATTTGATTTTTTCATTTCAGGTTTTAGTTTCTTTTTGAAAGATGAAGAGAAAGAGAGTTTGAATTGAAATTCAAAACGGCCAGGTTTCTCTAATACATGTTATCAATATAATTAAGTTTAAAAGAAACATATTTGCCATTTGTTAATACAAGTTATCTCAAGCTTACAAATGTAATTACATATATTAATAAGCTTACACTTGTTAATTCATGTTGTAATTATTTAACATTTGTTTAAATGCATGTTATAATTTTTACACTTGTATTATGCATATAAAATTAGTTTGCATTTGTAATTATCATGTATTAATATGTTTTTATACAATTTTTGTATTATATATCAATTGGTTTTTATATTTATAAATGAATATGTTTTATTCATTAGTTTTTAAATCCTTATATATATATACACACACACACAAACTATCTTTATTTCAAATAAAATTTTAAAAGAAAGCATGTATACCCTTATCAAATCTTATTTTAAGCTAAAGTACTTTTTAAATTAATATACACACACACACACACACACTATTTTAGTGTTAAAAATATAGAATTCAACTTTAAATAACTCTTGAAAATTATTATATTAATTTCAAAACATAGCTTCCAATTCAATATATATATATACCTATATATTATATATTATGATTATAAAATCATTTTTATTAGCTTTGAAAAGATAAATTTTTCCAAATTAAATATTTATAAAAGAAGATTATCAAATTATTATTACTAAATTAAATTATTATATTAATATGTTTACTGTAATTATATATTCACAATGGATTTGTATATGTATACACTTAAGATTTCAACATTATAGAGTTTGCATATATCTATTTATATATTTGTTAATTTACTATAAGATTTATCATTTCTAGATATTTATATTTCAATATTTATTATAGTTTCAAATCCATTTATATACATCCAGATATCTTTTACTATCAGAATTTTATCCGTTCAACTAAATAAAAATCAGTTAATTACCAATTAATAGATGTCTAGAAATTTGGGTTATCACAATCCTCCCCCCTTTGAATCTTTTCGTCCTCGAAGAGGAACAAAACCAGAATTTTAATCATTTTGCTAATTATCAGTTAGATTATCCTTTTTATTCAAAAATTCAAAAATTCAAAAATACTTCAAAATCTACATGTTATCAAAATAGTTTTATAAAAATACATTTTATAACTCGATGTCTCAACAATTCCATCCTCGTTCTCACAGAAATTTGGTCATACGTTGATCAGGCGTAGGACTGAAAATCTATAAATACTTGGTAAACCCGTTTTCAACACCCGGTGAAAATATTTGGAAAACATTTTTCGAAAACTTTTGTGAAAATATAGAAAACATTTTATTTAAATATAGAAATCATTTTTGGTGAATGCTGTAGAAATCATCACCTCCTCTATGGTCGCAGTTAATGGGATGATTACGTCGCCATCCTGGCAAAACCATAGATAACGATAGGCACTCCGCGCCCCTCGATTACGCCATGGAAACCCGCCACAGATCGTAGCTACACCCAGGGTAATGTCGCCATCATCGTAAAAATCCATCTAACTGTAGGCATCAGTGCCCTCTAATTTCACTGCCAAATGAAACTTCACCACTGCTACATAGATCGCAGACTACATCAGTCGAGTCCCAATGTAGCATGTAGGCACTCAATGCCATACAACTTTCGCTATGTCTTCATAGATCATAGTCTACCGATGTTATGTTGCCATCATGGCAAAATCAAACATAGATCGTTGGCTCTCATGGCCACACGACTTCCGCTATGGTCCGCAGTAGATCGCAGTGACACCAAGTAACACTATCGTCACAGCATGACCCAAATGCCTCTGTAGGCATCAACGCCCTCGACTTTCACTACCCACACACACAATCCTCAAGAACTTCAGTTTATCCGGACTTCCTCACAGGACCAAATTTAGAATCCCCCTTAGGGCTCAAGGTAGAACCACCCCATGGATCTCTTATGAAATTCATTTCATGGGAGCGTCTTTTTCCCCGGAGCCAATCTCAAAACATTTTATACAATAAACTTATAGTATCTTTCAAATCATACCCTCTATGATTCATAAAAAATTCTCTTTTTCACAAAATCGATATCTCAAATCTATAGTTTCAAAATTGGCTTCCCAAATTCTCAAAATTTATTTTTCCCAAAAATCAAAAGCCTTTCCAAAATCCATAGATTCCAAAGCCTTTTTCAAAGATCATTCTCATAATATCCTTTATATATATATATATATATAAGTTTATCCCTTTATTTGAAACAAAATACTCTGGATTACATCTTACTTATATAAATCCCTTTTATACTTCAAATACTTTCAAAGATCACCTCTTCTGGCTACAGATTCAACAAGGGAAGATTTATCATATATAACGGACATATATAACTTTATTTATACCAAATCAAATATTCAAGTTTGATTTTCCTTATGAATTTATTCACCATATTACTTACTTTTCAAAAAGTAAGTTTCAATAATAGAGATATTCAACTTCCACTTTAATCATCAAAAATTTCTCAAAATATACCTTTCCTTTCAAAAACCATTTCTCATTTCTTTCAAAATTACAATATCAATTTCACTCAAGCATGTACACCATCCGTATGCAATATCAAATCTGATCGCTCACTTGATCACACAATTTCACTTCCGAACTAGTATCGTCCACCCGACTTCCTAGTGCGGACTCAGATCTGGTTTCTTGATCAGAAACCGTCATTCTCCTTGCATAGCCATAACTATGATAGAGAATTTTCAGAACCAATCAAAAATACATATTCAGGGTTCGCAGCCAAAAATCGAGTGAAAAATCCCAACTCGGATCGATAAACTATCTAGAAATTCTATGCTCGAATCTGGATCAAATCATTATGCAAATAGAATAACATACGTACATCTTACATATTTATCTTCACTGATTATATTCACTTATTCACAATTGCTTCCATTCCATTTGGGTTATCACTTCAATTATAAACAGTTTGCACTCTGACCAAATTGAATTTTTGAAAATAGCTTGAAAAGTTTAAAATAGATAAGTGGTTGTAAAATAGCAATAAAATAGTTAAGTAATTATAAAATGGCTATAAAATAGTAATTAGTTGCAAAATAGTTGTAAAACAAGTATAAGATAGTTTGGGTTTTAAAAAGAAAGGTTGTATAGTAAATAGCTAGGAAAATAGATTTTTATATTAAAACAATTTATTCAAAAATAGTTTCAGAGTCAAACTGGTTTAATTTCCCAATTTCCCATTTCCATTTATCTCGATTTCCAATCCATTAAATTGATTCTTATTTCAATTCCAAGCTCAACTTGAGTTAACTTCAATTCCTATCCATATTCAAATCAATTCCAATATGAGTTTAAACTTATTCAACTTCAATCACAATTCTAATTAATTCAAATCAAATTAAATTTGAACTAATTTCAATCCTAATCTCAACTTTAAATCTTCTCGAATTATATAAATTCGAGTTAAATTTTTAAATGTTGATTTAATCCTCTTAAATCAAATTAACCTTTACTTTTAATTTAATAACCTAACAATTTAATCTTGAGTCCAAATTTCAAAATTCCATTTTAAATTACCTTTGCTTAACTTATTTCAAAGTTCAAATAAGATTTCAAAACCTTTTTAAACAATTAAATCTTCAGAATCCAATCTATTACCATTTTTAACTTTTAACCTTGAAACCAATTCTTAAACAATTTTAGTTTGCAACTTTTTTCTATCATTTAATTCTTAAGTTCAAAATGATTCCATTTTCCTTAATTTCAAATTTTATTTTCAATTAATTTCGGTAATGGATATATATTATCTCAATCTAATTCTTAATTGATTTAAATAATCCAATTCACAGTTCCATGACAATAGGATCATATCAGGATAAGCCAAGGTAAATAAATATCCAAATTATCAAATTTTATTCCTAATTAATTTAATTTAATTTCAAATTTCAATTAATTCATTACGATTCCACCTTTGAATTATTTCCAATTCAATTCTCAAATAAATAAAAATAATCTTATATTAGATTGTACTGGCATAAAATATTCCATACATTGATAGACTACCCACTAATAGTTCAAACATTACATCCATTTATCCAAAATAAGAGTCTTATAGAGGTCATAAATCTAGACGCCTTCTCCATTACCTAGGGGCTTTGGAGAAGAACAGAGCCTTAGTATTCTTACAAGAATCCTTTCTATGGACTTCCTTCCAAAGGGCAAAGCCCAAACATTCACTTTTCAACAGGGTGTCCCCACTTATAACATTTACCACAAAAGATTTCTACCCTCCCATCAATCTGGATAACCATCACGCCTCCTGCAGGACTTCCACAACCTTATTCTTTTTCTGTCTCTTGTGACAATTCCTAGTGATGTGTCCCAACTCCTTACAATGATAGCAAATAGTCGACTCGTTGACAGGTTCTACAGGTTTACGCTTCACCTTTCTCACTTCAGGGCAATAGTTTAGGAAATGTCCTTTCTTATGACACTTAAAGCACAAGATCTCAGAGCGAAACCATTGGAATGTACCCTTCAATTCCTCCCTTGTTTTACTGCACTTGGCTGCGTAATGACCCTTATTAAAACATCTGTAGCAGGTGACATTATCATAAGGCCCGGCCCTTTCCTTAACTTGTTTCTCACACTCTTGAATTGCTTCTTCTCGATCCTTACGTGCATTTGCTCTTCGCTTTCTGCGTCTAGCCTTCTATTCTTCACTCTTAGCCATTCTCTCTCTAAGACTGGATTAAGTGGGACTTCCTAACCTATATTAGACTTAATTAGTAGATTTCCAACTTATATTCTTATTATCCTATTCAATTTCAATAATCAACAACCAATTTCCTTAATATATATATATATATATATAATTATTATTATTATTATAAAAAACCATTGCTTTATATCAAAATATAAGTTTATAAAAACTAAATTTAAAACCATTTTAAAATCTTTATGTAAGAAAATGACAAATACACCCTCATATATAATACGCTCAACTCATTCTAGGGTATTACCGACCCTATCCTTAATGAGTAACCCACCAAAGCCAAGGTTCTCACTTAACCTTCAGCTTTGATACCAAAATGTAACGATCCAGAATTTTAGACCTCGAAAATTCAACACTAATACGTTCACTGTAGAAGTACCAAGCATCCGAACGCCATAAATCCCAGATTATTAGGGTAAAGAAGAAAAGAGGTAGAAGAAAAAAGAGAAAACAAAACATACAATCTCACATTCACAGCGGATTAAAAAATATATAATATCAAATAATAACATTTATACAAAGAAAAGCAGTAATTGTCAAGTTACATTCAATATATCAGAGTACAACCATTTACAAATAAACTGGACAGTTATAGTTAACTTATCCCAGAATACAAACCATACAATGCAGAATATACTCCATACGTTCCTACCATCCAGCTCGCCTCCCAAGCTCCCGAACGTCCCAACCTAGAAATCTGTAGATCTGACCCGAGCACTACAACAAAGTAACACCCGGGTCAGGCTGTGTAACGACCCCGGATTTTTATGAATTTAAATTGCTAATTAATTTAGTTTTTAAATAAAAATTTTGTGAAATTAATTAATAAAGTGATGCGAGTTCCCTGATTCAAATAAATTCTATATTAAATTATAAAAAATAATAATATATATACATATACTTTGGATACCAGATAAATAAAAGATTTAAAATTGATGTTAATTTGAATTTCAAAAATGAAATAATTTGTATTAGAGTTAAATGATAATAGATGTTAAATTGGGAATAAAAATATATATATATAAGATAACTATAAAGTAAATAAATTAGATAAGATTTAACAACAAAATAAAATCTAACAATATAATAATAAAAGAACTTCATTAGATTTCAAAGTATATGACCAAACAAAATATATAAACATATACACCAGCAAAGCAAGGAAATACAAACAAAATACAAGACATCAAAGAATATTCAAGTATGGTACAAACAAACAAAAATATAAAGTGAATCCATTAACTAAAATTTTAACAACATAGAATTTCATTTATATTGCTAAGCAATTAGACTAAATAAAAGAAAATACATTCAAGCAAAGATATACATTTAAGTATGAACACTAACACAAGTAAAAAGCAACATGGCAAAAATAAAATGAACAAAACAAAGTAAAAATATAAACATCTTTTGTACAACTAAGATAAGTATGTAAGTTAAAGATAAATATTTAAGTAAGAAATACATTATCATATAAACATAAACAAAGCAAAGAAAATATCATCAGCCACCAACAGAAAGATTTGCAGCCACCAAACAACTACATAGTCAACAAGTAGGTACGTATGTATAGTAGTATGCAAGACAAAGCATTTAATTGAAGATCATCTCAGCCATGACTTGTGGTACAAAATAAACATCACCTTGTATAAACAAATAACACTCTGTACAAAGAAATAATATATATCAACCTGTAATCTTTCTTTCTATAAAAATATCTCTACTTACTCTTGTCCGTTCAACAAAGTAAACTCAAAACATCATTCAAAGCAAAACAAGAAAAAAATCTTCAACCAGGAAGTGAAGCAAATCAAAATTTCAAGCATCAAATCACTTAAACAAGTTCTAGAGCAAAGTAGATTCAATAATTCAAATCAGTATCAAACTGAAATCAAGTTAAGTATCATCTCAGCAAACATTTAGTCCAAGATATCAAAATCATCTTTCAGTTGATCAAATTTCTTTCCAGTTTCAAGCTTTCAGTTCTCTGCTTCAACTCCAAGTGAGTAACATTTTTTTTATAACTTAAGTTAACATGGCTGCATGTGTTCTCTGTGAAATATCTGGACGTAGATATATATCTATGCACTACTATTAAATCTGAGAATTCCTGTTCTAGTTTTCAAGCTCAAACCTGGTTCAAAATTCATTTGATCTTGATCCAATCCATGTTAAGACTTAAGCCTTGAGCAAAATATGCTTGTTACACTATAAATTTTAGTTTATAAATTTGGTGTAAAAATATTTTTAAAGTAAACAATTTTGTGTTGTCTCTGGAAAGGTTAAAACTACAGAGCAATCTTCAAATATGTTAAATTTCGAGTTTCTTAATTCACAAATTCATGAATATAAATAGAATTCGTGTACAAAAATATGATTTTTAAAACAAGATTCGTGATTTTTAGAGGAGGGAGTGAGGTGCAGTTCGCGCTCGACTGTTTTTAGCATTTTAGGTCGCCGTGGGTGATCGCGTTGATGGGAGAGGCCGGGGCTTCGCGTGGAGGTGGAAAGGAGTATGGCGAGGTTGGGAAAAATGGTAGCTCGTGACCTAGTTCGTCGTGGCGTTGACTGGAAGGAGGAGTAGGGTTTAGTTGGTGGTGGGGATGGCCGTGGCGAAGCGATTTGTTGGATGGCCGTGGCGAAGCGATTTGTTGGATGGGTTAAATGTTTTAGTTTTCGAATGGTAGGCCAGTTTTCGCTTGGTACTCCGTGATGCTCGTTCGAAGGTTAGGGTGGTATGCAATTAATTAATTCAAGAAAAATGTGATAAATTAATTAAGTAATTAATTTGAGATTAACCAATTTAAGTCAAAGGTTAATTAACTAGTGAAAGTGATTAAAGGTTTAATTTCTCAAAATAATTAATTAAGGGATTAATTAATTTTGTAACTAGTTTAGATGTTAATCAATTAATATAATTGATTAAGAATAATTAATTAAAGTGTTTGATAAATAAATTTATATCAAATGATTTGTAATTAATTAATCAGAATTTGATAATTAATTCATAAGTAATTAATTTACTTGGACATAAATTGAATTGATTAGGATTAAACGATTAATTAATCCTACTTATAAATGATTATTGAATACTTGTGCCGTGTATGATTTATTCATTTATTTACATTTGTATATTATCTGTGAATCTGTGAATGGACGATAAGCGTTATAGTTTTTATCGCTTATCAACTATATTTCTGTGTTTGATTTATGATGATTGAATGATGTTGCACTATTGTGTTAAACCCCTAGACCACACCATACACACACAAATATGGATTTCACGAGGAAATCGATTAAGTCATAGATTTTTCGAAATAGTTTTAAATTTGGAATTTTTAAATTCAAATGTTTTGGAAATGGAATCGGAATAAACGTGAAAAGCTTTAGGAATGGAATTTCAAGATAAAATTTAAATTACTTGATTGAGTTTTGGAATTTAAATATTTTGATTTAAATTTGAATTCAATATTTGAAATTGAATTCTATGATCTGGAAACTAGGGACTAAAGATGTTATACCAGTTTATATGGGTTAAACTATTTTAAAGGTATTGATTTGGGAATTTGAATTCAACGGCTTTAACTCGTGTAAATAAAATTGGATCTTTCTGAAATGAAACTATTGTTTTTTTTATAATAAAAGCTTTCATATAGGAAGTGAACTTACAAATTGTGTTAAAAAGGATTTCAAGTTAAAAATGAAAATGATTTCTTAAGTTATGGAAACTGTTTGAAAACTATAAGACAAATCTTTGATTTAAAGATTTAATAAATAAATCCTTTTGAAACAAAATTGTTTTGAAATCCGGGAATGAATATTTATGAAACTAGGTGAACTTTATGGAATAAATCTTTTGTTTAAAAGATCTAAAATGGTAATTGGTTTAAACCATTTGAAAGTAAGTTTTGAATTATTAAGTTGTGACTTAATTGAAATCCCATATCCATATGTTTTAAATATTTTCGCTCACTATTCGGTTTAGCCGGGAAAGGACCTTTGTGTCATATAACCCATTCTGAATATGTGATTCGACGTTATGGATAGCATTTGAAGATCGGTGGTGAAGACCGGGTATTTGCAAGAGCGATAGGATGACCTATCGATTGTCTCTGCACCGAGTCGCGTCGGTATAGAGATTCGCTAAGTGATGGGAAGTCCGATCGGGATTGTGAATGCCCGGATTGCAAGAACTTCTTTGGAGGTGCCTTCGGTTCTGTTCGAACCCAAAACAGACTTGGATGGATTGTGTGTCTGACATTACAAATTGAGATATAAAGCAGATTTCTTTCAAATGTATTTCCGTTGGTGGCGAAGAATTTATTCTCTTAGTTTAACACCCTTAGAGGTTATGTAGTTGAAGGTTATTAGCGATATATTCCCAACTTAGTAATGTGGCATGCTGAGTGATGTTGATCATTTGTTGATCAAAGCGTGGCTTTTGTATAAAGCGTAGCTTTGTGGACGAGACTTCGTCGAA
Source organism: Allium cepa (assembly GCA_030765085.1). Lineage (NCBI taxonomy): Eukaryota > Viridiplantae > Streptophyta > Magnoliopsida > Asparagales > Amaryllidaceae > Allium > Allium cepa. Next base: position 22,671,777 of record CM060936.1, on the reverse strand, counting down.
CCTCACACCCCAGAATGGTCGAAACAGGAAAGATGCGGCAAGGTTATTGGGGGTAGCGCCCCTTAGGGTATGTACATCTCCTTCTGGATAGAGGTGGTATCATGGTATGGAGCCCAGATACTTAACTTATGTGGATATCTCAAATATATATATATATATATATATATATCTACCTTTGTGATTGTTGTTGGGGCCCTGGATAAAGGTTGGTTACGACCGGGGGATGACATACTCGTGTCAGTAATTACCCAGTTAGGGGTAACCCGGCCTTGTGTTGGCAGAGATCCGGTTAGGTTCTCGGGGACGTCCTTCCAGAGGCGTTCTCATGTGGCAATGGGAAGTTCCTTGGCCTGACCATTTGTTGGAAATCCAAAGAAACAATACGAACCCTTTACTATTGCAAATTGTATAACCTGCTTCCTCAGGAGGTAGCTATAGCAGGCATAATATAATGGTACCTATGCTGGCTAAGATTTATATTCTACTTTCGAAATATTTTCTACACTATGCACTAATAATAATATCAAAAATGATTTGATTTAGCGTAGTAAGCATCTTTGACTAACATAAGAAGAAATCTCCTCCAAGTCTGCGTTTGCATTGTGTGTGTGGCGAGATGTCTTATGGTAGTTACATTTTCAAAAAGCATTGCGAATTGATTTTAAAATACTTCTTTGTTTGTTTTTAATGATAAAACTATTTTTGTTGCTCACACCAGTCCCATGACTGATCCAGAGTTTATTGTTTCTTCCCTAAACTCTGGGTGCTCAAAATTTTTCTACACGAGCAGTCTAGAGATGGGGTTTTTCAGATAGTTAGGTTCAGTGGATTATCTGGAGTTAGTTCAGTCTTTGGATCAGAATGCACTTGCTTATCCTTGTGCATCGTTATTGGGAGTTCGAGCTATTGTTAGATTGGTTCTTGGAAATGGAGTTGCAGTTTTTGGAGTTCTCCCTTGAAGACTATCTTAGAGTTATTTGTTCTGCTGCTAGTGTTATCTATTTTCTTTCCGCTGCTATTTTTATTGTATCATATCTCTGATGTATATTGATATCTATTGGATCATATGTTGTATCAGATATTGTATCAAACTGTATATCAATGTATTATTTTTTTCTTCCGCTGTGTTGTTTACTTAATGTTGTTATAAGCTCCGGCGAATCGGATTTGAACGTTCGAATCTATGGCATTCGAATACGATATGAAGTACGGATGTCGATTTTCGAGCGCGAAAAATCCTGTCCGTCACATTTGGTATCAGAGCTAAGGTAAAACTTTAGCTCAGGAGTATAACACATTAAGTAACTCATTAGAGATAGGGTGAAGTAAACCCTAGAATGAGTATATCCCTAAGATATCCGTTTGAATGCCTCAGTAAATTCTCTTACTATCCACTGATAGTGAGTATGAGTGCAAGAAGAGAACGAGATAGGGAACAGGGGAGTACCACTATAAATGGTCAATACCCTACAACAGTGGGAACTATCTTTCTCTATCAAATTTTCTTTGATTCGTTTCTAAATTCTTTTGATTGCATCGTGACAGTTACAAGAAGAAGTTTCGGTGTGATGATGGCCCTACGAATCGTTGTAGAAATTTTTACTTCGTATTTCATCAGTTTCTTATCAGTTTTTGATTTAAACTTTAATGAATATGAATTTGAAAATTGAAATTGGAAGTTTTAAATGAATTAGAAATTTTAAATTGAGTTAAAATTGATTAATAGAATATGAAGGATAAATTGAATTGTATCGATAAAATGATTTCGTTTAAAACCAAATTTTGAATTTCTGTTATAACTTCTTGGGTAGAATAAAAATCTGAAATATAAACTTTGTTGTATTTCTCAACCTATAAAATTCTAAAACCATTAGGATCTTAATAATTGGATTTTGATTTTAATTGTAGAGAACAAATAGCATCAGCCGGGGCTGAAAGGCCAGGAGGGTTGGTGATTCTAGTTCATCTAGTAGGATTCGGGATGATTTGGGTGAACCATCAGTACGTGAGGAGGTGCCAGAAGAACCTGTGGTGCCGCCACAACCTCAAGTTGAAGAACCCAAGGAGGAGTCCGGAAATGAAGAAGAGTTCGAAGAGGAATTCGAGGAAGAATTTGAAGAAGAATTCGAAGAAGAATTTGAGGAAGAGTTTGAGGTGGAAGAAGAACCTGAAATTGAGGTAGAGTCCGAAGGTGATGAAGCAATTTATTGTGATTTAAACGATGCTATAGAGGATGATGATGCCATAGAGGAGGAGGAGCTAGATGGTGGAGATTTTATTCCGGTAGAGTCTGACCCAGAGGAAGTTTTTGAGACAGACGATGAGGCTGAAGTTATAGAACTGTCAGGGCCTGAGAGAGGAAGCTCTAACAGTGAGGATCTGTAATTGGTCGGATTGACTACTTTTTGGAGTGTTTATATATGTATTTTGAACTTAAAACCGTGGTAAAGGTTGGATGTTAGTAGGATTATGTATGACTATAACTTGTGTACTAATATTATGAGTAGCATTTAATATAAGATATATTATGAATTACCCGAAAGAACCCATTGTGTTTACTAGTATAGTTGAATTGGCATTAGTCTATTCTGTGTGTGTATAATTCGAGAAACGAACTATGTAATTTCGAGGACGAAATTCTTTTAAGGGGGGAAGGTTGTAACGACCCCGGATTTTTATGAATTTAAATTGCTAATTAATTTAGTTTTTAAATAAAAAATTTGTGAAATTAATTAATAAAGTGATGCGAGTTCCTCGATTCAAATAAATTCTATATTATATTATAAAAAATAATAATATATATACATATACTTTGGATACCAGATAAATAAAAGATTTAAAATTGATGTCAATTTGAATTTCAAAAATGAAATAATTTGTATTAGAGTTAAATGATAATAGATGTTAAATTGGGAATAATATATATATATATATATAAGATAACTATAAAGTAAATAAATTAGGTAAGATTTAACAACAAAATAAAATCTAACAATATAATAATAAAAGAACTTCATTAGATTTCAAAGTATATGACCAAACAAAATATATAAACATATACACCAGCAAAGCAAGAAATACAAACAAAATACAAGACATCAAAGAATATCCAAGTATGGTACAAACAAACAAAAATATAAAGTGAATCCATTAACTAAAATTTTAACAACATAGAATTTCATTTATGTTGCTAAGCAATTAGACTAAATAAAAGAAAATACATTCAAGCAAAGATATACATTTAAGTATGAACACTAACACAAGTAAAAAGCAACATGGAAAAAATAAAATGAACAAAACAAAGTAAAAATATAAACATCTTTTGTACAACTAAGATAAGTATGTAAGTTAAAGATAAATATTTAAGTAAGAAATACATTCACATATAAACATAGACAAAGCAAAGAAAATATCATCAGCCACCAACAGAAAGATTTGCAGCCACCAAACAACCGCATAGTCAACAAGTAGGTAGGTATGTGTAGTAGTATGCAAGACAAAGCATTTAATGCAAGATCATCTCAGCCATGACTTGTGGTACAAAATAAACATTACCTTGTATAAACAAATAACACTCTGTACAAAGAAATAATATATATCAACCTGTAATCTTTCTTTCTATAAAAATATCTCTACTTACTCTTGTTCGTTGAACAAAGTAAACTCAAAACATCATTCAAAGAAAAACAAGAAAAAAATCTTCAACCTTGAAGTGAAGCAAATCAAAATTTCAAGCATCAGATCACTTAAACAAGTTCAAGAGCAAAGTAGATTCAATAATTCAAATTAGCATCAAACCGAAATCAAGTTAAGTATCATCTTAGCAAGCATTTAGTCCAAGATATCAAAATCATCTTTCAGTTGATCAAATTTCTTTCCATTTTCAAGCTTTCAGTTCTCTGCTTCAACTCCAAGTGAGTAACATTTTATTTTATAACTTAAGTTAATATGGTTGCATGTGTTCTCTGTGAAATATCTGGATGTAGATATATATCTGTGCACCGCTATTAAATCTGAGAATTCCTGTTCTAGTTTTCAAGCTCAAACCTGGTACAAAATTCATTTGATCTTGATCCAATCCATGTTAAGACTTAAGCCTTGAACAAAATATGCTTGTTACACTATAAATTTTAGTTTAAATTTTTTTTTAAAGTAAACAAATTTGTGTTGTCTCTGGAAAGTTTAAAACTACAGAGCAATCTTCAAATATGTTAAATTTCGAGTTTCTTAATTCACAAATTCATGAATATAAATAGAATTCGTGTACAAAAATAGGATTTTTAAAACAAGATTCGTGATTTTTAGAGGAGGGAGTGAGGTGCAGTTCGCGCTCGACTGTTTTGAGCATTTTAGGTCGCCATGGGTGATCGCGTTGATGGGAGAGGCTGGGGCTTCGCGTGGAGGTGGAAGGGAGTATGGCGAGGTTGGGAAAAATGGTAGCTCGTGACCTAGTTCATCGTGGTGTTGACTAGAAGGAGGAGTAGGGTTTAAGGACAGTAAAATATGCATTTGGGTTTTCGGGCTCGTTCGCCTTCGTTGATGCATCGAGTGTAGCCTGGCTTGGAGGAGGAGTACTCGGGTCATAGACGAAGGTGTGGACGGAGGTGCGGCGGTTCCGGTGGTGGGGATGGCCATGGCGAAGCGATTTGTTGGATGGGTTAAATGTTTTAGTTTTCGAATGGTAGGCCAGTTTTCGCTTGGTACTCCGTGATGCTCGTTCGAAGGTTAGGGTGGTATGTGGGGTCGGTCGGTGACGTGTTCGTGGTGTTGCCAGAGGTGGTGTCATCGTTGACGATCTGTGCACGTGCACATGATGGTGCACGGCCGAACGTCATTGAGGAAGAAGAAGTAGATGAGGAGGAAAGAAGTTTGTTCAATGTTTTCACAGGGTAGTGTGGGCGTTGCGTTGTTTTCTACAGGTTTTAGTTTTAAACCTGGCAGTGTTTTTAAAATTTAAAAAGAAATTAAAAGTTGAAAGCTAAATTTAAAAAAAGTTTAAATACAAGTTTTTAAGTTGGTTTCAGATTTAATTTGGTATCTTGGTCCTAAATAAAAAATGAAATGTTTAACAACTTTAAATGATAAGTTATATTTTAAAAAATGATTTGAATTTTAAAAGTTTTGGTTTAAACTCTTATATAATTTCTTTATAAAGATAAATGTTTTACAACATTCGATTTAAAAGAGTTTAACTTGGTTTAAATTTCTTAAAGGTTGAATTTGTAATTATTTCAAATCTTTGATTTGAAATGAAATTTAAAATTTGAATTTGAAAATAAATGTTTTCAAATGTGTTTGAGTATGATAATTAAATCATTACTAAAATGACGTTTTATCTTAAAGATAATTAAGGTTTAATGATTTATAATTCATTTAATTATTAAGGTAATTAAGATGGATAATTAATTAATTTAATTAATTAATGATTTGGTTTAATTAGATAAGTAATTAAAGGATAAAGTAGTTATGAGGGATTAAGATTAATTTATTGGTAACTAAGGATTTTTAATTAAACATTAATTAATGATTAAAGTTGATTAATCAAGTGATTAAGCAATAATTAATTCAAGAAAAATGTGATAAATTAATTAAGTAATTAATTTGAGATTAACCAATTTAAGTCAAAGGTTAATTAACTAGTGAAAGTGATTAAAGGTTTAATTTCTCAAAATAATTAATTAAGGGATTAATTAATTTTGTAACTAGTTTAGATGTTAATGAATTAATATAATTGATTAATAATAATTAATTAAAGTGTTTGATAAATAAATTTTTATCAAATGATTTGTAATTAATTAATCAGAATTTGATAATTAATTCATAAGTAATTAATTTACTTGGACATAAATTGAATTGATTAGGATTAAACGATTAATTAATCCTACTTATAAATGATTATTGAATACTTGACCTTACTTATGAATGATTGTATTGTATGAGATACCTTGAATTGATTGTCCTGTCTGATCTGTGATATTTTATTCTGTGGTTTGTGCCGTGTATGATTTATTCATTTATTTACATTTGTATATTATCTGTGAATCTGTGAATGGACGATAAGCGTTATAGTTTGTATCGCTTATCAACTATATTTCTGTGTTTGATTTATGATGATTGAATGATGTTGCACTATTGTGTTAAACCCCTAGACCACACCACACACCCACAAATATGGATTTCACGAGGAAATCGATTAAGTCACAGATTTTTCGAAATAGTTTTAAATTTGGAATTTTTAAATTCAAATGTTTTGGAAATGGAATCGGAATAAACGTGAAAAGCATTAGGAATGGAATTTCAAGATAAAATTTAAATTACTTGATTGAGTTTTGGAATTTAAATATTTTGATTTAAATTTGAATTCAATATTTGAAATTGAATTCTATGATCTGGAAACTAGGGACTAAAGATGTTATACCAGTTTATATGGGTTAAACTACTTTAAAGGTATTGATTTGGGAATTTGAATTCAACGGCTTTAACTCGTGTAAATAAAATTGGATCTTTCTGAAATGAAACTATTGTTTTTTTTATAATAAAAGCTTTCATATAGGAAGTGAACTTACAAATTGTGTTAAAAAGGATTTCAAGTTAAAAATGAAAATGATTTCTCAAGTTATGGAAACTGTTTGAAAACTATAAGACAAATCTTTGATTTAAAGATTTAATAAATAAATCCTTTTGAAACAAAATTGTTTTGAAATCCGGGAATGAATATTTATGAAACTAGGTGAACTTTATGAAATAAATCTTTTGTTTAAAAGATCTAAAATGGTAATTGGTTTAAACCATTTGAAAGTAAGTTTTGAATTATTAAGTTGTGACTTAATTGAAATCCCATATCCATATGTTTTAAATATTTTCGCTCACTATTCGGTTTAGCCGGGAAAGGACATTTGTGTCATATAACCCATTCTGAATATGTGATTCGACGTTATGGATAGCATTTGAAGACCGGTGGTGAAGACCGGGTATTTGCTAGAGTGATAGGATGACCTATCGATTGTCTCTGCACCGAGTCACGCCGGTATAGAGACTCCCTAAGTGATGGGAAGTCCGATCGAGATTGTGAATGGCCGGATTGCAAGGACTTCTTTGGAGGTGCCTTCGGTTCTGTTCGAATCCAAAACAGACTTGGATGGATTGTGTGTCTGACATTACAAATTGAGATATAAAGAAGATTTCTTTCAAATATATTTCCGTTGGTGGCGGAGAATTTATTATCTTAGTTTAACACCCTTAGAGGTTATGTAGTTGAAGGTTATCAGTGATATATTCCCAACTTGGTAATGTGGCATGCTGAGTGATGCTGATCATTTGTTGATCAAAGCGTGGCTTTTGTATAAAGCGTAGCTTTGTGGACGAGACTTCGTCGAACCTCACACCCTGGAATGGTCAAAACAGGAAAGATGCGGCAAGGTTATTGGGGGTAGCGCTCCTTAGGTTATGTACATCTCCTTCTGGATAGAGGTGGTATCATGGCATGGAGCCTAGATACTTAACTTATGTGGATATCTCAAATATATATATATATATATATCTACCTTTGTGATTGTTGTTGGGGCCCCGGATAAAGGTTGGTTACGACCGGGGGATGACATACTCGTGTTAGTAGTTACCCATTTAGGGGTAACCCGGCCTTGTGTTGGCAGAGATCTGGTTAGGTTCTCGGGGACGTCCTTCCAGAGGCGTTCTCATGTGCAATGGGAAGTTCCTTGGCCTGACCATTTGTTGGAAATCCAAAGAAACAATACGAACCCTTTACTATTGCAAATTGTATAACTTGCTTCCTCAGGAGGTAGCTATAGCGGGCATAATATAATGGTACCTATGCTGGCTAAGATTTATATTCTACTTTCAAAATGTTTTCTACACTATGCACAAATAATAATATTAAAAATGATTTGATTTAGCGTAGTAAGCATCTTTGACTAACATAAGAAGAAATCTCCTCCAAGTCTGCGTTTGCATTATGTGTGTGGCGGGAGGTCTTATGGTAGTTACATTTTCAAAAAGCATTACGAATTGATTTTAAAATACTTCTTTGTTTGTTTTTAAAGATAAAACTATTTTTGTTGCTCACACCAGTCCCATGACTGATCCGGAGTTTATTGTTTCTCTCCTAAACTCTGGGTGCTCAAAATTTTTCTATACGAGAAGTCTAGAGTTTGGGTTTTTCAGATAGTTAGGTTCAGTGGATTATCTGGAGTTAGTTCAGTCTTTGGATCAGAATGCACTTGCTTATCCTTGTGCATCGTTATTGGGAGTTCGAGCTATTGTTAGATTGGTTCTTGGAAATGGAGTTGCAGTTTTTGGAGTTCTCCCTTGAAGACTATCTTAGAGTTATTTGTTCTGCTGCTAGTGTTATCTATTTTCTTTCCGCTGCTATTTTTATTGTATCATATCTCTGATGTATATTGATATCTATTGGATCGTCTATTGTATCAGATATTGTATCAAAGCTGTATATTAATGTATTATTTTTTTCTTCCACTGTGTTATTTACTTAATGTTGTTATAAGCTCCGGTGAATCGGATTTGAACGGTCGAATCTATGGCATTCGAATACGATATGAAGTATGGATGTCGATTTTCGAGCGCGATAAATCCTGTCTGTCACAGGCTGAAAACCAACGTGAGTAAACCAAAATAACATGAAATACTAAGGTATAAAACGTAGTTGAAATTCTGGTGAAACTCGTACCTCACTACGAGATCTTAACCTGCTAAAAAAGCACTTATTTCACGAACAATCTCTAAGTACCCTTACTTAGTTTAAATGGTCATGATACATAAATTATTCCATTCCATCTTATTGATCGGACAAAACAAATCTATAGAGCAAATTTCGATAGCTAATCGAAGTGGGTTCGGATATTGCTAATACCCGACACCAGTCTATTTGAAATCCAAAACCATCTTTAATCTAAGTTGTTTAAATGAAATTTAATTTAAAACGCAGGATGTTATTTAATACAGAAATGCATCACCCATATTATCACAGTTCACCCCAAACATATCATATCACAGGACATTACAAATTATCAGACTAGATATTAATCTAATCATTCAACACAATTTAATCATCCATAACCAAGATTAATTAGTCATTTGATTCCTAATTAATTTAATTTAATCACCTAGTAAATTAAATTAATTACTCTTAAATCGTGCTTAATTAAACTTAAATAAATTTCCAACCATTGTTATTATTTTAATTAACAAATGAAATTAATAAATCATCCTTTAATCATTGACACTAATTAATTTACCTTAAATTACTTACATTAATTAATTAATGATCCTTTAATTACATTAGTTAATTAATTATCCTTTAATTAATTAATCCCTTTAAATAATCTAAGTCTTTTATTAATCATCCTTTAATTAATTAAGATAAACCATTCCTTAATTATTTACCCACTTATCAATCATATCTTATTTATTAAACTCTTACAATTAGTCACTTGAGAAATTAATTGATTAAATTTTAATACACTAATTAAGCACTCACTTAATTTCATCATTAATTTTTTTGGAAAAACTTAGGATTCAATTTAATTAATTAACTTAATATAGAATTATCCAAATCAAAACAAATTTAATTTCAAAACATTTGTCTTTACTTTGTTCGATATCTTGATCATACTTTACCCTTGAAAACTTGTTTAACAATTTCATTAAAGCTTCCACTATCTTAATGCTTTAAATCTGTTATTTACTTTTGCTTAAAACATGAGACCAAACCATCATTAACCCAAGCCAACCCCGGTTCCTACCTCGAGCCCAACAACCTCAATCACTACCTGGATCAAACTCGAGATCAACCTCGAGTAAAACACCAACTTCCCTGAAGCAATCAAAACACAGCAACAACATCAGTTACGAGATAACCCATGTGCATGTGCACATCACCTCAACGTCGCTCTTGTGATGCCCAAGAATTTTGGGCAATATTTATTTGCTAATTTCCATTAATTATTATTTAAATTTGGAAATATTAGTTTTCTTTTACAAATATTTAATTTGGCAAAATTAGTCTTTTGTAAAAGAAAATAATATTAATTGGTAAAAATCTATCTTTCAAAGCTAATATAAATAAGTTGTCTAATTATAATATATATCGTGATTGGAAAATTTGTTTTAAATTCAATATAATAATTTTCAAGGCTAATATTAAAATGTTTTCTATTTATAATGTATATATATTTATATATATTACGTATGGGAAAGCCTTCGTTTGAATTTAACAAATAAAACATGTTCTCAAATTTTAATACATATTTTGTAATTTGGAAAGTTATGTTTAAATTCAATTTAATACTTTTCAAAGCTATTTAAAAGTTGATTATATATTTTCAAAACACTTAATGTAAATGTTTATTTATTTAAAATTATATTTTAGCTTAAGTTTAAAATAAGATTTAATTAAAAGTTCATTTCTTTTATTTTAAATATTCTTTCTTTTTTAAAAATTTAACATGAGATAACATGGTTTATAAATATATATAGTTTAAAAACATAAGTAATATATATATATATATAAAACAGAAATTAAAAAATCACATTTACATAAATACGTAAAGCATAGGTACTTTTTGAAATAAGGATTTAAACATAAAAATGCATGTTTTAACATTTGTAAGGAAATAAAATCATGCATTTACATTTGGAAGCTTAATATAGTTTGAATCAACATGTGGAAACACAATTCTCTTTATCAGTTAAAGTTTATAATATAAGTTTTTTAGAGAAATAAGCTGGCTTTTCATTTTTCAGTTCAAAATTTTTCTTTCCCAATGCTTTCTTCTTCCTAAAATTGAAAACCAAAAAAATCAAAGAAAAAAAACAATAACTACAACAACAGCTTTCAAATTCTTCAACATGTCCAACCTAAGCAAGCTAACAATTCAAATCAAGTAAGCAAGCAAATTCAAGTAACAGATTCAAGGATTTCAAGTTCAAAGCAACAAAAAAAATTTCCTAATAATTGAACAAAGGCCCATTCTCTGTTTTGAAATTAAGTGAGTAAACCATTTTAAAAAAAAACAGTTTTAAACTCTGTGATTAAACTTTGATGCATGTGATAGATTTGTGTTGTGATGATGTATATATGTTTGCATGAATGTTGGCTATGAATGCATATTGTAAATATGATATCTCTGTGTATATATGAGTTTCTGTATGTGTATATATATATATATATATATATATATATATCTTCTCTGTTCTTATTTACAGGGCTCAATTTCATATAGAAAATTCATATCTCCTTATACAAGCAAATTTAAGCTTGGACCTTTCAATGAAGTATGATTATAACAACAGAGTATCAAATCTAAAAAGGGTTTCAAGAATTTTAATTTAGTAATTAATTGAAAAATAAGAAAATACAGCGATGATCAGAAATATGTCAAAAATCGATCATGTTATTTTCAAGGTTTGATTATAGAATCTGATTTGTAGTGCAAAGTGATGAATTTTAATATGGAAATCATGATTTTTAAGTTTGTATTCATCGTGATATAATGAGATGAACGGTTTTGGTACTTTCATCGATTGTCGTCGATCGACAAGGTATTGGAGGTCGGGCTTGTTATTAGAGGTAGCTGAAAGGATGGTGGTCGAGGAAAAAATAGTTAGGAATTTTATTGATGAATGGAGTAGCTCGGCGAAGACAAACTAGGGTTTGAAGCCTGGTTGGGGTCAAGGAGTTAGTCGAGACTTTTGCATTGTCGTTGAATCACCGGAGGTGATCTCTTATGGGGGAATCGACGCAGGGGTTCGTGACGCAACTCTGGTGAGGTCGATGAGGACTCAGTCGGGCGGCGGCACGAGATGATCTTCTGGTGATCGAGTTCGGGTTCGAGCGTTTCAACAGCTCGATTTTTGATTTTCATTGAGATAGGTGGAACTGGGTGGTCAGTTCGTGAGAGTAGGTGGTCGTTGACTTGAGGAGGGACGCGATGTTGATCGATTATGGACGAAACTACTATGCACGTACATGCGTCAACTGTGGTTTGTCAGGGTTTCGTGGGTTTTGGGAAGAAGAGTGTGCTCGGGTCAGGTTCAAAGTTTTTTTGTGTTTGACTCGAAGCAGGGTGTTCGTGCGTTTGTTCGTGAGTTACTCAAGTGTGATCTAGGGAATCACTAGTGTTAGGCTCGGGTTTTACATTGTGATGTAATTTTAGTTTTCGGGATTTTTAAATTTAAACAGAAACAATAACTATGTATTTTTAAAATATATATATATATGGAAAAGGTTTAGACAAGTTTTCAAGTTTATTAAAATGTTAAGTTTTCAAAGAATTGTTATCAGGATTAAAAAGTGTATTTTGAATGATCACGTTTTCAAAGTAAAAGTAAATCTTGTTTCAAAATATATTAACAAGTTTTCAAAAGAGAAAAAAATGGAAGTTTTCAAAAGCAAAGTGTTAATAATTTTAAACATGTTTTTTTTAAAAAAAAGATTTAAAATGTTTAAAATTGTTTGCTTAAAGGTAATTATGAAATTAATTCCTAAGTGTTTTTCAAATGTAGTTTAATTATGTAATTAAGGAAATGATTAAGATAAGTGTATTCTCAATGATTTGGAAAGGTTGAATTCAAGCTTCTTAAATTTAATAAGAATTAAATGTAATTGAGTAATTAATTAAGATAAAGAATTTAATTTTAATTAATTAAGGTGGTAACTAATTAGGAATAATTAATTAGCGAAATTAATTAAAAATTGATCACTTAATGTAATTAATAGGGTTAATTAATTAGCATTAATAATCAAAGTTTAATTACTTAATGAAAGTAATTAATGGATAATTAATGAATGCAATTAATTGTATGGATCATTAACTAGTGATTAAGAGATAATTAATTAATGTAATTAGTTTAAGATAATTGGTTTAATTAATTAAGGATAGTTAATTACTTGATTAATTAAGGGTTAATTAATCTAAGTAATTAAAGGTAATTAATTATAGAGTGATTAATTAATGGAAGTAATTAAAGGGATGAAATACTCAATGTAATTAATTAAATTAATGTGGTTAATTTAAGTTAATTAATTGGTTTAATTAAGTAAAAATAATCACTTGATGATTGATTAAGTATAATTTGTAATTAATAAAGTGTAATTACTTAGTGTAAGTAATTAGTGGGTAATTACTGGACATAATTAATTAAAGGGGAATTACTTGATGGAAAGTAATTAAAGAATAATTACTTAATGGAAGTAATTAAGGATTAATTACTCAGTGTATTAATTAAAGGGTTAATTAACATAATTAATTAAGGAGTTAATTAATCAATGTAAGGAATTAAAGGATAGTTAATTACTGTATGTGAGTAATTAAGGGTAATTAGTGAATGTGATTAATTAAAGATTACTGGTTAAATGCAATTAATTAAAATAATAATTAATTGATGGAAATAATTAGAGGATCATAAATTAATGTAATTAATGAGAATAGTTAAAGGTTAATTAATGTGAATGGTGAAGACTAATTAATTAAGATGAAATTAAAGGATGATTGTTAGCACCAAAATTGGCCATTGCAATTGTATTCAAGTAATTAGAATATTTTTTAGTCCGCACATCGGGGACTTAGAGTACTCCGGCATGCACTACGGGGACTTGGAGATTTTGAGTCGTTTATACTCGAGTCCACGCTCTAGGGACTTAGAGTACTCCAGTCCGCACTCTGGGGACTTGGAGATTTTGGGTCGTTTATACTCGAGTCCGCGCTCCAAGGACTTAGAGTACTCCAATCCGCACTCCGGGGACTTGGAGAATTTTAGTCGTTTATACTCGAGTCCGCACTCCGGGGACTTAGAGTACTCCAGTCCGCACTCCGGAGACTTGGAGATTTTTAGTCGTTTATACTCGAGTCCGCGCTCCGGGGACTTAGATTACTCCAGTCCGCACTCCGAGGACTTGGAGATTTTTAGTCGTTTATACTCGAGTCCGCATTCCAGGGACTTAGAGTACTCCAGTCCGCACTCCGAGGACTTGGAGATTTTTAGTCGTTTATACTCGAGTCCGCGCTCCGGGGACTTAGAGTACTCCAGTCCACACTATGGGGGCTTGGAGATTTTTAGTCGTTTATACTCGAGTCCGCCCTCCGGGGACTTAGAGTACTCTAGTCTGCACTCCGGGGATTTAGAGATTTTGAGTCGTTTATACTCGAGTCCATGCTTCGGTGACTTAGAGTATTCCAGTCCACACTCTAAGGACTTAGAGATTTTGAGTCGTTTGCATGTGTTCATACGTCAGCCAAAATAATATAATTTCATTTGCCTGTCACAGGATCATCATACGAAGAAACATTAGTAATTCACGGAAAAGATGGCTTCAAGCCTTTATTAATGAAAGCAAGCTAAATTGTCTTACTACATTCCAAGAACTAGAAATAAAAGCGTACTGGAAACAAATGCAACTAATACATGAAAGAAATAGACTAAGTATAATAATGCCGCAAGTGCTCGTTGTTCCATGCTCGAGGGAGTGTCGCACCATCGACGGTCGCTAGCTTGAAAGTTCCTTCTCCAAGCTTCCGTTCGATGACGTATGGACCTTCCCATGCGGGATTCATATGAGACGGGATCGGAAAAACTCGTTTCAAAACGAGGTCTCCCACACCAAATATTCTTGGTTGGACCTTTTCAATATAATATTTAGCGACTCTATGTCTATATGCGGCCGCTCTCAAATTGGCTTCTTCGCGTTTTTCGTCGATGAAGTCCAACGATTCCAATAAAATATTCTGGTTCGACTCGGGGTCGTAATAAGTTACCCGATGTGATGGAACTTCAAGTTCCATGGGTATGGCAGCTTCCGTTCCATATGCCAATGCGAATGGAGTGTGACCAGTCGTGGTCTTGTGGGCGGTCCTGTAGGCCCAAAGTGTCGTTGGAAGTTCATCCACCCACTTGCCTCTATCCTTTTCCAGACGCTTCTTTAATATGGACTTGATTACCTTGTTTACAGCTTCCACTTGTCCGTTGGCTTTCGGGTGAGCAACCGCTGCGAACTTCTTCTCAATGCCATATTTCTGACAAAATTCTTTGAACTCCTTGCTTTCGAATTGTGTCCCATTGTCTGTAATGATGGTCCGTGGAAGGCCGAAATGGCAAATGATATTTCGTACGACGAAATTAATGACCTTCTTGGTGGTTATTGTGGCCAGAGGCTCTGCTTCTGCCCATTTGGTGAAGTAGTCGACCGCAACTATTGCATATTTCACTCCACCTTTGGCTACGGGTAACGAACCAACTAGGTCAATCCCCCACATTGCAAATGACCAGGGACTAACCATTTGCGTGAGTTCCGTCGATGAAGCTCTCGAGATTTTCGCATATATCTGGCATTCATCACATTTTCGCACATAGTCTGCAGCATCCCGATTCACAGTTGGCCAGTAGTATCCGTAACGGAGGACCTTCTTTGCTAATGTCTACCCCCCAGTATGGTCGCCGCACTCTCCCTCATGGACTTCCTTCAGGACTCATTTTATCTCATCGTGGGCAATGCATCGGAGTAATGGGGTCGAGAATCCCCTCCGATACATTATTCCATCCTGTATTACATAACGAGAAGCCTTACGAAGGACTTGCCATCTTTCACTCCTTCTTTCGGGTAAGATCTCGAATAGCAAGTACTGCTTGATTTGGGTCATCCACGGTTCCTTCTCCATTTTTGTTTCTAACGCGAAATCTACCTCCATCATATCTATACTCGGAGCACGGAGGGTCCCAACAGGAAATAATCCCATTTACTGTGCATCGCCTGTGCTTGCGAATTTTGCCAATGAATCGGCTGCTCTGTTTTGCTCATGGGGGACATGTGAGATGTCATAATACTCGAGATTCGCTAGCAACTCCTAAACTCGAACCAAATATGGGGCAAGTCTCTGCCCCTTGCTTGGTAGTCTCCTCGCACTTGGTACACCACCAGCTGCGAGTCGCTAAAGATTTCAACCGATTTTACTCCTAGTTCTTTGATAAGTCCTAAGCCGACGATTAACGCTTCATATTCGGCTTCGTTATTTGTTGCTGTGAATTCGAGCTTCAAAGCGTAGCAAACTGATCGGTTCTCAAAAGTTACAAGAACTATGCCAACCCTTGAACAACGGTCGTTAGATGCCCCATCGGTGTACATCCTCCATCGAACGGGAGGTATGACAGTGTGGTCGTTTGATTCGTCTATCATAGTAAATTCAGCAATGAAGTCAACTAGTGCTTGTCCTTGTATGGCCCTTCGTGGCAGGTAGGTAATGTCGAACTGACTTAACTCAATATTCCATTTTAACATCCTTCCGGAAGTTTTCGGTCATTGGAGTATCTGTCGCAAAGGTTGATCAGTATAAACACTGATTGAGTGTGCCTGAAAATATGGACGAAGCTTGCGTGATGCAATCACCAAACAATAGGCTAGTTTTTCAATCTTTGGATAATTTCTTTCTGCCCCCGTCAAGCGTTTACTAACATAGTAAACTGGCTTTTGAACCCGGTCTTTCTCGCGAACCAAGGCTGTACTGATAGCGTGCTGGGAAACAGCCAAGTATACGTACAACATTTCGTGGTCTATTGTTTTCGACAATACCGGGGGACTTTCTAAGTGCCTTACAAGAGCTCGGAATGCTTCCTCACAGTCGGATGTCCATTCGAAATTCCTCTTTCCTTTCTTTATAACATCGAAGAAAGGAATACACTTGTCTGTGGCCCTGGATATGAATCGGCTCACCACGGCCACCTTTCCATTCAAGCTTTGCACCTATTTTATAGTTCTGGGCACTTGTATATCTCGGATAGCCTGAATCTTCTCCGAGTTGGCCTCGATTCCCCACACATTCACAATGAAGACCAAAAACTTTCCTGACGCTACGCCGAATGAACACTTCAAAGGATTGATCTATATTCCATAATGCCTGAGTGTGTCAAACATTTCTGCTAAGTCTCGAATGTGGTCGCTTTACTGCCGTGACTTCATGAGCATGCCATCCACATAGACTTCCATCGTTCTACCAATCTAATCTTTGAACATCTGATTCACCAGACGCCGATAAGTTGCTCCCACGTTCTTCAATCCAAAGGGCATCACTACATAGCAATACAACCCAATGTTTGTGACAAAACTAGTATGTTCTTGATCTGGGAGGTGCATCGAGATTTGATTATATCCAGAGTATGCATCCATAAATGATAGTAACTCATGTCCGGCAGTTGAATCGACCAGCTGGTCAATCCTAGGCAACGGGAAACTATCCTTCGGGCATGCTTTGTTTAAGTCAGAATAATCAACACAAGTTCTCCATTTTCCATTCGCTTTCTTCACTAGCACCGGGTTAGATACCCATTCAGGATAGACGGCATCGCGGACTAACCCATTGGCTTTGAGTTTTTCCACCTCCTCTTTGAGAGCCGCAGACCTCTCCGGGTCCATGCCTCTCCTTTTCTGTTTTACAGGAACGTACTTTGTGTCTATGTTCAACATATGACTTGCAACTGTTGGAGAAATCCCGCACATATCAGAATGTGTCCAAGCGAAAACATCAAGATTCGCTTGGAGGAAATCAGTGAGGTTCTCGGCCACCACGGGGTCGAGTTATGATCCAATTTTAAGAATTCGTGACGGGTCATCCCGGCTGACTGGGATGTCAATTGTGAGTTCAGCCGGTGCTGCATTTGTTTCTCTGGATCCCCCATCATCATCTCTCGGATCTATCTCTCTGTAAATCCGAGTATGTTGCTCGAGCCAGGGCTCGGGCATTAGTTGTCAATCGTCAGAATTTCGGATGCGGACGGAGATGTCCACAACCTTTCCTTTCTCTCTACGCCGGGCCTCTCTTAGCTCAACCACATAGCATGCACGTCTGGTCGCCTGATCGTCGTGTACCACTCCAACATCTCCGCCTATCGGAAACTTTAATGTCAAACACCAAGGGGCCAATGCTGCCCTAAATTCTGCCTAGGCTGGATGTCCCGGAAACACGTTATATGGAGAGTTAACGTCTAACACTATGAATGATAGGATTCGCATCCTCCTACGCTAACCTTGCCCCAGTTCAACTGGTAGCTCCACATATCCCACTGCATCCGTTGCTGCACCGTTAAAGCCATGGATTCTGGCTTTAGATGGTTTCAAATCCTTAGTCTCCAGCTTCATTTGGTCGTATGCCTTCTCAAAGATGATGTTAACGGAACTTCCGCAATCAACTAGAATTCTCGTCACAAACGCCGGCCCGATTGTCGCAGATATGACCATCGGGTCGATGGTAGGAGCCTCCACCTTATTCGCATCTCTGCTCCTGAATACAATATCATCATCCATCGTGCGTTGCTGCTTTGCAGGAGTCCCATCCTCCACATTCGAATAGCACTCATACTCCGCATGTCTTAAAGAGTTAGCATATCGCTCCATCTCCTACCAATTCTTATCCGCAGGATGAGGTCCGCCAGCAATCGTGTTGATAACCAATCTACCCACGGTTCGAGTAGATTGTTCTGGTTGGTGTGGAGCTGGCCCGCATCCGGGGTCCGATGTCTCTTGTCTTCCGTCTTGCGGGTCTTTGACAAACTCTTGCAGCTTCAACTTCTCTATAGCATCATAGAGGTGTCTGCACTCCTCTGTGTTATGCCCATAAGACTCGTGAAAGCGGCAATACTTCCAAGTTCTCTTCTGTTCCTCTGTTAATTTCTTTGGGCGTGGTTTTCTATATTGAAAAGTGTTGCAAGTCGACAAATAGATGTTCTCAAGAGATGCATTTAGCGGGGTGTATTCATTGTAGGTCGGGATCCTTAACTTCCATTTCCCCGTCTCTCTTTCCTTTCCGGGATTTCCACCTCCGGATCCTTTAGTCTTCCCAGGCTTGTTTTGGGCGTTGACTTGAGCTTTTCCCGAATTATTACCGGTTTGCTTCATGGTGACGTTACTTTTCACAGTCTCCTAAGCAGGCCTTGGTGCCTTGTCTCGTCTTGTCTATCGAGCTTCTTCCCTTCTTATGAACTGATGAGCTTTCGAATAAAAACGCTCAAGCGTGGTTGGGGGCTTTCCCGCCAACCAATATCCAAATTCAGAATCTGGATCCACTCCACGCATTACCGCCATCAAAATTTCGTGGTCATTAGGATTGCTCACTTCAGTTGCAGCAACATGAAATATCTGCAAGTATGCTTTCAATGACTCTCCTGGAGCTTGGATTGCACTCGATAAGGACATCACATCCTTTGGGCGAGTGGTGTGTATCCTGAATTGTTCTATGAATTTCATTGCCAATTCATCAAAGTTGGATATAGACCGTAGGAGAAATTGTGTAAACCACATGGTGGCAATTCCGGACAGAGTGATTGGGAAGCACCTACACTTGGTTGCATCATTAGCTCTTGTAGAATCCATCATTCATCCGTACCTCATCACATGCTGCCTGGGATCAGTCTTCCCTTTGTAGGCTGGGATGGTTGGCATATTGAACTTCTTGGGGTACTCAGCCTGTAGGATACCATCTGTAAAGGGACTATGGCTTCTGGACACTCCCGAATCTTCATTGGTCAAGCCTTGGTTCTTTCTCATCAACTGCCTGACCATAGCTGTTAAGTCCGGAGTTTGTATGGAGGATGGAAGGTTTTGTTCCGTTCCATGAGACCGTGTGGGTTGATGTGTCGCCTGATTTGGGTCTTGGAGATCTGGGTGTCCAGTCTCTTCACGGGCTTGATCCTTCGTCAATCGATCTGTGGCACCCGCCCGTGCACCTTCATCCTTACGGTGTCGACGTCTAGGAGGTTCATCAGCTGAACTTGAACTATCAGATTCAGAATAAGGGGCAGGGTTACCTCCAGTATTCTGACGCTTCTGCTGAGTGAGATGAGTCATGAGATTAGTGTTGGCTTGAATCTGCTCAGCAAGTTGCCTTCTACTTTCCTTGAGTTCTATTATCAGGTCGGTGAACTCTGCTCGAGAAACGACTTCCACTTGGTTTTGGGTGGAGGGTCCTGCACCTCGAGTTGCTTGTGGATTTCTAGATCCAACTTGTTGTACGCTAGCATTTTTGTGGGCATATGCGTTGTGCGAGGCCGATCTGGTTCATGGTCTTCCTATGGTAGAGTTGTTGGTTGTAACTCTGAATAGAATCAGCAGATGCCTTGTGAATGATCTTGGATCTCCCTTGGGGGATTTATGCAATCCAGTAGCTACAAAGAAAATCCTAACAGCCTGAGAATTCAACTTTCAGTGAAAGCACCAAAATTTTAGCACCAAAATTGGTCACTAACACCCTTAGAAAGATTGTGTAGTGATATTAATGAAGAAAGTAAATTAAAACAGAGAGCAATATATAGATTTCAATGTAGAGAACAAGAACACCAAATTTATAGTGGTTCGGCGTAACTGCCTACGTCCACTTTGAAGTTGATTTCTACTGATTTCCTTGATAGTTGATTACAGATACAATCCGTTTCTAATTACTTGAATACAATTGCAAAGTAAAAGATTAAGTCTTGAGTGAGTGTTGAATGCGGCAAAGAAAATGTTAGCATCAAAATTAGTCACTAACACCCTTAGAAAGATTGTGTAGAGAGATTAATGAAGAAAGTAAATTAAAACAGAGAGCAATATATAGATTTCAATGTAGAGAACAAGAACACCAAATTTATAGTGGTTCGACGTAACTGCCTACGTCCACTTTGAAGTTGATTTCTACTGATTTCCTTGATAGTTGATTACAGATACAATCCGTTTCTAATTACTTGAATACAATTGCAAAGTAAAAGATTAAGTCTTGAGTGAGTGTTGAATGCGGCAGAGATTCCCCAGTGTTCCCAAAAAATTGATCCCTTTCACTGTGCCCCTGCCTCTCTATTTATAGACGAAGGTGGGTTGGACTTCTCTGGTGGGCCTGGTAGCTGGATATCTCAGCCCAAATAGAGTAAGCTCTGCATGCCGACCCGAACATGCCGAACGGCCAAATGCCGAACCATCATGTTCATGCCGAACGATGCGGTGTTGTATGGGAAGAGTAGGCCGATCAACAATCGAAGCAGTCAATATTGAAACGATGCCGAACAATCTTTGGTTGCCAAACGTCCTTGGGAAGCCGAACAATCTCTGGATGCCGAACGATCTTTAGATGTCGAACAAAACTTATGCCGAGCATCCTTGGTATGCCGAACGTAACTTATGCCGAGCGCCCTTAGTATGCCGAACGTCCTCGGTATGTCGAACGAAACTTATGCCGAGCGCCCTTTAGATGCCGAACGAAACTTATGCCGAGCGTCCTTGGTATGCCGAACGGAACTTATGCCAAGCGCCCTTGGTATGCTGACTGTTCATGGATGCCAAACGATATATAATACCGAACGTTTCCCAATGCCGAACACTTCTGGATGCCGAGCGCTCCTTTATGCTGAGCGTTTCTCCGATGCCGAACACTCTTGACTGTCGAATGACCATGACTGCCAAACGATTCCCTGTGCCGAGCGTTCAGAATGCCGAACGATACATACATTGCCGAGCAATGTGCCAATGCCGAGTACTTAGTTGCCTGGTCAAATCCCCAGGAAACAACGATTAATTAATTGGGTTGTAATTAATTAATTTTAAGTAAGAAGGATTTAAAAAATATATTTAAAATAATTAATTTAATTCATTTGGTGGTTAATTAAATTGATTATAAATGGTGTGACTAATTAATCTTGCTTATGGATGGTTGAATGATATTGAATGCCTCAGATTATTTGACATCTCTAATTTGTGATATGAGCTGCTCTGTATATGAAATGCTTTGGTTGAATTGTGATAATATGGATTGTCTATCTATGATGATGTGAAATATCTATCTATGTAAATATGTTATGCTAAATATTTAAATTGTTTAAACCCTTAAACAACTTGGACATTAAAACGGCGTTTTGGATTTCGATGAGACCACGATCGGATTTCCAAATTGGATATCCAAAAACCACGTCGATCCAAATTAACGATAGGTCATGAAATCTCAAATGAATTTCAAGATGAAGACTTGAAGTGTAAGGGTTATTTGTCGTTAAAACTCTGAGGGTGATTCCAAAACGAGTTTAACGGAGACAGTGCTTTCAATTTCGAGATGAAGATTCAGAATGCAAGGGATATTGTCGTTAACTCTGAGGGTGATTCCAAAATGACTAATATATTTTATTCGTTCCGCTATGAGGTTCTGATATTGTTTAGTTCTTTCTTTCCTAGCTTTTCTCTTTTCTATCCCTTTCTTTCTTATTAATGATGCGTCTTTCTTTGTAATGAAATGCGGTTCGTTACATTGTGGTATCAGAGCGCTAGGTTGACAGAATACCTAGGCTTTGGAGTGATATCTTTCTTCAGAGAGCGTGCGTGTGTGTGTGTATTGGGTTACCTGTTCGGGTTTGCCAACATGAGTTCTAGAGGTAGGAAGGGTAGTGGTGTGTGTAGCATGAGTACCACGAGTGGAAGAAGTCCGAGTGTTGAGGTTGGAAGAGTATCTGCCGAGGCTGTAGACCCAATACTGCCTCGAGTTAGCCTTGCAGCAATGAGTAAGGAGTTCATCGATCTCTAAAGGAATTGTTTTAGATCTCAAGCTAGGGAGTTATCTGCTTTGGAGTATGAGACTAAGGTCAATGAGTTGCCTCGCTTCGGACATGGTCTCATTATCATCCCTTTAGAAGAGCGAGATGACTGTGCTTGGTTTGAGGCCTAGAGTTTCTTGAGAGGTTTTCTGCCCATCTCCAGGCTCACTTATGGAGTTGATTAATATGGTTTGAGGTTCAAGGAGCTTATGGATTAGAAGTCTTTGGCATCTGTGGCATCAGTGTAGCTAGGAAGTGTTTTTGTGTGTCAGCGGGAAGGTCTTGGGGATAGTGTCCTAGAGATGGAGTTCAGCAGCAGCTGAGTGGACCTATTTCTCCAGTCTTTGAGTTT
Organism: Allium cepa; assembly: GCA_030765085.1. Classification (NCBI taxonomy): domain Eukaryota; kingdom Viridiplantae; phylum Streptophyta; class Magnoliopsida; order Asparagales; family Amaryllidaceae; genus Allium; species Allium cepa. Next base: position 22,648,859 of record CM060936.1, on the reverse strand, counting down.
CAACTGTCAGCAGTTCCGGCAAATGGTGGAAGTTTGCCCATTTCTTCTAGAAACTCAGCAAGTATGGTGTTTGTGGTTGAGGGTGGACCATCAATTCTTTTGATAGGAAGTCTTTCTTGAAGGATTTGGCCTTATTTTGGATTTCATGGATGGGTTAGTCAAGATTAAGCTGTTTTGATTGTGAAGAGGGAACAGTTTCTTTGGAACTGAACTGGGAAGGATCGCAAAAGTGACTTGCGATAGTTCAGAGGTCATCTGAGTAATCTTTTGCATGGGTTTGAGGCATCTCAAGAAGGAGTAAGGGGTATTGAGGTTGTTTGAGATTTTTTGAGTGTCTTCGAGGAATTCATAGGTTTGCCTGCAATCGGAAAAATTGAGTTCTGTATCGACTTGGTTCCAGGAGCAATGTCGGTAGTTCAACCAAGTGTAAGGATGGCTCCTAGAGAAAGGTATTGGTAAAGCAGTTTAGGATTTCTCAAAGAAGGATTGATCTGACCTAGTTTTCTAGTTGGGAATCTTCTATAATGATGGTGATCGAGTCGGATGGGTCACTAAGATTTTGTGTGACGAACCATATCTTCTGGGACAAGATTGTGCTCGAGTTCATCGACGGCATTCTCATCATCTCTGAATCAGAGTTGTGCAGCGGAAGTGAGGTAGCAGCTGTGCAAGAGTGGGAGTAACCTCATATTCCTACGGAAGTTCGCAATTTACTTGGATTAGTAGATTTCTACTAGAAGTTCATCCGGGATTTTTTTTATAAGATTTCTACTCACTTATCCCAGCTAAACAAGTTCAAATGAACTCTTAATGTGAAGAAGATTTTTCAGGACATGAAGGTGATATTGTTAAGTGCACCTATTCTAGTTATTCCAGATGGGAGAAGTTAGTTTGAAGTCTGCTGATGTTTGTGAAGTAGAGCTTGTATTCCAGATTTCGGCAGATTTTGAGAGGACCATTTTGTTGAGTAGGATCCGGAGTTTATCTTATTCTAGGTCCAGATTTGTTTCGAGAGGCAACTGCGAAGGTTTAGTCGATCAAGAAAGGATGAGGCAGCCCAGGATCGTCAGATAGTTATGTGGATAAGAGACAAAGGAATCCTAAATTTGAAGTTGGAGACTTCGTTGTTGTTAAGGTTTCTCCGGTAACGGGAGCAGTAAGATTTGGTAAGACTGGGAAACTAGCTCCGAAGTATATTGGATCTTTCTGTGTTCTTCTAAGGATAAGTGTTTTGGCCTACAGGATTGAATTGCCAGTTTGGATGGCTGGGATTCAAAATGTATTTCACGTGTCTTTGAGGGGGTATGCGTATGTTTGAGAAATGCGGAATACGGATCTTAAGGCTAGGATTAACGCTAGAAGGGGGTGAATAGTGTTTAAAGGAATTACTAAATCTTTTTTAGTTTTTGTTAATTTGAACACAAATGTATGCAATATTCAGAAACAGATATGATCACAGAATCAAACACAGATGCAAAAATAAAGTAAAAGCAATAAAGGAAGAACACATCGGATTTTAGAATAGCTCGGAGTTACCCTACATCCAGTCTTGCACACAAGTATGGATTTCCTTTCAAAAGCAATTGTACAATTACACCCTCAATTTCAAGGCCACGAGGTACACCACTCCAGCTTCACAATCCGCTGGGTAAAGATACTTGATTTCAGGGGCAACAAGTTCACCCAATTGATTTCTAAGGCTACAATCACACCTTTTCTTACTTGATTGATTTCCAAGGCTACAATCACACCTTTTATCACTTGATTACAAAGAAGTATACAACTCTGAATAGCACTGAGATCTTGTTGAGATAGTGATAGAGAATTAAACCAGAAATGATCTAGTTAGATTCAATGTTGATTTCGGCAGAGTAATGGTAAGAATGTGTATAAAGAAATGTGGAAGAAGAAGAGGAGTGGAAACTAGAAAAATATGAATATAAATTCGTTCAAAACCATCCCTATTTATAGTAGAACAACAGCCATGTCCATTCATGAAAGGATATAACGAATAGACATTTCCTTTGAAATTCAAAATTTTGGAATAAACCGCTACCATGTCGACATGGGGTACTTGAGGATGTCGACATGTCAAAGGAAATTTTGGTGATTTTTTTCTTTGAAAATAACTTCTATCTTATACTAAAACAATTTTAAACTTTATAAATATACTTAACTATAGTTAAAATACATAAATAAATATAGAGAATAATATTTTAGTATATATATAAAATTTTACTATAATTTTATATTTAAATCTAAGTATAAATATTAAATATATTTATTATTAAAAGATAGTTTAAAACCAAGGATAATTTGATTTTGAAAATAAAGATTATTTTGAGGCTAAAAGTATTAAAACCAGGATAGTAGTTTTTGATTCTTTAAAAAGGAAGATTTTGAAAACATTTTGAAAACAAGATATAATTTTGTAAAACATTTTGAATAAAAGTTAGTGGATACAAAATAATGTTCCACTAGATTTTTCGTAGATTCCATCCTACTTAGGGTTCCATCCCTTTAACGGACTCAAAGTGGATTCCATTCCATGAATAAATTGGATTTTAAGATGCCAGTGTTTTTCTAGGAGTTTTAACAAAATTCCTAATTAAATTACTTATTATTGAAATTTTGAACTCTTGATAATCTTGATAATCATGAGCCTTCAATCTTGATATCCTGAATCTCTATATTGTACAGTCTTCATTCTTGGTACCTGCATGGTTAAATCCTACATGTACATACATATCTAAACTATAATGTTAGTTTTTATATTTTATAATCTTATTATAAGGTTGTTGTCATCAAAACATCATCTCAAGGACTAACAATCTCCCCCTTTTTGATGATGACAACCTTTGTTTACAAAATATTATTTTTATCCTAATAACTCCCCCTTAATCTATGCATAACTATCCTATTTTATATTTCTCCCCCTTTGTCATCAACAAAAACTATCTCCAAACTATAGAACTCCCCGTAATTCTTGTACTAAAGTACCTGCATTAATAAACTATACAATGGAGTATATAATAGATAGATTAAGAGATAATTATACTGATAAGCATGATAACTAATCAACGAACATATAAATATCAATGTGTTTTTATACATGTTTTGCACACTAAATATCAATCCACACCACACCAAATCAAATCAATCCAAGCAATCAATTAAAATCAAACAAAGCAATCAAATAAAATCAAACATTACAAGGAACGTCCACTCATCCCTCTTCTCCAAATATGGGGTCTGCTTTAATGGCATCCTAATTTTCATTATCATTGGTGAGAGAGACAAGAGGATGTGCTTCATTATCATCTTTGTGTAGGGAGGAAATCATTCATCGTATCGCATCGAAATGCTTTTCTTGCTTCTTGATCATCTGCATTTGACTCAACTCTAAGTGACGCTGGTTACGAAGAATGAAAGAGAGAATATTCTTGAAATAATTAAGGGTTTCTTCAAGATTCTCGGTCAAATTATGAATTGGATTGGCCATATTTGAGTTTGTGAGAAGAATTAGAGATAAAATAGATAAGAGATAATTATGAGTGATGAATTCTAAAAGAAATAGGTATTTATAGGTGTATAAATTCGTTTGAAAGGAATAGACATAAGGTAGATAGTCAAATTTCAAATTTCAAATTTAAAATGAAATGTCATTTCTGACCAGTACATGTCGACATGGTCAAGGGGGGATGTCGACATGGTTTAGTGACTTTTGATGACTTATTTTGATTTTATGAATAATTGTGTGTGTGTGTATTTATATAATATACTAATTTATTCTAGAGATAAGATAAGCTAGATAACAGAAAAGAAATTCAATTTCATTGCATAATAGAACGATACAATGATTAATTATAAAGAACTACACGAACATTCGAATCAAAACCAACTAAAACTAATACAGAACGACATAAAAAGATAGAATTAGTTAGAGGATGACGAAGATGAAGATAATCCAAGCTTCTTGCTGACTTTGGAGAAAAAACTTATTCATCTTCGATAACATTTTATCCAATTTCTTACTAATGGACCGTTTAAGAATCCGTTGATTCTCGGCAATTTCCTTTTGATTTTTGAGAAGGGTTTTGTTGGTTGGATTGGGAGGATAGTCAATGCATTCCAAAGATGTCTCACCTTCTTCTTCTTCTTCTATTTCCATTTCAACCCCTTCTTCTTCTTTCTCTTCCTCCTCTTCCATCTCCTCATGAGCCAAATGCTCTTCCTTTTCAGCAAGAGTCTCATAAGGTTGAAAAACAAATGGAATTTTCATACGAGAAATGATTGAGTGATTAAAAACCTTTCTTGAAACAAATTCTTCTCCTTTGAAATCTACTCCAAAATAGTTAAAAATCTGAGTGAGATAGATTCCATGATACAAAGTATTTTCACCCATTTCAAGATTTTTGGGACGAAATTCATCCAAAATAACTTGCACCCAATTAATATCATAATTTCACAAAATAGAAAAAAGTGCTTTGCAAACTTTTTGAAGTTGGATTGTTTAAATTCCCCGATCTTGGGGTCAAAGTATGTTGTAAAAGAAGATTAACAATTCTAGCTTTTGGTCGAAAGTTTCGATTTTTGAATTCAAAAATCATCATTTCCTTCGAAAATGTGATGAAATGTCTCACGATCATTTTCATCGATATTAAAACTAGAAAGATCCATTCCCGTGCTTTTGTAATTGAGAATGGTACCCAAAAGGTCACAATTTAAAACGATTCTAGTGCCTTTGACACTACTTCAAATTTCATCATCATTTCATTATTAAATCAATGGTTTAAATTTGCATAGAAAATTTTAACAAGACTTGGATAACAAACAAAATCATTTTGAGAAGCATCAACAAGAATAAGAATTTGATTGTTTGCAAAAAGAGAATCAATTTCATAAGAAGAGAAATCTTGAAATAAAGCAAACTTCCCGGGATGGAATTTTCTATAGTTAGCATAGTTTATATATGTCTTTTATAGCCTCTGGATCATTGTAGAGTTGCTCTTTTATCTTTCTGGAAATTCTCATTGTGGAGGGGTTGTTTGAAGAAGCCATTAGAGTAGAGAGTAGAAAGCTTGAGTTTTGAGATAAGAGTTTGAATTTAAAAATGAGAGTGAAAAGTTGTGATAAAAGATAGTGAATAAATAGATTCTCAAATGACATATTCTCTAGTCAAAAGGTAGCTTTTCGGAGAATTAAATGAAGTGAAAAGGTGGAGGGAAATTCAACAATTTGAATTCAAATTTTGAATTTCAAATTCTGTACCCGTATCGACATCATGGTGGGGACCATGTCGATATGTGTCTTTGAATTTCCGTGATTGTTTTTCTTTAAGTATTCTAATATATATATATATATATATATTATTTTTAATGCCTATATATCTGGAATATTACTAGAATTATAGTATATTCCATAAAATATTATGATACTATTAAAATAATAATAATAATATTAATAATAATAATAATAATAAAATTTAAAATTCAAACAACACACCAATTCAAAATCAATCAATCAACTAACCAATTCTAAGAATGAAATTTCAACTAATTGTATTGTAAATGTGTACCTTTTTCTGAGTCTGTTTCTCTGAATTCGTCGGAGTCGTGAACTACCGTGAAACACATATTTGAATTATCTATCTTTTGATCATCATCGCTTGAGGACGAGTCTGAGTCATCTAGAGTAGCAGTAAATGCAAGTTTTCGTTTCTTTAGGGAATCATTGTTTATAGGAAGATTTTGCCTATCTGGACACGGGCAGACTCTTTTGATATGGCCCGGTTCGTCACAGTTGAAACATTTGATATTGTTTGGCACTACATTCTGATTTCCATAGTTCTTATAGTTGTTTCTCTTGAGATTATTCATCTTTCTGTATTTCAGAAATTTTCGAAAATTCTTGGTCATAAAGGCTATCTCTTCATCATTATCGCTGTTTGAATCTGATCCATCGGCAATGCATTGAATGCCACTAATTTCTTTTCAGATGCTTTGCTTTCTCTTCTCTCAATCATTTGGCCTTCAAACGACATTAGATTTCCAATTAATTCTTCTATCTTTAAGGTACTGATGTCATTTGCCTCTTCGATTGCAAGTGTCTTTTGATCCCATTCTGGAGTAAGAGAATTTAATATTTTTCTGACTTGATCTTCTTTCGAAAATTCCTTTCCCAAGGATATTAGAGAATGGACAATGTTTTGAAATCTACTATACATATCTGAAATAGACTCATTAGAATTCATTTAAATAACCAAAACTGGTTTGTGAGCATGGAAATTTTGGTCTGTTTAACTTTGCTAGTTCCTTCGTGAGTAACTTGCAAAGTTTTTCAGATTTCATATGCAGACTTACAAACTGACACTCTATTGAATTTATTTCTATCAAGTGAACAAAACAGAATATTCATAGCTTTAGAGTTATTTTGTACAACAGGCTTTTGCTCAGCAGTCCATTGTGAAAAATCAGTTGTGGGTTCAGAATATTCAGTCTGTATGACATTCCAAGTGTCTAGTCCTATAGATTGTAAATATATTTTGATCCTACATGCCCAATATGCATAGTTACTACCATTAAGAAGTGGTGGTCTGACAGTAGACTGACATTCTACAAATGAACTAGTGATAGGGACAATAGAACCAGTGTTGGTAGTGTTAATAGTACCAGTGTTGGTAGCCATTTGGAAAAAAATTCAAAATTCAAATTATGAAAACTTTGTAAACCTTGCTCTGATACCAAATGTGAGAAATGCGGAATACGGATCTTAAGGCTAGGATTAACACTAGAGAGAGGGTGAATAGTGTTTAAAGGAATTACTAAATCTTTTAGATTTTTTGTTAATTTGAACACAAATGTATGCAATATTCAGACACAGATATGATCACAGAATCAAACACGGATGCAGAAATAAAGTAAAAGCAATAAAGGAAAGAACACACCGAATTTTATACTGGTTCAGAGTTACCCTACATCCAGTCCCGCACACAAGTACGGATTTCCTTTCAAAAGCAATTGTACAATTACACCCTCGATTTCAAGGCCATGAGGTACACCACTCCAGATTCACAATCCTCTGGGTAGAGATACTTGATTTCAAAGGCAACAAGTTAACCCAATTGATTTCCAAGACTACAATCACACCTTTTCTCACTTGATTGATTTCCAAGGCTACAATCACACCTTTTCTCACTTGATTGATTTCCAAGGCTACAATCACACCTTTTCTCACTTGATAACAAAGAAGTCTATAACTCTAAATAGCACTGACATCTTGTTGAGATAGTGATAGTGAATCAAACCTGAAATGATCAAGTTAGATTCAATGTTGATTTCGGCAGAGTAATGGTAAGAATGTGTATAAAGAAATGTGAAAAAAGAAGAGGAGTGGAAACCAGAAAAATATGAATACAAATTCATTCAAAACCACCCCTATTTATAGTAGAACAACAGCCATGTCCATTCATGAAAGGATTTGACGAATAGACACTTCCTTTGAAATTCAAATTTTTGAAATAAACTGCTACCATATCAACATGGGGTACTTGAGGATGTCGACATGTCAAAGGAAATTTTGGTGGTTTGTTTTTCTTTGAAATAACTTCTATCTTATATTAAAACTATTTTAAACTTTATAAATATACTTAACTATAGTTAAAATACATAAGTAAATATAGAGAATAATATTTTGGTACATATATATATATATATATTTAATTTTACTATAAATTTATATTTAAATCTAAGTATAAATATTAAATATATTTATTATTAAAAGATAGTTTAAAACTAAGGATAATTTGATTTTGAAAATAAAAATTATTTTGAGGCTAAAAGTATTAAAACCAGGATAGATGTTTTTTATTCTTTTAAAAGGAAGATTTTGAAAACATTTTGAAAACAAGATATAATTTTGTAAAACATTTTGAATAAAAATTAGTGGATACAAAACAATTTTCCACTATATTTTTCGTAGGTTCCATCCTACTTAGGGTTCCATCCCTTTAACGGGCTCGAAGTGGATTCCATTCCACGAATAAATTGGATTTTAAGATGCCAGTACTTTTCTAGGAGTTTTAACAAAATTCCTAATTAAATTACTTGTTATTGAAACCTTGAACTCTTGATAATCTTGACACTCATGAGTCTTCAATCTTGATATCTTCAATCTCTATATTGTACAGTTTTAATTCTTGGTACCTACATGGTTAAATCCTGCATATACATATATATCTAAACTATAATGTTAGTATTTATATTTTATAATCTTATTCTAAGGTTGTTGTCATCAAAACCATCATCTCAATGACTAACAGTGTGATCCGTCACTGGTTGTGAAATTTGCAGTTCAGGAGGATTTGGAAGTTGGGCAAGACTTGACTATGGTCTGATATCCTATTCAGATTGTAGATCGTGATAAGAAGGAGTTCAGGATTCGAGTGGTGTAGCTAGTTTAGATTCAGTAGAGCGAGTATCCCAGTGTTTGTACCTGGGAAACTCTTGCTAATATTAGGAAGGCCTATCCTAACTTTGCGTCAGGATGCTTGGATTTGTTTGTTAGAATAAATTGGTTGCTATGGTTGCTAGTATATGGTTGATAATATATGCTTGCTATTCAAATAAAACCTTTGTTAGATTATTAAATTATCTTTGCTTTTAAATTTCGAGGATGAAATTCTTTCAAGGGGGAGGAATGTGATGTCCCGGAATTTTGGGCAATATTTATGAGATAACATGGTTTATAAATATATATAGTTTAAAAACATAAGTAATATATATATAACATAAATTTATAAAATCACATTACATAAATACATAAAACATAGGTACTTTCTGAAATAAGGATTTAAACATAAAAATGCATTTTTTCAACATTTGTAAGGAAATAAAATCATGCATTTACATTTGGAAGCTTAGTATAGTTTGAATCAACATATGGCAACACAATTCTCTTTAGCAGTTAAAGTTTATAATATAAGTGTTTTAGAGAAATAAACCGGCTTTTCATTTTTCAGTTTAAAATTTTTCTTTCTCAATGCTTTCTTCTTCTTCCTAAAACTAAAAACCTAAAATACCAAAGAAAGAAAAACAATAACTATAACAACAGTTTTCAAATTCTTCAACATGTCCAACCTGAGCAAGTTAACAATTCAAATCAAGTAGGAAAGCAAATTCAAGTAACATATTCAAGGACTTCAAGTTCAAAGAACCAAAACAAATTTCCAGATAATTGAACAAAGGCATGTTCTCTGTTTTAAAATCAAGTGAGTAAACCTTTTTTCTTTGAAAAAACAGTTTTAAACTCTGTGATTAAACTTTGATGCATGTGATAGATTTATGTTGTGATGATGTATATATGTTTACATGAATGTTGGCTGTGAATGCATGTTGTAAATATGATATGTCTGTGTATATATGAGTTTCTGTCTATATATATATATATATATATATATATATATATATATATATATTCTCTGTTCTTATTTACAGGGTTCAATTTCTTATAGAAAAATTCATATCTCTCATACAAGAAAATTTAAGCTTGGATCTTTGAATGAAATATGATTATAACAACACAATATCAAATCTAAAAATGGTTTCAAGAATTTTAATTTAGTAATTAATTCAAAAATAAGAAAATACAGTGATGATCAGAAATATGTCAAAAATTGATCATGTTGTTTTCTAGGTTTGATTATAGAATATGATTCGCAGTGCAAGGTGATGAATTTTAATATGGAAATCACGAATTTTAAGTTTGTATTCATCGTGATATAACGAGATGAACGATTTTGGTACATTCGTCGATTATCGTCGATCGACAAAGTGTTGGAGGTCGGGCTTGTTGTCAGAGGTAGCTGAAAGGATGGTGGTCGAGGGAAAAATAGTTAGGAAATTTTTTAATGAACAGAGTAGGTTGGCGAAGACAAACTAGGGTTTGAAGCCTGGTAGGGGTCGAGGAGTTAGTCAAGACTTTTGCGTCGTCATTGGATCACCGGAGGTGATCGCTAATGGGGGAATCGACGTAGAAGTTCGTGATGCAACGCTGGTGAGGTCAGCGAGGCCTCAGTCGACCGTGGGCCGCAGCGCGAGACGATCTTCTAGTGATCGAGTTCGGGTTCGAGCATTTTGGTAGCTCGATTTTTTATTTCGGTCGAGATAGGTGGACTGGGTGGTCAGTTCGTCAAAGGAGGTGGTCGTCGACTTGAGGAGGGACGCGGTGTTGATCGATTGTGGCCGGAACGACTGTGCACATGCAGGTGTGCACTGTGGTTTGTCTGGGTTTTGTGGGTTTTGGGAAGAAGAGTGTGCGTGGGTCAGGTTCAAAGTTTTTTTGTGTTTGACTCGAAGCAGGGTGTTCGTGCATTTGTTCGTGAGTTACTCAAGTGTGATCTCGGGAATCACTAGTGTTAGGCTTGGGTTTTACATTGTGATGTAATTTTAGTTTCCAGGCTTTCTAAATTTGAACAAAAACAATAACCAGGTATTTTTAAAAAATATATATATAAGAGAGAAAGGTTTAGACAAGTTTTCAAGTTTATTAAAATGTTTGGTTTTCAAAGAATTATTACCAAGATTAAAAAGTGTATTTTAAATGATCATGTTTTCAAAGTAAAAGTAAATCTTGTTTCAGAATATATTAACAAGTTTTCAAAAGAGAAAAAATGAAAATTTTCAAAAGCAAAGTGTTAACAATTTTAAACAAGTTTTTGTCAAAAAAAATGTTTAAAATTGTTTACTTAAAGGTAATTACGAAATTAATTCCTAAATGTTTTTCAAATGTAGTTTAATTATGTAATTAAGGAATGATTAAGATCAGTGTATTCTCAATGATTTGGAAAGGTTGAATTCAAGCTTTTTAAATTTAATAAGAATTAAATGTAATTGAGTAATTAAATAAGATAAAGAATTTATCTTTAATTAATTAAGGTGGAGATTAATTGGGAATAATTAATTAGTGAAATTAATTAAAAATTGATCACTTAATGTAATTAATAGGGTTAATTAATTGACATTAATAATCACGGTATAATTACTTAATGAAAGTAATTAATGGATAATTAATGAATGTAATTAATTGTATGGATCATTAACTAGTGATTAAGAAATAATTAATTAATGTAATTAATTTAAGATAATTGGTTTAATTAATTAAGGATAATTAACTACTTGATTAATTAAGGGTTAATTAATCTAAGTAATTAAAGGTAATTAATTAAAGAGTGATTGATTAATGGAAGTAACTAAAGGGATGAATTACTCAATGTAATTAATTAAATTAATGTGATTAATTTAAGTTAATTAATTAGTTTAATCGATTAAAAATAATCACTTGATGATTGATTAAGTATAATTACTTAATGTAATTAATAAAGTGTAATTACTTAGTGTAAGTAATTAATAGGTAATTACTGGATGTAATTAATTAAAGGGGAATTACTTGATGGAAAGTAATTAAAGAATAATTACTTAATGGAAGTAATTAAGGATTAATTACTCAGTGTAATCAATTAAAGGATTAATTAATATAATTAATTAAGGAGCTAATCAATTAATGTAAGTAATTAAAGGATAGTTAATTACTATATGTGAGTAATTAAGGGTAATTAATGAATGTAATTAATTAAAGATTACTTGTTAAATGTAATTAATTAAAAGAATAATTAATTAGTGGAAGTAATTAGAGGATCCTAAATTAATTTAATTAATGAGAATAGTTAAAGATTAATTAATGTGAATGGTTAAGAATTATTAATCAAGGATGATTATCTAAGACGAAATTAAAGGATGATTATTTAATTGGGTTGTAATTCATTAGTGTTAAGTAAGCGGGATTTAAAAAAATTAAAGCAATTAATTTAATTAATTTAATTCGTTTAGTGGTTAATTAAATTAATTAGAAATGATGTGACTAATTAATCTATCTTATGGATGGTTGAATGATATTGAATGCCTTGGATTATTTGATATCTCTGATTTGTGATATGTGTTGCTCTGTAATATGAAATGCTTTGGTTGAATTGTGATAATATGGATTATCTATGTGTGATGATGTAAAATATTTATCTATGTACATATGTAATGCTAAATAATTTAAAAAATTTAAACCCTTAAACAATTTGGATTTTAAAACAGTAATTTGGATTTTGATGAGACCGGGATTGGATTTTCAAATTAACGATAGGTCGTGAAATCTCAAGTGAAGTTCAAGATGAAGACTCGAAGTGTAAGGGCTATTTTTCATTAAAACTCTGAGGGTAATTCCAAAATGAGTTCAACAGAGATATCAGTTTCGAGATGAAGATTCAGAGTGCAAGGGCTATTGTCTTTAACTCTGAGGGTGATTCCAAAATGAATGTAGCGATACAGTGCCTTCGGTTTCGTTCGAACCCGGAACGGACTTGTATGGATGAATGCTTTCAGAACATCGTCATTGGTGGACGATGAGCATTCCAAGATATGTGTTCTTAAAAGGTAATCGCAGCCACAGGCCTCATCAACCGGGAATGGCTAAAACAGGGGAGGTGCAGCAAGGCTAAGTGGGTTGCCCCCAAGTAGGATAAGATGTTACCCTGTCTAGAGGTCCCTTTTTATTCAGCTTAGTGTGTGGTTGGTCGCGCCAACTGCGGGGTTGACTTATTCGAGACTATCCAGTAATGGATGGTTCCAGCCTTGTGTTGCAGGGGATCAGGGTGGATCCTCGGTACTCTGATCTAGACCAGCTACTGTGACGGACGGTAACCCCACTAGCCCTGCCATTGATGGAAATCCATTTTTCCTACGTGCTCTTTAAGGTTTTGATTGTAGAACCCACTTTGTGGCTAGTAGCTAGAATTTAATGAATGTAACAATTTCGGCAATTTTCTATTTTACTTGAAAACCCTAGACACGATTGTAGTATCACTGGATTTCCTATCAAATGTTTTGGTTATCATAAGGTAAAAACCCGACATGTTTATTTATGGCGTGGTCTTACGAGATACCTTTGTTTTCAAATGATTTTTCAAAGTTAAACAATTTTAACCCATTTACTCACACCAGACCCATGACTGACCCGGAGTTTATTTTCTGTTTTACTAAACTCTTGGGTACTCAAATTTTTACGAGTAGCCAAGGGATTCAGGTTAGCTTTGATGAATTTATGGAGGAGACTTGGAGCAGGAGGCTTCAGCATGTACAGATATTATGGTTCCGATGTGCTAGTGTTTATGTCTGTATCTCTGTGATGTACTTGAGTTGTAATGATTAGACGAGTCTTTATAACTATCTAACATGTGATGTATAAGCTGTGTAACTCTAATAGATGTTGTATATTATGTAATAACTATGTGACTAATATATATTATTCGTTCCGCTGTGAGATTCTGATATTGTTTAGTTCTTTCTTTCCTATCTTTTCTCTTTTCTATCCCTTTCTTTCTTATTAATGATGCATCATTCTGTGTAATGAAAGGCGGGTCGTTACAGCTCCGATCATCACCGTGACCCTCCGCAAGTCGACGACGACCATCTCGACACGAGCGACCACCCAGAATCCCGAACCACTCGTGAAATCAAAATTGAACGAACTCGAACCCATCAAGCTAAAACCCGATCATCAAACACCCTAAATTCTTCTGTCTCCGATCATCTGGAACCTTGCCATCACGTCCAGAACCTCACCTTGCTCCCCTCTTTCATTTCCCCATGACCGATCAAGTCCGGTGCTCCATTGGCGTCGCAACTGCCTCGCAAACCTCGTCATCTCTATCATCTCCTAAAACCTTATATCGCTGCCACGCCTCCGCCACAGTGAACCATAAATCCAACGATCAATTTTGCAGTTACCACTGACCTTCCATCTTGCTTCCGCAATGACGTCGACCACCCAAACCTCGTCGATCATCAGAAATCGACCGAAACCCAATCCACATTCTACTCGCAATCTCTCTCAATTTAAAAGCTTAAAAATCATGATTCCGTTTTAAAAATCATCAATTTCGAAAACAAATCAGATGATGTAATTGAAACTTGAATTCATGCAATTCGAAATTTTGATATGATTTGTGTTTTACTATGATTATTTTTTTTAGTTAAAACTACCTTCATATTTAACTCAAAAATATTTTTAAAATTTAGATCTTGATATAAAAAACTGATTTTGTTTATACATTAGAGTCTAAAGACAATCAAGAGAAGAGATATTGGATTTTGATCAAGTTCAAAAACCTGTTCACTAAGAACATAACAAACATTCTGTATACAGACATGCACACCCATATAATCATATACACACACACACATATAATTCATATTAAACAATCATGCAAATACCGATCACACTTTACTTCAAATATTTATTGCATGCATCTATATTTTAAATAGATTTAAAACTTGTAAATAAAATTATTTACTCACGGTGTTTGCTAAACAAAGAGCAGAATTTTGAAGCCTGGAAAAGATTTTGAGAAAGGCTTTGATTTTAATCTAGTACTGATTTTCCTGAGTTTGATCTGGATTTTGTTTTGTTGATCTGCTTTTGTTCTGAACTAAATCTTGAATTTGTTTCTAGCTTTAATCTTGAATCAGGTATGTTTGCTCAGGATAAACGATTAAAACAGGTTTTGATTTTTATTTGATTTTTTCATTTTAGTTTTTGGTTTCTTTTTGAAAGATGAAGAGAAAGAGAGTTTGAACTGAAATTCGAAATAGCGCGGTTTCTCTAATACATGTTATCAACATAGTTAAGTTTAAACGAAACATATTTTCCATTTGTTAATACAAGTTATCTCAAACTTACATATGTAATTACATATAATGATAAGCTTACACTTGTTAATTCATGTGTAATTATTTTACATTTGTTTAAATGCATGTTATAATCGTTACACTTGTACTATGCATATAAAGTTAGTTTACATTTTTAATTATCGTGTATTAATATGTTTTTATACAAGTTTTGTATTATATATCAATTGGTTTTTGTATTTATAAATGAATATTTTTTATTCATTAGTTTTTAAATCCTTATATATATACAAACTATCTTTATTTCAAAAAAAATTAAAAGAAAGCATATATACCACTATCAAATCTTATTTTAAGCAAAAATACTTTTTAAATTAATATATACACACACACACACTATTTTAGTGTTAAAAATATAGAATTCAACTTTAAATAACTCTTGAAAATTATTATATTAATTTCAAAACATAGCTTCCAATTCAATATATATACCTATATATTATATATTAGCTTTGAAAAGATAAATTTTGCCAAATTAAATGTTTATAAAAGAAGATTATCAAATTATTATTGCCAAATTAAATTATTATATTAATATGTTTACTGTGGTTATATATTCATAATGGATTTGTATATGTATACACTTAAGATTTCAACATTATAGAGTTTGCATATATCTATTTATATATTTGTTAATTTACTATAAGATTTATCATTTCCAGATATTTATTTTCAATATTTATTATGGTTTCAAATCCATTTATATACGTCCAGATATCCTTTGTTATCAGAATTTTATCCGTTCAACTAAATAAAAACCAGTTAATTTCCAATTCACAAATGTCCAGAAATCTGGGTTATCACAATTTTCTTTCTATCTTAAGTCCATTTTTGTTAGAGCTGCCATTTCCGAACCTCAAAAACACCGACCCGACTTCCATCTTTGCATCATAATGCCGGCCTTTGACTTTGGACCATCGCCTTCTCTTACCACTAACATCGTCAAAGTCATCGATTTTTAAACATTACTCACGAATTCCTAACCAAATTTGAACAATTTTGAGTTTTTAGCTTAAGCTCCATAAACCCATTATTGTCTTTAACTCTAGTTAGGTGGTGGTGTTGATTGGTGGCGTTCATTGTCGATCAAAATTTCGGCCATGCTTGAAAGTCAATGGGACCCAATTTCTCTCCTTTTAGGAATCGAGACCGACCCTAGTCTTGTGATTTTGCAGTAGAGATTGGATTGTGGGGGTGATTCTTTGGAAAACTCATGGTTTCACTCGAAGAAGAGAGCATTTCTTTCAAGCATGACTTGAGTTTGAATTTTACACACTTTGTCTCGAGTTGGCCTCGAGTTTTACCCACAAAGAACCTGATTTTTTCACAGCATCCTCAAGATCTAGTATATGATCAACTAAATAATCCCAAAAATGTTAAAATGGAGTCCACTTGAGACTTTGTCAAGCCATGATTAATGATTCATGATTTGTTAGGATGGTTTAGCATAATGGTCACTTCAAATATAAATTGAAACTTGAACGGACTGCTTGCTAACTTTCAATTAAAGACATGGACCTGAATTTCATGTTTTTAGATGCACACACTACATGGTTTTAACTGCACACTATTGCCCTCTATGGATGTAGGAGATCCGATCAATCAACATATGTTGGTGCCCATCGGGTCTGGTGCATCGACTAAACAAGGCTCTTTTTCCAGCATGAAGGTTACAAATTTTAATATGCCTAAATCTCTTATGTGAAATTTTAGTAGTTATAGATTGTAGATGCTCGTCGCTTCTCTCCACTTTGGCTATAAGTCCTTCCACATTGCATTATGCTGAGTCAGATACTGATTCTAGCTCAACGAGTGTGCCTATAGTAAAATCCACTCCTACTTCATCCCAATCTAGTTCAGTCGGTCATCAAGCATGGGAGGCTTTAGATATAGTTCCTTTTGTCTTGGCTGAAGAGCTCGCTGTAGGGTTTGCCTTCGATATCGATATGGGCGATGTTATTATTCTAGACGATCCCAAGTTTCTCCAGCTTTGAAGGTTGATGAAGCATCTTTCGGGAAAATATGCAAGATGCATGATATTCCATTTAAAGATATGTTAGTTCCTTCATGCTACCAGCAAGTGCACCTTCCACTAGTGGGGTATACAACTTGTAACCAATACATGTGCATAGACGACTGTGTTCCACTATCCAACCAGTTTGTTCGCACGATTCTACAGTTTATGAAATTTTCCCGACCCAACTGCACTCAAACAACTATGCTTTTCTAAATACTGACGTTTGCAGAAATCATAAAACAAACTTCTAAATCGAAAAATCACAAACTAGAGAAAAAAAACCCTAAACTGTGGGTGGAGGCAGTGGAATGTAAGATCGAAATTCAAGGTAATGTTAATTATTATGAACCAATAAAGGATAGCAAAAAATATTATCAAGTAATAGATGAAGAAGATTATATCGAATCAAATCAGATGTGGAGGAATTCAATTTATGCACATATGGCTGGTAAAAGACCATTCTACGTCTATTTCAATGCTTGTATTAAAAGGGTATGGAACCCTAAAGGATGGGATATATTTCCTAGAGACTATGGATTTTATCTAATCAAATTTAAGAAGGAAGAGGATCATGAACGCATCCTTAAAGGAGGCCCCTAGTTCATGGATAGCAAAATAATATTTATGAGAAAATGGGAGGCAGATTTCAATTTTGAAAGGGCTATGTTAACTACTTATCCTATATGGATTAAATTTAACAATCCAAATTTGGCTCTATAGAATATTAGATATAGATGAGAACACAAGGAAAGTTAAGAGAATCAAGTATGCCAGAATGCTAGTGGAAATAGATGCATAGGCTGACATGCCGAAAAGTTTTAAGGCAATGATAAAAAAGGGAATGTGTATTTCTAAGAAGTAGAATATGAATTCATACCCCAAAATGTGGAGAGTGCAAGTGCTTTGGGCATTCTAACATGCAATGCTGCACTAATCAGGCTAAGCCTAAACAAGTGTGGGTGCCAAAATTATCCACAAGCGTATCAACTGGCACTAATATAGATTCTAATATAGTGGAACCCATAGTATGAGACGACAACTAGAACAGGATTGACACCCCAAAAAAAATGAAGCAGCCACAAAAAATTATACACAAAAGGCTGTTGTACTAGACCGAAACCAGACTATATGCATGTACAGAAGGAAACTAATGTAAAGGGCACTGAAGTAGAGAAAGAAGTAGTTCATAAATCTCAGAGCTTACAGGAGGGTAGTTCAAGCCAAGAGAACCATAAGCAGCCACAACTTGATCGGGAAAAGGAGGATACAATGGATTCTGATGAAGAGCATCTACCTAAAACATTAAATGCCATACAGAAACTAGATATTCAGATAGAAACATCTGAAGAAGAGGTGGGGGAAATAGACTTTGGCAGATACAAAGAGGTTAATGAGGAATATGAAATTAGTAAATAATAATAGTGAAGCTGATAAAAAAGCTAGGGTAGTATCGGCTCCAATTACAAGGAGCAGAGCTACAAAAATTTAAATGTCTATTATCTGCTTGAATGTTAAAGGTCTATATGGAGATACTAGAAAATTAGACCTCTATAATATGAGAAATAAAAATAGACCTACAGTAATGGGCATATTGGAAAATAAATTTACTGAAGATAGCCTGGAATCATTTAAATATCAAATGGGCAATCAATGGGATATCGTACATAATAGCTCTAGAGACTTAAAAGGTAGAACTATGGTACTTTGGGATACAAACATATGGACAGGTACATTGCTTAATATAGATGATCAACAAGCAACAATACATATGAAGAATGTGGGAGGCATGGATATAGTAGTAACATTTGTATGTGCAAGTACTTTGGCCTCTGAGAGAAATAAACTTTGGCTAAAATTAATAGAAAATTCAAAATTTATACACAAACCATGGTTGGTGGCAGGGGATTTCAATGCTGTGCTAATAATAAATGAAAAACAAGGGACTTACGTTGAAGGTATGTCAAGTCTCGAAATTCACCAACTGTCTATTAGCAACTGGATTAGCTAAAGCATTCTATACAGGCCTAAAATACACATGGAGAAGTGGCGAGGCAAAAAAATACACTCTAAACTGGACAAAGCCTTGGGTAATGCTGAACTATTTAATAACATCTCAAATATAAAAGTGATAATACTACCAAGCTCTACAAGTGATCACTATCCCCTATACATATAGTTTAATGATAAAAGGCAAAACAAAAAAGTAAACCATTTAGATATGCTAACTATTGGTATTTAATGGAAGGATATAGAAAAGAGGTGGATTTTAAGGCAATACAAATTCCTGAGGGAAAATATATGTATCAATTCATTATGATAGTTAAGCAAATGAAATGCAGACTCAAGGAATGGAACAAAAAAGGCCTAAAGCAGAAGATGAGATATTGGAACTACAAAGAAATCTAGAGAAAATTCAATACCAGCTAGATGAAGACCCTCAAAATGAAAGCCTCAATTCATAGTTTTATATAGCTCAAAAGCTACTTAAATTCCAACTAAAAAACAAGCTATTAAACTAAAGCAAAAGGCTAAAGAGAAGTGGATGACTGAGCGAGAAGAATGGAACAAATATTTTTATACAAAAATATCTCAAAGAAGAAATTATATAATCTTTTTAATTGTCTGAATGAACAGGGACTAATGGTAGAAAGCATACATGAATCGAAGAAAAAGCAATAACATATTTCACAGAGACATATAATGTTGATTACATCCAACAAATACCTCATATCCAATAGAGAAGGCGCATTTTCAGGGAAGGGGATAACATGCTGACAACTGACATTACTGAAAGGGAACTGAAGCAAGCCATTTTCTCGATCCACAACGAATTCAGCCCTGGCCCCGATGGAATGGGAGCAGCTTTCTTCAAAATGCACTGGGAAGACCTGAAAGACAGCATGATTAAAGGTTATGAAGAAGCATTAGATTCTGGTGAGTTCATCTAAGAAATTAATCATACTTTCATCACACTCATTCCTAAAGTAAGTAAACCAGAAAGAATAGAGGAATATAGGCATATTGCTTATTGCAATGTCACATATTAAATTCTAAGTAAAATCATATGTATGAGACTTAACAAAGTGCTTCTAGATCTTATTTCTTAGTGTCAGAGTGCATTTATAAAGGAGAGACATATTTCAAAAAATTCCTTAATGGTACATGAACTTGTGAGAGATTTCAATAGACAAGGAACAGACAGGGTTTGTATGAAAATTGACCTACACAAAGCCTATGATAAAGTTAACAAGCAATTCATCTTACATATGCTACATGACATGGGAGTACTAGCTAAACTGCTAAAACTAATCACCTATTGTACACACACCCCAACTTTCTCGGTGATATTCAACGGTACCCCTATTGGTTTTATCCATTCTAACAGAGGAATCAGAAAAGGAGACCCTCTATCCCCCTATCTTTTTGCTGTATCTATGGAATGGTTCTCTCTACAAATGGAGCTGGCTAGTCATCAATTATTTATCAAACCAATATACAACCCTCAACTGGAAATTAATCATCTCATATATGCAGATGATTTGTTGGTTGTGTTCAAAGCAAATCCCTTAGCTATTAGAAAATTTAAAAGAAATATTCAAAAAAATGGAGACATTTGCAGGCCTAAAGGTAAATGAGTTGAAAACAAAATGCTATATGAATAAAAGCTACAAAAAAAACAGAAATTATATCTCGGCTTGGTGTAATGGAGGGTGAATTACCAGTTAAATATATCCAATAACACTATAACTGATGCAGAATGTGGGAAGTTAATAGACAAAATCAGATAGAAATTGCAAGGGTGGAGATCAAAACGGTTATCCTTCATAGGAAGAATAGAACTTGTTCATACTGTCATAAATTCTAAAGTCGGGTTATGTTTACAAACCTTTCAAATTCCAGATTGTTCCATAGCAAAAATCAATGCAGTCTATGCTAATTTTATTTGGAAAGGAGGAATACATAAAGTGAATTACAAAGATCTCTACAGACCAAAAATAGAAGATGGAATGGGTCTTAAAAACCTATTTTAACTTAAAAAGGCATATGGTCTAAAATTAGCATGGAAAATTATCGAATCAGATAACATGTGGGCTAAGTGGATGAGCGCAAGATACTTGAAAGAAACTTTTAGACTATAAAGATAGATAACAATGCATCAACAACATGGAAAAACATACTAAAATAGAGGGAGCAATTGAAACCTCACATTGAGTGAAAGATAGCAAATGGCCAAAGCACTGACTTGTGAAAAGATCCATGGATTAACAATAGAAGCTTAACAGATAGACTTGACTAGGACAGCTATTCAGCACATAACACACCAGAATGCAAAGTCTTAACTATTATACAGGATCAGGAACGGGCAACAGAGAAACAAATTGTGACCAGAAACTTCAAATAAGAAATTGAAGACATGCCATTATTCACAGGAGGATATAAAGATAAATGGGCATGGAGAAGCAATAACAAGGCCCAATTAGTACTAAAGGATGCATGGGAAGACTGCAGACAACAACATCCAAAAGTATAGTGGCATACTCTAGTCTGGAGTAGATCAAACTGTCCTAAAATGGCACATACTACATATAAAGCCATAAACAACAGACTGACTACCAAAGATAGATTAAAAAGTTGGGGTATAATAGGTGATGAAACATGCAAACTTTGTAACAGAGAGACAGAAACACATAATCATCTGTTTTTCGAATGCAAATATAGCAAAAGAGTATAGGCAATACAGTAACTAAAAAACTTGCAAACCAAAGTTGTTAAAAGTCTATAGGAAGAAGTAGATCACCTTAGTAATAGGATAGATATCTCAAATCTGATGAAGGAAATCAGCAAAATTACGCTGATAACTACCATGTGGCATATCTGGAGAGAACAAAACATAAGGACTTTCGAAAAAACAAAAATAAGAATTAGAACTTTTTGAAAATATTGCTAGAGATGTAACTATCACAACAGCAAGGATAAAAAAATGTACCAGCTCAAAGGAATGAGAAAGATGACAATTGGAGAACTGGAGCTTGAAGGTTGATCAGCGAGGAAATCTAGAAATGACTTGGAAGTCGTTGTAGTTCGCACTGAACAACCCTAGCAATTTGAGAAAGTGTCTCGGTTAGAAAGATTATGTCGTTTGAATTGAATATGAAGTTGTATTGCACATGTACTTTAGCTTTGGGCCACATAGCCTATTAATAAAGCATTAACCAATTTTCAATATATATATATATATGCAAAATTATATATAATTAAAATATTAATACATGTGTACATATGTATATATGAAATATTTTATTATAGAACCAAAAGTGTGTGTATATATATATATATATGTACATATATATTTGGACAATATATTTACATATTGGATGAACTAACGTGTTTGTTGCGATGTAAATCTTAGCATCCATATGCGAGCATGTTATATCCTGCATGGATTGATATGTTACACATGCATACAATTATCTACGTGTATGTGATACATATATTTAACATAACATAAAATTAAATAATACAATATCATTTTACAGATTTAAATAAAATAAAAGATTTTATTTAGATAAAATTTATAAAATTTAGAAATGTTGTAAATAAATTAGACTTCATAGGTCCAATAAAAATCTAATAAGAGAATTTTTTTAAAATTCATGCACAACTTCCATTGCAGGCTGGCCCAGTTCTAACACGCATCACATACATTAACCAATATATATTTTTATATTTCTATATATATTTATACATAGATAATTACACATACAAACATACATACATATAGATATATATTAGTTACATAACGTTTATTATCTAAAGTGTAAAGATTTAATGGAAACACGGTAATAATTTAATATGTTATTGGATCGAATACAATACTTAACATATATCTAGAACATCTGTATAATTTCACATTATCAAACCGACTGCTTGGCAGGTTTATCTACTATAAACTTGCGAAATCAAGTAGTGCAACATAAAAGACAAGTAACATTAAAAATATTGTTTTTAAAATATTTGCTAAATCTCTCCAATGTTATTTGCTTTATTCTCTACAAATGTCCCAAATTAAGTTTCTCATACTTGTTTGATATTTAAATCATAACAGGTTTTCTTTTCGAAAAGGTTTCACTTTTCTTTTAAGTTAAGTTATGCGTCTGCATATAAGTATGGTATTATATTGTATGAAGTAGTGGATTTCGAATATCCTTATATTGGGCTTTATATGTCTGCCCATGTCTTACAAAATGCTTTATATATTAGAGCCGCTATCATTGTATCAAGGATTAACAGTTTATCAAATACGCTTTTACATCTCTCAAATTACATTCTATCAAATAATTCTATTATGGTGTCGGAGCTTAAATCTATCAAATGACGGCAAATCTTGCTCACCATTTACAGTTCATCAGAGTTTGACTTAGATCATCACTAAGCCGTCCAGTAGATGGTATCAGAATCAGTTCATCATCCACCACTCACGGTTGCTCTTAGAGACAGCCTTTTCATCATCTGAACTTTCTTTATTCGTATCCACATCAGTCCCCACTTATTCTTTTCCAGCAAAGTGCCGTGCCAGGTTTCTTGCATCAAGAATTGCAAGATTAGCTGCACAGTGAATGATTCCTTGGCAAAATCATCTGCAGATTTTCGGATTTCACAGTATGGCTGGAGATGATGAAGTACCATCAATCGGATCAAGTGCGCTCAAGAATTAAGAACCATCAGGTTCAAAAAATACCCTATGAGACGACCCGACTTCCTAACTCCAGGAAATCGCATCGCTAATAAGAAAGAAAAGGATAGAAAAGAGAAAGAAAGAGAAAGAAAGAGAAAGAAGAACACAAACAACATCAGAGAACTCACAGCGGAACGAATAAAATATAATAATTAACATAAAATATTACATAGTATCTCAATACATCAGAGTACACAACTTAAACAACAGAGATTAGACAGTTATAAACTTCTGTCTAACTATACAACTCAAGATACAAGAGAATCAGATATAACAAACACAGCGGAATCAATATATATCTACACGTCGAAGCCTCCTGCTCCATGACTCCTCCAGAATTCGACAAGCTAACATGATTCACTTGACTACTCATACATAATATGAGTACCCAAGAGTTTAATAAAACAGAAAATAAACACTCGGGTCAGACAGGTGTCTGGTGTGAGTAAACGGGTTAAAATTGCTTAACTTTAGAAAACCTTTGAAAAGAAAAGGTATCACGTAAGACTTCCCACACATAAACATGGAAAAGTTTTTACCTTACGCTAAACAAAACATTTGATAGGAAATCCAGTGATATTATAATAGTGTCTAGGGTTTTCAAGTAAATAAGAAAATAGCCGAAATTGTTACATGATTAAATTCCAGCGACTAGCCACAAAATTGGGTAATACAAACAAAACTGTAGGGTCTCGTAGGCAAAATGGGTTTCCATCAATGGCAGGGCTACTGGGGTACCGCCCGTCACAGTACGTGGCCTAGATCACCGTACCGAGGATTACTCCCTTCATCCCCTGCAACACAAGGCCGGGACCATTCCTTACTGAACAGTCCCGAATAAGACCACCCCGTAGTTGGCGCGACCAACCACACACACTAAGCCGAAATAGAAAGGGACCTCTAGACAGGGATGTATCTTGCTCTCCAGTGGGAGCTACCCACGAAGCCTTGCTGCACCTCCCATGTTTTAGCCATTCCCGGTTGATGAGGCTTGAGGCTACGATTACCTTTATAGGACACATCACTTAGAATGCTCATCGTCCGCCTGACGATGTGCTGAAAGCATTCAATCCATACAAGTTCGTTCCGGGTTCGAACGAAACCGAAGGCACTATCTCGTTGCACTCATTATTGGAATCACCCTCAGAGTCAACGACCATAGCCCTTGCACTCTGATTCACCATCTCGAATCTATAAGCACTATTCCGTCAAACTCATTACGGAATCACCCACAGAGTTATACTTACGTATAACCCTCACACCTCGAGTCTTCACTTGCTCCACTTGGATACACGACCTAACGTTTAATTGGAATCGATGTGGTTTCACTGCACCAGAAAAGACTTTTGGTAGCGTTGAAAAAACGCTACCATAACTTATGGTAGCGTTTTAGAGAACGCTGCTATACGACATGCAACTAAAAGTCTAAAAAATTTTGTTGCGTTGTAGTAAACGCTACCAAAAGTCACTTTTAAATGCAACTATAGGTATTTTCTGTAGGATTTAAAAAACGCTACCAAAAGTCACTTTTAAATGCAGCTATAGGTTTTTTCTATAGGGTTTAAAAAACGCTACCATAAGTCTTCATTTTTTGGTTGCATTTTTTGTTTATATGCTTTTTTTGATTTTCAGTAGCGTTTTTAAAATGCAACTGTATAATTTTCATATATTCAAACAAATAATTAAATCACATAATTAGCATATACAAACAATCAATCATATGATCATCATATTCAAATAATTGCAAAAACATGCTAATCTCACAATCAAATATAATATCCATGATCAATTCGATAGTAGTTTTTCAACAAAATAAGTCACATACTACAAGCATTCACAGACAAGTTTCCACAAATGGTACTAACAAAATACGACAACATATATAACAATTAAATTCATGTTCGTTGCTTGATTACCAATAGTTCTTTGTTGTCGACAGTCTTCGCTTCGAAATAGCTAATTACCTGCAAATGAGTTTAACAATCAACAATATATGTATGTATATATATATATATGTATATATGTATATATATATGTATATATGTATATATATATGTATATATGTGTATATATATATGTATATATGGAAATCATGTAATCTATAACTCGATATTCTATATTAACATATATTAACAAAAAATGTTCTATTTTTATATGCATACACTGGTAAGCTCAAAGCAAGGCACAAGTGCCTTCTTTATTCCTTGCTGCAAGAACACAGTTTGCTTTGGAATCTCGCCCAAAAGAAGGCGTACGATAACAGCCCACTTGTTGCATTGGATCCTGAATCCTCTAGCAGCAATAGGGGCCTTGCGAGCAGCTTGTAGGAGGCTCTCTTTGGCATCTGTGTACACTAACGGAATGGTTCTGATCTTTCCCAGGTAGAACAGGTATCTACAGAACTGCTCAAGGAAAATCATGCAATTTTAATGCTTATCTAGGAAATGCCAATCAGTACTGATTGGATGTACCATGAATATGCATATTAATATTAGAAAATCAAATTTCTTGTTGATTAGAGTGAGCCTTAAAACGAGGTGCTTTGGACCTTAGCTTTTCTACTTGGTCGTATAAACTGTAGTGAAGGTACTTCCGGAGTAGTAGTTCAAAAGGGTCTCCTGCATTTTTTATAAAACCAGATAGTAAAAATTTAAAACATAAACCGGATTATTTTTAAAGAGATGCTAATAATTTAATATTAAGTTAGAAATCTTTCTAAGGTTAGCAACAGACCTAACCTAGTTCATCAAGACGTAATGTGGCCATACGATGTAAGGCAAGGATATTTCTAAGACATGAGAAAATTGATTATGTCAAAACATTCTCAATGCCAATGAAACGTTATACACCAAATACTTAGTTTGTTTTTGTTTTACAGCCACACAATAAAAATGAAGCTATAAGGAGATGGGCGGAAGTGGGTATAGAACTCACCCATGAATTTCAGTAAGGCTCCTGGTTAATTCATAGCTATATGAATAGTAAAAGTATAAACGAGATGCCAAAACATCTACTGTTTTTCTGTTCATGTTCTAAAGGCGGACAATACTAGCAGTAGAGCAAGCTTTGGCCTGAAAATGCTAGGAAAAATTGATCTTTATACCTATATGCGTTAGTAGTAAGCAAGCTTAAAAAGGATACCTCATATTTCTTTTGATCAACCGAAAATATCAGCACAAGTAGGTAGCGGTAAATCTCATGTTCTGGTGCTAGACTTTTGGCTGGAGTTTGCACTGTCGGCGTTGCTGAATCCACATCCATATCATGGTCATCTTCCTGAAATCATCATACTACAAATAAATCAGTAAACACAGCGATGACAGTAAATATACAGTTTCGGTTCTCATAATCAAGAATGCTTAGCCGAGACTGAACATCACACCATCCACAAGACGACAACAACCACAAAAGGAATGAAAAAAATGATTTAAAGCTGTCATTTTTCTTTAAAGGTCAAACAACAAGACAATATGGAACCAATCATACTGATAAGAAACCAAAGGAAAATTTTCATGGAATGATGCAAGTAAATTATGGCTGTATTCTAATAAGTAAATTTTGCTAAACCAAAGATTTACTTTCTACATCCTTGCTGAACTCAAGATTAACTAACTCGATTCATTCAGTATGCAGAATCACAATCTTATTTTCTGCTTTATACATATACATGGTGGTAAAAGTGTACTAATTATAACAAACTTCTTTTCTTGTAAAAGACAATATGCAGAGGAATCAAGTAGTTGAACAATGCATTAGTTTCAAACATCTTTGCAGATGAAATAAGAAGTTCAAATAGCCTCGACCAAATAGTTTCATAATCATAGTATTTCTTTATACTGTAAAGAATAGAGACAATGAACCGATGTTGTTGGTGGATTTTGATTTTATGTAACTCTTAACATCGACAATGTAACCATCATGTGAATTATAAGCTCACATGTTAAATTAAAATAAGGAAACTTATTGAATTGTTTATTCTAGCTTACCATATATATGCAATAATTCACATGATATCATTAAAAATGTCATAATTATAAAGATTCATTCAAAGATTCGTAGGACTTCAAATATAGTATCAAACATCTACAACATTGTACGAGTATATCATATTATAAATAATGTCATATAAATAATCAAAATTATAAATGAAATAAAATAAATAAAGTCCAGTCTTACAGTTATATATAAAATGTTGTTAAATTAGTTATATTATTATTATTTATAAAATTTAGTTAACTTAAACTTAGTTAATTTTATAAAACTTGTTTAATTTTAACATAGCCTAATTAATTTTTATTAACTTGGTTAACTTAATGTATTATTATTATTTAAACTCAGTTAACTTAATTATATTATTATTATTATAAACTTATTTAAATTTTATAAACTAAGTTAATTTATCATCATCATCGTTATTTATAAATATTTGTTAAATAAGTTTTATTGCTATTATTTATAAAATTTAATTAACTTAACTTAGTTAATTTTAACAAAACTAAG
The DNA here is from genome assembly GCA_030765085.1 of Allium cepa. Lineage (NCBI taxonomy): Eukaryota > Viridiplantae > Streptophyta > Magnoliopsida > Asparagales > Amaryllidaceae > Allium > Allium cepa. The sequence continues at coordinate 22,620,814 of CM060936.1, read as the reverse complement.
TTAATTTTTATTAACTTGGTTAACTTAGTTAATTTATTATTATTACTACTAAATCTTGGTTAATTTAATTATATTATTATTATTATAAACTTAGTTAATTTTTATAAATATAGTTAATTCATCATCATCATCATAATCATTATTATTATTTATAAAACTTTGTTAAATTAATTATATTATTATTTACAAAATTTAGTTAGCTTAAACTTAAGTAATTTTATAAAATTTGTTTAATTTTAAAAAAACTTAGTTAATTTTTATTAACTTGGTTAACTTAGTTAATTTATTATTATTAATAATAATAATAAACAAGGTTAATTTAATTGTATTATTATTAGTATTATTATTATTAATATAAACTTGGTTAATTTTATAAACTTAGTTAACTCATCATCGTTGTCGTCATTATTATTTATTAAACTTTGTTAAATTAGTTATGGTATTATTATTTATAAAAGTTAGTTAACATAAACTTAGTTATATTATTATTATTATAAACCTAGTTAATTCATCATCATCATGTTATAAAACTATGTTAAATTAGTTATATTATTGTTATTTATAAATTTAGTTAACTTAAACTTAGTTAATTTTATAAAAGTTATTTAATTTTAACAAAACTTAGTTAATTTTTATTAGTTTGGTTAATTTATTATTATTATTATTAATTTACTACTATTTCTCACTTACACACCAATAGAGTAATCATCTTCGTTTTTACAGGAAAAGTAAAAATTATTCATTAATAGTTAGGAAATTTGATTAAGATTTATTATTAACAGTACTAATAATAACCAACCTACTCCAATCTTCTTCTCTTTCAAAGTGTTATATCAACTCTGACTCGAAAAAATAGAATCATAGGTAACTAACACACTTAAGGTTATATTTATGCCTATAAATAATGTACTATGAAATAAAAAAAACATGCAAAAATATTTCAAGCATATGAATTAGGACATAAATACCTTAGGTTCTCTTTTCCAAGCTTTAAAATAGAACTGCGGCGATCATATGCTTTAAGTCCTTTCTTATTACAGCAAGTCCCCTCCTTTATATATCAATTTATTACTGCACAAGGATACAAAATTAGTAGATTCTTTTGAATAAATATATTCATAATAACCATGGCTAGCCGAAATAAATAACTGAAACTATACGTGCTATAAACAAGTTTAGAACTGGGGCCATTAAAGCTACCACGAACATTGTTATTATGAAATAAAATTGCTGAATCCGTAATTGGGGTCATTAATAAATAACTACTTAATCTATTTTATTAATGATTAAAAATAGAAATCTTTTTATACAAAGTCGGGTATTTTAAGCAATTGAAGCTACCCACGAGCTTGGGCCATTCTATCACAATCGTACAAGACACAATTAAAGTCCTAGAGATAATCCAGGGAATGTAAATATTCTATGTAGTTTCTCTAATAAATTCCCACAAACTACTTTACCGACTTTAAGTGTACAAACTATACACCAAAGCACGTAAAAGTTTAAACTCCCAGCATCTTGTAGTTCACATGAGATAAACTGATTACCTTTAAACACAACATTGATATTCTAGATGTTTGTGTTCCATGCAATAATGATTCTACTTTTACGTTCTTCAAGTAAGTTATATGTGTATACCAGTCCGGTTTCATAATTTTAACAAATGCATGTATCAAATTCTAGTTACTTATGTTCTACTAATGCTACCACTGATGGCTTAAGTCTATTCACATGATTTCTTGCATCATACTTCCTCGTAGAGGAGTTTAATCCCCTGACATTCCAAACTAGGAATGTCATTTAAACCATATTAGAAGGAAATACCTTAGCATTAGAGTTGCTAGGGTAATAACTCACTTTGCTTCTTTTCTACTTTTTAGCCTTTGTCTTAGCCTGCTAAGATTATTCCATGCTGGATTATTTATCAGCTCCATTTCTACATTTGCCTTGGACTCAAAAGGTTTTCCATATCCCTTTTTCATCTCGTATGCTTAGTGCTTGTAGGTTCCATGGAATTATCTATGTCTACTTTTATATTTTATTTTTCCTCTATGGATATTCTAGGATGTTTTTCACTTTTCTCTTATTTGAAATTTTAATGTTACTGCCTTTCTCTTCATATAGGAAAACTTTGGATGGATTCTCCTTGGATGGGTCATGGTTATGATTGGTTGAGCATATAGATTACTTCAAAGTAGAGTTAGAGCTTGATCATCAAAGTTCAAGTGCACTACAAGCATCATGTCACTCTCTAGCAGGGATTATCATTTGTACCTGAGCTAATATTGGCTTTTAATCCTTGAGCATTATTAGTAGTGTTTGTTTTCAATTCATGAGAACCTTCTTGTATATTAACTAATTGAATTGTTGGAGATAGTATAAATTTGAACTGTACATTATTATTGTTCTTTTATAATTGATTTGATACATTAGAACTTGATTCGAATTCCATATCATCTTGTTAATATTATTGTTGTCACCTCTTTGTTGTTCATTGTGATCTACCGTGTTAGTGTGACTTTGTTTTGGAACCGATATTTTATGAGATAGACAATATTTTTCACAGTGTTTGAAATAGTTATATCTAGCACATTTATTACGCTTCCATTCGAATTCTACTTCTTGCCAAACAATGTTATCATCTACATCTAAAATTTGCACACTTTGTGGCAAGCTGAAATTACCACCGATTCCTATAAGCTATCTAGCATAAGTAATCTTATACAACTTAAAACAAAATGAAAGTTACACTGATGGAGTACATAAGTAATAAAACATTTTGGAAAACATTTTTATAAACTAGAAGGTGATACTTGTTATAGAAGGGATATAAAGCTATTTTTTTCTTAGATAGGACTTGAGCTGAAATATTTTTATTTATCTATTTATTAAACGTAATTTATAATCATACATATGGATATATTGAATCTCCTGTTCTAAAGTTTTATGTAACAGTCTTGTTAAAATTGTTACATAAAGATCAGGATTAATCGCATCTGATTTGTACAGTGATCTGTATCATTTACCGTTCACATAATATGAAATCAGGATAAGACGGGAGATGTAATCCCATGTTCCAAATTACCTCATTATGTTCTCAAATGAATCATAACCACTTTTGTGATAGCCTGACTATATATTGCATATAAAATAAATATATAAAGGCTATGGTTAATTTGAGACACATAATATCAGTTTTGGGACATGTGACTTGAACTGAAGCTGTTAGGATGTCATAGAGAAAACTAGGAATTAGAGAAATACTTAACACAAAATTAAAAAAAAAAACTAAAAGAGTAAAAAGAAATTAAACAAGAACTGGCATACATGCCACACAGCCGAAAATTAAAAACTCACTTTACACAACAACTCACACACATGCAAATCACTTTCACAAATCACGCACACACACAGTTAAATAGATCTATTTATATCCTGCTACTCAAGATCGAAAATCTTAAATCACAATTCTATAAATCACAAATTGAAAACCGAAAATCACAATTTCCAACCGAATCAACATTCGAAACTGTGAGTTGATGGAAAAGGTACCCGCTTGAGCTTGCTTCGTTGTAGTAAACGTCGATTCTTTCAAGCTGCAGATCTGAGTCGCCATTGTATTTCCCAGTTGAATCGATTCCATTTCTCGGCGCACACCACTTCCCAGAACTTAGCTCCGATTTAGTTCCCGAATTGGCCACCTTTCATTTTGTTTTGAGGGACGAATCTGGGATAGTAGATAGGGCTTTTAATTAACCGATAATGTTTTTAGGGTTTTTAGGAATACTTGAGCGGGCAGTGGATTGGGAGGGAGGGAAAATGGAAAATTTTCTAAGTACTGTAGCGCCAATTGAAAATGGAGAAAGAAATTTTCTGCGGCCCACTTTATTTTGTTGTTCCTACGTTAATTAGCAGTGATTCTTTTTTATTTTTTATTCCATAAAACTTTGGTTGCATTTGGATAACTTTTTAGTTGCACTTAGATAACAAACGCTACTAATAAATGCAACCAAAAATGCTTTTTCTTGTAGTGTTTTCGGATATCCAAATATGGAAACCCGATCCCGGTCTCACCGAAACCAAACGCCATTTTAATGTCCAAGTTGTACTTAAGGGTTTTAAATAGTTTAACTTATATTCAGGGTGATATATAAATAGATAGATGAATCATATTATCACAAGAGATAATTCCTAACAACATTCATCTTCATAAGCAGTATCTCACATATCATAGATATCCAAATCTACCAATATCAAACAATATCAACCAATATCAATCAATATTCAATATCAACCAATCACCCAATATCATTCAACATCCAATATGAATCATTCATCCAATATTAATCATTCATCCATAACAGAATTGATTAACGCTAATCAATTGGATTACTCAAATCATTCTTCATTTATTTATCCCAAATAAATAAATTAATCATCTCTAATGATCTTCACTAATTAATCTTCCTTTGATTAATTATTCTTTAATTACATTCAAGTAATTATCCTATCCATATTCAGTAATTAACCTTAATTACTATCATTAATTACAACAATTAATGATCCTTCATTAATTAATTAACTATAATTAATTACATTAATTATCAATTAATTACAATTAATTAATCTAATTAATCATTTTATTAATCAACCTTGATTAACATCATTAATTATATTAATTAATGATCCTTATTAATTAATAATTACTTTAATTAATTAAATAATTAACTTAAAATTAATCATCTAATTAATCCTAATTAGTAATTAACAATTTATAATTACTTAACTAAATTAATTAACTTCTTACTTAATTAATTTCTAATTTAATTAAATTAAACCTTGATTAATTAATCCAATTAATTAATCCTTAATTACTTCATTAAGTAAATATTAACCAATTTAAATTAACAATTAACCCTTAATTAATTACTTTATTAATTAATTAAAATTTTAATTAATTACACTTAGTAATTAATCTTAATTTAATCTCATTCATTAATTAATTAATCACATTAATTAATTAACTAAAATAAATTAAGTAATTAACTCTTAATTACCTACATAAGAAATTATCTCTAATTACTTCATTAATAAATCTTAATTACTTCCTTAATTAATTACTTAACAATTAATTAATTCCATTATTAAGTAATTCTTAATTCATTAATTAATTAATTACACCATAATTAATTAAATTAAATAATTATATTAATCAATTCTTTAATTGATAATATTAAGTGATTATCCACTAATCACTTTCATTTAATTACTCCCATGAGTAATTTCCTCTGATTACTTCCATAAGTAATTATCATTCTTAATTACATTCAGTCATTAAACATTAATTACTTCATTAAGTAATTACACTTAATTAATCAATAATTAAGTGATTATTTAAAATTAAATAAGTAATTAACTACTTTACTTACTTACCAAAACATATCTATTTAATACCCTTAAGTTCATATCCATTATAATTTAACCTTATTTATCTTCTAAAATAGGTTATTTGAAAATTTATTCAAATTTGATAACTTTAAACAAATATTTGAATTTCAAAATTTAACATTAACCTTATTTTTGGAAATAATACATTTGGAAAATGAATTTGAAATTTTTAAAACATTTTAAACATCTTATTCAAACTTATTTATTTTCAAAATAAATATGGGAACTTAGGTATTAAACATTACCTAACAGTTTGCTTAACAACCAAACTACTCGAGTTTACCTTGTAACCATATATCATTACACAGTAACAACGGGAAAAAAAAACCCACCACCTAGTCTAACACAATACTTCGAGACGCATCCAACTTCCCACAGCAAAACCCATCTTCTTCGAGTTGATCACGAGCGAAATGCGAGCAATACTCCGAATCACATGAGAAACCACGAGAGCTTCAACTGAACGAACCTTTTCTTCCCCAAACTCATTCTTCAGTGCACAAATCGTGCACGCGTGCATACTGCACGGTGATCCCATCGGCGTCGAGACTCCCTCTGGCCATCACCAAGTCACCGATGACCACGATATGCCTCTCGACTAACCAAACCCACAAATCCTACCATGGATCAAAAATCGACCCTCTTGCTCGAAAAAAACAGCAGCAGCCCCAACTTTAAATCCTCCACGGCCATCGCCCTGACGCCGTCCAACTCCTGCCGACTCCACCATTGAGGCGTCACGATGCGAACGCCAATTTCCCCCATGTGCGAACACCAAAATCCCACCCTTCTTCAACGCAAAACCAACTACAGCCAAGCCGAAACCAAACCAAACTAAACCCTACTCCATTAAATTTCCATTGAATCGTTCATTAGAAAAAATATTTCGCATTTTTCCTCTAGTCTATAACTTATAAGCTAGCTATGATTCCAAAATCAACTTAAGTTAATGCACAGAAAATCAACAATTCATAAAATCCCCTATTTCATATAAACCCTAATTTCAACCTAATTACTCAATTAAAAATTTTCATACAAACTCTAAAAATCATATTTTTCCAAATGTAATTCGATTATAATTTCAAAACTAAAAATTTAAAAACATGAAATTTGCCCAAGTTTGGTTTTTCACTGTATTTTGAAATTTCTGAGCAAATTATTCATTTTAAAGTTCTATAAACTATTTTAGATGATCAATCACTTGAATACAAACAACTTCCATTTACAAATGACAGTCCAAATCGTATTCAAAATCAAGTTATTGATTAAAAAGAAAAAAAACACAAACCTGTATAACACAGGATTCATATGCAGGCATTCACTGTATTTATATATTTTTTTATAAAAGCTTACATGCAGGAAAACAAATATGCATCATCTAAATCAAATACTTTAGCATGCAACATTCAAACAAAGATTAATTCAAAACCTGTTTTTAAAATAAAATTTACTCACCTCTGAAATATGCAGAGCAGTTATCTAAATTTCCAGGCACTGAATCTAAACTTTGAAAAGCTTTTAATCTTGCTGTTGAATTACTTTGCATGCTTACAATTGTTGTTCTAAACTGATTGAGACTTGCAGTAGATCATCCATTTGTTACATATTGAAGTCCATTTCAATTTGCAGGTTTTAAATTGAATTGCAGGTTGATACTTTACTTTGAAATGCAGATTTGAGGCTCGTAGGAAGAGCTTTATTTTTTTTGCAGAATTAAATTTTGGCTTCAGATTTTCTTTTGGATTCAATTTTCAGGTTTTGAAATAGATTTCTGTTTTGAAGAATAAATTTTTGATTGCCATAAAAAGAGGAAAACCAATTTTCTCATAAGTTAGGCTTATTAAAAATTAAAGAGAGTAAAAATTGGAATGAAGACACTTGTCACATAACCCTCTAAATTGATTAACACGTGTTTAGAGAGCCTTAACATGTTTACACATGTATTGTAGCATTTTAAATAAATTTTTATAAATTTTCATTTAATTTAAAAGATAATATAAGCTTTCTTTTTATCTTCCCTTTTAAGTTACTTAATTTATAAATGTTTACATAAGTATATAAATTCACTTTTAAAAGTAATTATTCTAAAACTTATACATATACATTTTTAACCATTAAAATTTAAACACTTTTAAAGAAAGCATAAATAAAACATTGATAAATTTCTTTATAAACTATCATATTTGAAATAAATAATTATCTTATATTTGGAAAACAAATTGAATAAATCTTTGAATTAACTTTTAAAATTAAAACAAAGCTCCAATTACAATATTCATTCATATCTAAATTATCAATAGATTAAAATTAAATCTCAAAACAACTCAAAGTATAACATATACATACATATATATTATAATTTGAAAGTTTATCTTTAATTAAAAACAAAAGCTCTTCTATTCACAATATATATATCAATTGTATATATTATAAACAGAATAAAATCTGATTAGCTTTGAAAAACAATTCTTATCAAATTTAAATTGTCAGAAAGATATTGATTACTATTAACAAATTAAATATCTATTAACCATAAAAAGAATAAATTCATCAGTTTAAATTAAAATTCCAAAGAAAAATTATCAAACCAATTTAATTATTTACACAGATTATTAAATTCTTATTGCCTAAAATTCCGAGTCGTTACACCCTCTGCAATATCATCAAACCAAAGAGCCATTTAGTAACCACTGTTCAAGATTAAAATAATTTCATATTATGGAAATATCAAGTTGAAACCAGTATAAGAGGGTATGGTTTGGAAGACTTTCTGTATGGAACAACAACCATACCTGCAAGAATAGTGATTAATAGTAAAGGAGAAAGAATTCTCAACAAAGAATTCATCAACTATCAAAGGCATGATAGCTTACTTGCAACATGTTTGCTTTCATCCATCAGTTCTGAATTACTGTCATAAATTGTTGGTTGCGAAACCTCATTTGAAATATGGTCTGCAATTCAACAAATTTCCAATACTCAATCGGCTGCAAGAATTATGTAGGCAACTGCAGAATCTCAAAAAAGAGAATATGACAATGAGGGAGTATCTAACAAAGGTGAGATCATACTATGATCTTCTTGATATTGCAGGTCACAAAGTATCTAAAACTAAACATATACTAACTAATCTAAATGAACTTGATATAGAATATAAGTCTGTGGTAGCAATTATCTCTTCACAACAAAATCTACCTAATATGTAGTATGTACACTCAATATTATTGTCACATGAAGGAAGAGTTGAGCAGGGAAAAGAAAACAATCCAGAATTATCAATCAACTATGCATCAAATTCCAAAAACAGAACACAAAGTAAGAAGCAAGAAAACCAGAATATCAGACAAGATTTTTATAATCAAAGAGGTGGTACTGCACAGAGAGGTAGAGGCAGAAATGGAAGATGGAATAATAATATAACAAAATGTCAGATTTGTAAAAAGCCTGGATACACAGCCAGGCAGTGTTATTTCAAACTCAACACTGAATACTACCCAAATCAACAAAATCAAGCAAATCAAAGAAATTACAGTTCCAGTGCTAATGTGGCACATATTGATCAAAGACAAGGCAATCAGTCTGAAGGCTAAGACTGCGGAACTTAAACTCAGAAAATCTTACCAGAACAGAGGAAATTGCAGGGGAGGATTGGTATCGAGATTCGGGTGCCACCAACCACCTTACAAGCAGCCTTCAAAATCTCAATCTTGGAAATAAAGAATATACATGCATGCATTCTATACATGTGGCCAACGGTGAAGCTTTAAAGTAACACATGTTGGAACTAGCAGTTTATAAGATAAAAGACATCTCTATCTTAATAATCTATTGAGAGTTCCTCAAATTAAGAAAAACTTATTGAGCGTATCTTAATTTGCTAATGATAATAATGTGTATTTTGAGTTTCATCCTAAATTTTGTTTAGTGAAGGATCTACTAAATCAAGATATATTACTGCAAGGTAAGCTAGACAAAGGGTTATACAAATTCAACTTTGGCAATAGAAGAAAGAGCAATATTAGGAATTTATGGTGTAACAGTACTGAATCTCATGTTAAAAATGGCCAAGAAACTTTTACTCTATGGTACTGTAAACTAGGACATCCTAGTGTAAACATTGTAAAACAAGTTCTCATGAACAATAATATCTCTTTTGATGTATCTCTGCCATATATATGTACCTATTGTCAATTAGACAAAATTCATAAATTGCCATTTGCAGATTCAACAACAGTTATTAGCAAACCACTAGAATTAGTGGCAAGAGACTTATGGGGACCGGCTCCTATAAGTTCAGACTATGGTTTCTGGCATTATATATCTTTTGTTGATGCCTATTCTAGATACACATGGATATATTTTCTAAAATCCAAGTCAGATACACACAAGGCAATAATGTAGTTCATAACTTAAGTAGAGAAACGAATAATTAGTGAGCTTAAAATTTACAAATTGATGATGGCAGTGAATATAAACCACCAAAAGAATATTTTCAGAAAAGAGGTATTATTCATAGAACAACCTGCCTATATACCTCTGAGAAAAATGGGCTTGAAGAGAGGAAGCACAGACATATAGTAGAGACTGTCTTAACTTTACTTGCTCAAGCCTCTCTACCCATGAAATTTTGGCCAAAAGCTTTTAACACTTCTGTGTATCTAATTAATAGGCTTCCTACCAAAGTTCTCAAATATATGAATCCTGTTGAAGCACTGTTTGGCACTAAACCTGGTTATAAAGGTCTTAAGACATTTGGTTGCGTATGTTTCCCATGTCTTAGACCATATAATAATCATAAACTAAGTCTCAGATATACCCTAAGCACCTTCTTAGGATATGGAAATAATCAGAAGGGATACGGATGTTTGAGCGGTGATGGTAGGATATTTTTTTCAAGACATGTTGTATTTAATGAAAACATTTTTCCATTTGCAGATGGAAATATCAAAACAACCAAGTAGGTATACAATAAAGACAACATATCAATACCATCTATACCGGTTATACTAGACTGGGATCAGACTGATGGAAGTGTGCAGATAAATCAAGGGCCACAACACACTTTACCCAGTAGTGACACCGGATCAGGTCATGACTCTCATGAGTCCTCTAACTCCTTCAACAACACAAGCCAGATCAATGATAACAATCCAAGTCAAGGAGAATCCCCCCTCATCCATGTCTCAACATTCGAATGACAATATTGATACCCATGATTCACCACCTCTAAGATTAGGACATAATATGATTACAAGGTCAAATAGTGGTATTTTCAAACCTAAAGTATACAGTGTTCGACTGGACTCAATTGAGCCAAGAAACTACAATGAAGCTATTAACGACAGCAATTGGAAACAAGCTATGGATAATAAATACAGTGCTCTTATCAGAAATAAAACTTGGAGTTTAGTATCAATACCCAAAGACAAAAATATAGTTGGTAGTAAATGGACCTACAAAATTGAAAGAAATCCAGATGGAAGTATCTCAGAATATAAAGCAAGACTGGTAGTTAAAGGGTACAACCAACAATATGGCTTTGATTTCAATGAGACATTTTCCCCCGTTGTTAAGCCAACTACTATAAGAATTATCTTGACAATTGCTCTTCACAGAAGATGGAAGATCAGACAACTTGATGTAAACAATGCCTTTCTCAATGGAGACTTAAATCAGGATGTGTTTATGGAACAACCAGAAGGGTACAAGAAGGGTGTCGACAACAATTTAGTATGCAAGCTACGTAAAGCTATTTATGGGTTGAAGCAAGCACCTTGTGTATGGAATGAAAAACTCAAGTCAACATTGATAGATCTAGGGTTCATACCAACTAAATTAGACAACTCTTTGTACATGCAATGCAAATAGAAAAAGATCACATACATTCTGATATACGTGGATGATATCATTATTACTGGAAATGACAATCAAGCCATGAATCAAACTATCAAGCATCTTGATCAAGTGTTTTCTATAAATGATCTAGGTGATTTACATTACTTCTTGGAATTGAAGTCATACAGAAATCTAATTCAGAAATGTTTTTGTGTCAAAAAAGATATATAATGGATCTATTAAAAAGAGAAAACATGGATCAGGCTGAACTACTACCTACTCCCATGACAAGCAACCTCAGATTATCAAAAGATTCAGGAGAAGTCATCACAAATGAAAAACAGTACAGAAGCATTGTAGGAGAACTTTAATACATTACAATTACAAGATCATATCTAAGCTACAGTGTAAATAAAGTCTGTCAATTCATGCGTAAACCACTCAGTTACCACTGGAGAGTTGTAAAACGTATTTTACGTTACCTGAAAGGAACAATGGACCATGGTCTACACCTTAACAATGCAAAAGAACTAAACATACAAGCTTATTGTGATGCAGACTGGGCCACCGATCCCGATGATAGAAGATCGACATCTGGATTCTGCATATACCTGGGCAGCGACCCCATCTCATGGAATTCGAAGAAGCAAGCCACCACTTCACGCTCCAGCACTGAAGCCGAAAACCGATCTATCGCCAGTACTGTAGCGGAAATAACATGGATTGATTCGCTGCTCAGTGAAATTAAAATTAATCTCTCAAACACACCAATAATCTAGTGTGATAATTTAAGCTTTGTTTCCCTCTCAGCAAATCCTATTTTACACTCACGAACAAAACACTTCGAAATAGATCTGTACTTTGTTCGTGAGAAAGTAATGGAGGAGAAACTAAGAGTTAATCATGTTCCAACACTGTTTCAGAGAGCCGACATCCTCACGAAACCATTCTCAGCAAAAAAAAATCACTCGATTGAAGAAGGAACTTAAAATTGAAGATGGCGGCGCAAAGATGAGAAAGGGGATGAAAACCCTAGATGGAATTGAAGGGGGGAAGTTAGGTTATGCGGCTGCGTATAAGTGTGGTATTATATTGTCTAAAGTAACAGGTTTAGAATATTTTTGTATTGGCCTTTATATGTCAACCCATGTCTTACAAAATGCTCTATGTGTTAGAACCGATATCATTGTATCAAGGATCAACAGTTTATCAAATACACTTTTACATTTCTCAAATTACATTCAATCAAATAATTCTATTATTTTATAAACAATAAGATTCTCGTATTTCGAGTTCAAAATTCAAACTTTGATAATTCACATTTTCAGTTTTAGGACTGTAACTTTTTGAATTCAATATTTCAAATGTAAAATCAAATTTTAAAATTTTAAAATCAAGGAAAATTTTCAATTTTTCTAAATTTTATCTTTTTAGTTTCAATTCAAAATTCACACTATAAATAAGAATTTCAAGTTCAAAATTTTGAAAATATGAATTTTCCAAAATTCAAGGTTCCAAAATCTCAAATTCAAAATTTCAAAATTTGAAAACTAAGATAGTGTTTGGTTTGTTATTTTTAGTTTTGGTTTTCATACAAAAAATGCATATGACGCTCATGTATATTGTCGAAAACGACCAATTTAGAAAACGAAGTTAATATATAGAATAGAAAACAACTTTTTTTTTACTTTTCTTGTTTTGAGAAATAACACAAGCATGTGAAACAATTTATTCTTCCGTCGTCCCTTTATCCCCTTCGTCTTTTCATCCGTCTTTCTTTCATCGTCTGCGTCGTCTTTTCATTCCTCTCATATTTGACATATATATTGAAAATCGAAAACATAAAATTTGTTTTAAACCAAATTACCTAAAATTCTCAAAATTTCAATTCCATACGTATATGTTTTCCTTTTAATAGAAGGGTTGTGACCGAACTTTTTGCTTTTAAGAAAATTCAAAATCTGATTAATGTCAAACTTTCAAATTTAATTTTGTCATTTAAAAATTCAGAATATTATTTGAAAATTCAAATCTTGTATCTTAAATTTTCCAACTTAAAAATTGAATTTCAGCTTTTCAAATTCAAATCTTTAACTTTGAATTATTCAATTCGAATTTGAATTTGAATTTCAATACTCAAATATGAATTTCTTGTTTTAAAAGTTTTTATTTTCAAATTCAAATGCAGTATATTCTTCTTCGAAATTATACTACTGAACAGTCAGTTTTTCCGCCGTTGTGCGGTTGTACCAATATTTTATTTGTTTCAACAACAATTTATGTTATGTTACTGTTACACGTAGTTAAACTGATACGTAATGGGATTATAAAGACTAACCTACAGGAGGAGCGCAGTTGGTTAGGATCAGTACTAATGATTGAGTTGGTTGGTAACTGTACGATTTCCTGTTACTTTATAGATTTATTAAACCAGACAGTAGACGTTCAAATAGTGTGGTACGTATATTCAGTGTTTTTATGTTTACATTAGTAGCAGGAACAAAATTGCCAACGTATACTTCATTTAACCAATTATAATTGATCCAAACATTCAAGAACGAACAAACGAGCTTGAAAATCTACGAAAAAAAGCCACGTTTGATTCCACGCACAGCACAGAATGCACTGAAAGCAAGCATTTAATGGCGTGGAAGTTGAAACATGCATATTACAACTTTAAGCCATACCAAATATTATGATAAATAAAAAAAAGATAGCCTAACATAAAGGAAAAACCAACAGCTTAAAGCCGATCGAAGTTATTGAACCAGTCTTCAGGAGACCCAATATCCTGCAATTCCAAACACGAAAGACAAGAATTCTCCGACTGCCCTTTCAAAATCTCCACATTGGACACCCCCTCAGAAGGCGACACTGAGCACGAAGAAGCAATAGAAGAAGATGTCAGCTGTAAAACATCGCTATAATCATCCTCCATGACCGGACATTCAAACGGTGGTGGTGGTGGAGGAGGAGGAGGTGGAGGAGGAGGTGGATGCTCTTGTATGCCACCATTGCTGACATTATCAAAGTGATCACTGTTAGCTTCAAGGCCTGTTAGTTTCTGAACCAAAGCCATGAAATCTCGAGCTTTGGTGTGGATGACTTTAGGAGAGGAGGTGTAGATGATGACAGGCTGGTTAATGGTGGAAGACGCTGATGAGGAAGATGGCTTATGAATGGAGTGCGACTCTTTGCTTGTTTTGAGCTTTGAGCGCAAGGCTGCATTGGGGTTGTTGTTGATGGTTTCACGAGATGAAGGGCTCATTGTTCCTGAAAACTGTACATGCAGGGAGAATTAAATGAAATTATTGTATAGATAGATGCCTGAGATTACCATTTGTGAAGACGATTGCGTTTGTTGCCAGGATATAAATTGATGAGAGATGGTGAGGGGGGAAAGAGGAAGAAATGGAGATGATTGTGAGAAGCAACGGATTAGTAGGAGTTTACGGCCTCTTTATGTTTTTACATGTCATTCCTTTCATCGTAGTCTGTATTTGGTGAAAACAGCGAAGAGTATCATTTCTCTCTTGTATGGACAAGTGTAAATCGCGTAGACACCAGTGCTGAAGTCACAGCATTAAATAGGTTTTTTTGATATCGACATCACATAATTATAAATCAATTTATGTAATTAAAGAAGAAGAAAAAAACTTACTGAAGAGAATTACACATTTATTGGTGTATGTTACTGGTGAAAATGGAGAAAAGAGTACGTTTTTCTCTTTTGTGGACAAGTGTAACTCGGTACTCTTTGCCTGATCAAGTTTTTCTTCCCAACTCCAATTTAAAATGGTATGATTCTACTTTAGACTGTTTCTAATTGATTTTAACAATTTAGCCGTCCAAAACCAAACTAAATGCATATAAAAGTTGGAGAATCTTGTAAATCGAGTACCTTTCACAAATACAAACGAATAACATACATTAAATTTATTCAATTATCTGATAAGCAAATCAATATTAAATCTTTATTGAAACCTTCTAGCATAGTCTAGTCATCTCCTAACCAAAGCAAATCATTTCTAATTTCAAAAGAAATAAAAACACCAACAATATTCATCATACGAAAATAACATCAAATCATGGATGAGAAGGATTGGGTAAGAGTGCTTTTTGAATTCTCTTAATTGATTTTTTATTTATTTTTAAAAAGAGTCCATTAATGCTAACAAGTATCGATAATCGATATCAGAGATACAACTCATGATATTTAATCTTATAGTCTAAGCTACCAACCAACTGAACCAATCTTATTGGCATCTTAATTGATATTTGATCTAAATATCAATCTCTTTCATTTCTTTACATGTAAATTTCTACTACTCTATGATTTTCTTTTAAAGCGAGAAAAATAATAAAGAAATGAGTTAACTGGGTAGTTATAACTAGGCCTGTAAATCGTATGCGATTTTGCCCGAACCCGGCCTATAAATGCAGGCATTGGTTTTGACTCCAACTATCCAAGCCTAACTCAAACACGACCTAAGCCCAATTAAGTTACTATTAGGGTTGGGTACGGTTCAGTCAAAACCTGGTCCGGTTTGGTTCGATTCGATTATTAGTTTTGTATAATTTCTAAACATGAGCATGTATGTTATTTTTTTTACCATTTATTTGTTTGTATGTAGATGTTTTTGCATATATTATTGTGATCTTGGCTACGTCACCACCCAATTGTATGTTAACAATTATTTGTTTATAATTTTTATTAAATTGCAATTGTAAGGTATGGTTTTCACATAAATATTTCGGGTTAGGTATACGGATATTACCCAATTGGCTTGAAAAGCCCGATGGGCCGAACTCGTGTATTAGTTTGGAAATACCCAATTGGTTCGGGTTGGGCTTAGGTCTGGATTTTAAGATACCCAAACCGAAACACGTCCGTTGACAGGCCTAGTTATAGCCATCAAACTTTAGCTCAAACTTAAATTTTTTATTGCACCCGATACAATATCAATTTTCCTCCAATTTTCCTAATGACCCTTGCAATAGCTAAACCCCCAATTTTACTTTTCTTAAGTCATGTCTGGAGCTACGTTCAGCGAATGGAAAATTCGCTTGCTTCATTGCTTTTACTGATGCCGAAACCTCCATTTCAAGTGGTCACGTGCCTTTATAACTCTTTATATCCCAATTAACCACATATTTTAACTTTCTTCAAAATTCTACTTGCCACAAAATACCATTATATCAAGTGAGATATAGAAATTTTATATCAGGGGATTTATCAATAACTTGATCAATATATGAAAACCAAAATTTCCACCAAAGTTTTGTATTTTGCTTCGTCGGTAGTTCAAATTGATATCTCAATCGAAATATCAACCTAGATAGCCGAGATTTGAAATAATGATTATCAAATCGATCATATCTTCAAAAATTACGTGTAACAACCAGTAAATTTGTGATAATTTAATTGTTAATTTTTATTAAATTTTGTTATCTAATATTGGAAAAACAGAAATTTGTGATTCATTAATGAAATAATAACTTAAATGAGATGTAATAATGCTAATCTAAGTTAATTATTAACTATCTGAATGGAGTTACAATTAATGGAATTGATGTAAATGCTATACTAGGCTATAAATCGAATATAAGAAAACAAACGTAAATATTGAATTAATTAATGAATTAATATATATTGAATGGTAATTGAATAAAATCAATGTTTAGTAAGAAATTATAACATTGGTTTGGAAATGATAAACTTATAAAAATGTTTTTGGAGTTAATGATAACAATTATTATAAGTTAATCATTTATTTAGTCCATTAAATCAAAAATTGTAATCAATTGGAATGAGTCTCAATTCAATGTTATGTTAGTGTAAATTAAAGAAATAATTGGAAATAATATTAATTCTATTCATAATATGACAATTGGATGAATGAAAATAATGGATATCAAAATTTATCAATTTATTGCGATCTGAACTGTAATAATTGGATAAATTACAATTAAATGAAATTTAATATTTAATTATTATGTTAATAGAGATTAAGACGAAATTTGAAGATCTTAATGTAATAAATCATGAATCAATATTAGTTATATCCTTATTGTAATAAAAGACGTGAATAACAAGGTTGAAAATTTTAATAAATGAATTTTGTGATTTTTAATTTATAATTTCTGAATTTAATGAAATTGGAATTTATTCACTGCAATTGATGGATTAATCAACTTTAAATTCACATCTAAATTTTTTTAAATTATTGTAACGTTTAAGAAATCAAAAATGATAAGATTTGTTAATTATGGAATTGAAATTGAAAAAAAGTGATTTAATTAATTAATTATCAATTTAATTTAATTACTGGAAAATAGCCATTTTGGCCACTGACTCGGATTTTGACGAAACTAGTTTCATCAGATCCGTAACGGTGAATTATTGTAGGATTTCAAGTTTCGTATCGATCGGACCTGTCATTTGATTGTACGGACTCGAAAAGCATATAAATCAATTTAATTGAAATCAATTTAAATCAATTTGAAATAATTTGATTTTAGCATAACTTCTTCATACGATTGAATTTGGATTTGAAACCTATTCCATTGATTTTAAAATATTTCAAAACATCTATTTCGATATGTGGATTGGCTCATTTTCGTTCTGAAGTCGAAGCGGGCTTTTTGGACTGTATATCGTTCAACTTTCCGACCGATTCGACCCATTTGTTCCTATTTCCAATCTGCCTATATGTATCTGGTTATAAACCCTAGCAGCCTTTCTATTTCTCATTTTTATACGTACAAAAATTTCGGTTGCTCCTCTTTCTCAATGGCAGACAAACCCAAAAATTCACAACCCAGTTTCAATACAAAATTCAACCTCAAAAATTAAAACTCGTCAATACATATCAAATTATATATCGATCTGAAGCACTCGACGAGCGCATCTCAGATTTAAAATTCGTTTTTCAATCTGAAACTCTGTCTGCCTAGAAATTGAAGAGCAAAGTGCGACCGTTCATCGTGCCACGATCAACTGTGTCAGATCATCAAATCGAGGTTACAATCGCATGGAGGAGTACGAGTGGAGTGCATCTGCGTCGTTCATCTTGTTGATTGACAGTTGGATTTTGTGCATTATTAGACTAGGGTTTCAAAATAAGCGGCGGCGGCTGCGATTTTCGGGGTTCGTCGGTGTCGCTCGTAGTGCTCGGAGGTTGTCGCGAGGCTGGGGAGCGAGTCGTCGTCGACTGAAAAGCTATGGATGGCGGCTTCAAGGTGGAGGTCGCGTTTTATTCTTCGGCCTGTAGGGTTTAGGGCCAGCGCTGTAGCACGTGAAGAGAGAGGGAGGGATGTTTGATGTGGCGTTCGGTGAGTGGTGGTGCTTTTTTTCCTTTCAATTTATTAAAAATTTTAATTTCAAATGTTCTAATACGAATAACTTTTGCATACGAGGTCCGTTTCACGCACCTTTTCTTTGCTAGGTTTGTATTGAAATTCCGGACATTATGACGCTGGTTTAGATGAATTTTAAGACTGTTCAAATTTTGGGTTTAAATTGGATTTAAATTCAATTTAAATTCGACAGGTGAGTGTTTTAACCCACTCACAACTTCTAAAATTTCTTATGTTTGTTAAATTAATTTATGATATGATTAGAAATTTATTTATGACTATTTGGCGTATGTTGAATCATCATCTCAGTCTATTTGAATTTATTTGAATAAAATAGTTATTTAATTTATTATTGAATATAAACTGCCAGTAATACCTGTTATTTATTATTTGTTCTATATTAATGTTATTGATTGAATTGGATGATGATTGTGATAAATGTTTAATGATTGATATTAGATGAATGGATGTTGTATTTTATATTGTTATAAACTGCAAGTTGTTATGGATTTTATTTTTTGGGGGGTTGCGGTTTGAAATGGTATATAACCATATTTATGTTTTAAATTACAGATTGAAATGATAAATATCTGTATCACTTGACCATAGGATAGAAAATTATATACAGACATCATGGTCTGTGTGTATATATATATAATTTGAAATTGATTTCTACGGTTTTTGGAAAGAAATACATGGTTTTATATAGATATTGATTTTAGATATTACATAAATGCTATATATATAGTCAAATTCTTGACTTGTGCTATGTATAAATTTGTTGATATAAATAAGTTAATAATAAAGTTTGATTTTATTTGAAATATAATATGGTTATAAATTATATTTTAATATAGAATTTATAATGATATCAACGAATTAAGGTTGAAAGATAAATTGGAAATTGATTTGAAATTGTATTTAATTGAGAAATTTATTTAATAAAAATCGATTTGGGACTCATTGAATTTGAGGTTTTAAAGAGTACGATTTTTAACTTGATTTTGGTTTAAGGTTATATAAGTGAATATATCAAGTTTGAATAAAGTGAGGGAAATATTCAGTTACATGAAATTGGAGTTTATTTGAATGATATTGGAATTATTAAGTAAATATGTCAAAACTAAATAATAGTAAACTGAATTTGATATATATATATATATATATATATATATATAGTTAACAAATTAAGTTTTGAAGTGTTGAATATTGAAAGCTTTGAAATCTATTGAAATGGTTTATTTGGAGGTTCGAATCTATATTCGAAATCAATATAAATTGAAATTGTTTATTGAAAATTGAAAGTGAGTTGAAAGTATGAATTGAGATTTAATTCAAAGTGAATAAAATTGTGAAGTTGAGAAAATTATTTTACTTTATAAAGTAATTTTAAATTCATACTATTTTATTTTATGTACTGTTTGAATATCCAAACTGTTTAAGTAGTGGAATTTATGGTTTAGAAGCTATGAAATTCAAAGTATTATGTTTTGAAAGGTTATATTTCAAGCGTTGGTTTCGAAATATTATAATTTTGAAAGTGTTATGGTTTTAGAAATGATATATTTGAAATAAAATGATATCGTATTGATTTGAGTATGAAAGGGCAATGATATTTGGTTTGAAGCATGTACTATTTTGAAAATGACCGCGGTGGTATAAGAACGTTTAGTTGTTAAAGAAACCGGGATCGGAAGTTGTCATACTCTCTGCCAACTCCGAAAACCACTTTAACAACCGTGTACGCGGTGGAGATTTCAGAATGAAGTAGGATGGTGACGGCATTCCTTTGAGGTATATATATGGACCCGACTCCCGTGAATTGGCATAAGGTGGCTAAAACATGAGCGATTCTCGGGCCAAGGAGGTAGCCCTTCTTATCGAACACACTCCTTCGATATTATATTCTGACTTTGGATTGATTTGGTGGCCACTTTTGACTTTTGATTATGGAGGTATGGCTCAAGGTGGGCGGTAGTAGTTGTTATGCGTTACCACCAGCCCGGATGCGTAATTGGTATATCTACCATGGTATTGACTTATGTGCCGTGTCACCTACCCTAGCGCGCTTTATACGATTTTGGTTTTGTACCATACCTATGGAGTGCCCTCTGACGACGCCCATTACGAGGAAGATTACAGTACTGTATAGACCATTGGAATATAAAAGTGTGTCAAGGTGGAAAATTTAAAGCCTTAACACTATTTTTAATTTATATTATACTTTACTGTAGACACTATTATAGTAGCGTATATTACTACATAGTAGACAGTTTAACGTATCCTTAGAAGATATGAATCCCAAGCATCTCTTAAGTTACCGCACTCATGTTAGACACAAGATAGAAGATGTCAAACCCCGTAAACATCTCCGACACCGTTTACACTCATATTTATTTACAATGGATTTAACTCACATAAGATCTTTTAGTTCTGACTCGAGTATTTTGTCTTTTCAATTCGCTCGGGTCAGCCTGAGCATTTCAGGATTTGAAGATTTTATTTTTGGAGAACGAAGACCAAGATTGTATTACTAATATTTACTATATTGTTCCACGACATCATATTGTTCCACTGCATTATTTAATATTCTCTGGTATGTGTAACTCTGATATGCGTAGTACAAGTATAATCAAATGTTTTGTAAAATAGCTTCATGAACTGTTTTTTGATTATTATATTTTGCCATTCCGCTGTGAGATTCTGTTTTGTTTTATTTCTTTCTCTGTTTTTTTCTTATTCATCCCAATAACAATCCGCTCTTTTGTATGGTTTGAGTCTGGTGTGCGTGGTCATCGTCGATTTAAAGCGTACAAAAAGGCGGGATGTTACATTACGGTTCGTTTAAATGGGCTGAAATTAGCTACTTTTTTGTTTTTTGAAACCCAAACCAATTCATTTGGATTTTCAAAAAGCCAAAAAGTAAATTGTTTAAGTCAATCCAACTAAGGCGTTATAGTTATAACTAATATTTTTTCACCACGAAGAATCCAACGTACATATACAGATGCAAGCCCAACATGTACCATATGCCCAGACTCATGGTGGCCATTATCACTAACCTAAATTTAAAAAAAAAAGTTGCAATATACTTTATATATTTTATTTTGGCTATTTTTTTAGAATATAAATAAATAAGCTAGAATTTTCTCTCTTTTTAGCTACTAACCATATCTATTTGAGGGAAGGATAATATTTACTATGGCCTATCATATAAAATAATTCTTAAAAGGTAAAATATAAAAATAAATATTTAATGACTAATATATTTCGTTATTAAAATTTCTGGGGTGATTACCTTAACATAGAGCCTACAATAAAATTGATATTGTCAACAAAACATCTCCTACCTTAACAAAGATCCCCTTACAATATTGTTACTATGAAAAAGCAATATTAATGCTTGATTAACTTAGAAAACATTGAGTTTCTTAAGCATCTAAATAAATTCTGTTAAGACAAATTTTGGCTTAATCTTCAAGCATTAGAGAGTAAGTAAGGTGATAACTTAGCAAGAGTGAACCATTAAAGGCAGGTATGTAATACAAATATCATAAGTCTTTTATCACATATAATTAATCTTGATTCAACCTAATTAGCTATGGAAATTATTACATCAAGATTTTTTGAGAATTCTTGAGTTACAAATGAAATTGGAAGAGAAGAAGATTCGGAAAAAAACCCTTTTTGTGTGGGCGTACATGACTACTTATAGTAAAATTTTATTATTGAATTCTCGACACATGGCAAGTAATAGCTTTAGATGGATAGGATTCTCTTAATGACTTATGATTTGGCACTATATTGTTTGTCACGTGGCACTCCTAAGACGTTTTCTCTTTCTCTTCAATTCCTCTTATTTGTGTTAATTTGTCATGAATGGTCCAATAAGGCATTGACACGTGGACCATTAAGGAAACGATTATAAAGTCGATTACACTCCTACTACAAACTCAATAGAACTTCTAGTACAAACTCTATAGCTCTTCTGCTACAAACTCGATAGCACTTTTGGTAAAAAAAAACTACATAGCTCTTTGTTACAAAATGGTAGCACTTTTTGTACAAAATTGATAGCTCTTCTTCTAAAAATTTGATAGAAATTTTAGTACAAATTCAATAGCACTTCTGCTACAAACTTGATAGTACTTCTAATAAAAATCAATAACACTTCTACTGCTAACTCGATAATGCTTCTAGTATAAACTCGATTGCATTTCTGGTACTAACTCGATAACATCATATTTATATTGTCGATAGCCTCTTCCTTATAAACTCGATAACATCATCTTTATAAACACGATAGCACATTTCTTTATAGACTCGATAGCATTTTTCTTGATAAACTTGATGGCCCTTCTTTATACACCGATAGCATCTTTCTTGAACAAACTTGATAGCATCCCTTTATAGAGTAGATAGTATCCTTCTTCATAAAATTGATAGCACCTTTCTAGTACAAACTCAATAATCCTTCTTTACAAACTCGATGGCATCTTTCTTATACAAACTTGATAACATTTCCATATAGACCCGATTGCCTTTCCTTGTATAAATTCGATTATACTCTGCAGCTTTTATTCTACAACCTCCTTTTTATGGTTTATAAATCTTAGGTATATCACTTACCTCCCGAAGGGTTTGCTTATACTTTAGCTTAAGGAAACTCTTTGTTTCTATCCTTTTCTTTAGCCATTTCTAGTTTTTGCTTCTTAATTATAGTTAATTTTCATTGTGAGTTGGTCCACTTTGGCTAGATTTCTTATTGGATCTGCAAATTCATCAAATGCATTAGTAAGGATTTATTTTACAAAAAAATAAATTATTCCTCATACACAAATCTTGTTTTCATTTAATCATGTTTGATTAGAACCATCTATAGATATTCTCTAAAGTGGCCACTTACCTATTTTTAATCAGTATTCTCAATTGTAGTAGTTTAAGGAGTTACCTGAGGAATGGTTTAAAGAAATTGCCTAAACCAAGAAGGACTTTATCATTTATTGCCTTAGAGCTAGCCCCAACTTGTCTTTGTCCTTGACCTTGTTTATACTCATGTTGTTAAGCTGTAAATAGAGTCGAACAACTACCTTAGGTTAAATGTGTGTGCATCATTTATATAGTGTCAAAGACACAAATACATTCACTCATACATTTGGCCGCCTAAATCATTTGTCTTACTTAATTGTCTCAAGTCTTATGTGTACCTTGCTCCTTCAAGTATCCCCCAACAACCTTTACTTGAAGATGCTTACCTAATCTTGCTCCTAGTGTTCACTTGGGTCGAACTTATCGCTCAACTTATCCCAGTGCTAAACCTACGCTTTGATAACACATGTAAATACTCGCCGGCCCTGACACCTCTAAACGATGCCATTCAACATCCCAATTTGGAAGTTTGGAACAAAATAATCCTTTAAGTACTAAAAAACTAAAACTATTCATCATGCAACATCATTTGCAATTCACAATGAAAAGGAAAACATATGATAGAAAATAGAGTAGTACATTATGATAGATATAGTATATGAGATATATTAAAGTACTGGAGATATGGTAATTCATCTTATATATACATACATGATGCTTATTACTACATAAAATAAAAGCCTAGACTAGATAATAGCTAATAGCATCTCCAAGCTCCACTAGCTACCCTAAGAACTGTTAAAAAGGGATCCTCAACACCTGATTCTTGGCCTACTCATGAGAGTGCCCATACTCATGAGAGTGCCCAAGAGTTGTCAAAGAAAATAAAACAAAGAAAAAAAGTGGAACAAACATAAAGGTAGCGTGAGGAGGAAACTATCTAAGATATTAGATACATAAATGTGTGTATACTAAATATATAAAATAACGAATAAAAGGCACATGGGTATATAAAACAATACCTCAACCTGTTTTGCTTGCATCCAACAAGTTAAAACAACAATAGTATTTTTGACTATAAAGACATGGTAAAGTATGATTTCTCTAATACTATGTCACTGGGTAAAGTCCGGTGCTCGTCCATCTAAGGTGCATGAAACCTATATCCATACGTCCCTAGTGATATCTGTGAAGAGTATCACCCCGACAACCACACATTTATTGTATACATTTATCATCCCTATGGATTATCAATCTTAGCAAAACCTTATAATCTAAGGCCCATACGTCCACGAGTCATTTTCACCACCACTATGCACCCAAGTATAGTTTACCTTCAATGTCCTTTCAAGGATACACATTTCCCTCTTTGTATGATCTGGCTTATCAACACATCGTCCACTAGCCCCTCTACGTGGTGCTTTTGCACCCTTAATACTGCACAAAAGAGTACGTTGGAGTTCACCTCAAAGAACATTAACCCTACTGTCTTACCGACGATGAGCGCTACTCATCAAGTGGTCATTCCACTCTCAAGTTAATTCCTTTAACTCTGAGATACACACTTACATATAATATAAGGACCACAGAACCTATCACCCCATTTCATATTTCTTTAATAGTTACTACGTAGTAGTTGGATCAGGTGCATTGGCAGTGGCAGTAGGGTTAAAAGGGTTATTCCAAAAAAATTCCTTTTACCAATAAGATCTTATTTGTGTTTATGTGAATAAAATTTGTTTACGCTAAATCAAAGTTAGTATTTATTAATAAAAGAGTTTGAGTAATATTTTAATTTAGTTTATTTAAAATATTTTTATTTGTTAATGTTCAATAATAATATTACTAATTTAATTTAAAATTTAATTTACTAATTTAATTCTATTTTGATTTTATATTTTGATTCTTATAAATGTTCGTATTCAAAATATGAACATCATAACTACATTAAATATATAAACTAATCTAAGGATATAATGAAAAAAATTAACCATTGAGTCCTACGTTAATAAATGTCAAGTGATAAACATATGCCAACATTAATGTCAAGGGCTATAAATGTGCATGAAACAGTAAGCATTATATTTACTCCACTATTATCTAACTAGTTTTTTTGGCCAAATTGTTTTGATTAACTTTTTTTAGCAAAGCTAGCCGGCTTTATAGTGGGTCATGCCACTGTATAAATAATGGAAAAACAGGTGTTCTATAAATGCACAGAATAATTAAAGGGCAGAAAAGCCCAAAAGACATAAAAAGCACAGGAGCTAGACAAATGCACCAAAACTACTATAACAACATGACTAAGCTCCCTCAGAAGAGGAAGAACAACCATTGCCAACATCCAACGATGAACCAATAACATGAGAAAAACTAGAGAAGAGAGCAGCCATATGAGAATCATAACCATCAGAGTCTGGAGAGTATATAAATTTCTTATCCCACATGACGTCATAAAACTTACTTTTGTACACATCACTAGTCTCACCAACTCTAGTAAGACACAAAACATCTCCCTCAATATGATAGATGAGAAAATGAGTCTCGCCAAGAATATCATTGATAAAAGCATAGAATGTGTCGTTCTCAGGAGAATATCTCATATCAGAAGGGGCATGAACCCAAGCTCATTCTTCAGAATTTCAAGATATAGTATCAAACGAAGGAGCAAAAGGAAGCACACATAAGGTCGAAGGTGGAAGACAATCTGAAGGAGCTTCACAAACTGGAGAAACAATAGGAGCATCAACAATAACAAAGGGAGGTTCCGGTACAGCAACTAAGGGAGCTACAAAAGCAACCTTCGGGATCCAAAACCAGAAAGGAGGACGAGGAAGAGGAATCCGGTCAGCCAGGGGAACTACGCCAATATCTTCCGGTCTAGAACATGTATCCAAAGGATGCCCAAAGGATTGACAGGATGTGCTTAGCTCAGGTTTCTAACTGCAGCAAACTATGACCACATCAAAATGGCTCTCATCTAGTCTGACCTTTAAAAACGAAGGTAAAGATTTGTTAGGAGTAATCTCGATCAGAATTTTGGCATAATGGCTCTCATCTAGTTTGACCTTTATATGTTTTAACTTATATATAAATATATATTTATGTATCGTATATATTAACTTATAAATAATGTTTTAAAATATTAATTTATTATTTCATAGATGTATTGATATATATATATATATATATATATAATTATATTCAAAATATATAATTGTATTAAACTTTACAAATTAAAAATTCAAATTAAAGTATATTTGACCTTTTCAAAATAATTATTTGATATATACAGTAGTTTTCTTATCGCGGTAGCTAAATAAAATAATTTTTTAAATTAAATATCCAATTAGATATTATTTATTTAAATATTTCAACATTTAAAATTCAAAATAGTTTGACCTTTTAAAACTAAATAAAAAAATGTTTATTGAACTGAAATCAGAAACATACTTTTTTTAATTGAAATTTGTGTATAAAAATTTCTAATATATATAATTTTATCATAGCTGAGAGCAAATAATATATATTATAGTATTAAATCCGAAAGCATTTAATGATGTAAACATTTAAAACAGATTTTATAATATATATATATATATATACATATATTAAATTTT
Organism: Allium cepa; assembly: GCA_030765085.1. Taxonomy (NCBI): domain Eukaryota; kingdom Viridiplantae; phylum Streptophyta; class Magnoliopsida; order Asparagales; family Amaryllidaceae; genus Allium; species Allium cepa. The sequence continues at coordinate 22,593,683 of CM060936.1, read as the reverse complement.
GTTTATCGATTGATTTAAAATTAAATTTTGAAACATTTTTTCATAGCGGAATTGATAATAAAAGAGACAAGTAATTTTAATATGAATATAACTTGAATGTATATTTAAATTGAAATTAGCGCCTTTTACTGTTGAAATCTAGCGAGCAGTCGAACACGTTTTTTGTTAGTTATTCCTTCAGGAACCTTCATTCTCCTTCTGGGTTACGAGTTGCAAAGCTATACCTTGGCTTCTCCAATAATCAATGTGAGATATAATTGTATGGAATTAGCATAGAGAGAAAGGAACTGGAGGCCATCTATTTATAGCCAACAGATTACCAAAATATCTTCTTCTTTTTCTCAAACTCAAATGACTAGGTCAACTTGCCACCCTCTTCATGTATGGTCATCCTATACAATTGACGCTGCTAAGTAAAGCTAAGTAAAAATGTCTTAGGGATAATTTTGTAATTTAATGTAAATTATTTAACTCTATAATAAAATCTTGATCGTAATAAAGATGTTTACTTTCTGTTATATATTTTGGTATAATGTGTTATAAATTATTAAATGATTAATAAAATTATTTTAATAGAAAATTCATAAATGGTGTGTATGTGATAGTAATTACCAATAATTGTAAACATGAGTATTGTATCACAATATTATAAAACACATCATTTTAAATATTCCTGGTCAAGATGCATCGAGACTGGATATCAGTGTATCCGTTGAGACTATAGTGCATAGCGCTCTCCAAATGTTGGATAGGGTATTACTCATGACTGCTAGACGCACATAGAGGTTACTTACTGATAATTATTGGGTAACCATGGAATAACGCATTCGATAGTTTTTTGTTGGTGTAACACCCTATGATTTTAACGCTAATTAATTAAAAAGAATTTAATAAATAAGTAATAAAGTTGAAAATAGAATTTTTGTGGATTTTAAAATTTGGCTACAAAACTTATACCGTAGGGTTCGTGGAGATTTTCTAATCAATTTTCATATTTAATGTTTTACGATCGGAGTTCAAACAAAAAAATATTAACATTTGAAGTTTTTAAATCAAAAATAATTATATATGAAATTATGGTAATAAAAATAAATCAAATGTTAATTATTAGTGTTAATGGAAAATTAGATGTTAGTAAATGTTAACGTTAAATTAAATCTCATAGAATACATAAAGTGGGAAACAAATGAACGAGATAAGTTACACAAGGAATCAAATTAACAAAATCAAGATGCTGATTAACTAAATATGTAAACAAAGTCACAGGCCGACCAATAAAACATCTAGGTTAACCGGTAGCGGTCGACCAAAGGCAACAAGCGATCGACTGGTAAGCATGTTAAATTGTGATTTTAAAACAAGCATGAACTAACCCGAAGGACGAAAATATTTTACTTGCTTCCAAGTGCATCTCTAATTAAAATAAAGATTTCATAAGATAAATATAATACTCTAAGTTAACGCTAAACCCCTACAAATACCAGCCTGGTTCTCACTTCTCATCTCATACTTTCTGGGTCACAGAGCAAAGTTCTGCCGTTCTCTTTTCTCTACAATTTCTAGATCTCTAAAAGAAAAGTATTATAATATATATATATATATATAAGGGGAGAAAAGTAGGAACTAAGAAAAGATAAGAGTAGAATTAATTCAGAACAGAAACAAAGGTTAATTCATAAATCTAAAATTTTAATTTAAAATTGATTCGGTCATTTCCCCATATCTGTAGTAGTATTAGTAGATGTATTTTTTTTGAATTTAAGTAAGAGGGAGTTAAATTAAAAGGAAATAGATCAAGGAGAATTGAAAAGCTAAAACAAGGTGAGTGGAAAATTACATGTTTTGTAATAATATTAGAATTATATCATTGGAATTTCTTTCATCTATGGCTAAACACATTTTGGATTTTTATTATAAATGCAAAAGGAGTAGATATAAATCTTTGTTTGGAATTTTTAATTGAGTACGCGTATTGATTGGAATGATAAATAATCAATTGGATAATGAATTGTATATGTGTAATGATAATGGAATAAATTTAGTGAAACTGATTATGGAATTGATTTAATGGAATTGATTGTGGAATAGATTTAATAAAATTAGTTATGTTTTGAGTTCCAAAATTGATTTGACTATTATTGGGCTTGATTGTAGTTAGGTTGGGACTTGATATATTTAGATTCATTGGAATAAAAAGGGGTAATAATACAAGTCTCTATGAATCATCCATGTTACAAAGGTGTATTATTTGAAATAATAAGGAATGTAAATATAAAGAAAATCATGTACAAAATAAGGGAAATCCGGTATTTTGTACAGTCTATTTTAATAAAAAAATAAAATATAGTTCATTGTAATTTCACACAAAACACAAATACTCTTTAAGTAATTCATAGAGAATTATGACGCTAAAAATTCCTTTTAAAAAGGGAAAGTAGTTCCAATGGATTAAAGTATAAGGTCCTTAAGTATAATAAAAAGTAAAGAAAATAGGAATAAGAAAATTAGTTAAAAAGGGAATTCCAAATACATAATTGGATAAGAGTAATTAGAAAGTAAAACCATGTAAAATTCATTAAACAGTAATGACACTTATGTCAATAAATAAGAAATGGATAACAAATTATAGTAATTAAGAAAAGATATTTAAAAGAAAGCGGTAAATGAACTTAAATTAAATAAGAATTAAATGCATAGAAAATTAAAGAAATATTATCAACAATGAATGGTAGAGGCATAGTAAATAGGTATCACAATGTTGGTATATAGTGGATTAGAGAAGGGCAGAAGGTATGGTGTCGAAACCTTTGCTTTTGATGGGGTTGAAACCTTTGTTTTATTTTTCAAAGAAAATGTGCTTGACTGTTTTCTAAATGCTTTCGAAGGGGTCTTTTAAATTGCTTTAGAAAGGGGTTGCCAATTCTTGTTAAAATGGTAGCTTCTGAATGAGTTAGTTTTAAAATCAATGCTTTCGAAGAAGGTAGTTTCGACCAAGTCAAAACTCTTCTGCCGTCCCTATGCCTTTCGAATGGATTGAAGCCATCAACCAATTTGAAAGGGAGCTTTTGTTTTAAACTTTTACTATATCATTTCCTAAAGCTTTTTAAAGGATCTAAAGGTTTCGAAGGCAATGCTTTCGAAAGGGGTTTCGAAGCTATCCTTCAAATATTTTATTTAAATGATTTGAGCTTTTGAAAGGATTGTTCCGAAGCCATCAAATTTTTCCCCAAACTATTTTATATGAAGCTTAAAGGTTTCAAAATGAGTACATTCGTATTTATTCACTTTGGCCCAAAAAGATATTTTTAAAGATAAACCCAATGCTTTCGAAAGTGGTACTTTCAAGAGGTTTTGAAGCCATGCTTCTAAGAGTTAATAAGCAATACTTTAATAATTCAAAAGGTACGTTTGAAGGTTTCAAAAGAGATGTTTTGAAGTGTATTGAGAAAAATACGCTTAGTGATTTGAAAATGAAGATTTAAATGATTTCGAAGGAAGTTATCCAAGGGTTTCAAAAGTAAAGTTTTAAGATTTTGAAAGCCTTAGTTTTCAAAAAGAATAAACCAATCTCATTTTAAAGGAAAACCCATGGCTAAAATAAAGGAGTTTTAAAATGATTTTAAGTATGAAGTTTTTGAAGATGCTTTCATTGATTAAATAGTAGGTTAAAGGGATTAACCATGTTTTATATGAACTTAATTTCAAGGATATTAAACCACAGGTGTCGGTATTATTTTGTTAGTATGTTTGCTTCTTCTAATATACATATTCACTTTAATATGGACTCATAACTGTATTTTGGAAAGAAAAAAGGAAGAATAATCAGCTAGGTTGACCTAGTAGTGAATATAAATTGAGTTAACTCTTGAATTAGTATAATTGCATCCAGGAGGTCAGATAGACCACAATGTAAGATGCTAAATATTGAAGTTGTTAGATAGATAGGTTCATAGTAAACCCACTAAAACTATGTTTAGGAAATGTTATTGGCAGGTGCCAATAGGTACATAGTAAATCCACGAGAACTATGATTAGTAAGAGTATTGGCACATGCCAATTGGTTTGTAGTGAGCCCATGAAAACTATATCCGGATTAAATTATTGACCGAAGAATAGGTTCCTGGTCAACCTATGAAAAGTAGGATAAGAGGGCAGATATTGGAGTTACCAATTGGTTCGGGGAGAACCCATGAAACAATGAAGTTATTGGCAGGGGCCAATAGGTTCTTAGTAATCCAATGAAAACTATGTTACCGGACAGGGAGTCAATAAGCTTTAAAGAGCTTATTAATCAGCCCAAAAAAAACTAATAGGTTTATAGTGATCCTAGAAACTATAAATGAGATAAATAGTCAAAAATGAATGGGTATGGGTAATCCAAAATTGATTTACTTGTTTGCATATCATCATAATATTTTAAATGGCTATGTTTTAACCATTGTGGATGCAGGAGCACAATATATGGTTTTATAAAATTTTGAAAGATACTAGTGGGGGGAAACTCATTCCGCCAAGCAGCGTGGTCTCACTAGATATCTAAATGGTTTGGGATGGAAGAGTATTATTCATACCAGGCTTTATGTCTGACTCAAAGTTTATATTTACCACTTAAGCTCTCGGGTGCTCAATTAATTTTGAGTAGTTTGAGAGTTTAGGTTTTCTAGTTCCTCATTAGACGAATAAGCTTCCAAAGATGTATAGGAGGCAAGCTATCCATTTAGAGTTCTTTTTCTATTTTATTTCCGTTGTGTTATTGTTGTAAAGGAAAAGTTGTTTAATTGCTTATATTATACTCTAATCACCAAGGAGGCATCTTCATATGTGGCTTTTGGCGTATGTTGTAATATTATATTTTCTCTGAACAGGGTTCTCGTATTTGGGATTATGTAATGAATCTAAAATGTGGATTTGAAATTTAATGAGGAAAGTTGTTTTTTTACATCTATGACTTTATTTCATATCCATGTGCTTCTGCTGTATCAATGAATCTAACATTACCGCATTTGGTCATCGAGGATCAATAACGATGGATGAGTGTAGCATCCATAGCCATTAGTTTTAGGCCTCCAAGTAGGGGATGTTACAAATACTCATCTCACTGTTTCATAAATAATGTCTTATAAGGAATCTTCGTTATTACACTGTAGAAAAATAATCAGGCTATATAAGAATTTTCTCTTATTTTCGTCTAACAATCAATTACATTCCTAATGGTGGAAATAAATGAAAATAAATACCGAATTAACTATGTCATATACACAATAATTATATGTTAATTACGCTAATATAGATAAATATTCATGCCTAATAAATTCTAAACGCACGGATTTTACGCTTTAAATTAGCGGTAAATGTCAATTCCCTAACTAAATACCATTATAAGTCTTTTTTCTTCAAAATCCCAAGATTTTAATACCAAAATAAGGGATTCTAATATCCAAAATAGAGAATAAATATTTATTACCAAACTTCAATAACAGACTTGTAAATAGAATAAAAACTCACTTTATTACACTAATTCAATTGAATATCCTAAAAAGTAGGAATTGCAATCTAAACTCCATATTCTATTCAACTCATCTTTTACAAAGAAATAGATAAGAAGGAATTTTTTTGGAATAAGTGGTGTAAACTATGAATAAAATCTGTAGTCTAAACCTCTTATTTAATTGAAGAATCACAAATTGAACCAAAGAAGAAGGAGAAGTGGAATAGACTGCGAAATTATCAAAAATTGCATAAACAAAACAAATTCCATCAAATTAATGTAAATAATTAGGAATCTTAATATAGAATTGTAATTTCAAAATAAAACGAAATTTTTGAAGATTTTATCTATCGTGTTATCGCAATCTCAAAATCCCTAAGGCATATCAAATCCATAGAGATACACTAAACAATTACTGAAAAAGAAATACTATAGTTTCCACTCATAGAATAGCCTTAGCTTCGCCTTCCTAAGATTTGCATGCCTCACAATCCCTTCCATAATCTCTCTCTTTTAACATACACATAAACAAACTCAATAAGGAAGAGGAATATATGTATATATTTATTAGATTTAGAATAATCGAAGAGGAATAGAATAATTATAAGCTGAAGGAAGAAAGGAAAAAAGGAAAATAGATTGGATTCTTACCTGAACTCTCTATGGAGTTTCTTAATCTAATTTGGAGAGATAACAATGGAAAAGGTTTGCTAAATTCCCCAAAATAATATGAATAAAAGGTGGAGAGGATATGGCTCTATTTAGGGATTAAAATGCACCAGAATCGTAGGATCAAATTGGAAGAAAAACAGACAAATCTGGAGCATTAAACAGCACAAAACCATAGTCGGCGCTATCAAAAGATGGTCAACTGCCTAAGCTCAACCGTTATGGTCGACCGGTTTACCCATGTTGGTCGACTGCTTCACCATATTTTCGGTAATAATGATTTGTTTCTCTTGCGTTTTGATTTTAATTAATATTTTACCCTATTTATTTTTAACGTTAAACGTTAATTAAAATGTTTACTTAGCCCCCAAGCTACTTTTGAAATTTAAACCCTAAATTTAAATTCTCGTTTTAATTTGAATTTAAACTAAACTAATTTAAATGTGAAAACTTCGGACGCTCGTATCTTTTCGTTTGAGCTTAGTTTTCAGCGTATTATATATGGAAACAGATCAGAATTTCACCACGAACGCAATGGAATAACTTCCATGGTCAAATTCCAACTTTTATAAAAATTCCATATTTTACCTTATTATATTTAGTTAGATTTTATTTCATTTATTTATGGTTTATTTTATGGTTCGTTACAAAAAAAATCCCTGAAGTTGGATAATACATGACTCCTTAGTCAGCCTCGGATGGCCAAATGGTCCTTGGTCCCCATATGATTATCGATTGATGATGTACAGTATGTCTGGATAAGGGGAATGTAAGAATCCTTATGTTATAAATGTCGAGAAGTAGTTGATTTCCCGATGGATGGTGTTAAGTAGTCACTCTAAGTTAATAGCTGAATTTCTAATATTGGAAAGAAGATAAGTCAATAAGTTGAATATCAAAAGTTCTAAAGAGAGAAAAAATAGAAATCCACTTTGGGTCTAACCAAATAGAAAATAGTTTTAAAAGTTGGTAAAAATATATAACGAATATATTAGAAAAAAGTAAGCAAATTAATGGATTTTAAAATGTATATATAAATATAAATATTTTGTTAAATTGAATTTTTTTCGTAAATAGGTTTTACAAAAGCTAATGGCTGAAAATTATAGAGCGTGTATCGCTCGCTAGTTTCTTTGTAAAGAGAGAAAAGTGTAAATAGGAAATTCTATCCAAAATTTTAGTAAAGGAAATTTTGTAAAAAACTATTTCTTTTGAAAGAAAAATGATAGAGAAATATAGCTCTTGGGTTTCTATGTAATGAAAATTTTAAACTGTAAAACTATTTTTAGGGGTAGATAATAGAAAGTGGTACAAGTTTGAAATAAGACGGGAAAGAAGATTTAAAACTCTAAAACAATGATGTAGGCAAACACGCTACAATGGTTTAACTACAAAGACAAAGAAAGACAATTGAAATTAGTGTAGTTTCGGTAGAGAAAAGTTGATTGCAAATATGAAAACAATATTAGGAATTTAAATGAAAAAATTCTAGTAATCTAATATAGGAGATTATAAAGAAAATTTTGATAGTTTTCATAGTAAGTGAAATAATGTCACATATCTTTTATAAGTCCCCATAATATGATATTAAAGACTTCGTCAAGGATTGAAAGTAGAAATAGTATCGGTAGTAGGAAAATGATAGAATAAGGTCTATTCTTGTCTACTCCGGTTTTTATTGTTTAAAATTATAAAACGTGTTCTAGAAATACTATAAGTGAAAAGAAATGGTTTGGTGTAACAAATAAGTTTTTGAAAGGAAAACTTAATAAATACTTTGAACTAAAAATTCCAAGATTTTTAGTAAAAGTAAAAAGGTCTTTAAAAGAAAAGGTTGATTTGAAAAAAAAGGAAAGAAGATTTTTAATTAGATTTGCTAAAAATTTCTTTTATATCTAATGAAAATGCTAAATTAAATATTAAATTAAGTTTTAAAAGTTAAGACACCAATTATTTTAAATTTTAAAAAAAATATCTAAGTTACACTATTAAAGACTGGGGTTTTGGGATTGAGAATTTCAAAAAACAAACTTGAAGTTTTAATTTTTGAACATTTACAAAGACCAAATCAATATTTTAAATGGGAGTGGATAGGATTAAGTGCCTTAGTAAGATAGGGTGAATGTTAAGGCTATAAAGAATATAACAATGATTACTCATGGAGTTGTAACAAACTGCCTTTCTTACATCTAAAGACGACACTTAATACATCTGTGGTATTCATATGTCGATCATTTATGTGCACGAAAGACAAGTCATTTGGGCTTAAAGAAAGAAAAAAAGAATAGAATCTCACAAAGTGATGAGAAATATATAATATAACAAATGATTTTTACAAAGTGAAATCATGTTTGTTTATTCTTAACATCAGAGTACACTATCATATTATCAGCCTTGATAGTTATAATAGCATATTCTTACAAATACCAATTAACACAAACAGAAAAGAAAGCAGTGGAAAAATAAAAGTTATGCAACTACATCTTGGAGGCATCCAGCTCATCTTCGGAAAGCTCCAAAGTATCTAGCTAAATATGGAAAATATGTTCGGGTTGACCCAAGCATTATAAGAAAATAATGCATGTATCAGTCTAGTAAACCAGCGTGAGAAAGCTCAATCAAATCATTCATATTGAGTTCTATATTTGAAAACCTTTTTTAAAATAAAAGGTATCACGTAAGACCATGCCGCACACAAACATTGATGGTTTTTTACCTTATGATAACCAAAACGTTTTATATTATAAAAACCAATGACATGATAATAATGTTTATGGGTTCAAGATACCAATAATCAAGTAGCTATGATGTTTGTACAACACAATAATAATAGATATACAATCAAAAACCTAAGGCGCTTATTGGAGAATCGATTCCAACAAATAGTAGGTAAGAGACTACCTCTCAAAAATGGTACACCTCTAGATAAAATGTATCTGAGGATATCTTTCGACCTCTGCCAACACGGAACCGTCCTATCCCATATTGGATAGCACCGAACATGTCATCATCCTGGTTGTTCTCAATCTTCATAAAGAGCTCCCATGCACAACAAAATTAAATATGATAATCTAGAAAGGTGATGACACATCCTTATTAGAGCGACCCGCATAACCCTACCACGTCTTTCTTGTTTTAGCTATTTCTAGGGTGTGAGGCACATGAGGTAACGATTTAGCTTCGTTTAGAAATTTCCACTTGGAATGCTATTACTGCCCTCCAACCAGAAATGCAATGCTAGCATTTATCCATACAAGTTTGTTCTGAGTCTGAACGAAACCTAAGGCACTACCTCTAACTACATCCATTTTTGAATCATCCTCACGATTAATAGCAAGTAGCCCTTTCACTTCAAAGAACTCCGTCTTCAAAACATCACCAAGATGTCTTCATTCAAACTCGTATGTCGGTTCAAAGTGGTTTTTGGATAATATGTCTGATCTCAGTCTCTTTGAACCAATAACCGATAATTTCTGGTTGACTCATTCTCGGTTCTTTTGGAAGTAAGCAGACTATACCAGAGTCCCAAAATATCTCTAATATATCTCTTAAAGCTAGAGACGTTTCACTTGGATGAGTTTTCTCAAGAGAACTCAACCTGTATGAACATGTAAAGCTTTTATTTACTTCCTAAGTCAAACTAGCCAAGATTGGATAATTGGTTATTTTACTATCAAATAAACAAACAGCAACAATTCGATGATTTAATTACCCATAACAACCTCTAAACCTCAAAATATATCTTTTATTTATTTAAATCTCTATCTAAAATATTTATCAAAATATTTATATACTTATCTAACTGACATAAGTACATTCACAAAACATTGTGAAAGACTTCTTATTTCAAAATCATATTAAAGGATCAAAACGAAAGTTGTTTAAAAAGAAATGGAGATAAGGATAAACTCAAACACTATTTCCTCGGTGTTAAGCATGGAACGAATGTCCACACTGCCAAAATTAAGAAAGTCAATTCGGGAAAATCCGATCTCAATTTCTTTTATAAATTTTTGAATAGATCATTTTAATAAATCTCTTTCGTTTATGGAAATCTCCTTTACCAAAACTCCAAATCTATTTAATTATTTCTTTTTAAATCTCCAAGGGTGTTTATAAAACTCTTTTACAAATATCAAAACCATTTTTAACTCTTTTATAAATATCCAAAATCATTTATAAAATTCTTCTATAAATATCCAAAATCATTTATAAAACTCTTTCCTAAATTTCAAGATATATTTTTAATTTATAAAATTCCTTTTACAAACTTTCTATATTTAAAACAAAACTTCTTTAATAAACTTTAAACAACAAAGTTCCTTTAATAACATAAATTATTTGAATCACATTTAAATAAACAAGTTATTATTTAAACATTCTTCATTTAATCATCCTTATATCTTGTTAACAAAAAAACAATTATAAATAATCATTTAGAAAGTATTAAATTAACTTCAAACGTTTTTGATAAAATAATTGCTTAATTATCATTTAAATATCTTATTTAAAATGGTAATAAGCTTTAAACCATTTTTAAAAAGACTAAAATGAAATACTTGACTTCATAAAATCAGAAAGAGCCTTAGTGACCACAATGGTTCTAATTTAATTCAGTTTAACCTTCTAGTTATAACATGGGTATTTACATAACAAGCAGATATAGCAGAACTGGCTTTAACTTCTGCTTAATAGATTTCAGAACATAATCTATTCGGTGAATTATAGCAGAACGATAATTTATTTTGCTAACAGATGTCAACTATAATTTAATTAGTAGAATCGTGTTTTATTCTACTAAACATATGTCATTGGGTTTTATATTCATTTGAGGTTACTTAAAGGTAATCGATAAAGAAATCTCTTCGATTTACAAATATTCTTTTAAAAGAGAGTTGCTTTAAAGACAAAGCAGTTCTTCAGAAATAAAGTGATTTAAACATTAATACCATTATTTAATAATTAAATAACATATAAACTCTTTATTTAATAATAATAATAAAACCTTTAATTAATAATTAAGCAATAATTAGCTATTAAATAAATAATTAAGTGTAATTATCCTTTAAATAAATAATTAAATAATAGTTAATCTTTAAATGATTGATTAAATATTAATTAATCTTAACTAATAATTAAATAATACTTAATCCCTTATTAATACTTAATTAAAGAATTAATCTTTTATTTAATAATAGTTTAACCTTAATTAAATCTTAATTAAATTTTAACTTAACTGGAATAAATAAATATCTAAACCCTTACTTAAATAATAATAATTAACCTTTACTTATTAATTAAATAATAATAAGTCTTAAAATAAATTATTAACTAATCTTTAGATAATTAATGAATTAAAATTTATTTACTAAATCAATACTTAAGCACTATTTACCCATGTTAATTAATGACTGAGTACTAATTACCTTAATTAATTAATTATTAAATAATTATATAAAAAGTAATTACCTTTGAATACTTATAATATGTTTTGAAAACCCTTTTCAATAATATTCTTAAGTTAAAACATTTTAAATTCTTAAGTAAAATCATTATCTATCTATACCTTGACTATTTTATAAACTTAAATAAAAGGTTTTTGAAAACAAAAGTAAGGTTTTGGAGATTATCAAAGTTTTAAACTTGTAAACTTTTCAAACATAATACTTAAATGAAATCATTTTTAAACCACGGGTCTTGATGTGGCAAAAACCACAATTATTAATGCTACCTCATTATAGCATACATTAACTAACACAATTCATGCATTCACAACATTCAACAAGCAAAAGGTCATACTTTAAACTTTTTTTTTTTTAACTAACTTCAACTTTTTATTTGAAAGTCTAAACAACCTTACATCCAAGTATACACATGTATGACCAAATCAGCACCATATGTACTCAAACAAGCAACAATTTCATAATTAATTATACATCATGAATAAAGTTAAAAACTTTAGTAGAGGTGGGAGCTTTAATTTACCAAAAACTATCCAAAATGACCCGAACTTCCACTATAATTAGAATATGACCTAAGACTTGAATTTTCCTTTGCTGAAATGGATTTTTGGTGGCCCTACAGGCTAAGGGGGGTTCGGCCATGAATGCATAAGGCTCGGCCATGGCTTAAAGGTTGAGGGTTGGGGATTGTTTTTGGAAGAGGTGATGTAGAAATGGAAAGGTGGTGTCTTAACTTTTAGGAATTAAAAAGTGGAAAAAAACTAAAATTTTTAGAACTTGAATGCCATTAAAATGCTTTTAGATAGCTTTGAAAACATTTTGAAGTTAAAAAATATGAGAAGTGAAATGAAAAGTGAAAGAGAAAAATATTGGAAAAGGTTTTATATAAAATGACATAAGGTAAATTACCTTATTAGCCTCAAGTACATGCCATCCACAAATGCCTTGCCACCTCACCACCTTTATCTCCTCCTCCACACCATCATGTACCACATGCCCAAACCTTGTCCCTCTCTCACCACTTTGAGCCAACATGTATTCAATACTCGATGTACCTTATGTTTCATAAGGCATCTCCTCTTTTTAAACATCTTTATATTATATTTTGTTTTTCATAAACAATCACATCAAACTTTATAAATACTTAAATAATAAGCATCTGTATTCACATATACTAAAAATCCTAACTTATTTATAAATGAATATTTATATGTACACAATAGTGTTACAACTTTTAACCGACAAAAAGTCGAAAATTTGGAACACGAATTCCAGTCACATTTTCAATTTTTCTTTGAACTAATTATATTTATAAATAAATTTGAAAAACTATATCACGATCATTATTTACTATTTAAAAGAGTTATATTTTAACTATAAGATCTATTATTTGAATATTTAAAATTAATTAAATATTCATAAGTCAAAGTGGTGAAATTCTAGATCGTTATAGAGCAGTAATAAGGAATCTTCATAGGGTGTAAAGAATAATGGTGCGAACCTAGGAATATTTGTTAGATATGTGTGCAAGCCATAATAAAAACCTGTAAAGGGATGATAAATGATATTAAAGTAAGCTTCTATGAGTACTAGGATATGCTTGTATGAAGGATCAAAGATAAAGGAAATAAATACAAAGATTTAAGAATAGTATCAATGGATTTAGATTAAAAGGAGATGGTAATAGAAAATTTTAAGGTGGCGAAAATACATAGAGGATATTGGTTAACTCAAAGTTAAGATAGGAGGATTGCAGAAGGATGGAACGTTAGAAAGGTTCATTTAAGTCAAAAGCGATAGGACCACAACATCATTAATGTTAGTTGATGTTGAATGGCATCTTCCAACGATTCTTCCTTTTAAGTTAAGTGATATGCGTTAAATGTCTTTATTAGGGTTGTAAAAGCACGTATGATATTATATGAAATGTTCTTTGTTATGTGTTTTCGATGTGGACCGCAATGTTATGAGAAAACAATAAGATAAGAAAATTTAGGAAAGACGATCAACTATGCAAAAGAAAAGAAAATAGCAGAGACTAGAACTTAAGATATAAATTAAGAACATTTATTTAATTGGCTACTAAAATAAAAATGAAACAAAATTGTAAGTCTCGAAAAAAATTGAGAAATAATTTTAGTGAGCACATGACGAGGAAATGATATTGCATAGCTACTAGTAAATGTTCATGTACCTTAAAGGCTGAAATTTATAATTGAACTCGTGTTCTGCTTGCTATTATAAATAAATAAAAAGTTTTGAAAAACTTAAAATTTTACCACGTAATTAAATAAAGTCCAACATGAACGCTGCATTGTTGACTAAACCCTGATTTCATGGTATGTAGAAAAACTTATTTTGAAATACTTATATATATATGTGTGTGTGTGTGTACACTTTTGAAAAATAAAAATATCTTCGCCAATTGTTTTGGAAAAAAATTTATGATATCTAAGAAGCATTATTAAATTGAAATTTTGAAATTTTGAAATGATGTATACTTGACATGGGGGAATAGTCGACATATTTATTAGGATGGATTTTACTATGCAGTAGAAGTGTCAATAAATAAAATACGGTTAGTGACAAGGAAGTTGTTTTAGTTATGGAATCTTTTTCTGCGTACCTTATCAATAGGCGAATAAAAAGTTGATTTCTGGAATAACTATGTTTTCAAACTTTAAAGTAAAATTTTACTTATGCAAGCTGTACTTGGAAAAGTTGGAAGAAGATATATGGGCATAAGTGAAGGTTCTAAAGTATAGTAGAAAGTTGTGTAATCAAGAGAAAAAGGATGGAGATATGGAACTCTCCAACTAAACCACTTTCCCAGCATAAAAAAATAGGTTTAAAAAACTAGATGTTTCTAAATTTAGATGTTAGCAACGATGTGCTAGGATTTTGAATAATAAGTATTGGATGCAAAAATTGTTTGAACCATATTTTTATTCGTAGAAGTGTGGGAGAATTTAGATGTAAAAGCAAGCTTTTGGTTTTTAAAAGATTGCACACATATTGAACTGGCAGTATATTTATAGTGTTGTATCATATTTTCAAAAATCATTTTGAAATAATGCATCCGTATAGGTGGCGTCGATTTAAAACTGCTCAGTATGCATATCATATATGTTGCGATACATCGTGCAATTGTACATAACTGATTGCAAAATTGGTTATACACTAATTGATTTTCTAATTCAGAATGGCTATACGTTATGTTGCATTGTTTAGTCCTTAAGGAATTTCGAGGATGAAATTCTTTTAAGGAGGAAGAATGTACCACCCCTCTGTTTTAATACTAATAAATTAAAAATAATTCAATAAATAAGAACTAATGCTGAAAATAGAATTTTTTCCAAATTTCAGAGTTGGCTACAAAACGTATATGGTAGGGTTCATGTCATTTTCTAATCAATTTTCCATTTGGAGTTCTGAATAAATTATTAACGTTTGAAGTTTTTTGAATCGAAACTAATTATATATAGAATTATGGTTATAAAAATAAATTAAACGTTAATTGGTAATGTTAATGGAAAACTAGATGTCAATAAATGTTAACGTAAAATTAAACCATAGAGAACATATAAAGTGGGAAAGAAATGAACGAAATTGATTAAACAAGGAATCAAGTTAACAAAATCGAGATGTTAATTAATTAATGAGTAAAAAAAGTTACATGTTGACCAAAGCACCCAGGTTGACCAGTAGAGATCGACCCAAGGCAACAAGCGATTGACCAGTGAGAATGTTAAATGGTGATTTTAAAACAAGCATGAATGAACGTGGTGAATTAAAATATTTTATTTTGATGTAATGTAACAGATGTGTGTCTTTGACTAAAATAAAGATTTTATAAGATAAATCTAACGCTTTAAGTTAACTCCAAACCCCTATAAATACAAGCTTGGTTCTCACTTCCCTTCTCATATTTTCTAGGTCACAGAGTGGTGCTCTGCGATTTCTTTTTCTCCATAATTTCAAGATTTCTAAAAGTAAAATATTATTTTTTATATGTATATATATGTATATAAGTGGAGAAAAGCATAAAATAAGAGAAGAGAAGAGTAGATGTAATTCAGAATAGAAACAAAGGTAAATTAATAAATCTGAAACTTGAATTTAAAATTGATTCATTCCTTTCCCCGGATCTATAGTTTTAGTAGATGTATACTTTTTTATTTTGGATGTAAAGTAAGAGGGATTCAAATAAAAAGGGAATGATCCTAGATTTGGAGAATTGGAAAGCTAAAGCAAGGTGAGTGGAAAATTACATGTTTTGTAATAAGATTAGGTTTATATTGTTTAAATCTATTTCAACTGTAGCTAAAAATCTTTTTGGATATTTCATTGTAAATGCAAAGGGAGTTGATATAAATCTCAATTTGGAATTTTAATTGAATATTCATATTGGTTAGAATGATAAATAACGAATTGGATAATGATTTATATATGCATAATGATTATGGAATAAATTTAATGAAACCGGTTATAGAGTAAATTTAATGTAATTAATTATGGAATAGATTTAATGAAATTGGTTACGTTCAGAATTCTAGATTTGATTTGACTACTATTGGGATTGATTGTAATTAGGTTGGGATTTTAAATATTTTAATTCATTGGAATGAAAAAGGGGTAATAATATAAGTCTCTATGAATCATCCAAATTACAAATAAAGGTGTATTGTTTGAAAATAGAAGGAATGTAAATATAAAGACAGGGTTGTATAAACTAAGGGAAATTTCATATTTTGTGCTGTCTATTTTAATAAGGAAAGAAAATATAATTTTTTGTAATTTCATACAAAACACAAATCCTCTTTTAAGTAATTTGTAGAGGATTATAATGTTAACAATTCCTTTTAAAAAGGGAAAACGATTCTAATGCATTAAAGTATAAGGTCCTTGGGTATAATAAAAAGTAAAGTAAATAGGAATAAGAAAAATAGCTAAAAAGGAATTCAAAGTACACAATTAGACAAGAGTAATTGGAAATTAAAACTATGTAAGGTTCATTGAACAGTAACAACATTTAAGTCATTAAATAAGAAATGAATAACAAATAACAGTAATTAAGAAAATATATTTAAAAGAAAGTGGTAAATGACTTTAGATTAAATAAGATGCAAATGCATATAAAAGTAAAGAAATATTGTCAATTATGAACGGCAGAGTCCAAATACTTGAACAAGAATGAACGAAGATATACATATATACAGGTAACATATACAAACACACACACATGTATATACATGTAGCCTCAAATATGCATTTATGATGGGTTTGAGTTACATAAGTATGTAATTAACTTAAATATATAAGAATAAGATTAGTCATTAAGATGGGTAGGACTGTAGGATTAGTAGTGTTACACAATGGAAGTCTGCCCACCGCAAGGGACTACCGGCAATTATGTATACATTAGCTATGCCATCCTAAGGTGCTGCTAAATGGAAGGATCTTATCAACATCCATGAATGAAAAATCATAGATCGAGCTGCAGAATTGAAAAAATTGGGTGTTGTCATAGTATCAGCTAAGTGCACGGGCTGGAGATAAGCGGACTCGAACCGCTAACATCCGCCACAGGGTAAACCACGCCACTCGGTCCTTGTACTATTTTGAGACGTATTCAACCGTAGGACCTGTGGAGGGTATACATTTATGCATAGATGAAGGAATACCCCAATAGCAAGATGATTCTACTTCAAAAATTAGAAAAGGGGGTATTGTCTTGATCGCATTAGGTAATCTAAATAGGATGGTGAGTAACTCGATGGTATGTTAGCAGGTGAAGGCACCATATCAAGAGTAAGAGCAACATTGGTTGGATGGGTCATCGGTCTAGATCATGCAAAATGGAAAAGACAATGTTACACCTAACGGGCTACGACTCCTACAAGGGTAGGCCACATTGGGTAGTGCACGGCTACAGCTGTTTGCCAGTTTGTTGTTGGGGCATGTCTAGTTAACCTATGACAGAGTTCTTTCCAAAATGAATAGGGTAGTCCATGGAGCAAAGTCAACAATAGGAAGCAAACAAGTTAGTAAATCCCTAAAGCGAAGCAAGATAGAATATAACTAAATTATAGCAACACCGTTACTAGGCACTAACCGGAGGTTCTACTTTCTACACAGGCAATTTGGCCTAGACATTGATGATGATGCCTGGCAGAGTAGAATTATGGACACTAGCAAGGATAGTTCTTGGTCAAACGGGGGATCTTGGTACTTACATATATATGGATACATAGTATATTCTACTATGGGTAGATGGGATGTATTGGACGTGTAAGGAAAGTTGAGACGATGAATTAAAAATAAAAGGACATAACAAGTGATGGAAGTCAATCAGCATAAACTAGTGTTATGTACAAAATATATAATTTACAAGTCACCAGAACATTGTTCTGACCCCGTCCTCATTACAACCCACAAAATAGCTTAGACAAATAGGTACTGGTACCAGGCGGGAATTGTGGAAGGTTTTGTTTCTTATCCATACTCGACACGGACAAGGATACTAGAAATTAGAAGTGTCAACATTGGTCAGTGATTATGTGACTTATTATATATTTTTATTCCGGTGTAAGTTATATCATTAGTGCTTTGATATGCATTCATTTGTTTATTTGCAGGATACCACACCAAAAATTAGCACTTTGGTGGACTTAGGTTTTTGTTTTAGCAAAAATTCAGGTCCACTAAGGTGCGTGTTGTTGCAACTGGTTAATATAACTAAGATCAAATAGAAAATATCGATGTGACTAATTAACACAGTTCTCTGGACTTGGAAATGTTGTCAATCTTCAATATGAAAGCTCTACCATGATTATGCTCAAATCAAGGCACAGTGTCCATTTGAGTGACTGTAGTCAGATTGAGTGGAAGTATTGGGAGTGTGGCACTATTCAAGAGAAGATTCATCTCCTCGATTATATGGGGTTAGTACCACGGTAACCTCAAGTCAACCGAAAGTCAAAGTGTTTAGCCAGAATAGTACATTTAATAATAATTGTTATTATTTAATCAAGGATATTATATAAAAAAGTAAAATTCAATTAAAAATAGCAAAATAAAGTTGAATATAAACTTACGGATTAGATTTGATGATTACTTCGATCTTCGGAAGCAAATAGAAAGTGTTGAAATTTTGACCATTACCAAATTCATTAAGTCCAAAGTGATAATGTTTTGATGAAGAGAATTGGTGCAAATAAATGTCATAGCTAGGTAATGGTTAATGCAATGACCTGGAAATTTTGACATTTGAATAGAAATATTTAATTTTTTAAATATTTAGTTTTGATTCGAATATAATAAATAATAAGACAATTTATTTTTAATTTAATGACTCGATATTTTTGGCATATTTTTAGTTTAATTTATATGATTTTTTCATAATTTTTAATTTGAAAAATATTTGAATTATCATATGACGATTTTTCAGCAACTGATAGTATTTTGCGTTTTTACAGAACAACATAACGTATGTATAATTTCATTGATTTGGGTTCATGATGCATTTCTGTATGTGATCCTATGTTTTTTTCGTTCATGGTTCATAAGAGAATGAAATTCTATACAACGAAGTGCCAAAAATCTTGTTATAAACTAAACTTAAACCCAAGACTTTTCTTTATTCCCTTTCATTTTTCAAAATTTCTTTTTTCCCTATCATTTCATTTCACGGCAAAAGATTAAAAAAATAAGACGTCCTTTTCAAAAATTAAAAAATTCGAATTCTTACTGAAAAAATCCAAAAATAGTTCCTTTGTGTTTGTATCGGTGAGATCTACCATCCCATACCCAATTTATTGGGTTCGATCATGTTGCTCGAGTGTTGACAGTGTGAGCTAGGTTTCGGGTAGGCGACTATGTAGGCGATTGCAGAGGATGGCGATGGTTGCATTGAGTTTACGGTGGCAAGGCGAATAAGCGGCATATTTTTAGTGGTGCTCGGTTGTGAAATGGGAATCATGACATTATGAGGCGGTCAGGGAGTGCTGCAGGTCACGTTTTAGGGGGATTGATTGAAGGTTGAGTTTGAGTGGTGGTTGTGACAAGATTTCAGAGTGGAGTGCGTTTGTTAAATCGGTTTGCAGTATCATTGGTTGTAGGGTCAATGGCATGGAGAGAGAATGAGGGTTCATGCATGAGGTGTGCATTGATACGCACTGGAGTGATTGGGGAAGAAGAGTTTATATGAGGGTAATTAACTTAAGTGATGTAATTAGTAACTAATCAATTCAATTCAATTTTAAAATCCTATAAATCTTATATTTTTCTCATACGAGGTCCAATCAAGACGCGGTCTTTTTTGGTCCGCTCATAATGGTGATAGTTGTGCGTTGGAACTAGTTTTGTGGAATTTAGAGGATGTGAAATTTTAGGCTGAAATATAACGTTGCTCAATTTTAGTTCAAACCAGAATGCTTCGAGATAAGTATATGGATACATTTGCTAAGTGTTGGAAATGTAGTGTTTATGAATATACTTTTGCGGTCGAGAAAAGTATATGAATATTTTCAAGTATTGAAAAGAGTAGAGAAGATTTGTGAATATACCTTTGTAAAAGTGTTTTATACAAGAATTTGCAAAGTGGGTTTTAATTAATGGAAGGGTTTATTAAAGAGGCTTAGTGGTTGCTTAAGTGCTTTACCAGTGTTGGTTTCCATATAGAAACAAATCCCTGATTTGATTGTTTGTTTGTTTGATAGGTAAATAATCGACTATATAGTACTGGCTAGTTTTTAAAACTATCCTTGTCGACTCAAAGAGACTAGGATCATATTTATTATCCGAAAACCACTTTGAACCACCATAAGAATTTGAATGGAAGACATCTCAAAGATGATCAAAGATGGAGTTCTTTGAAGTGTAAGGGCTACTTACTACTAATCCTGACGGTGATTCCGGAAAGATATAGTAGAAGTAGTGCCTTCGGTTTATTCTTATCCGGAACAACTTGTATGGATGAATGATGGCATTGCATTATTGCTTGGAGGGCAGTGTTAGCATTCCATATGAGATTTGATAAAAAGCTATAATGTAGCCTCAAGCCTAAGCAGGCAGGAATGACTAAAACATGGAATATGCTTAAAGGTTATATGGTTCGGTACCATTAGGGTATGTTATGTCATCACCCTTATCTCTACTACTAATAAAGTGAATTCAATGAATATATTTCCGCGGTGTCTTTTTGAAATTCTGAAAATAACCTACACTTATCAACGGAATTTCACAATCACTTTGCAACCTCTACCACCATTCACTTTTCAACCATCCATCAATGAAAATTCAATATATCAAAATAATGCGACAATCAAATTTTTGCACGTATAGCACACATCCATTCATAAATTATTTATTAAATAAAAAAATCAAATATTTTTAAATAATTAGATGCACGTACGTGCGATTTACACTAGTATATATGTGGATTTGGTTGTGCACAAGGGCTCTGGGGAAAGGTTGCAAAGCAATTGAGATGGCGACATATTCGGTACATCCAGTAAGGGGTAGGCCAATCATGATTCACAGTGAGTCTAGACAAGGACCTCGGTACATTTTCTAAAGGTGTGTTGTGCGGACCGTACCCCAGTAGCCTTGTCATTATATAGAATCTATTCCCCAATACGTACCTTTATAGACATGGTTGTATACCTATTATGTTGGAATTTAATTAATGTAACAATCTCCACTATGATCAATATTTATTTTAAACCATTGGCTTATTATGATATCACAAGATTTCCTATGAAATAGTTTGATTATCGTAAGGAAAAAACCCATCCATGTTTATGTGTGGCGTGGTCTTATGAGATACCTTTATTTTTGAAAGGTTTTATAACATTAAAATCTATATTATGTATGTTATTGATCCGGGTGTTACATTCTTATAATGCTCCAGTCATACCTAACATACTTTAAGATTAATTTATGGATACTTGGGAGCTTCGGAAGGTAAGTTGGATGTCTCCAAGACATATTCACTTATATTTTATTTCTGGTGCACTGGTATATTCATTTTTCAGCCATCATGAGGATGGATGTTATAACTATCTTGGCTGACGATAGATTAATGTACACTGATTTGATGTATATATATTACAGTTTTCTCTATAAAGAACTATGTACATTATATACTACTCATTAGGATGTGAGATTCTATTCTACCTTTCTTTCTTTTTCCCCAGACAATCCATGTTCTTGGCATTTGGATGCTCGGCAGGTGGATATTGTGGATGTATTACGGTCGACCTTCGAGGGTAAAAAATGTTGGATCATAGGTTTTGACTGCTGACATGAAACAACAATTCATGAATCTACGACTATGAAAAAAATACAGACTCAACGACTCCAAGTATGTTTTGTATAGTTATATATTTTAACAAGAGTCATTAAATATGTACATAGAGACTAGTTTAGTTCTTTGTTAAAATCTTTCCCCAACAATCATCATTCACATTCAAATAAACTTGCATGCATATTCTAATCAAAATCATGTTTTCCAAAAAATGCATGGAGCGGGGCTCAAACACGGGCCACTAGTTTAGAAGGCAAGTGCTCTAACCAAATGATCTATGGTAGTTTTTTGTTTAACAATAGAGTTCGATCGATTGAATACACACTGTCAGTTGATTGAATCTGTGCACTTTCAAATGCACATGCCCGACTTAAATTCAGTCGATTGAATATTCTAAGACAGTCGACTGACCACTGTATAACTGCCATATTTTCTGAATAGACACTTTCTTTGATAAACAGCCTTCTCCTACATGAAGAGTTGTAGCCATTGTTGTTCATAGAGATCTCTTCACCAGCAGTTGCAGCTTCATAACTACTATATATATGCATGAATTTAAAGTTAAATTACTTCACTTACTTGCTTATACTTGAATCATATTTTCTGAATTAATTACTCTCTTGAATTCATACATTCATTGCTTACAGTCACAATTCTATATTTCTAAAAGCAATTTGAAACTTCCTAATCTTCATATACATAAAACTACACACATCATACCTGAGGAAAAGATTATAAGAAGGGTGTACTATAAGTGACAAACCCGTGTTATTAGAACACACAAGTTTAAGACAATCTACTTTGTAATCAAAGTCATATTCGGTTGCTCAGGCGGTCAAAGTCCTGTTCTGTTGCTCAGGCGGTCAAAGTCCTGTTCGGTTGCTCATGCAGTCAAAGTCCTGTTAGGTTGCTTAAGCGGTAGAAGTCATGTTTGGTTGCTCAGGTGGTGTAAACATATTCCTCAAGGTTAAGTGAGGGTTGCTAGGTTTAATTCCAGAAGGAGTCTAGAACTGGACGTAGAACGGGAGTTCAAACCAGTATAAAAATTCCTAGTGTCATTTTACTTTACTGCTATTATTATTTTCTGCACTAATTATTTTTATACTCATATTCGGCATCAGTAGATAACTTAGTTTATATCGCGTTACCACTACATTTACATTGTTACAACTGTTGGCCATTTCGATCCTATAGCATGGCAGTCACTTTCATTTGGTATCAGAGCACAGGAACTTTCATTTGGTATCATTTAGTATCAAAGCCTGGAATTCTATCAATCATTAAAACATCATAGCATAATTGCCAAAAAAAGATCCGACCGAAATACAACAAGCAAAAAGCCTGAAACTATTAGAGCAACGACTAATGAGGACTGTAAAAGGATACTTTTTTATTTACAAATTTCGGTAAATAAGAATAATAAATTAGTTAGTATAGGCGATAAGATCTCAAAGCTTAATTTTCTTATTTTAGAAAATATGAAATCAAACAAACTTGAAAATGAGAAATTGAAAAATGAGAAATTAGATTTAGAAAATCAACAGGGTGTTTTGAAAAATAATTTTGAGGCTCTTAAAGATTTTCTAGACGAACAAAATACTATGTTTGAAAAAGAAAAAGAAATTTTTTCAAAAGAAATTATGGATTTGAAAAGAAAAAATGATTTATTACAATCATCTTTAGATAATTCAAAATCTCGAATTTTTCTTCTCGAAAATGAGAACTGTATGTTAAAAAAGAAGAATTCTGAATTAAACAAGCAAATTGATATTTTGAAAGATAGTAATATTTCTTTTGAAAATAATAATTGTTACTTTAAAACTAAATTTGATAAACTTAACACCGAAGTCACTAAATTTTATAAAGGTCAAAATGATTTAAATATGATTTTATCTAGTTCTAGACCTTTACACGATAAAAATGGTTTAGTATATAATAAAACTGATCGTAGAAATAGCACTGAATAGGCTTTTATGTATAGTAAATATGTTAATGCTAGTACTAGATTACGAGTAAAGTCTAAATCCAATTTTTATAGAAATTCAAATACTGCTATGACCAATAGTGTTTATAATTTCTTTAGAAGTACACAATCATTGACGGGAAATATAAATAAAAATTATCTAAGTATTTGGGTTCCTGTTAATTGGAAAAATAGAGAAAAATACATTGATGATTATTTTGATATGATAGTTAGTAATGAAAATTATATTTATAAAGGTTCAACCACACCCAAATGGGTATGGTTTCCTAAAAATTAGGAAATTATAAAAATCTTGGGTATCGCATGCTTTAAATGTTATTTTTTACGATACCTTACATTATAACTAGTAGTTATTTTGTTTTATATTGTTCTATATTAACGCTTATATGGAATATAATTTTTGTCATCATATAAACTCTCCTTTTTGTCGATGACAAAGGGGGAGAAAGATATTGCTCTAACACTATTTGCAGGAATAAACAACGCAAGCACAGATTAAGGGGGAGAAAAGATTACTTATTTATAAGAATATATAGCATAGATTCAGGGAGAGAAATCTATATCACAATTACAGGAATATATTCAGAGGGAGAGATAAGTTAACAAAGTTTGTCGAAGATTCGTCCATAGCAAATGGAGTTGTCATCGTCAAAAAGGGGGAGAATGTTGGATTATAGATTTTGATCGCTGACATGAAACAACAATTCACAAATCTACGACTAGGATAACATCCAGACTCAGTGACTCAAAGCATGGTTCATATAGCTATATATTTTAACAAGAGTCATTAAATATGTATATAGAGTCTAGTTTAGTGCTTTGTTAAAATCTTTCCTCAAGAATCATCATTCACATTCAATTAAACTTGCGTGCATATTTTAATCAAAATCAAGTTTATAAAAAATGCATGGAACGGGGCTCGAACCCGGGTCACCATTTAGAAGGCAAGTGCCCTAACCAAATGAGCTATGGTAGTTTTTTGTTTAACAACAGAATTCAGTCGACTGAATACACTCGGTCAGTCGGCTGAATCTGTGCACTTTCAAATGAACATGCACAATTTAAATTCAGTCGACTCAATATTCTAAGGCAGTCGACTGACCACTGTATAACTGCCATATTTTCTGAATAGACACTTCCTTTCATGAACAGCCTTCTCCTACGTGAAGAGTTGCAGCCATTGCTTCGTAGAGATCTCTTCACCAGCAGTTGCAACTTCTTAACAACTATATATATGCATGAATTTCAAGATCAAATTACTTCACTTACTTGCTTATACTTGAATCATATTTTATGAATTAACTACTCTTTGTAAATCATACATTCATTGCTTACAATCACAATTCTATATTTCTAAAAGCAATTTGAAACCTCATAATCTTTATATACACACAACTGCACACATCATACTTGAGGAAAATATTATAGGAAGGGTGTACTACAAGTGACAAATCCGTGTTATTAGAACACATAAGGTCAAGACAATCTACTTTGTAATCAAAGTCCTGTTCGGTTGCTCAGGCGGTCAAAGTCCTGTTCTGTTGCTCAGGCGTTCAAAGTCATATTCGGTTGCTCAGGCGGTCAAAGTTCTATTCGGTTGCTTACACGGTAGAAGTCCTGTTCGGTTGCTCAGGTGGTGTAAACCTATTCCTCTTGGTTAAGTGAGGGTTGCTAGTTTTAATTTCAAGAGGAATCTTGGACTCGATGTAGAACGGGAGTTCAAACTAGTATAAAAATTGCTGGTGTCATTTTACTTTACTGCAATTATTATTTTCCGCACTAGTTATTTTTATACTCATATTGGCATTAGTAGATAATTTAGTTTATATCACATTGCCACTACATTTACATTGTTACTACTGTTGGCCATTTCGATCTTATAGCATAGCAGTCACTTTCATTTGGCATTGGAGCATAGGAACTTTCATTCGGTATCTGAACATCGCGACTTTCAAAAAAGGCAGGTCAACACAAAATTAAATCAAAATTAAATTTTACCGAAATTAAGTAAGCGATAAATTTGGCGAAAATGTCACACGACCAGCTAATTGACGTGTGAACAACATTCGAATAATTCGATGTTAATCGCTGACAAAATTTACACAAGACGAGTCACACAACTGAAATGATGATTTCTCTTTAGATCAAACAATTTAATTAGTTTATAATTATTATTAACTAATTAAATTAATTAATATTTACAAAATAGGGATTATAATATTTTGAATATGATTTGAGGAATAAATATTATTGTATATATTTATAATAGTTATAAATAAATCGATCGATATGTGATATCGGCAAGCAATTAAATCAGATTTAATTAGTAATGTTTATTTGGACCTAAATAGGCTATTAGTCTATGATATTATGGTGATATTTCAGCAGTAATAGGGATATAGGAGGCGGCTAAAAATGGACTAGGGGTATTTTAGGCGGTGGCTCAGATTTATGGAGAATGGGTATGAGATATGATCCACCTTTCTCTCTATTCCTTCCATTATAAAAGGACTCATAACCCAATTGCAAAAACAACTTTTTTGGCTACCATTTCCCATCATTGCTTGCAAAATTTACCTACGTTGGAGCTCCAACCAAATCATCTCAAATCAATTTCAAAGGAACAACTGTTGGATAGTCCACAGTCCACGATTCGAGGATTAGAAGTCCACCGAATCAAGAAGAGCTCTGAGAAGAAAGATTCATCGTTATAGGGTGTACTTTAAGGCATTGGTTTTGGTATGTATTTACTATACCATATGACTTACGATTATTATATTGTTTGTTTGTATAGCATTGTTATATTGTTAGTTAGGTGAGATTCTTACAAGTATTAATGTTGTCACATATTAGGTTAGTTATATGTATGTATATTACTAAAAAAATTAATTTCTTATAGATCTAATGTATACACTGCCGAATAAATTTATTTTAATAATTTCTCGTTTATTAATTAATTAATTTATAGATATATTACTAGGTCATATAACATAAGTTAAATGACTTATATTTAATCGTGACATCACATCATGTTAATAATTGATCATATATTTTATACATGCATATTTTTCCTAATTATAATTTAGGTAATAGCAAAGTATTTTTTTAATAATTATTTACTATTATTTAATATTATTTAAATAAAAATACAAGTTGAATAATTTATACAAAGTAATATATGTTTCAAAAATTAAATTTTAAATATTATAAAGTTATTTCATTATCATATTATTTCTTGGCCAAAATGCCACACTTTAAAATTAAATTTTTTTATTTCCAAATAATCATTTATATATGCGGTTGATAATAAAAGATTAATAAAAAATTAATTTTGACTTGGAAAATTAAGGAAATTTTTCTTGACCATAAAATATCATATTTGAATTTTTGAAAATTTAAAATTCGTAAATGTAGTATGAAAAAAATTTTAACATTATTTTAATGCTTTTCATCTAATTAATATATATTTAAATAATTTAATGTATAAACTTATAGTTAAATATGTCATATGTTGTGTATTCGATTAGGAAAGCAAAACAAAATAATAAAAAATATCTATTTTTATTTAGTTTTCATAACTGATATAATTATATAAATATATACATACATATACACACGCGCGCGCGCGCACACACACAGATATATATATATATATATATATATATATATATATATATATATATATATATATATTTAGATACATATATTTATAAAAAAATTAGATATTATAAATATAGTTATATATAGATACATGTGTGTGTGTATATAATTTTGTTACTGTAAAAATATATAGATGTATATTTTATTTTATAAAAACTTTATATTACGTGTATGTGTGTGTTTATATGTATGTTTTTATATTTATACAGTCTTTTTTAATATCTAATTTAGTATATATATATATGTTACATATAAGCAAAACATATATTTTTCTTATACATATATATATTTTAAAATAATTTTTTGTAGATATATATATAAGTACATATCTATATTGTTTTAATATTTACTTAAATAACAAGTTTATATACATAGATATTTTTGGACAACATATAATGCACATAAGATGAGCTAACATGTCTGATGCAATGCAAATCTCAATATCCATATACGGATATGTTATACCTTGCACAGCTTATTATGTTACATATGCACACACACATATGCATATGATACATATGAGTACCATTACATTTAAATGAATATAAATTAAATAAAATTCCATCTATTACTTATAAATTTAAATGAAATAAGAGATTTTATTTAAATTAAATTTAAAAATATTCTAAATAAATTGACTTCATATGCCCAATATAGATTCAGTATGGATTTTTTTTGAAATTTACCCATATCTTTGGTTGTGGGCTGGCCTAGTTCTAGCAATGGTATCAGAACCCAATATCCTATATGGCCTAAATTATTCATGTTATAGTTAACTACTAAGCTCACGGCCCAAAAGTTGTCCTAATAGAAAATGCCCAAATTTGAATTAGGCATTGGGCTAATTTTCAAAATTGTTTGAAAGTTTAAAATAAAAGATTTTAAATTTAACAGTTAAATTTAAAACATGATATAAAATATTATAAAAGTTAAAATATAACAAAGTCATTCAAAACGTTTGAAAATAATTTAAAATAGTTTCAAAATTTTTATATATTTATTAATATGATTAGTAAATTAGTAAATTAATGGAAACTATATATATATATATATATTATATATTATGATATATGTTATGATATTTTAAAATATTTAAGATATCATAATTACATATGTACGTATAAATAGTGATTTTCTAAATTAAAACAATTTAATTAAAATAGTTTAGTTTAATAAATTAATTAAAATTTAATTAATTAAATAATGCATACATACATATATGTGTGTGTGTGTGTTTTATACTATTAAGGTTATAGTATATACATATACAAGTTATATTAATATTAAGTTAATTAAAATGAAATAATTAAATAATACTTAATCAATAAAATGTTATACATAAGACTATTATATAAGTAATATGAAATGTAAAAGTTATGTAATGAATAAACTTATATAATATGAATGTATAAATTTTAAGGTGGAATAATAAGAAACCCTAAAGCAGACTTAAGGAGTACATATGTAATTGTATGTATATCATGATTTTCGATGTATCCAACACTTGAATGATGAGAGTAATTCATAAGAATTACATTATTCCATAAGTCAATATCACTTAAGTTTATTTATGTTGAAGATTATGAATGTCCTCTAACGTATATATACTAATAAATTACTTGCATACTTCTTAGTTGTTAAGCAAACTCAAGCTGGGGACGTTATGTATAGTATTATTAGTATATTGAATAGATGAATGTATTTTTTGAGCAGACTCAAGACGCATCTACTATACTTAGGCCACTGCGATATGGTAGGTACGAGTGAATAATTTCTTTACAATTTGTTGAGCAGAATCGAAGTCAAAGCGAAATTAGGACAAGGCACGTAAAGGTTGGGAGTTGTATATGATACAACCGATAAGGAGTTATCCATCATTCGTAGAGCTATGACTTATTGAGATGACTCAAGGTCAGAATACCAAGATGGACAAGTCCTAACACCTATTGGTGAAGTCGAAAGTCTTTTATGTTTTGACTTAGGTTTGGCAAAATATAAATGACTGGTGGGAGCTTATTAGTAAAATAAAACATAAAGTTTAACCTTACCATTATAAGAACATCTATTATGATTCATCCTAATAATTTACTACTTAAACTTGTAGAAAATGATAGATCCAAACTATTTTATGCAAGCGACAAACTTACCAGACCTAACTATATCGACTGGCTAAGAGCAATCAAAATAGCATTGACATACGGGTGCCGTTGGACTTCTCTTACATGCGAATCTAATGAACAACCTGTCAATGATGCGGACCCTGAACTAAGACTTGCTTATGAAAAATGGGTATAAGACGTAGAGATCGCCCAATTTTTTGTGTGGTCTACTGTTAACCCGCCTTTTTGCAAGGCCATGGACAGGCGGATTTAACATTATCGACTGCTCGGTCGTCGAGGCTGGTGTACGATGGAGTTAGTCGACTAGATGGATGGATGACGCAACGCGCTTGGAAAATGGAAATTGGATTGGATAAATATGGATCGACTATAATTTGGGTCTAGGAAATTTGGTTCGGTCTGGAAAGTTAGAAGTCGTTCGGCATTATGATAAGATCATGCCGCTCGACATTGGTGAGGTGTTTTGGTTCTGAAAGTACGGTTCGGCATAATGGGTCGATCGGCATGATGGGTCGTTCGACATGATGGGTCGTTCGGCATGGTGGATCGTTCGGCATGATGGATCGTTCGGCATTCTCTATTTCAACCAACCTCGTTTGGTATGCATGGATCAGCAACAGGTGGCTCGGCAAATGTCGCTCGGTCAGGGATGAAGGATATCCGTGGCTTGGCAATGGCCTTATTGGGCCCAAGCTATTCAAGAGGCCCAACAACTCAAGATTTGCCTATAAATACAACACATGGGGGTTCAGAAAAGGGATCTTCTTCTCTCTTCTTTCTAACTTTCTATTTTCTAAGGCTAAAGGTTACTCTATCATTTTGTAACTGTAATTGATTCGAACATCAATAAAAAGGAAACTTCTGGAGTGGACGTATGCCGGAGTTAGCCGAACCACTATAAAATTTGTGTTCTTTACTGCTTTCATTTTAATTTCAACTGTTCTTCATATTATTGTTCTCTACATATATTCTATCTGTTACATGTGACTGTTAGTTGGTGCTTTCATTTACATTTGGGTGTTAGTGACCAATTTGGGCGCTAACATTTTGGTGCTTTCACTGAGAGCGCAAGCACTCAGGATTTCTGGAGCTAGGGACTTGGATTCTAGGAAACATTGGTTAGGCTATCAGCAAGGAAGCAGGTGATAGAAAGGAGCAATCAGATGGGAAGTCAAGAGGCTTTCTCTGGAAATGGAGCAGGTGGAGCATCCATCGACATCACTAGAGCGGAAATGGAAGCAATGATTAAAAGACAAGATGAGATGATGCAGGCTCTTCTCAGACAATTTGCACAAGCAGGAAATGCAGGAGTTCAGATCCGTGGAGCTGGAACAGAAGCACTCAACCAGCAAGCAGAGGGAATGGCCCGGCAGGGGGCATCCCCCAATCAGCAGACGGCTACCAACCTGGATGGATCTAGACTCGGGGGCATGCCACCAGGAAATGCTAGACCAGCCCATCGAGGGATGCCAGATGATGCAGCGTAGCCCGACACCAGCAGGGATGCAGGAGTATGAGATGAGGAGTATGCGCCAGAATTTCCTCGTCAACTCAGGGGGCAAGCTAGAGGTAACGGACAAGGATTGCAGCGTGACGACAATGACAGACTAGCGGAAATGGTCAGACGGGCTATGAGAGGTGGTTTGGTAAATAGAGACTTGGAGGATGTGAGTAGGAGTCCCTTTACTCCTACAATCAGACGAGCTAGGAATCCACCAGATTTTAAGCATCAATGTTGGATATGTATGATGGGAGAACGGATCCCATCGTTCACCTGACAAGGTACATGAGGCATATGGAGGTATTGGGGGCATCGAACGAGGTCATGGCTCGATGCTTTCCATTGTTTTTGATAGATATCGCAGCCATGTGGTTTAGACAGCTAGAGAGTGGTTCTATCGGCATATGGAAGGAGCTGATTGAAAAATTTATGAAACAGTTTCGGGTCTATATAGTCAGACCCAAGAACGTGATGTCCTTGACATCGATGAAACAATGGAGGGGAGAGTCGTTCAGGAACTTCTTAACCAGATTTAACGCAGCAGTCGCCTTAGTGGATCGACCCGATCCGTCAATGGTTTTGATGGCAGTAGTCTCGGGAATCGCGGACAATTCGAACTTCAAGATGTCATTAGAAAGGGACCCAACGAGGGATCTCGGGGAGTTCTACCATGAGGCGGTAAGGTTCTTAAGATAGGAGGATGCATAGGCTAAGAGAGTAAGGAGAGAGGCTGAAGCTTATGCAGTGAGGGATGGAGGTTCACCCTTCGAGGATCCATGTAAAGATGATAAAGGAAAATGAAAAACAAATGGCAACGGTGGCACTTTGAAGAAACCTCGAAGGGAGTCAAAGTTTTCTTCTTACACAGATTTAACTGATACTCTAGAAAGAATTTACTTGGACACTCGGGGGTGACTTCAATACCGAAAGCCGGCAAGGAGAGAGCCTTCTGAATATGAGCAGGCATCGGGGAAGCATTTCCTATTCCATGAGATGAATGGGCACAACACAAACAACTATAGGAATTTGAGGGATATCATTGAGGAGCATGTGAGGAATGGTCGTCAACAACAGTATGTCACGAATCGAGCTGTGGCAGTGAGACAGCAGCGACCATCACCTACCACGAACGGGGATGGCACTGTGGGCAACGTCATCTCATTATCCACTAAACAGGTTTATGGTTTTGAATAAGTAATAGAACTCAAAGTAATGCGGCTAGGTCACTTTCACACGTACGGGATCGAGGACAGTCCCTAGGCATGCTCTGAGATGACGAAACTACTTGAGTCTATGAAATCCTACTTTCTCTCTGTTTTTCTACAACTTTGGTTTTCTCTTTCATACTTTGGGCATTTACTTCTCTTTGGTATGGTTTTGGAGTTTGGATTGAACTCTCGGTTTGGTTGGTGTTTTGGTTTGCCATTTTGGTTTGGATGTTTGATTTTTGATATGGATTTCTGGTTTTTGAATTGGATTTGGATCACTGTATTAAAACAATTCAGGATTAGCGATTACTGTCCTGACCAGAGAGACGAGGCAGTGGCCGCGAGTTACGAGTCCCTTCGCCGGAGAGCGATGGAAAGGACTCGGAAAGAATATCAAAAGTCCTTAACCGGAGTGCCGAGGCCGGTGAATATCAAAAGTCCTTGGCCGTAGTGTTGAGGCCGGTGAATGTAAAAGTCCTTGGCCGGAGTGCCGAGGCGGGTGAATATCAAAGTCCTTGGCCAGAGTGCCGAGGCCGGTGAATATCAAAAGTCCTTGGCCGTAGTGCCGAGGCCGGTGAATGTAAAAGTCCTCGGCCGGAGTGCCGAGGCAGGCGAATGTCGAAGTCCTTGGCCGTAGTGCCGAGGCCGGTGAATATCAGAAGTTCTTGGCTGGAGTGCCGAGGCCGGTGAATATCAAAGTCCTTGGCCGGAGTACCGAGGCCGGTGAATGAAAAATTCCTTGGCCGGAGTGCTGAGGTCGGAGAACATAAAAGCCCTTGACATGAAGGTCAAGGTTGGAACAGGATAACACGACCCGACGAGGTCTATAGATTCAAGGTTAAAGCCAGAGAGGTCATGGATTGGATAATATGGTTATGAAAGGATATAGACTTCGGATATCGGATTTAAGGCTATTCAAAACACGCCTTCCAACAGCAAGGCATGTTTTGGGGGGCAAGTGTTAACCCGCCCTTTTGCAAGGCCATGGATAGGTGGATTTAACATTATCGACTGCTCGGTCGTCGAGGCTGGTGTACGATGGAGTTAGTCGACTGGATGGACAAATGACGCGATGCGCTTGGAAAATGGAAATTGGATTGGATAAATATGGATCGACTATAATTTGGGTCTAGGAAATTTGGTTCGGTCTGGAAAGTTAAAAGTCGTTCAGCATTATGATAAGATCATGCCGCTCGACATTGGTGAGATGTTTTGGTTCTGAAAGTACGGTTCAGCATAATGGGTCGATCGACATGATGGGTCGTTCGGGATGGTGGATCGTTCGGCATGATGGATCGTTCGGCAGGGTGGATCGCTCGGCATGATGGGTCGTTCGGCATGATGGATCGTTCGGCATAATGGATCGTTTGGCATGGCGTATCATTCGGCATGATGGATCGTTCGGCATGATGGGTCGTTCGGCATGGCGGATCGTTCGGCATAATGGGTCGTTCGGCATGATGGGTCGTTCGGCATGGCGGATCGTTCGGCATGATGGGTCGTTCGGCATGGCGTATCATTCGGCGTGATGGATCGTTCGACATAAGGGGTCGTTTGGCATGGTGGATCGTTCGGCATGATGGATCGTTCGGCATAATGGGTCGTTAGGCATGGTGGATCGTTCGGCATGATGGGTTGTTCGGCATAATGGGTCGTTCGGCATGTTTGATTGTTTGGCATGATAGATCGTTCGGCATAATGGGTCCTTCGGCATGGTGGATCGTTCAGCATGATGGGTCGTTTGGCATAATGGGTTGTTCAGCATGATGGATCGTTCGGCATGAGCAACTCGTTCGGCATATGAATGCCATTCGACATGAACTCCTCGTTCGGCGTATGAGTGTCGTGCGGCATGGCTACCTCATTCGGCATACGAGTGCGTTAGGTAAGGCTACCCCGTTTGGCATACGAGTGAGTTTGACACGGCTACCTCGTTTAGCATACGAGTGCGTTCGGCACGGCTACCTCGTTCGGCATTCTCTGTTTCAACCAACCTCGTTCGGTATGCATGGATCGACATCAGGTGGCTCGGCAAATGCCGCTCAGTCAGGGACGAAGGATATACGTGGCTCGGCAATGGCCTTGTTGGGCCCAAGCTATTCAGGAGGCCTAACAACTCAGGATTCGCCTATAAATACAGCACATGGGGGTTCAGAAAAGGGATCTCCTTCTCCCCGCTCTCTAACTTTCTACTTTCTAAGGCTAAACGTTACTCTATCAGTTTGTAACTGTAATTGATTCGAACATCAATAAAAAGGAAACTTATGGAGTGGACGTAGGCTGGAGTTAGCCGAACCACTATAAAATCTGTGTTCTTTACTTCTTTCATTTTAATTTCGACTGTTCTTCATATTATTATTCTCTACATATATTCTATCTGTTACTTGTGACCGTTAGTTGGTGCTTTCATTTACATTTGAGTGTCAGTGACCAGTTTTTGCGCTAGCATCTACTTTAGACAAGCCGTTGCAAAGGCAGCATGAAAATATGTCTATCCATGAAATAGTAGATAGTCTCAAGGCCTGTTTGATTAACTGTCACATTTCGCATGATACAAGCTTATAAAAAGACCGTTCAATACCAAAATGATCAAATGACAGAAAGTGGACGATTACATGCTAATGATGAAGGGCTATATTGATGGGCTTTTATAGTTGGATGTACAGATAAGCAATGAACTACAAGTGACTTAATCCTTAGTTCCCTTACTTCTCAATATGAACTGTTCATACTAAATTATAACATGAACCAATTAAATGTGAATCTCGTGAAGCTCCTCAATATGTTGAGTATGGCCGAGTCTAAATCTGAAGATCAAGGTGTCGTACTTGCTGTGAAGAGTAGTGCACCATCTTCAAAAAGCTTTAAGAAGCGAAAAAAAGAAAGTTAAATGAATAAAAAAGTAAGAAGGCCGATGACAAGGGTGAATGTCACCACTGCCACAAGAAAGGTCACTGGAAAAAGGAATTGTCCTTACTACTTAAAGATTGTTTGGGAAAGGAAGCAGAACAGTTCTACGCTCCATTTAGTACACTTAAGATTCAAAATTGTTTTGTAATCAATAAAATGTCATGGGTCTTAGATACTAGATCTGTTACTCATATATGTAATTCATTACATGGGCTTAGGAATTGGCACCGCATAGCAAAAGGAAAGATGAGGGTCTAAGTTGTTGATGGATATATGGTGGATGCAATTAGGGTTGTCAATGGATACCTGAAAAATCTAAAATCTGTCTGCATCCACATCCGAAAAATGGATAAATATCCAATATCCGAAAAATCAAATGCGGATGCAGATACGAAGACATCTACATCCAAAAATTATCCGTCTATTTTTTGTTAAAATTATAGTTCAAATTATGTGCATTTTGGTGCAGTGAAATATATTCATTTATTATTTTGTTAACTTAATAGTTTATATTGTATGCGCTTAATGCTTACTAACTGCTTGAAACTATGTGTTATCATCATATTTGTTAATTTTAACATTTTTATAATCAATGAGATTGAAAATTATTTACGTTAACCTAAAATTTTTCTTTTTCAATTCTTGATTTACTAGTCGTTAGCGGATAGGATAATTATCTGATAACTTTCTATATCTATGGATGCGGATATCTAATATCTAAAAATAATTTCGGATGCGGATGCAGATATAGCACTATCCGCATCCGAAAGAATCCATTGACAGGCCTAGATGCAACGGTGGTAGGAGACTATCATTTAGTTTTGCCTAGTGGATTAGCATTAATATTAAAAATTTGCTATTATGTAAAAGGCTTTATTTACAGGATTATTTCGGTTTCCAGATTGTCTGAGACTAAATATATATTTCATTGTGCAAATAATGTTATGAACATTAGTTTGGACGGAAATAAAGACTGTGAAGGTGTTCTTGAAATTGGCATTTATGTGATTAATACTAATTATGTATGTTTTATAAATAATGCATCCAACAATATAAATGATTTTCATCTCTGGCACTGTAGGATAGGTTATATTAGTGAGAAATAACTACACAACTTAAAAACTAGAGGTTTTCTGCCATCAATTGATTTTGAATCATTTAACACATGTGAGTGTGTCTCAATGGTAAAATGACTAAGCACCCCTTCAGTGGGAGCAATGAAAGAGTTGACGAACTCTTTAGGTCAGTAAATAGCGATGGATGTCGTCCAATGCCTATTGTTACCAAAGATAATAGTTCTTACTTTGTTACCTTTACTAATTATTTCTCGAGACAAGGATATGCGCATCTTATGAAAAACAAATCCGACATCCATGAGAAATTTGTTAAATATAAAAATGTAGTAAAAAATCAATTAGACCTTAAGATGAAGATCCTTCGATCAGATCGAGGAGGTGGTATGTTAGATAGGATTTCCAAAAATACTCAAAAGTTAATAGGATTATCTCTCAGGTTGCTCCACCGTATACCCACAACACAATAGTGTGTCGGAGCGAAGGAACTGAACCCTATTAGATATGGTTCATTCCATGATGAGTAAGGTTGAGTAATCTCTGTCCCATTGGGGATACACACTAGAAACCATGGCGCATATATTGAACTTGTTACCCGCTAAATCTATGCCAAAAACACCACATGAGATGTGGTATGGTATGAAACCCCAACTTTGAAACTTAAAGGTGTGAGGTTGTCCGGCATGTGTTAAGAACATTGGTCTGAATAAATTAGAGGCCCGATCGATACTACGTACATAAACAGCATATCCCACAAACTCAATGGGATATATATTCTACAATATTAAGGTACAAAAGGTCATTGTTTCTCGACACTTACCTTTTCTAAAAGGAATTTCTATCTAAGGAAATTAACAATGAGGTTGTAGACTTGGATGAGATGCAAGAAATTAACACTGAAACCGGAATAGTGGGAGAACCAAGTTCACCCATATATGAAAACATACAACCAAACAGAAGGTTTGGTAGGGAATCTCGCACACGAGACATATGATATGGTTTTCTCGTGGATGGTGAGAAGTGTTGTGTCTTAGATGACAACCGTCCTTTATCCTTCCAGCAAGCACCGCAAAGTAAAGACTCTACACTGTGGCTTGGAGCAATGAAATCCGAGATGGATTCCATGTAAAAAAAGTTTGGACTTTATCAGTCGTACACAAAGGAGTAAAACTCATCAGTTGCTAAATGATTTTTT
Organism: Allium cepa; assembly: GCA_030765085.1. NCBI lineage: Eukaryota > Viridiplantae > Streptophyta > Magnoliopsida > Asparagales > Amaryllidaceae > Allium > Allium cepa. The sequence goes on along the minus strand of CM060936.1, from coordinate 22,556,104 downwards.
AATAAAAAGCTAAACACAGATGGAGAAGTGGAGAACTATTAGGCAAGGCTAGTTGTGAAAGGATTTCATCAAATTTAAGGTGTTGATTATAATGAAACTTTCTCACTCGTAGGATGCTTAATCCATTCGGATCATGCTAGATATAGTTGCATTCTATGATTACCAAATATGGCAAATGGATGTAAAGATAATTTTCTAAATGGTGATTTATAAAAAACCATTTATATGTCATACGATAGTTCGATCAATTTAGTAACTAGAAATTAATTAAATGGCAATTCAAATAGGTGTCAAAAGGGTCACTGAATGTGCCTCATCATATGGCCAGCCATAATAGCTGCAATAGCATGGCTTACCAAGTCTTCACGGACTTGAGGAAATTGTAAGAAAAGGGTGCGAACCCTTGGCTATAAATAGCATAACCTCTACACGATTTCAGTAGACCTTTTTGGTCTCTATATCTTTTGCTACCTACCATTTACCTATCATTGGTGAATCCATCTCTTCACCCTTGCAAACTAAAGAGGAGAAGGAGACTGTAAAGTTCTAAGAGAAAATGATCAGCAAAGAACATGTTAGAGTCTCGATAGGGGTGTAAACAGATCAGACCAGACAGGACGAAGGTGTATCTGTATCTTATCTTATAAGAGATTCGAACGGACATGGACCAAACATGGTTTAAGTTCTAATATTTCTTGCATGAGCCAAACAACGGATGGTCAATAGATAAAAATCGTACTATCTCAAATCGATATATTTTAGTATATATTTTCTCGTCCTAAATAAGAATCGGACGGACACAGATCAGATGCTTTATATTTCTCGACCAACCCGAACATTGGGCACTCGTACAAATTTATCCCCCTAACTCTCCATAGGACTACTTAAGTGAAAGGTGTACCCTTCGTCTAATTTCCAATTCATACATATATATGCTCACATATACTATCCAGACACTATATCATATCTTAGGCCTTGATTTCTTTAGAAATATATATTTTACATTTATATATATTTAAATATATTTTAATTACTAATATTATTATTAACTTATTCATAAGTATATATGTATAGAAAATACACACACACACACACACACACACACACACACATATATATATATATGTATGTATGTATACTAAATTTTATTTTTGTCTAATATAAAAAAATTCTAGATCTGAAAAGTTTATATATATAATAACAATATTTCAAACAATATAATTTTTAATCTTGTTTTCAGCTTTGAAATAATTAATAAAAATATTTTTTAATCTAAATGTTTTGAGTTTGAAATAACAAAATGAATTATTTTTTGTGTATATCTGTATGATATTTATAAAAGTTATTAATTTTCGGATCTCAACAATATAGATATTATTATATATATTTTACAAAGTCAAAAACATTTTAAAATTAAAGTTTTGAAATTATCAAACCAAATTTTATTCGGATAACTAAAAACTTATTAGTAGCTACAATAATTAATAAAAGAAATCTTGTGTAACATCCCGATATTTTACAGAAAATATAATTAAAAAGAAATTAAAGGCACATTTGGTACAGTGATAAAGGTGCATATTGACTTCCTTAGTGACCAGTGATCAAGTCCTGTTGTCGCCTAAAATTTGGAGCAATGTTTTTATTAGCTGGTTCATTTCCAGCAATTTTTTCTACGTATTTCAGTGTTGTTTCAAACATGTGATGGCTTCCCATTTGCTCCAGTGATTTATGAGCAATAATAGATAACCATTAAGTATATGAAAGAATCAGATTTAATTTAAAATAATGTAATGGATTATATTCACTCAAACAATCTACAAATAAACCATCTAACCTAAACCTAATCTCTTATTCCGCCGTCGCCATAATTCTATGGTAAAAATTAGTGTGCATTATTCTTCCTCCTTTTCTCTACTAAATAAACAAATCTCTACCAAGTTAAATTATCTATAAATATTCAAGCAATTTTGGTAATTTAGAAGAATCAAAGGGAGAAAGAGTAAAGAAGATCTTTTTCAAATTTATAAGAGTTCAAGTGACAAGTGAGTGGGAAATAATATGAAATAGAAAAATAAAATAGTTTAATTTCAGTTCTTTTCTGGCATGTTATATGAATTAGTTTCTGTTAATTGAGAATAGATGTAAATTATTGCAACTTCTTCTTCTTCTTTCACTTCTCAAATCTAATTCATGTTTGGTTTAAAATATGGGACAAACAAATTGTTTATTCACGTTTTATGGCATATATAAGATTGAAATTTATGTAAATTATTGTATCTTCTCCTTCTATCACTTTTCAATTCTAATTCATGTTTAGGTAGAAATTTGAAACAAAAAAATTGTTATTCACGTTTTATGACTTAAATAAGAGTGGTTTAATTAAATTGAATTAGAATTGTTATTCAATTTCTAATGGTAGAACCGATTAGTTGAATAAATTCAGAATATGTTACTTAAATAAAATTGTGGTTTTGATTGATATAATTACATAATTTTGAATATGGTTTTGGAACAAAATTGGAAAGTCGAATTGGAATGATTGTTTTTTCATATGTGGCCTAAAAGTGGAATTTTGTGTAATTAAATGGTTTGTGGCTATTGGATAAAAATTTCGTATAGATTAAATCTCTAAAAGGAGAACGTAAATTTGGGTGGAAAAAAATGTAAATTAAATGGACCCTAAAGGCTAGTGTAAATCTGTAACAAAATGGTATAAATATTACAGACAAACCATACAGACCGAACGGACGTGAACTTGAAACACCCTTTATGTAAGAAAAAAGGAAATTATGAAATAACCAAATCGAATGTAAAAATTCCTAAAGAAGATAAATGGAAATAGACAATATGTAAACTGTAACGGTAAAATTAATTAATTTGAAAGCATTTTGGTAGGAAAACCTTTTAAAGGTCTGAATAGGTGTTTCTGGCAGTTAAGTCCAAAATATAGTTTTGCCTATACATACTAGGAGCGGGCAAGTAGGTTCACAAGGATGCTTGTTACCTTTCATAAGTTGCTAGTATGTAGCATAGATAGATCCGCAATCGTAGGCTTCTTCAAGCAGATCGACACGGACGTAACAGGACAAGTGTGCTCCGATGTAGGCTTCTTTAGGCAGATCATTGGAGGATTTTTCACAGCTGACCCAGCTGTGGGCGCTCTTTCAGAGGACCAAAACTTTGGATAGGGGCAAGTCCACGATGGTGACTGAGGAGACAGGATGATAGGAGTCTAGTTTGGTGGAGCCTGAGCGCAACTTTAGGGTTCTGCAAGGTTGTTTGAGTCGGCGCCAGTCAGACTTAAGAAGCATTTAGTCACAGTGCACGGGTGAAGAGCATGACTTTCATGCTCTAGCATGTGGATAGGTAAGGACAGCAGGTCCGAGAGGCCGACTGACATTTAGTATTTCTACATGGTTGACTTCCCTAGAGTGACCATGGACTTTGGCTTCTTAAAAACTGTATCTAAGAAGGATTCACTACAATATATTATTCACCCTCTGCGATATCCGAGGAAGACCTGGAACTAAACTTTTTTCCTTTCTACGTCATCTTAGTTCTCATTCACCGGACTTTATGTATGAACCATTCCTATTTTTCTTACTTTTCCCAATTCCCAACAGGGTAGGTCTAGGTTGTAGTTCTTTGCAGCTTGGAGGGTCGTTGGAGCAGTTGTTATCTTCAGCTTTTGTTTCTTTTGTTTCTTTTGTTTCATGTACTTCGTTTCACTTTTTCGTACTTTACTCTATATATGAGGACCTATATTGTGAACTTGGTTATGTTCTATGTTTTGGTTGAGACTACTCGGTACTTTTGATTTCAAAAATAAAATTGGGATAATGTTGTTTTTAATGAAGCTGTTTTTGTATTAATTTATAATTAGTGAAAGTTTTCTTCTGCTGTAATACTTTAATCATTTTATGCTATTGCCTTAGTCTCTGTGCTATGTTATGGATTTTTATTTCACCCGACCACCCATGCTTCTAGTCATGTCCGAACTTCAGGGTTCCTAGAGGTGCGGGGTGTCACAGTTGATATCAAAGCTAAGGTTTCAGTAATCCTAAAAATATTTTAAAAATATAAAGGTTTTCGAATAATTTATAAAGGGTATTCCAAATAATACTTTTTAAAAGTATATGCATATATGAAAAGAAATTTTAGAAATAGGTCCCTCGTATCTCTTCTTCCCTATCTATTGAACTACATATGGAGTACCTAATCCCATCTTTTTAATATCTATAGATAGAAATTTTTGAACCGTAAGATATCCCCAAAGTTACAGGCCTTAATATCCTGATTAGTTCAGACATTATTTTTAGGCTATTGCACGAACAGAACCACCAGCTAGGGATGCTGCTCCGACGGAAGGGGCTTTAGCCCGTCCGCCAGGCATTCTCGATTTTCCCAAGTTATGCAAGGACTATACTAGCATATGAGGCATGCTGTTTCTTAGTACCGAGTCATATACTAAGGCAAGAGCTTGGATCCATAGTTGTGAGTGGATATTTGGACTTATGGAGTAGGAGGATTTGGCTCGAAGGCGGTTGGCTTTATGGCAGTTGTAGGAAGAGGCTCTTTGTTGATGGGAGATTATGGAGGTTGAGGCTGATAATTTGACTTGGGTGGATTTTCGTACTAGGTTCAAGATGAAATTCTTATCATAGACTGAAGTGAGAGTGCGGCTAGATATTTTATACAGCTCAAGCAAGAGGATATGACAGTTAAGGAATATGTTAATAAATTCAATGAGCTTGCCATATTTGGACTAGACCTGATCAATACTTCTCACAAGAAGTCGAAGTTTGCTAACGGTTTGAGTCAGCCACTATAGGGTTTGGCGGTGAGCCACATTCCGATAGGAGCCACTGTTGAGGGATTGGTAGAGATGGCTGTTGATACTGAGAAGAAAGGAGATGTGGCGTAGAAGAGCGATGTGAAAAAGCAGTGGAAAGAAAAGAGGAGAGGAGGAGGAGGAGGTCGGGTGGAAAAAGGAAAGTTCCAAGGAAGGACTAGAAGGGCAATACTTGTGGAAAACCAGGTCATCTTGCTAAGTATTGTAGAGGGACAGGAGAGCCACCGAGACTGAGGTGCTATCTTTGCGATCAAGTGGAGCATATGAAGAAGGACTGTCCATCGAAGCCTAAGGAAAGTTCAAAGACACCTTCACAGTTTGCTCAGGCTTATGCTTTAGAGGCAGCTCCTTCCTCTAGTACTCGTCCTTTTATGGACAAGAGAAAGAAGGAGATCAACAAAGGTGTGTTATCTATCTCTAATTTTCCTGTTTGTACCGTATTTGATTCTGGAGCCTCGTACTCTTTTATATCTAGTACAGTTATAAAGAGTCTTAATCTTGATGCTTGCTTAGTGAACGACTCGGTAGTAGTATTAAATCCCATAGGAGGATTGGCCTATTTGTCCATATTATGTTTGGATTTGAAATTTTTTTATTTTATGGGCTGAGTTTGACTGTAGTGCCTTTGTATTGGGCTTTTCTGGTTTCGGATTGATTCTTGGTATGCATTGGCTATCCATGTATGGTGTTGTTCTTGATTGCGATAAGAGAGTAGCGAGGTTAAGCACTTGTAGTGGATGTACCTTGGAGTTATCTTGTGATCCCAGAGGATCAGACATATTGAGCTACCTTTATTCTCTTGACTTATGGCCTGATAGTTTGAGTTCAGTACCCGTTGTTAGAGACTTTCCAGATATGTTCAAGGAGGTTGCTAGCCTTCCTCCTCAAAAAGAGATCGAGTTTAAGATTTATCATGTCGATAATGCCAAACCGGTTGCTGTACCGGTAAAGAATATAGCTCCTAAGGAATGTCATGAGTTGAGAAAGCAGATTGGAGAACTTTTTGGGGAAGGGCTTCATTCAATGGAGCATTTTTGAGTGAGGTGCACTAGTCGTCTTTGCCACTAAGGCGGATGGCTCTCTCAGACTTTGCGTGGATTATAGGGAGCTTAATAAGCTAACGAAGAATAATCGTTATCCTTTTTCCCATATAGACAATCTCTTCAACCAGCTAGTAGGAGCAAAGGCATTTTCGTATCTCAATTTGGCTATGGGATTTCATCGTTTGCGTGTGGTGGAGGATAGAATTGAGAAGACTGCGTTTAGGACATCGGATGGGTTATTTGAGTAGTTAGTCATGCAATTTGGGCTAACCCATGCTCCGACATATTTTATGGATAGATGAGTCAAGTATTTCAAGAATCGTTGAACAAGTTTATGGTGGTGTTCGTCGATGACATTTTGGTTTAACCACGAAGGAAGAAAGATCATATTGTTCACTTGAAAGAAGTGCTTAAGACCCTACGAGCACATAAATTGAAGGCGAAGTTCTCTAAGTGCCACTTTTGGAGGGATGAGGTTCGCTTTTTGGGCACACTGTTTTGGAGGATGAATTTGCAGTAGATCCAGCGAAAGTGCCAGCAGTACCGGATTGGAAGAACCCTAAGAATGCCACGGACATAAGGAGTTTTCTTGGTCTTGTGGGCTACTATAGAAAGTTCATTAAGGACTTCGCTAGGATATCAGCTCCATTTACCCACCTCACAAAGAAGAACTCGTCTTTTGTTTTGGATGGTTATGGTACAGGGCTAGGGCCGGTACTGATGCAAGAGGGTAGGGTGGTATGCTATGTGAGTAGATAGTTGAAAACGTATGAAAAGAACTAGCTGACGCATGATCTTGAGTTGACAGCTATAGTTTTTTCTCTCAAGTTTTCAAGGTACCATCTCTTAGGAGAAAGATTTGAGGTTTTCACAGATCATAAATCTTTGAAGTATCTATTTTCTTAGAAAGACTTGAATTTGAGACAGCAAAAATGGATGGAGTTTTTTGCCTCTTATGAATTTGAGTTATCTTATACCCCTGGCAAGGATAATGTAGTGGCAGATGCGTTGAGTAGACGCAAAGTCTTTTTGAATCCTTAATTTTTGGAATGGAAGATTTGGAGTACATTTCTACCTTTGATTTTAGACCTCCATCGGATTTAGCTCCAGGATTGTTAATTGCCCTCGACTTCTAGCATACTTTAATGGAGCAGATTGGAGCAAGGCAAGGTGAGGACAAAGAGTTAAAGGACATTTTAGACAAGCTTGGTAGAGGAGAGTCATCACCACATCTTAGGCGCTATATCATGGATACTAAGGGATGGTAGACTTTTTGTTCCCCGTAGTGAGGATTTAGAAGATGCGGTGTTCCCCAAGTCACATCATTCTAGGATGACAGTGCACCTCGGTGGTGATAAGATGTACCAGGACATGAAGAGGTTATTCTATTGGTCTGGAAAGAAGAAGAGGGGCGTGGAGTATGTAATGAAGTGCATCGCTTGCCAAAGGGTAAAGGTGAAACAGAAGAAGCCCGAAGGACTGTTGCAGCCATTAGATATTCCATTATGGAAATGGGAGAGCGTCTCTATGGATTTCGTGGATGGATTACCAAGGTCATGGAGTGGGAACACGAGTATTTGGGTCATCGTGGATAGACTGACGAAGAGAGCTCATTTTACACACATTAAGAGTAATAGGACGGCAGCTTCTTTGGCAATTCTTTATGTAAGGGAGATAGTTAGGCTTCATGGAGTTCCTACCAGCATTTGGGTGAAAGAGATCCATTATTCACCAGCTAGTTTTGGAGGAGTCTTCAGCAAGCCTTAGGAACTAAATTGAATCTGAGCATGACATATCACCCTCAGACAGATGGACAGACTGAGAGGGTAAATAGGGTTTTGGAAGATTTGCTCAGATTGTGCATCATTGACTTCAGAGGCCTTTGGGAAGACCACTTAACTTCGGTGGAGTTTGCGTATAATAATAGTTATCAACCAAGCATTGGGATGGCACCTTTCGCGGCCCTCTATAGCAGACCACCTAGATCACCAGCCTGTTGGTGGGATATCACCGATAGGATCTTGCTTGGACCGGACTTGGTGAGGGAAACTTCCGAGAAGGTGGATTTGATTCGCAAGAGGTTGAAGACTGCACAAGATAGACGAAAATCATATGCTGACAGAAGTCATTCAGATTTGGTGTTTAAGTTCGAAGACATGGTTTTTGTCAAGGTTTCTCCTCTGAGAAACGTTATGAGATTTGGCTCAGTGGGTAAGTTGGCACCGAGATTTGTAGGACCCTTCCCTATTACCGCACGGATTGGAAAGGTGGCATATAGAGTTGATCTTCCAGATTAGTTGGTAGGAGTTCACGATGTTTTTCATGTTTCACATCTAAGGAAGTGTCTATATGATTCCGCAGTAGTAGTAGAACCCGATCAGCTAAGGGAAGTGGAGGTAGAGCGCGAATCACTTGTGCATCGTACACCCGCCCGTATATTAGAACATTGAGTCAAGAGATTACGCAACAAGGAAGTACGTCTAGTGAAGGTTCGGTGGATAGATGACCCCAAGGAATGCACATGGGAATTTGAGGATAGAATTCAATCTTCTTATCCTTTTCTATTTGAAGTTACACTTCAAATCCTATCTTTGATCTTTGATCTTTCCATAGTTAGGGTCTTTTCGATAATCTTTAGGTGAAACCTATGGATGGTAGCTTGATCGTAAACATGTCATTAGGGCATGTTATGTTTGATGGATGAAAATAATTGCAAGTGGATGCTAACGTATGCAACTGGATGCGTTGCATGAATAAAATAGACATTTATTAGGATAATCGGCCAACATGGTACACACACCTACATATGCGTGCCTATTATCTATTGACTTTGCATATGGTTGTATGTGTGTGTAGATATGTGCGTGTGTGTGTATGTATAAATGGATGTTGCATATGGATGGTGCATTTGGGTGAATGATTGAAACATACATATAGAATTATCGATTATACTAGGGTAATTGCATACATTTGGTTACATGGCATAAGCATATTTGCATTACAAGAGGTCAACTAAATCAATAGACCAACAACCTTTTCGCATTAGGTAAGTTCATATGCATTTCACTTTGCATAAATCATAAATTGCATAAGTTAAAAGTAAGGACAATGGTAGAAATGGATGATGGTTGAGTAGATGAATGTGTTCTTGGATGCTGGTTGTTAATTACGTTCTTCCATCTTTGGAGATTTCGGGGATGAAATCCTTTAAGGAGGGAAGAATGTAATACCCTGATATTTTACGGAAAATATAATTAAAAAGAAATTAAAGCGCATTTGGTACAATGGTAAAGTGCATGTTGACTTCCTTAGTGACCAAGGATCAAGTCTCATTGAGCCCAAAATCTGGAGCGATGTTTTTTTATCTGGTTTTATTTCCAGCGATTTTCCTACGTATTTCGGCGTTGTTTCTGACATGTGGCAGTTTCCCATTCGCTCCAGTGATGTAATAGGATGAGATGACTAAATTTTATTGGTTGAGTGATGTGTATGTGCTAGATGGATAACCATTAAGTGTATGAAAGAACCAAATTTAATCTAAAATAATCTAATGGATTATATTCGCTTAAGTAATCTATACATAAACCATCTAACATAAATCTAATCTCTTATTCGGTCGTCGCCACAATTCTACAGTAAAAGTTAGTGTGTATTATTCTTCCTCCTTTTCTCTACTAAATAAACAAATCTCTACCAAATTAAATTATCTATATATATTCAAGCAATTTGAGAAATTTAGAACAATCAAAGGGAGAAAGATTAAAGCAAAGCTTTTTCAAATTTATACAAGCTCAAGTGCCATATGAGTGAGATTTAATATGAAATAGAAAAATAAAGTAGTTCAATTTCAGTTCTTTTCTGGCACGTTAATATGAAATAATTTCTGATATTAATTGAGAATAGATGTAAATAATTGCAACTTCTTCTTCTTCTTTCACTTTTCAAATCTAATTCATGTTTGGTTTAAAATATGGGACAAACAAATTGTCTATTCATGTTTTATGGCATAGATATGATTGAAATTTATGTAAATTACTATACCTTCACCTTCTACCACTTCTCAATTCTAATTCATGTTTGGGTTGAAATTTGAAACAAATAAATTGTTATTCACGTTTCATGGCGTAAATAAGATTGGTTTAATTAAATTGAATTAGAATTGTTATTCAATTTCTAATGGTAGAACATGTTGGTTGAATAAATTCAGAATATGTTACTTGAATAAAATTTTGGTTTGGTTGATATAATTACATAATTTTGAATATGGTTTTGGAACAAAATGAGAAGTTTAATTGGCATAATTGTTTGTTTCATATGTGGCCTAAAAATGTAAAAGTGGAATTTTGTGTAATTAAATGGTTTGTGGGTATTGGATAAATTTTTTGCACAGATTAAATCTCTAAAAGGAGAACGTAAATTAGGGTGGAAACAATATAAATTAAATGGATCCTAAAGGCTAATGTAAATCTGTAACAAAATGGTATAAAAATTACAAACAAACCATATGGACCGAATGGACATGAAACTGAAACACCATTTATGTAAGAAAAAGGAAAATTGTGAAATAACCAAATCGGATGTAAAAATGGCCTAAAGCAGATTAATGGAAATAATCAATATGTAAACTGTAATGGTAAAATTAATTACATTATAGTAATAGTATATACATAATTCAAATTATACTCATATTTCTATTTTGAACATATATGTATGTAAGGGTGTATGTATGTATATATTTTAAATAATATATACAAATTTCTAATGGTCGAAAAAATTAATTAATTTCATGTTAGATTTGTATATATTTATATTCAATAATATTACATGATATGTTTTATAATATTAAGGCGACATCTTTCATCACACTTAGCATCTTATTAACCATAGGACACGAATCAATTTTCTCTTGAAACCTAGGATAGTTATGTATGTGTCTATATGGATACATTTATATATTGTTGTAATGTTCATATTGTGAATATAAATATCACAAGATATTAAAATATATATGAATATCTCAGAATATTAAAATATTAAGTCAAACTAAATTATAAATTTAATTTTAAATTAAATAATTAATAGATATTATTTTAGACATTAACAATAAATAAATATTTTAATTAAATTAAATCATTACAAAAGGAATATTTCTTGAAATTTGCCATTTTTACCTAGTGTTAGTACACCTAATCCAATAGAAGCTTCATTCAACCGCTTGCTATGGGTTATTTATTCCCTTTGTTGTAAACTCAGATCAAATATCTCGAGCTCGTAGAACTAAATCACATGGAAAACAATTTATTTCTATGAAAATAGATTTGAAATAAAAATCATATTTCTTTTTTGATAATAAGAGTGTTACTTTATTCAAGCAGACCAATCATTTTGATGTCTCGGGGGTTCGAACACGTGAGCTCCATGACCTCGGCCTAAAGTGCCGCACCACCTTCGCTTGAGCTGGTGGTCCTTGACGAATAGAAATCATACTTCTTGTTTCATATTAAGCATCTATAAATATTTTAAACAATTCCATTTTTGATGTCTCTCCATGAAGTAGAAGTAACCATCCCCTCACTTCCCCCCAACTGTGCCAACATTATAATTACCATTCTCAAACTTTTGCTTTCTATTTTAAAAGATCAAAGCGCTTAAAAGAGAAACAAGTTACTATATATTTCCATGAATTCTTTAGAGAAATGCATTCATTCATCAATATTTTAAGTATTTTGAATAAGTTGCACTTAAGTAAACAGATCATAACTGACATTTCAGTGATCGAATTCCTAGAACCGCCAATAGTATTAGTCTAGTGTTCTTTCTAACACAACAAGATCCCTATTGTATTCAACCATATTGAACATATGATCTCACACTATGGTTTATTTGCTCATTTTGAGTGAAATATTTTAATCGAGATTTCGTATTTTACAAATATAGTTGCTCACCATACTACATTTTTATATGATTGAATATGGATCTAGTATCCATATTCTTATATTGCTTTAGAGTTCAAAACTCAAATGTGACAATACTCGGTCTCGGGCAAATAAACATTTAGGTAACCAAGGCGCAAATATTTTTAATGGTTTTATAACTTTGGCTCTTGCATGGATCTTAAAGTGACAACAAGCCTAAATATTTACTTGTAAGTATGGTTTGTATTCCTTTGAACAATTCATTTGGTATATTTTAATCGATAAACAATTATATAACTTCGTAATTTTATTTTTAATAGGTTTTATAACGTCACATATATTCTTATGCTTATAACATTGTTTATTATATTTATTTAATAATGCTCCCACCGAATTATGCATCTCTAAACAACTCTATAAGAGGTACGAGAATTTCATAAATTCCTTAGTGAGTGTTAGGATACATTTATCATGTTACTATAATCTTGATGATGCTCAAAAAAATGTTGTTCTCATAAATGTTAAGTAATTCTTTACCAATTATATCTTGTATACAACTCCTAACTATACTTTTAACTATATATGCTCATAATCATCTTTATGACCGCGAGGGTGCACAACAAATCATAAAGAAAATTATATGCCTTAAACTCATCATTTCATGATATCCTAAGAGGAGTTATTGTAACTTTTGAGTGTGCTCGAAAAAGTTACATAACTTTGTTACTTATCTAGGAATAATATAAGCATCATCTTCGATATTATATGGCTTAGGGTGCTTAACAACCATATGTATGTAAGTTATCATGTTTATATTTAAATGTCGGAGAGAAATATTATTTTCAATTCATAATTTAAAGTAATTTTATGGAGCATTATCGACTATATAAGGGAGATAAGTATGAATCATGACATCATATGTCTTTATATACATCTAATGTACACTCCCTTAAGTCTTTTAGCTTTTAATTTATTTAACCTTCCATTTTCTATATACATATAACATACATACATACATACATACATACATATATTTAAACATTTATAATTTAGGGCATTGTTAAAAGGACTCCATTTTTGAATTGGGGGCAAAATTCAGGGAGATTCCACCTAGGAAAAAAATTATGGGGACTCCACCTGAATAACTTAGTTTATAATTTTACCACTTATGCAAAGCACAATTCGACAACAACCCATTGAAAAATTAGAAAAAAAATGATGATGGTTCACGAAAAACCATTTTACTAAGTTTGGTTGAAAAATGGTGGGAAAACGTAGGTGGTTACCGAAAACCTAAGGGTAGTTATGGATTACCTTTTCTGTTGGGGGACATTTTGTACATCCCGTAGAAATTTTCTACAAAACAGAAAAATGATCATCATATCCAGTTTTGAAGCCCCTTTGACAATGCCTGTAATTTATTAAATTATGTATATATATATTCATTAATTAAACATTTTAATTAATTATTAATATAACATATATATATATGTATAATTTAAGACAATTTTAAATTTGATACTTATAACTATTATGTACAATGTTAAATTATATCTATAACACTTATAAATTTTAATTTGACCTAAAATAATTTTAAATTTTCATTTTATAACTCTATAAAATTATGTAATATTTCATTTAAATTTGAAACAAGTTTAAATTTGGTTTATGATATTCAAATACAATTATTTGAATCAACCTAAGGCTTATAACACTTCTGAACATTCCACAAGGGCATACCATTAGAACAGACCATTTCAATGAGCCATGTAAAGGCCAGGAGATTGGCGGGGTTTACGTTCATATAACGTTTATTAATTAGAATAACATTCTCCTTAGATTAAGCAAGTTTTTCTTAAAAATCTATCCAATTAGTTTTCCAAAAGAATTGCCCTATATGTTGGTTAATTATTCACACAAACGCAATGCAGGATCTGATAAAGTTACTAGATCAAATGAATTGGCAAAGGGGTTAAAATTATGAATTAAAAAAAAAATCATTTTACCAATTTGCACAAGATTATATTATGAGTTTATATGAATAAAATTTATGTACATAAAATAAGATTTAGCATTTATTAATAAAAGAGTTTAAGTAATAGTTTAATTTATTTAAAATGTATCTTTATTTGTCAATGTTTAATAATATTATTCTGTAAATTTAATTTAATTTTAATTTTATAGTTTGAAGTTTACAGATGTTCGTATTCAAAATAAAAATATCATAATTATATTATAGCGTAAACTAACCTAGGGATAAAATAGGAAACTTAATCATGGTATCCTACGGTTAGTAAATGTCAAGTGATAAATATATGTCAACCATAATGTCAAGAGATGTACATGTGCATCGAATAATCAATAATATATTTACTCTAATATAATATAATTAACATTTTTGCTATCGTTTTAATTGACATTTATAAATACAATATATATATATATATAATGTGTTAAAATATAAATCTATTTGTTATACATGTCTTGATAAAAATCTATTTGTTATACATGTCTTGATATTATATATACATATATATAAATAATTATATTTAAAAATATTCGGGTTATTTTTAAATAAATTCAAATTCAAGTATATTTGAACTTTCTAAAATAATTACTAATATGTGTGTGTGTGTGTGTACAATATGAAAATGGTAAAGGGGAAAAAATCTCAACATTCTTAGGCACTAGGATATGCGCTTCTTTTTTGTACGTGTAGGACGAAATTTCAATCAGAATAGAGGAAAAAGCCAAACATTTTAGGTCGGAGGACATACTATATTAGGGTTAGGTTTTTTTCATAAGATGGAGTATGGATGGTAGAGAACGGGTGTGGTGGATCTCGACGGTGGTTGTTTGACCACAACGGTGGTGGCTGCGAGGTAAGTGGACGCGATGGTAGTCAACTAGGATTTTGGAGAGGGCATGAAGTCAAAGTGTTTTGATGACCTGGTGGAAACTAGTAAGGGTGAAGAAGAGGTGGCTCTAGCTATGACAATGATGGTGAAGAGTGGTGTTATAGAAGGAGCAACAAAAAATTGAGGAAGAAGAAGCAGCAAACTAAGAAAGAAGAAGATAATGTGCAATAAGGATCTGCATAGTATCATTTTTTGTTTATTTTTGTAAATATAAATATGTAGAATACTTTTAAATGTAAATATAAATAATACTTTTAAATGTGCAGTTTCTGAATTGTATTTTTTTTTGAAATTATAACGGCAGTTTATAAACAATTATACCTTCTTTTTAGATGTGTGTATTAATGATTCTATGTAGTATTGTTTTTTGAAATAAATATAGTTATTTACATTTCTGTTCACAATTCTATTTTATAGCTGCATTTTATGAATTGTACTATCATTTTTCGAATTGTAGTAGTATTTTAAAATTATAGTAGCAGTTTATAATCTTCGATATTCCCTAACAGTTTGGGTTGCAGCGAGGGATGGGAAAAGATTGATGAACAAGACAGTCAGAGTAAAAAAAGTTTAGTGGAGCGACAACGAGAAGGACTGTACTCGGAGACAGAAGATAAAATTAGAGATACTTATCATGATCTGCTTTAAGGGTATGTCTATATTAGATTTATATAGATAGCTGCTAATCAGATAGGCTAGTATGGTTGTTAGGAGTTGTTATAGATGATTTCTATGTTTAGTATTTAGTCCTTACTGAATTTCGAGGACGGATTTCTTTAAGGGGGGAGCATATAACATCACTAATTTTTTATAACACTATTCACGAGATTTAATTAGAAAAACTAAATAGAATAATGTCAAAATTAAAATGATAAAGGGATTGAGATTTGAAAATAAAATTTAAGGTCATGCTTAATAGTTATAAATGGGCTTAAATGTACAAATATGTTATTAGTTCACATAAAGGCCAATTAGGGAATAACCGTCTTCATTTCTATAACCCACCTATTCACATATCCTTTCATTTTCTCATATTCATTTTATTTCTTAAAAACAAAACAAACGTAAACCTAAGAAAGCCGGCCATCACAAGGAAGAAAAGAGGGGAAGATTAAATCAAACTAAGGAATTAAAGCAAGGGGATTAATCTAAATCAAATCTCAAAGCTCTTACATATTCAAGGAGAATAATAGTTTATGCCATCTCTATTTTATTCTATGATTATATGTTTTCGAATTTAACATTAAATTCGTTTTTGTGATGTTTTGAATGACGGTATGCTTAAAAACTTATATGTTTGATTTAAGCCGATTTATTTACATATGAATTTACACGGTTTTAAGGCAAAACCGATTGTTCATGGTTTTATAATTCCATATAAAAATTATATGTTATGTAAAACACGATTCTGGAGAAAGGTTTCAATTTTTATAATTTTCCAAGCTATGGAAAATTTATTATGAATTTCTAAAGGAAAATATGATATAATTGGGTTTAAAAATTAATTTCGATTACTTCAGGAAGAAAATGGGTCTGAAAATTTAATATGTTTGACAACATGATGAAAGTGAATTTATATGATTTTTCCTATTGATTTACTATGGAAAATAAATCATTTTAAAAGAAGGACTTTTTTACAATATTGGTTTTTCTTAACAGAAGGGCTTAAACATTAGATTTTCTTTTATTTAACTATGATAAATGGGGCAGTTATTTTGTAAAAGATTCGAAAAGTTTTAAAGTGGCCAATCAAAGGATTAAAAATTGACAGGTAGTTATAAAGCAAGTACTAAAAGTAGCATAATTTCAGCCTTTGATTCAGAAAAGTTGGTTCCGCCTCCTTTAGTAGCACCTTTTGACTCCAATGCTTCCGCTTTAACTCAGTCAAAACCAACCTAGCCAAAACCCAACTAGTCAAAACAATACACAAGGTATCACCTAGATGTTATGTAGTGGATTGGAGGAAAGGCGGAAGGCAATGCTTCGACTCCAATGCTTCCGCTCTATTTCATCTTCTGTTTCCCCAAAACTATTTTATTAAAGGTTTCGAAAGAGATACTTTCGCCTATGATCACTTTGACCTAAAAGATGTTTCTAAAAGTGAAACCCAATACTTTCTAAAGGGGTACTTTATTTATTTCAAAGCAATGTTTCTGAAGACCTATGAATTACATTTTCATACCATTGAAAGGTATATTTAGTTTCGAAAGAGATGTTTTAAAAGGGATTCGAAAGGTATATGCATGGTGTTTTGAAAAGAAGTTTTCTTTTCTTTCGAAGGATGTTATCCAAGAGTTTCGAATGTGACGTTTTATGGTTTTAAAACACATAACACAATCTCATTTTTAAGGAAAAAACATGGCATAAATTAATTAAAGAGTTTTGAAGTAGAAGAAGTTTTCCTTGATTATCAGGTTAAAGGGTTTAACCAAGTTTTATATAAAATGATTCCAAGGACATTACACCACAGAGGTTAGTATTATTATGATTGCTTCTTCATATATTTATTCACGTTGTAATTAACCCATAATAGTACTTTGGGGAAGGGTAAAATAACCAACTAGATTGACCCGGTAGTGAATATAATTTAAGGAAGGTTAAAATCCTAATTAAAGACATTGGCAGGGGCCAATAGGTTCACAGTAAGCCCATGAAAACTGTGTATAGAAAGAGGTATTGGAAGGGGCCAATAGGTTTATAGTAAGCCCATGAAAACTATGATTTGGGCCAATAGGTTTGTAATTAGCCCACGAAAACTATATCTAGATTAAGATATTAACATTTAGTCAATAGGTTCTTAGTCAGCCCATGAAAACTGGGATAAGAGAAAGGATATTGGAGTTATTAATAGTTCTTAGTAATCCCATGAAAACTATGAAATTGGATAGGTAGTCCAAAATATTAAACATGTAATTAATGAGCCTATGAAAACTAATAGGTTAATAGTAATCCCAAAAACTATAATTGAGATAGATAGTCCGAATGAATGGGGATGGATAATCCAGAATTAACTTTTTTTTCCATATCATCATACTATTTTGAATTATTTTAATCATTATGGATGCAAGAGCACAATATATGATTTTATAAGGGTTATAAGACACTGGTGAGGGAAAAACCATTCCGCTAAGTAGCATGTTCTCACTAGATATTTAAATGGTTGGAGATGGTAGATTATTATTCATACCACGCTTTATGTCTGACTCGGAGTTTTTGTTTTCTCCCTATACTCTTAGGTACTTAATTGATTTTGAGTAGTTTGAACTTTAGGGTTTCCAAGTGTTCATTTTGACGAATAAGGCTTCCGATGACGAGCGGGAGGCATGCTAGCTACCGCTATGTGCTTTGGTTGTAAAGGAAAATCTGTTTTATTGCCTTATTACATACTTTGAAAATCTAATAGGGTATCTTTATATGCCGCTCTTGGCGTATTTTGTAATAAGTATATTTTTCCTGAACGTGGTCTGCGCATTGAGATTATGTAATGAATTTGAAATATTTTGAAATGGAATATGGATTTTGTTTTTCGTTTTGAATTTTTTTTCATATTCTTGTGTTTATTTATATCAATCTAATATTGCCGTATTTGGTCACCGAGGATAAATAGCTATGGATGACTGCAGCATCCGTAGCTGTTAGTTTTGGACCTCCAAAAAGAGGGATGTTATATGTTGGTATTAGAGCATAGGTTTATGAAACTTTAAAAGAAACTTAAACCTAAAATATTTTCAAACATAATCTGATGAATCAGATAATAATATTGGGGTATGGGTTAACGTTGTAGTAACGTACTTGTATTTGATATATAGTTATATATATATAAGTATCTATTCCCCACTCTCTTAGACCGTTCTTCTGTATCTTACTAAGGCTCGTATGTAGATTACGAGAAAGGAGGAAAAGAAGCAAGAAACATAAGATGAAATCTTGGTGGAGGAAGCACCACAACTAATGTAAATGCTTGACCCATCACTAGGAGGACCAAAATTCTGATGCCAAATGTGGGTGCTGGAAATCCACCAGTACATATGGGGGCGGTGTATCTATTCTTCATCAATATAATGCAAGATGGAGTTGCTATTGGTGTCACTAGAAATGTAGGAGGAGATAATCTTGTAGTTCCAGTTGGGAATAATAATGCTAAGCTGAGTAGAGACTACACTAGTTTAGGTGGGAAGCCATTCATGGGGACGGGAATGCTATTGAGGTAGAGAATTGGCTGAGTGTATATTTGCTAATTTGGGTTTAGATGATGGACAAAAGAGAAGGTTAGCCTCTAGGCAGTTACAAGGGTCAACGCTTTGTTGGTGGAATAGTGTTACAGCCGAAGTTCTAGAGGAGCGGTTGACTAGGGCAGATTTTAGAAGGAGATTTGAGCAAAAGTTTGTGTTTGAGTTTGCTAAGTCAGAGCTGATGAGGAAGTTTATGGATCTGGAGTAGGGAGAGAGGTCGGTTGTTAAGGATGTCACTAAGTTTAAGGAGTTGTTCCATTATAGGCATAATACTATAGACATAGTCATCAGAAGGAACGAGAAATTCATTAGGGGACTAAGGCCTGAGATTTCTAAGGCGACCCTACCGCATCTTCGCGATCCTAGTAATTTAGTTGTGGAGATGCACATTCGCCACGAGGAGATGCTTGCTAATTGTGCTAGAGAGAAGCCAGTGGAAATTTAGGGTTCTCAGGGGAAGAAGAGAAAGTTCTTCAACAAGAAGGGAGCCTAAAATAGAGATGTTGCCAAGAAGGCAAAGGCGGAGTTAATTTGCTATAAGTGTGACAAGAAGGGTTATTATGCGAATGAGTGTCAGCCAAGTAATAGGAAGAAGGCTGCAAATAAGAAGAATGTGAAGTGCTTCAACTGTGATCAAGTCGGGGATTATAAGAATCAGTCCAAAGCCAGTTAGGGCAGATAAAAGAAAGATTTTTCCTATTGGACTAGCCAGGCCTACTGTAGCTGATAAAGGGAAGACTGTGATGGAAGGTATACTTTTGATTCAAAGTATGCCAGTTAGGGTACATTTTGATACCGGTGCATCATATTCATTTATATCTCAGTGTTTGATTGGTAGATTATGCTTAGAACCCACCTACCTTGTTACTTCCTTAAGGGTTGCGAATCTAATATGAGGGTATGCAACTCTAGGGTTGAGATGTGACTAGTTAGAACTTGATTTGTTAGGTCATAAGTTTGCATGCAGTCTCTATTTTTTCTGATTTCTTAGATTTTAGAATCATTTTGGGTATGGATCGGTCCGGTAGGTATAAGGCTAGAATATTTTGCTAGGATAGGGAGATATCGCTAGGACACCCTAATAGTCATAACCAAGTAATATTTTCAGTAGAGAATTCTAACCAGAGTGTTAGTGCTTTTCTTAGTGCTATGGAGATAGGAGGTGATTTAAGGTAGGTTCGTGTAGTAAGAGAGTTTGTGGATGTCTCTGAGTCAGCCACAGGACTACCACCAAAACGAGCAGTTGAGTTTCGTATAGATCTTGTACCCAGAGCTGAATCTGCTAGTAAGCCACCTAGAAGGATGATACCCACAGAGATGAAGGCATTGAAGGTGCAGCTAGTGGATCTTGAAAGAAGGAATTTTATCAGGCCAAGCAGTTCTCCTTGGGGAGCGGCCGCGGTGTTTGTGAAATAACCAGATGGCTCATTGAGAATGTGTACCGACTATCGTAAGTTGAATGAAAGGACGATTAAAATAAGTATCCTTTGCTAAGAATAGACGATCTGTTCGATTAGTTGAGTGGAGCCAGAGTGTTTACCCAGTCGGATTTGGCGACAGGTTTCCATCAGTTAAGAGTGGTAGAGGACAGTATCCCATTAATAGCATTTCAGACTAGGTATGGTTCGGATGAATGGTTAGTGATGCCATTTGGATTAACAAATGCGCCTACTTTCTTTGTGGATTTGATGAACCGAGAATTAGCTAAAGGCAAAGTTTACCAAGTGTCATTTTTGGAAGAATGAGGTTTAGTTTCTTGGTCACATGATTTCAGAAAGGCTTGTCAGTCGATCCAGATAAGACCGAAACTGTTAATAATTGGAAGAGATCAGAGACGGTGACTGAGATTAGAAGTTTTCTTGTGTTATAAACGAGAAGAAATAAGAAGAACAGGGAACTAAATTTTAAAAGTGTATCTTCACATTATTACAGATTGGCTCATCAACTCTTTATTCAAATTACATGACAACACACACCCTTACCAGTAACTAGGCTTAATATGTAGATGGGCCGAACCAAGAAAATCAACAAAACATAAAACAGTAATGCAAGTAATACAGCCCAACTCAATACTTCACGCCTGAAGATATATGTACCAGATGTATCAGTAAATCAATGTAGATATATATATATATATATATATATATATATATATATATATCTATGACGTAATACTAGTAATACTCCCCCTCAAGTTGGTGCATACATGTTCTTCATGCCCAACTTGCAACATAAGTATTCAAGCCTTGCTCCAGTTAGGGATTTTGTAAACATATCAGCTATTTGCTCTCCTTTTTTCACATACCCAGTTGCCACTAGACCACTCTGAATCTTCTCTCGAATGAAGTGACAATCCACCTCAATATGTTTAGTCCGTTCATGAAAGACTGGGTTTGAAGCTATGTGCATTGCCGCCTGATTATCACAAAATAACATTGTAGGTTTCTCAATTTTAAAACCAATTTCATCCATTATGTGACTGATCCACATTATTCCACACACTGCCTTAGCCATAGCTCTATACTCTGATTCAGCACTCGATCTCGAAACAACACTTTGCTTCTTTCTTTTCCATGATACAAGATTTCCTCCTAAAAACACACAATAGCCAGAAGTGGATTTTCTATCTGATTTTGACCCTGCCCAGTCAGCATCAGAAAAGCATTCCATGCTTATATGACCATGGTTTCTGTACATGATCCCTTGACCAGCTGTCTTTTTCAAGTAGCCTAATATCTGTTCTAACAATGACCAGTGATGAACTGTAGGTGAGTGCATAAACTGACTTATAACACTCACTGAAAAGTTAATGTCAGGCCTTGTTACAGTTAAATAATTTAATTTTCCCACTAGTCTCCTGTACCTTTCTGGATTCTCGAGTAGTTCACCACCTTCTTCAATACAACAATTAGGTGTAAGTGGAGTTACAACTGGTTTCATACCCAACTTCCATGTTTCACTCAATAGGTCCAGTACATATTTTCTTTGAGATAAGAAAATTCCATCATCACTTCTTATAACTTCCACTCCAAGAAAGTACCTTAACTCACCTAAATCCTTTGTATTAAATTGTGTATGAATATATAACTTGAGAGACTCAATTCCTGCTTTATCATCCCCAGTGATAATTATATCATCCACATATACTACCAGTAAAATAATTCCAGATTTAGATCTTTTAAAAAATACTGAGTGATCACAATTACTCTTCATCATACCAAAAGACTCAAGTGCATGACTAAATTTTCCAAACCAAGCCCGGGGACTCTGCTTTAAACCATACAGTGATTTGTTAAGCTTACATACCAGATTACTCTCCCCCTGAGCAATAAATCCAGGTGGTTGAACTATATAAACCTCCACATGAAGGTCACCATGAAGGAAAGCATTTTTGATATCCAATTGATGAAGTTTCCAGTTATAAGTTGCTGCCAAAGAAATAAATAATCGAATAGATGTAAGTTTAGCAACAGGAGAAAAAGTATCTGAATAATCTACCCCATACACTTGAGCATATCCCTTTGCAACCAATCTGGCTTTTAACTTTGCCACTGACCCATCTGGATTAACTTTGGTAGAAAATACCCACTTGCATCCTATTGCCTTCTTATTCATAGGTAACTGAACTAGATCCCATGTATTGTTAAGCTCTAATGCATTTATTTCTTCAATCATTGCTGCATGCCATCCATCATGTGATAATGCTTCCCCCACAGTTTTGGGTATAGGGACAGTCTCCAATAATTGATTAAACATACATATAGAAGGTGGTAGATGTTCATATGACATATATGTAGAGATAGGATAGGTACACTGTCTTTTACCTTTTCGTAATGCAATAGGTATATCCAAGCTAGGGTCCAAAATAGGAGTGGGCTCTGATTCTCGTAAAGTTTCAGTTGTAATATTATGATGACCACTTGCTTCTTGTATAGGATTACTACTATCAGCAGTATCAACTTGACTATAATAAATGAGAAAGTCTTCATCATCTAGTTCGGTACTTTCATTATCTAGATTTCTAGGATAGATTGCTTGTGCTGATTGAAAATATGGAACATCTTCATGAAAAGTAACATCAATAGATACTAGATGCTTATTTAAAGTAGGACAATAACACCTATAACCTTTTTGTAACCTTGAGTAACCAACAAACACACACTTAAGAGCTTTTGGGTCCAGTTTTGATACTTGTGGTCTCACATCTCTAACAAAGCAGGTACTACCAAATACTCTTGGTGGGACAGAATATAACCGCTTATTTGGAAACGGTATAGTGTATGGGATTTCTCCATTTAAAATTGATGAAGGCATTCGATTGATAAGAAAACAGGCAGAAGAAGACACAGCATCACTCCAAAAATACTTAGGCATATTAGTCTGAAACATAAGTGCTCTAGTAGTTTCAAGTAAATGCCTATTTTTCCTCTCTGCTACTCCATTTTGTGATGGGGTGTCTACACAAGATGTTTCATGAAGTATACCATTTTTACTCATAAACTCACGAAATTGACTAGAATTATATTCTTTTGCATTATCACTCCTTAAAGTCTTAACTTTTGTATTAAATTGTGTATTAATTTCAGTACAAAATGCATAGAAGATGGTATATAATTCTGACCTGTTTTTCATCAAAAATAACCAAGTGGTACGAGAGTAATCATCCACAAAAGTAACAAAATATCGGTAACCCTGTTTTGATACAATAGTTGATGGTCCCTAAATATCGGAATGAACAAGTTCAAATGGACAACTAGCTCGTTTATTTATTCTAGGAGTTAAACTGCTACGATGGAGTTCAGCAAATTGACAAGGTTCACAATTTAATGAATGTAATGAACTATACCGTGGACATAATTTCTTGAATACTTGAAGTGATGGATGGCCTAGCTGACTATGTAATTTGAGAGCTTGAGTAATACTTGAACATGCAACAGGGGTATCAAAGATATAGAGACCTCCAGATTCATGACCTTTACCAATAATCTGCTTCGTCAACCGATCCTGGAATATACAATGGGTAGGATAAAAAGAAACACAGCAGTCCAACTTCTTGGTTATTTGACTCACTGATAGTAAATTGAATGCTAGGTCTGGCAGATGTAGAACATTTTCTAATGACATTGTGTTGGTGAGATTAATTGTTCCTGATCCCTTTACACTTGATGAAGATCCATTAGCCAAAGTAACATTATGATTTGAACTATTTGATTGAAATTTTGAAAAATTAAGTGCATTACCTGTCATATGGTCTGTTGCACCAGAATCTATAACCCATCTTCCTGATTTAGCAATTGTAGAGACATGAGTTGGTGCATCCTTCAAGCTTTCTTGATACTTGGTAAACTTGGCAAATTCATCAGCAGATACAAGAACAGATTTGTTATCGTCACCATTTGTTTTAGCAATATGTGCAGACTGGTTTACTGATACACTTCCTCTAGAGCCCGTGCTTTGTTTTTGTTTGTTCTGCAATTTCCAGCATTCGAATTTAGTATGTCCTGGTTTCTTGCAATAGACACAAAATACTGGATTTGTTGCTCGACCCTCTGTGTTGACCATTTCTCTTTTGTATCCACTCTGGTTAGGTTTCCATGGAACATACTTGTTTTGAGTTACCAAAGCACTATTAGTTGATGCAGAAGTCATTTGTAAGCTTGAATTTTCTATCCTTAAAATTCTACTGAATACTTCTTGCAAAGATTTTACATCAGATCCAGATAACACCTGTGATTTTGCAGATTCAAATTCTGGTGGAAGTCCTGCAAGAAAACTCATTATTGCCATTTGTTCACGTTGTGTCTGCTGTATCTTCACATCAGGGCTGATTGGAAGCAAAGTATTGAACTCTTCATAAGTCTTCTTGAATGTCATAAAATAGTTCATAAGAGTCTGATCTTGTTTTTCAGCGCAATAGAACGATTTACACACATCATACATCCGACTTAAATTTCCTTTTCCTGAGTACAAAAATTCTAGATACTCCATTAATTCTTTCACGAATTCACAATGATTAACCAGACTAATTACTGTACTATCAATGGTATTTCGAATCTGAAGAAATAGTCTGGCATCATCTCTTAGCCATGTCTGATTTTTCTCTTTATCCTCATCTTCTTTGGGTGGATCCCCAGTAAGATGATCGTCTTTATCAATGCTTCGAAGATATATGCGAATTGTTTTACTCCAATCGAAATAATTTGATTCATTCAACTTATGTTCCGTGATTTTAGACATCACTGGCAACACATCATAGATCGACTTACTTTCAGCCATAACCCTAATTCGATAGGAAATTAATTTGAATAAGAATCCTTAGATACGGATCAGATCGAGAAATGATCTTAAAACGAGAATTGCTCTGATACCATGTTATAAACGAGAAGAAATAAGAAGAACATGGAACTAAATTTTAAAAGTGTATCTTTACATTATTACAGATTGGCTCATCAACTCTTTATTCAAATTACATGACAACACACACCCTTACCAGTAACTAGGCTTAATATGTAGATGGGCCGAACCAAGAAAATCAACAAAACATAAAACAGTAATGCAAGTAATACAGCCCAACTCAATACTTCACGCCTGAAGATATATGTACCATATGTATCAGTAAATCAACGTAGATATATATATATATATATATATATATATATATATATCTATGACGTAATACTAGTAATATATTGGACTTGCTAGCTACTACCGGAGATTCATCAAGGATTTCTCGTGGATAGTAGCACCTTTGACTAAGTTAACCAAGAAGGAGGTGAAGTTTGTCTGGTCCAAAATATGTGAGGAAGCATTACTTAAGTTAAAACATTTGTTGACCAATGCACTAATGTTAGTAGTACTAGACGGAAACCAAGGATTGGTGGTGTATACTGATGCATATGGAACTGGATTGGGAGCAGTGTTGATGCATAAGGGTAAAGTTATTGCCAATGCATCCAGACAGCTTAGACCACATGAAGTGAGATATCATACTCATGATTTGGAGTTGGCTGCGATGATCTTTGCATTGAAGATTTTTATCTCTTAGGGGAGAGGTTTGAGCTTTATACCGATTATAAGTCTTTAAAGTATTTATTTTCTTAGAAGGAGTTGAATGTGAGACAGCAGAGGTGGTTGGAGATTTTAGACGCTTATGATTTTGGTATAGAGTATACTCCAGGGAAAGGAAATAAGGTAGCAAATGCCCTTAGCTGAAGACATCAGAATGTGGTATTAGCTATGTTGGTGGATTAGAAGGATTTAAAAGCTTTGGCCAGTTGTGATTTGCAGTTTGGATCGACTTCTACTTCTAGTCAGAGTACCACCATGTTGTCCTGGTTAGAAGTTCGACCAGTGTTTGTTGAAATTATTGCTTCTAAGCAGAAGCAGGATCCAGTATTAGTTGAGAGGATTACAAGGCTTGAGGTTGGAACAGAGATCGATGATCTAGAAGAATTTAGTCTTGACCAAAGAGGGTGGTTGAGAAAGAAGGGATGATTGTATGTTTCGAATGTGGAGGACATGAGGAAAGAAATTCTTGAAGAATGTCATCGATCCAATTTTATGATTCATCCTAGAAGGACCAAGATGTACCAGGATATGAAGAGGAGCTTCTATTGGGAGGGTATGATGAAGGATGTTGGCTTGTGGGTTGGGCAGTGTGCAAACTATCAACAAGTGAAAGCTGAACATCAGATATTGAGTTGGTTGCTTCAACCTTTAGAGATTCTAGTATGGAAATAAGATTCGATATCCATGGATTCTGTAGACAAGTTACCAAGGTCAAATAGAGGCAATGAAAGTATATAGGTTATAGTGAACAGAATGACCAGGAGTACCCATTTCATTCCAGTTAAGTCAACTAGAACGACATTATTTTAGCTAAGTTGTTCATGAAGAACATAGTTAGACTACATGGAGTTTCTAGTAGTATAGTCAATGACAGAGATGCCTTGTTCACTAGTGAATTGTGAAAGATTCTATAGGAAGTATTGGGTACCAAGCTTAATATGAGTACTGGATATCACCCTTAGACGGATTGGCAAATAGAGGGAGTCAACAAGGTACTCGAGGATTTACTGAGAGCTTGTGTATTGGACTTCGATGGATCTTGGGAAGACCATCTATATTTGGTTGAGTTTTTAGATAATAATAGTTATCAGACTAGTATAGGAATAAGGCCTTTTGAAGCTTTGTATGGAAGGCCATGCAAACCGCCAGCATGTTAGTTGGAGACTGGAGACATGTTAGTTTTAGGATCGGATTTGGTTAGAGAGACATCAAAGAAGATTGAGTTGATCCGAGAATGGATGAAGGAAGCTCGGTCTAGACAAAAGAGTTACGCAGATAAGAGGCGTAAAGACCTAGAGTTCTCAGTTGAAGATAAAGTTTTCATTAAGGTGTCATTGATGAAGGGCGTGGTACGATTTGAAAAGTCAGGGAAGTTAGCCCCCAGATATGTTGGACCATTCCAGATTATAAAGACGATTGGGAAGCTCGCATACAGAGTAGAGTTGCCGAGTAGTATAGCGGGTGTCCATTATGTATTTCATATGTCTCATCTTCGCAAATATGTGCATGATCCAAAGACTGATATCCCTCCGTCGGCATTGGAAGACTTGATAGTGGAGCCTAATTTGATTTTTGTTAGACAACCAGTTCGGTTGTAGTAAGGAATGAGAAAAGATTGAGGAACACGACACCCCAGGTTAGTAAAAGTTCAGTAGAGTGACAATGAGAAGGACTGTACTTGGGAGACAGAAGACAGGAATAGAGATACTTATCCTGATCTGCTTTAAGGGTATGTTTATATTAGATTTATATAGATAGTTGCTAGTCAGATAAGCTAGTATGGTTATTAGGAGTTGTTAGAGATGATTGCTATGTTTAGTATTTATTCCTTACCCAATTTCAAGGACGAAATTCTTTAAGGGGAAGAGCCTGTAACATCCCTAATTTTTGATAATATTATTCAGGATATTTAATTAGATAAATAAATAGAATAATATAAGAATTAAAATGATAAGAGGATTGAGATTTGAAAATAAAATTTAAGGTTGTGCTTAATAATTATAAATTAGCTTAAATGGATAAATATGTTATTAGATTACATAAAGGCCTATTAGGGAATAACCATCATCATTTCTGTAACCCACCTATTAACGTAATCTTTCATTTTATCGCGTTCATTTGATTTCTCAAAAACAAAACAAACGTAAACTTAAGTAATTCGGCCATCACAAGGAAGAAAAGATGGGAATATTAAATCAAGCTAAGGAATTAAAGCAAGGGGATTAATCCTAAATCAAATCTCAAAGCTCTTATCATATTCAAGGTGAACAATAATTTTATATCATATTCATTTTATTCTATGATTATATATGTTCGAAATTAAGATTAAATTCATTTTTATGATGTTTTGAATGATGATATGCTTGAACTCTTATATGTTTGATTTAAATAATTTCCTTTACATATGAATTTACACGGTTTTAAGGTAAAACCGATTGTTATTGATTTTAGAATGCCATAGAAAAAGTATATGTTATGTAAAACACGATTTTGGAGATATGTTTCAATTTTTGTAATTTCCAAGCTATGGAAAATTTGTTATGAATTTCTAAAGGAAAATATGATATAATTGGGTTTAAAAATTAATTTTGATTATTTCGGGATGAAATTAGGTCTGAAATTTTAATATGTTTGATAACATGATGAAAGTGAATATCTGTGATTTTTGGGGATTTTCCTAATTGATTTACTACGTAAAATAAATTATTTCAAAATAAGGACTTATCTGCAATATTGGTTTTGCTTAATGGAAGAGCTTAAACGTTGGATTTTCCTTGATTTAATTATGATAAATGCGAAAGTTATTCTGTATGAAAAGTTTTAAAATGACCAATCAAAGGATTACAAATAGGCAAGTAGTTATAAAGTAATTACTAAAAGTAGCATAATTTCAACCTTTAATTCAGAAAAGTTGGTTCTCTCTCCTTTAGTAGCGCCTTTCGACTCCAATTCTTCCGCTCCAACTTAGTCGAAACCAACCTAGCCGAAACCCACCTATTCTAAACCAATCCACAAGGTATTACTTAAATGGTACATAGTGGATTAGAGGAAAGGCGGAAGACAATGGTGTAGAAAGCAATGCTTTTGTGGGGTCGAAATCTTAGTTTTACTTTCAAATGTTAAGTGATGCTTTGTTTTACTTAAGACTTTCGACATAGTCGAAACATATGCTTTAGAAAAGGGGTCTTTCTAAATAGTTTTCGAAGTAGGTTGTCATATCATGTTTTAAGTAGGAGCTTCCAAATGGGTTCCTTTGCTTTTAAATAATGATTTGAAAGAGGTGGATCCGACCTGGTCGAAATCCAGCCGCTATTCTTTTACCTTTCGAATGTACTGCAGCCATCAATGCTTTTGAAGGGATCTCTTTTTGTTTTAAACTTAAGCTAAGTCACTTCCTAAATGCTTTCCAAAGGGTTCAAGGGTTTCAAAGGCAATGGTGTTGAAAGGGGGTTTCGATGCTATCCTTCAAAGTTTTATCCAAAGGTTTTGAGCTTTCAAATAGAGGGTTCCAACACCATCAATTTTTCCCCACAAGTATTTTATTAAAGGTTTTGAAAGAGATACTTTCGCCTATGGTCACATTGACCCAAAAGATGCTTCTAAAAGTGAAACCTAATAATTTCGAAAGGGGTACTTTCGTTTGTTTCGAAACTATGTTTCTAAAGACTTTTGAGTAAATTTTGATATCATCGAAAGGTATATTTGGTTTCGAAAGAGATGTTTTAAAAGTGCTTCGAAAGGTATATACATAGTGTTTTGAAAAGGAGTTTTATTTGCTTTCGAAGGAGGTTATCCAGGGGTTTCGAAAATGATGTTTTATGGTTTTCAAAACAAATAACCCAATCTCATATTTAAGGAAAAACCATGGCATAAATAAATTAAAGAGTTTTGAAATAGAAGAAGTTTTCCTTGATTAACAGGTTAAAGGGTTTAACCAAGTTTAATATAAAATGATTCCAAGGACATTACACTATAGGGGTTGGTATTATTATGATTGCTTCTTCATATATTTATTCACATTGCAATTAGCCCATAATAGTATTTTAGGGAAGGGCAGAATAACTAGCTAGGTTGACCTGGCAGTAAATATAACTTAAGAAATGTTAAAATCCTAATTAAAGATATTATCAGAGGCCAATAGGTTCACAGTAAGCCCAATAAAATTGTGTGTAGCAAAATATATTAGTAGGGGCCAATAGGTTCATAGTAAGCCATGAAAACTATGATTTGATATTGGCAGGGGCCAATAGTTTATAGTTAGCCCATGAAAACTATATCCGGATTAAGATATTGAAAGTTAGTCAATAGGGTCCTAGTCAGCCAATGAAAACTAGGATAAGAGAAAGGATATTGGAGTTACCAATAGGTTCTTAGTATTCCCACGAAAACTATGAAACTGGATAGGTAGTCCATAAGTATTAAACAGGTTATTAGTAAACCCATGAAAACTAATAGGTTAATGGTAATCCTAAAAACTATAATTGAAACAGATAGTCCGAATGAATGGGGATGGGTAATCCAGAATTAAGTTATTTATTTGTACATCATCATATTTTGAATTTTTTTTAACCACTGTGAATGCAAGAGCATAGTATATGGTTTTATAAAGATTTTAAGATACTAGTGAGGGGAAAACCTGTTCCACTATGCGGCATGTCTCACTAGATATCTAAATGGTTCGAGATGGTAGATTAGTATTCATACCAGACTTTATGTCTAACTCGAAGTTTTTGTTTTCCCCTTAAACTCTCGGGTACTCAATTGATTTTGAGTGGTTTGAGGTTTAGGGTTTCCAGGTGTTCTTTTAGACGAATAAGGCTTCCAGTGATGAGCAGAAGGCATGCTAGCTACTTAGAATTATTTTTTCGCTGTGTGTTTTGGTTGTAAAGGCAAATCTATTTTATTTCCTTATTATATACTCTGATCATTCAAGCGGGCATCTTCATATGTTGCTCTTGGAGTATTTTGTAATAAATATATTATGTCTGAACGTGGTCTACGCACTGGGATTATGTAATGACTTTGAAATATTTTGAAATGGAATGTGGATTTTGTATGTTGTTTTAATTTTTTTCCATATTCTTGTATTTCTATGTATCGATGTATCTAACATTGTTGTATTTCGTTGTCGAGGATTAATAACTATGGATGACTGCAGCATCCATAGCCGTTAGTTTTGGGCCTCCAAGTGGGGGAATGTTACATATTTTATGGTAACATTTTATAAACTGTATTATTAGTTTCTGAATTGTATTAGCTTCTTTAAATTATAGTAGCAGTTTATAAAAAATTGTAGCATCTTTGTAGATGTGTGTTTTAATAATACTGTATAGTATCTTTTTTTAAATAATATAATTATGCATATTTCTGATCATAATGCTATTTTATAGTAGTATTTTGTAAATTGTAGTAGGAGTTTCTGAATTATAATATTTTTTAAATTGTAGTAGTAATTTATAAAAAAATTATAACATCTTTTTAGATGTATGTATTAATGATATTGTGTAGTATCATTTTTTTGCATAAGCAATTATAAAATAATAGATGTGTATAGTAATGCTACTGTGTAGTATTATTTTTGTCTTTTTAGTAAATTACATTATATATATTTATTTTCGTAACACTATTTTATAGTAGCAATTTGTAAATTTTATTAAAAGTTTCTAAATTAGATTGTGCATCCGGTTAGATTTTGTATCAATACGTACTCGACTAGGTTATGATTCTGGTTAGATTTTCCATTCGATGGTCAGCTCGGCTAATCAATTTATCTCGACTACATATTAGTTTCCATACATACCTGATTATATAGTGCATTTCATTAGATTTTGCATCCATATTTACCTAATTAGGTTGTGCATCCGGTTAGCTTTTACATTTGATGGTTAGCTCGATTAACCAATCTATCTTGGTTTGAGATTGGTCTCCATATGTACTTGATTATGCAATGCATCCGGTTAGCTTTTGCATTGTATCCGATAAGGTTGTGCATCCGGTTAGCTTTTGCATTCATATGTACCAGATTAGGTTGTGCATCCGGTAAACTTGGTTGTGCATCTGGTTAGCTTTTACATTCGTTGGTAAGTTCGATTAACCAATCTATCTTGATTATAGATTGGTTTCCATACGCACCCAATTAAGTAGTACTTTTGGTTAGCTTTTGCATCCATATGTACCCGATTAGTTGTTCATCCCATTAGTT